>CM076581.1:967616572-968216572 GCA_034641835.2 Pinus albicaulis | reverse complement strand
GGTTATTTCGAAGTTTGGTTTGAATTAAACTTCGGATTTATTTTTGTTTTAAACACGTATATTATATGTTTAAAGTTTTTTTTTCATATTTTTATTATATGATAATTGAATTAAATTAATCCAATTACCATAGGGGGCGGGATTAACATATAATGATATATTTTAACCAAAGGGGTTATAAAGTGGGTTCTTTATTTGAATGAGTGAGGAATAAATACTTTGGTTAAAATCATAATACATGGGTTTTTAGGATATTATATAAAAGGAATTATATATAATAGGAGAAGGTCATTTCTATAAGGATTTAATAAATAAAATCAATGTTAATATGACAAGGGGACAAGGTAAACTTCAAAATACATTAATATAACTAAGAAAGTGAAGTTTTTAGAAGCAAATTGCATTATAATCAGTTCATCACTTAAACTTAGGATAAAATGTGATTTTGAGGGTTTTTTATGAAATATCTCATGATTTTCCTAAGTAAAATGGGATTTTACTTAGGAAAGAATTTTTTGAACTAAATGAGTGTGATGATGAATGATTTTAAGTACTTAGGTTTTTTCCAATTATTGGGCCGAGGGTCCGGTCCCTCCAAAAGTCAAGGAAATGCCTTGAGCCCCTTTAATCTTCAAATACCTTAGCACTTAGGGGAAATTAGCGAAATCTTTAGGGAAAAATGAAGGGAAGTTAATAATCTTGACTTTGCTTTGCTGTGAATTTTTTCCACTGTAGTATATGCCTTTGCACTTGTGATGAAAGTACAATTGAACACATTTAGAACCATCATTCATCACACATAATTTTGCAACATCATCTACCTACCCTACCTACTTTACTCTACCATTTTTTCTTCTTTATTAGGGTGCACTTAGACTGGCAAACCCTTATCACACTTTTCTTTTACATTTGGAAACCTATCTAATTCTAGCCTTATTACATCCAAGGGCTCAGATTAAACTGTTGAGCTCCTTTTATTTACTCTACCTATCTACTTATCTACCAAGATTAAACAGTTTGGTTAGATTTTATTTTCTATTTCTAAAACATGAAATTGAAAAATGAACTAGCCAAGCTTAAGCTGTTTGACTGTTCATGAATTGTGGCATAAAATACAAGTTACACACAATTTGATTATTACATCAGAACAAAAAGTAGTGGCATTTAGATTTGCACACTTTTCTTGGCCTTTCTTTTGGTGGGGTTCATTTTCTTTTACTTTTTTGGCCATTTATTTTTTCACCCTTTGATTTTTCTTTTAGGGTATACCCTCTTTACATTTTTTTAAATTTTTTGATTTTTTGAGAATATGAAACACCTTTGCAACAAGAAAAAGGTTTGAACATATTGCATAGTTCAACAAGTCAATCATGAAAAATGACACCTATTGGTATAGGACTCTAACAGTTTCAAGAATTAATCGCCAACCCAAAATGAGATATGGAAAAGGTGCAAAAAATTCTCAATAGACTCAGCAAAAGGAGCTCCAGTATCTCAGCAAAAGTAGTCGTTGACTCAGCAACCGTATCAGAAGCGCATGTTCCTATAGATTAGGAATTTCCAATTTCATATTATGTTATTTTCTCAAAATCATGTGAATTGTAATAAGACCTTTTTGAGGCATGTACCTCTGTAACTGCAAGTGGTTAAAGTAGTTAGAATCAGTTTTGTCATTGCAAACTATTTTGTCATTTTGTATTTAAAGAAGATTCCAAGAAAGAGAGAGGTTCCGAGTTTTTGAACCTTGAAGCCAGATTTTTGTACTGAAGAATGGAAAATTAATGAATGAGTATGCAAGATTCTATCATCTTGTTTATGCTGAAAAGTTTTCTAGTTTACACAATGTTTTCATATCTGTGAATAAAATAGAGTGATTTGAGCAGCAGGTCTCTTTATACATGTGTATTTAAGAGTTAAACAAACCTTAATGTGCGCTCCTCTATTTTAACTCTATCTCTACTAAATTCTTCAGGGTTTTAAAATGATAGATTCTATTTGAAATAGCATATCAAATTGAAATCCTCTTCTATTTTTCTTCCGTTCATTCATTTCAGCATAAGTGGAATATAGCATTGCAGAACATCCATGGTTTTGTTATTTAAAGGTTACATGATGAATGTTTGAAGGTTTATAAGACAGAGACACATATATATTCATTTGTGACAGAATCAGATAATGTCTTAAGCACAATCCTTTTCGTAGCTAAGGAATTGTCACTTAAGGTACAACATTAATTGGCACCATTTCCAGGGACGAAGATTCGAAGATTTTCCCTGGGTTTTATTTTACATTTCCTCTAGTTGTTTAGAGAGGAGGAAATAATAAGCTGTGTTTTTTTTAAAATAGCTCTGGCTCCTAAGAAACCTCACACGAGGTCGGATACCTCTCAACAAAAAGTTCTTGTTTTGTCTGATCCTGAGAAGCTTGTTTCAAAGAAGGGCCAGAAACCAAAAATATTTGATACACCAGAAGTTACATTGCTTGCACCAGGAAGCAGTTCACGAACTCTCTCATCCAAGGATATTTCCAAGAAAATCACTTTCTCGGAAAAAGAATCCTCATCATCACCCATTCATTTTCAAGAACCTACATTAGAAGAGCAATCTTTGGACTTTGTGTCTTTCCCTTTTACAGAAACTCAACCTCACATAGTTGCTAGCTCCTCTGCAATCGTTCATACACCAACTCCTATATCAGTTGTTCCACCTCATTCACCCCACCTACAACTGGTATTCATTTTAACCCCGCTCAAGGAGTAGTTAACCCAGGCATAAACATGGCGGCCCTTGATTTCTTGATGAATAGATATGCACCATTAAATCTACCCCAACCCTTGAATGCAATGCCTCAAGAGTATCTCAAATTACTCCCTAGATTTACTCGTGAAGATGAAATAACTACAGAACAACACTTGCCCTTGTTTTTCACGTTTGCTGAGAATTTAAATGTTGAACATTTAGATGTTGTAATGAGACTTTTTGTTCAGTCTCTAAGTGGAGAGGCAAGGAAATGGTTCAAAGGATTGCCGAATGGTTCAATAAATGATTGGGATGGACTAGAAAGACGTTTCATTGAGAGATGGGGTGAAAAAAGGGACCATGGTTATTCTTTGACAGAATTCAATGCAATAAAGAAGAAATCTGATGAAAATATGAATGATTTTGTGAAAAGATTTAACAAATTGTATAATAGTTTTCCTGTTGAAATGAAACCCCCTCCTATTGGAGCAAGGGTCGTTTTTTCTGGTGCATTTGAACCAGAGTTCAATTTCACATTGAGAGAAAGAAGGTCCCCTACTTTGGAGCATATTCAAACTGATGCTCTGGAGATTGAGGCTAATATGTCTGCTGCTGGTAAAGTTCAAGATAAAGGAAAGGCTAAAGAAGAAGCCTCAGCTCAAGACCAGAGAATTGACGATATGACTAAGGTCATAAAAAATTTGTCTAATAAATTGGTGAAGTTGGAAATAGACAATAATAAGCCTAGAAGACAAAATAGAGGGGTTTTTAATCCCCAGTTTAAAAAACAGCCCCTGCAGATTCTCCAAAGAGAAAGGAAAGATCAAGATCAGGTGCAAGCTCCTTTTTATATAGAAGCAGCTTCGTCCTATTCAGCAGATGATGATGATGAAAAAGAAGATGATGCTTGAATTTCTGCCATTTACATGGAAGATGAAGAAACAGAGGAAGAAGGAGTGGAAGAAAATGGAGATCTTTCATTCGATCAAGAAGAGATGGATGACTATTGCAGATAGTTCACGGACTTCATGCAATCAGAATTACATAAAAAATACGATTTGAGGTCAAAGAAGAGGTTAAGAACTCAAGATGATGAGGAAAAAGAATAAGAATCAGTACCTGCTCTAATGACGACTCCATTATAGAAAAATCAGATTAAGAAATCAGATAAGGGGAAACAACCCATGAATGAAGAAAAAGAGAAGGAAAAACAACAATTTGGGGCTTCCCAAACAAAGATTAAGGATCCTAATATTTTGGAGAAAGTTGTTACTATTTCGAATCAAGGTCTAAATTCCAATAAAAATCAAGAAGAACCTGAAAAGTTGACAAAACAAAATCAAACTTTCAGTTTGTTGAAAGAGTTGGAGAAAGTGAAAATTCAAATACCTCTTCTTGAGTTAATGAAAACACCTGGTTATAAGAAGGAGATTGGGGAGTTTATCAATTTATCTCAGTCTGATGAAGTGGGCGATATAGTAAATCTGCAAGAAGAAAAACCAGTGGTTACCTTTGGGCCTCATGTTGAAGAGGTAGATTCATCCCTTTCCCCTTTTTATATATCACTTCTGTTACATGATTTTGTTTTACATAATTGTATGCTGGATTCTGGCGCATCCCACAATCTGATGCCACTATGTGTGATGAAAGAGTTGAATTTACAAATCACTAAGCCGTACATAGATCTTTACTCTTTCGATTCAAAAAGGGTGAAGTGTGTGGGTGTTATTAAGGATATGGTTGCTTCATTGGCTGAAATCCCAGCCAAGAGCATTATGATGGATGTGGTAGTGGCAGACATTCTAGCCAGATTCGGTATGTTATTATCTAGATCTTGGGGGGCAAAGCTTGGAGGAGTTTTGAAGCTAGATTTTACATATGCTATCATTCCTGTTTTTAATGGGGAAGAAATGAGGTTGTATAGAGAAACTAGATTTCAAAAAACTGCCACCAAGAAAGATGTAGGTAATTCACCTATTTATGGCCAAGAGAAGGATGATCTCTCTTGTTTCATGTTGCATGAAGATGCAGGATTTGATGAAGAATCACAAGGGAAGCTCCCTTCAGCCATTGTACATAAGGAGCTGCATTCAAACAGACTTTGGAAGTGTTATTTTGATGGCGCGTTTTCTAAATAAGGCACTGGAGCTGGTTTCATTTTTGTATCTCCGGAAGGTAATCTTGTACCTTTTTCTTTCAAATTGGAGTTTGAGTCCACTAATAATGTAGCTGAATATGAAGCATTAATCATTAGTCTGTAGACAACTAAGCAAATGGGAATTCAGTTTATGATTGTGTTTGGTGATTCTGAATTAATCATAAGACAAATTAAGAATTTGTGTCAAAATAAACATCCCAGGTTAAGAGCATATAGGAATGAGGTCTGGGATTTAATTGAAAACTACTTTGAAGCTTTCAACCTACAGTTTGTTCCAAGGGAAGAGAATAGAATGGATGATTCTTTAGCAGTTGCGGCCAGTACATTCAAACCTCCGATCAATCCAAGACTAAGATATGAAATTGAGATGAGACATAGACCTTCGATCCCAGACAATATCAAACATTGGCAGGTTTTTGAGGATGATGAGAATATTAAGCAATTTTTGTTGATGATTGAAGATTTTGAAGATCATTAGATTGATTTGGAAACTGATGAAGATGACGGTGCTGATATGTCTAAGACTCTGAAAAAGAAGATTGGTGATCAACAAATTATTCAGTTGAAAGATAATATTTTACCAAAAGGTTTGGTACCTCTCAAAATACTGTTTGATGCTAATGATGTGGTAGTGAATCAGAAGAAAGCCCATCAAGATGAGAATGTGGAAGATTGCAATTTAGGAACTCAATATGAGCCTAAAATGATCAAATTGTTCAAAGGCGTTCCGAAGGACTATAAAGAAAGATACATAGATCTGTTCAAACAATTTGAGGATGTATTTGCTTGGTCGTATGATGATTTAAAGACGTATGCTAAGAATATTATTCAACATAAAATCCCATTGAAAGATGGAATCAAACCACATAGACAGAAACTCAGACAAATCAATCCATTGTTGTTGGCCCTGATTGAAAAGGAGATAAAGAAATTACTACAGGCCAAAATAATTGTTCCTCTCAGATATTCAGATTGGGTTTCCAATCTTGGACCACCCAGAAAGAAAAATGGAGAGATAAGGTTGTGCGTAGATTTCAGGAACTTGAATAGGGCTTCATTGAAAGATAATTATCCTTTGCCGAAAATGGATTTTGTCTTGCAAAAAGTGACTGGGGCTTACAGATTATCTATGGTGGATGGTTTTTCAGGGTATAATCAGGTTGCTGTGGTGAAGGGATATCAAAAGAAAACTGATTTCACTACACCCTGGGGAACATTCATGTATGCCAGGATGCTGTTTGGTCTAATGAATGCAGGAGCCACATTCCAAAGAAGAATGGATATTTCATTTGTAGGAGATGAGTTTGTGGTTTTTTATCTGGATGATGTCACAATTTTTTGAAACTCTGATGAGGAACATCTACAACATTTGCAAAAAGCCTTCTTGAAGTGTAGGAAATATGGATTATCGCTGAATCCTAAAAAATATTTTTTTGCTCTGGAGGAGGGTAAACTGCTGGGCCATATTGTTTCCAAACAAGGAGTAAAGATTGATCCGGCAAGGGTCGAAGCAATATAGTCAATTCCACTGCCCCAAAGTAAGAAATATATTCAGAGATTTCTTGGAAAAGTCAATTTTCTAAGAATATTTGTTCCTAATTACGCAGAGATAATCAAGAAAGTAACAGATATGCTGAAAAAGGATGCTGAGGTGAAGTGGGACAAAGAAGCAAGGAAATCCTTCCAAAGGATTAAAGAAGCTCTAAAGGAAGCACTTGTTCTAATTAGTCCAGATTATTTGAAGCCATTTCAAATTTTCTCATTTGCATCTCCCTCAACAATTGCTGTTGTGTTATTACAGAGAAATGAAGAAAAGAGTGAACAACCTGTAGCATATTTCAGTAAGGTCCTCCGAGATGCGGAATTAAAATATAATATATTGGAGAAACAAGTATATGCTCTGGTGAAAGCATTGAAAGCGTTTTGAACCTATATTCTTCATTTCCAAATCTTAGCATATGTTCCTAATTCTGCTGTAAAGGACGTTTTAGTACAGAGCGATGTAGAGGGTAAAAGGGGCAAATGGATTGCTAAAATCCAAGAATACGACCTGGATATTAAACCAATGAAATTGATCAAAGGATTGGGACTGGCCAAATTATTAACAGAGTCAAATTTCCAAGCACTAGGAATTAATTTGTTGGCCCCTGTAGAAGAAGTCAAGGAGGAAATAGGTGATATTCAGTCAAAGTCAGCAATCAAATATAAGTTCATTATGATTAGTCTGAGGATATTATTCACTCTTTAATAACTCTTTGTGTGTCCTCCTTCAATAAATAGAGTTAAATACGAGCAACAAAACTCAGGCTCAACTTAAGTTATCATCGGGGAAAAAGTTGTATTGGAAAGATCAAGTTTGGTGTGTTATTGTTATGTTTGACGGAGGGAGGGGAAGTTTCGAAGTAATTAAAGAATATCATAGATGTTGTGCGAAGGTCCAGATGTTCTTGGGCATGACGCTCATAAATTTCTTAAGTTCTTAAATCGGGTTTTTATTGGCCCTCTGTGTTTGCTGATGTATATAAAGCAGTCAAAAGTTGTAAAAAATGCCAGGTATTTGCAGAAAATAAAAGGTTAGCCCCTTTACCTCTTCTCCCTGTTTTTGTTGAAGAACCTTTCAGACAATGGGGATTGGATTTCATTGGAGAAATCAATCCACCATCTAGTGGGAAATTTAAGTGGATCCTTACTGCTACAGATTATTTTACGAAGTGGGTAGAGGAAATTCCTACCAGGAAAGCAAATGATTTGGTTGTTATGAAATTTTTAGAAGAAAATAGCTTTAGCATGTTTGGATGTCCAGTAAAGATTGTGACAGATAATGACCAAGTTTTCAGCTCACTCAGGTTTATTAATTTCTGTCAGACTTACAATGTGATATTGTCTCATTCTACAGCTTATCATCCACAGGGAAATGGATTGGAAGCTTCTAACAAAACATTGGTAAATTTTTTAAAGAAGACAGAAATGAAAACCAGAAGAACTGGGATTCAAAGCTAGTTTTTTCTCTATGGGAAACAAGGATGACCACTAGGAGATCCGCTAGTAAGTCACCTTATGAACTAGTATATGGTACTTAGGCATTGTTTCCCACCCAGTTGGTGAAACCTATGATTTCTTTCCTTCAAGACGCTCAAGCAGAACCTAATGCCATGATTAGAAGAATGAATAATGTAATGGAGTTAAGTGAAAGCAGAAATAAAGTTCGAGAGAATTTTCTTAATTATCAGCAAAAAATGAAGACAATGTTTGACAGGAAAGCAAAAGAAATCATGTTTCAGAATGGAGATCGGTATTAAGATGGGATACCCGGAGGGAAGACAAAGGGAAACATGGAAAATTTGACCCTCTGTGGTACGGTATGTTCAAAATTACTGAGACCAGGGAGAATAATACCTTCGTGCTGGAGAATCTTGAAGGAGAAGTAATAGATATGCCTGTGAATGGGAAATATCTAAAACATTATTTCCAACACTAAAAGCTGTTTGACCACATTGTATATATTCGGTGTTATCATTGTACATTTTTCGTTAAGAAATTTTTTTCTCCATGCCCGAAGTGAAGGAACTGATCTGCAGGTTCTTAGTGTTTCGTGGAAAAAACACTATCCCCAGGTGGAGCCAGATGTTGTAGATCATCTGCATATCCTTTTTCTTATTTTATTTTGATAATAAAAAAAATTTTAAAAAAAATCAAATCAGAAATGCAAAAACAGCATATGCTATAGTGTAACGTTTTTATACTATAACACAAGAAAAAAGGGAAACGTTTCCAAAAGTAGTCGTATGTATGTTGTTTCATGTTTCTGAAGATAACTTTTTCATGTAGTCGTAAGAAAACCCATAAGTTTCTGAAGATAACTTTTATTACTGAAAGAGATCAAATCTATAGAGACATGGATCAGCAACCCAATCCACGGATCACTAAGGGAAGGCAAGCCTAAAACCAAGAGATCTTCCTCCAAACTGATAGCAAACTGAAATAAGAATGCCCTCTCACAAAATAACGCAGTATTGAACAGAAACTACGCAGAGGGTGAAGGATACTAAATAAACTAACTGAAGTTGCAGATCAAATACAAAATATGGATAGACTCTCTCTTTGGAGGCTATAAAATAACTGAAATTGCATATCAGATACAAAATATGGATAGACTCTCTCTTTTGAGGCTGAAGAACACATTCCAATAGAAAAAGCCTCTCAAAACAAGCTAGATCTAAGCAGATCTAGAACACCACTTGCTACAAATGATAGAAACTACAAAACCCTCAATGGGCCAACGCTGCGCATGAAAATAGAGCTTGGCCTCAAACCTAATAGTGGCTCACATCAGCAAAGAAATCCTCCAATGATCCTCAAGGGAAGAGATGAAACCCCCTGACATAGTCCAATCACGATCCTCCTGAAATAGCCGGAAGAGAATAGTGTTGTCTGTCAGACAAATACTTCAGAAATATGATCTATCAACAACAACCTCTTTATGTGCCTTCTCCTCCTTTTTATAACATGAGAAAGCTCTTGCAAACCCTAAAACACTTTGATGAGTTAGCCCTCTTCACATTATAGACTCCCTTCTAGAACTGTGCAGTTCCTTTTGGAGATGTAATGAACCTAGACAACGTAGTTGATTTGGTCAAGGTGGACCCAATCTTGGCTCAAACCTCTTTCACACCTGCAAGTGATTATTTACATAGCCTTGGTTTGTCTTTGTTCACATGGGCATTGATTTATTCAGACTTTTTAGGAGTTTTACATGTCCTCCTTTATTCATTTATTCATAAAACATAAATTAAATCAAAATTGAATGTCTCCTCTTAGCTAAGGCTAAGTAGGAACATTACAGTCCTCCCCTCCAAAATGTTGCTTGTCCTAAAGCAAGTGACAAGGAAAGAGCTGTAGTTATTCTCCTTCTCCATTGATGGAAACATCAAGAATCAAGCTTTCATCATGGATTAAGTGCTCACCAAGCCAATACATCAGAAACTACTCCTCCAATGCTAACATGATAGGTGCACAGTCTGCCCCTTCAGGAGTGTAAAACTCAACAGAAGTGAACATGGGTGAAGCAATGTCATATATGAAACATGTATCATGAAGTACACGATAAAGTTCCATCCCATGTGGTACATGTACACTACTTACTTTTTGTCCATACAAACCCATAAAAAATACCAATATGTCATCTATGTATGGAAGCAAAATCACATATAGCCAAACTAAAATTTGCACTTGAGGAGGTGCGTCACAATCCCACATAAGGTACCAGTGCAGTGCACTCCTTGTTTTGAGTAGATCTGAGTGTGATAGGTGGTGTTAGCCACCTATAAAAAATTTTCATATCAAATGGTGGCTAGATCATTTTTTAAAGCCTTTAAGAAGCAATTTTATGCCAAATTGTTAGTTCTTAAAGCCTTAGGAAGCTAACTAAGCCTTTAGTTAATCTTCACTGTTTTTTCCCTCATAATCCTAAAGAATCTGGTGTTTGCCTAAAGAAGACTGCTCAAAACCCATTTTTCCTTTCATTTTACCCCTCTTTTCACTCATGAATAACCCCATTCTTCACCCCCTTTTTCTTCATAAAATTCCTTCATAAGCCTCTGTCAACCTTCAAAAACACTCCAAAATCCCTTTTATAACCATTTGGTCTCCTTCCATTTGGTTTAAAAAGCCTCCATTTACCTACCGGAACCACTATTTTGGCCTAAAAACACTGTTTTTAAAGCCTAAAACAGTCCAAAAACATTATAATTTTCTTAAGCCCCTGAGGGCTTATCTCTGGTAGAACCTCCACTGCATAGGACCTTAAGCCCCACAACTAGGTGCTAAGGTCTTAAAACTTCTCCGAATTCCCATTGTAAACCTTCATTCCCTTTATTTCTCCTTATTTCATAAAACCCGACAGTTTGTTTGTTTGGTGAATATCCACCGTTGATCCTTACAGATAAACGATTGTCGTTAATCCTGATCCACGCCTTTACCTTCTCCTCCGCTCATTTGACTCTGCGCCATCATTAAATCCTGATCTTCCATTTCTAAGATCCGACGATCAGGATCAAACTCGATCCCCACTCTTAACGTTTCCTCAACCCATACAACTCTGACTCGAGATTAAAATCCGACCGTCCATTCATCAAATCCAACGACCAAAATGAAACCCGATAGACCCACTTCTGTTGGGGCCTACCTCCGCCTCGTAAAACACCGGCCCAGTAAAATTGCGACACGTGTACTCCACTAACTCCCCAACCCGCATCTTCCTCCGTCGCGTGCTATCCGCACCGTCGGATCTACACCCCTTCATCCGACGGCTTGAAATGAGTTTAACATTTTTTCTGTGCATGAGGTTTAACGACTAAAAATTATGCGATGAGGGTGATTTTCCAAGGACACGTGTCGGCGAGTTTGTGGAATCACGTGATTTTTAGGAAAACCATAAACCACTTCAAATGTCGCGTGAAAACCATTTATGGTTTTCCGCTTATGACCATTCCTCACATAAAGTCATTTTTTCAGCTTTTAATCACGACCGTTCGTTGTTTTGATCGAACGGCTCTTATTACTTCTCACCTCCATTCGCCTGCCCTCCATAAAATCTCCCAACAAACTTCATCAGAAGATGCTGGCTGTCGGCTGTTTATATCCAATGTCCCACATCACATTACCACCCCAAACCATTTTTACTCCTCGATCCTCCTGAAAGACTTGATCAAATGATCTCCATCGTTCATTGTTCCAATCAGATGGTTGATATTATTTCGCATTTTCACCTCATTGACCTCTCATGTATTCTCCCCAGATGCTCCAGCGACAATCTAGGTCGTTGATTGTTTAATACGATGACGAGATCAGATCTCACCCCAATTCTTCCACCCTTCCCCTTTGCTCCCAAAGGTTTTACCGACTAATCTCAACCGTCCATTTAATAGATCTAACAGACAAGATCAAACCCCAAATCTTCGCCCCTTCATTTATCCTCTTGGCCATCTCATCGACGGTTTCCCACCGTCGATCTCCACAAATCGACGGTCTTGATTATATCTTCCCCCCATTTCATTTTCCCCACCATCTGAAATCCCGAGCATTCCATTACACGATCTTTACCATTCATTTATCAAGATCAACGGTCCTGATTTGATCTCCCTTCAACTCATTTACCCTTCGCCTATTTTCCAAAATATCTCCTCGCCTGATCTCCATCGTCCGTCCTTTTCATCCAACAGTTCGGAATTAATCCTACCACCGTTGACCCAACCGCCCCCTGATTGGCCCCATCAAATGATTTGGACCGTTGGATGTTTTCATCCAATGGCCACGATTTAATGTCATGCCCAGAGCAGCCACTTGCCCTTGTTCAAGGAAATGGTTCAAAGGATTGCCGAATGGTTCAATAAATGATTGGGATGGACTAGAAAGACGTTTCATTGAGAGATGGGGTGAAAAAAGGGACCATGGTTATTCTTTGATAGAATTCAATGCAATAAAGAAGAAATCTGATGAAAATATGAATGATTTTGTGAAAAGATTTAACAAATTGTATAATAGTTTTCCTGTTGAAATGAAACCCCCTCCTATTGGAGCAAGGGTCGTTTTTGCTGGTGCATTTGAACCAGAGTTCAATTTCACATTGAGAGAAAGAAGGTCCCCTACTTTGGAGCATATTCAAACTGATGCTCTGGAGATTGAGGCTAATATGTCTGCTGCTGGTAAAGTTCAAGATAAAGGAAAGGCTAAAGAAGAAGCCTCAGCTCAAGACCAGAGAATTGACGATATGACTAAGGTCATAAAAAATTTGTCTAATAAATTGGTGAAGTTGGAAATAGACAATAATAAGCCTAGAAGACAAAATAGAGGGGTTTTTAATCCCCAGTTTAAAAAACAGCCCCTGCAGATTCTCCAAAGAGAAAGGAAAGATCAAGATCAGGTGCAAGCTCCTTTTTATATAGAAGCAGCTTCGTCCTACTCAGCAGATGATGATGATGAAAAAGAAGATGATGCTTGAATTTCTGCCATTTACATGGAAGATGAAGAAACAGAGGAAGAAGGAGTGGAAGAAAATGGAGATCTTTCATTCGATCAAGAAGAGATGGATGACTATTGCAGATAGTTCACAGACTTCATGCAATCAGAATTACATAAAAAATACGATTTGAGGTCAAAGAAGAGGTTAAGAACTCAAGATGATGAGGAAAAAGAATAAGAATCAGTACCTGCTCTAATGACGACTCCATTATAGAAAAATCAGATTAAGAAATCAGATAAGGGGAAACAACCCATGAATGAAGAAAAAGAGAAGGAAAAACAACAATTTGGGGCTTCCCAAACAAAGATTAAGGATCCTAATATTTTGGAGAAAGTTGTTACTATTTCGAATCAAGGTCTAAATTCCAATAAAAATCAAGAAGAACCTGAAAAGTTGACAAAACAAAATCAAACTTTCAGTTTGTTGAAAGAGTTGGAGAAAGTGAAAATTCAAATACCTCTTCTTGAGTTAATGAAAACACCTGGTTATAAGAAGGAGATTGGGGAGTTTATCAATTTATCTCAGTCTGATGAAGTGGGCGATATAGTAAATCTGCAAGAAGAAAAACCAGTGGTTACCTTTGGGCCTCATGTTGAAGAGGTAGATTCATCCCTTTCCCCTTTTTATATATCACTTCTGTTACATGATTTTGTTTTACATAATTGTATGCTGGATTCTGGCGCATCCCACAATCTGATGCCACTATGTGTGATGAAAGAGTTGAATTTACAAATCACTAAGCCGTACATAGATCTTTACTCTTTCGATTCAAAAAGGGTGAAGTGTGTGGGTGTTATTAAGGATATGGTTGCTTCATTGGCTGAAATCCCAGCCAAGAGCATTATGATGGATGTGGTAGTGGCAGACATTCTAGCCAGATTCGGTTTGTTATTATCTAGATCTTGGGGGGCAAAGCTTGGAGGAGTTTTGAAGCTAGATTTTACATATGCTATCATTCCTGTTTTTAATGGGGAAGAAATGAGGTTGTATAGAGAAACTAGATTTCAAAAAACTGCCACCAAGAAAGATGTAGGTAATTCACCTATTTATGGCCAAGAGAAGGATGATCTCTCTTGTTTCATGTTGCATGAAGATGCAGGATTTGATGAAGAATCACAAGGGAAGCTCCCTTCAGCCATTGTACATAAGGAGCTGCATTCAAACAGACTTTGGAAGTGTTATTTTGATGGCGCGTTTTCTGAATAAGGCACTGGAGCTGGTTTCATTTTTGTATCTCCGGAAGGTAATCTTGTACCTTTTTCTTTCAAATTGGAGTTTGAGTCCACTAATAATGTAGCTGAATATGAAGCATTAATCATTAGTCTGTAGACAACTAAGCAAATGGGAATTCAGTCTATGATTGTGTTTGGTGATTCTGAATTAATCATAAGACAAATTAAGAATTTGTGTCAAAATAAACATCCCAGGTTAAGAGCATATAGGAATGAGGTCTGGGATTTAATTGAAAACTACTTTGAAGCTTTCAACCTACAGTTTGTTCCAAGGGAAGAGAATAGAATGGATGATTCTTTAGCAGTTGCGGCCAGTACATTCAAACCTCCGATCAATCCAAGACTAAGATATGAAATTGAGATGAGACATAGACCTTCGATCCCAGACAATATCAAACATTGGCAGGTTTTTGAGGATGATGAGAATATTAAGCAATTTTTGTTGATGATTGAAGATTTTGAAGATCATTAGATTGATTTGGAAACTGATGAAGATGACGGTGCTGATATGTCTAAGACTCTGAAAAAGAAGATTGGTGATCAACAAATTATTCAGTTGAAAGATAATATTTTACCAAAAGGTTTGGTACCTCTCAAAATACTGTTTGATGCTAATGATGTGGTAGTGAATCAGAAGAAAGCCCATCAAGATGAGAATGTGGAAGATTGCAATTTAGGAACTCAATATGAGCCTAAAATGATCAAATTGTTCAAAGGCGTTCCGAAGGACTATAAAGAAAGATACATAGATCTGTTCAAACAATTTGAGGATGTATTTGCTTGGTCGTATGATGATTTAAAGACGTATGCTAAGAATATTATTCAACATAAAATCCCATTGAAAGATGGAATCAAACCACATAGACAGAAACTCAGACAAATCAATCCATTGTTGTTGGCCCTGATTGAAAAGGAGATAAAGAAATTACTACAGGCCAAAATAATTGTTCCTCTCAGATATTCAGATTGGGTTTCCAATCTTGGACCACCCAGAAAGAAAAATGGAGAGATAAGGTTGTGCGTAGATTTCAGGAACTTGAATAGGGCTTCATTGAAAGATAATTATCCTTTGCCGAAAATGGATTTTGTCTTGCAAAAAGTGACTGGGGCTTACAGATTATCTATGGTGGATGGTTTTTCAGGGTATAATCAGGTTGCTGTGGTGAAGGGATATCAAAAGAAAACTGATTTCACTACACCCTGGGGAACATTCATGTATGCCAGGATGCTGTTTGGTCTAATGAATGCAGGAGCCACATTCCAAAGAAGAATGGATATTTCATTTGTAGGAGATGAGTTTGTGGTTTTTTATCTGGATGATGTCACAATTTTTTGAAACTCTGATGAGGAACATCTACAACATTTGCAAAAAGCCTTCTTGAAGTGTAGGAAATATGGATTATCGCTGAATCCTAAAAAATATTTTTTTGCTCTGGAGGAGGGTAAACTGCTGGGCCATATTGTTTCCAAACAAGGAGTAAAGATTGATCCGGCAAGGGTCGAAGCAATATAGTCAATTCCACTGCCCCAAAGTAAGAAATATATTCAGAGATTTCTTGGAAAAGTCAATTTTCTAAGAATATTTGTTCCTAATTACGCAGAGATAATCAAGAAAGTAACAGATATGCTGAAAAAGGATGTTGAGGTGAAGTGGGACAAAGAAGCAAGGAAATCCTTCCAAAGGATTAAAGAAGCTCTAAAGGAAGCACTTGTTCTAATTAGTCCAGATTATTTGAAGCCATTTCAAATTTTCTCATTTGCATCTCCCTCAACAATTGCTGTTGTGTTATTACAGAGAAATGAAGAAAAGAGTGAACAACCTGTAGCATATTTCAGTAAGGTCCTCCGAGATGCGGAATTAAAATATAATATATTGGAGAAACAAGTATATGCTCTGGTGAAAGCATTGAAAGCGTTTTGAACCTATATTCTTCATTTCCAAATCTTAGCATATGTTCCTAATTCTGCTGTAAAGGACGTTTTAGTACAGAGCGATGTAGAGGGTAAAAGGGGCAAATGGATTGCTAAAATCCAAGAATACGACCTGGATATTAAACCAATGAAATTGATCAAAGGATTGGGACTGGCCAAATTATTAACAGAGTCAAATTTCCAAGCACTAGGAATTAATTTGTTGGCCCCTGTAGAAGAAGTCAAGGAGGAAATAGGTGATATTCAGTCAAAGTCAGCAATCAAATATAAGTTCCTTTGCTCAGATTGGTACAAGGATATTATTCACTATTTATGCTTTCTTTATTGTCCTCCTTCAATAAATAGAGTTAAATACAAAGCTTTAAAACTCAAGGCTCAACCTTAAGTTATCATCGAAGAAAAGTTGTATTGGAAAGATCCGGCTGGTGTGTTATTGTTATGTTTGACAGAGGAGGAAGTTTCAGAAGTAATTAAAGAATATCATGAATGTTTGTGCGAAGGTCACTACAGCTAGAAGGTAACTGCTCATAAATTTCTTAAATCGGATTTTTATTGGCCCTCTGTGTTTGCTGATGTATATAAAGCAGTCAAAAGTTGTAAAAAATGCCAGGTATTTGCAGAAAATAAAAGGTTAGCCCCTTTACCTCTTCTCCCTGTTTTTGTTGAAGAACCTTTCAGACAATGGGGATTGGATTTCATTGGAGAAATCAATCCACCATCTAGTGGGAAATTTAAGTGGATCCTTACTGCTACAGATTATTTTACGAAGTGGGTAGAGGAAATTCCTACCAGGAAAGCAAATGATTTGGTTGTTATGAAATTTTTAGAAGAAAATAGCTTTAGCATGTTTGGATGTCCAGTAAAGATTGTGACAGATAATGACCAAGTTTTCAGCTCACTCAGGTTTATTAATTTCTGTCAGACTTACAATGTGATATTGTCTCATTCTACAGCTTATCATCCACAGGGAAATGGATTGGAAGCTTCTAACAAAACATTGGTAAATTTTTTAAAGAAGACAGAAATGAAAACCAGAAGAACTGGGATTCAAAGCTAGTTTTTTCTCTATGGGAAACAAGGATGACCACTAGGAGATCCGCTAGTAAGTCACCTTATGAACTAGTATATGGTACTTAGGCATTGTTTCCCACCCAGTTGGTGAAACCTATGATTTCTTTCCTTCAAGACGCTCAAGCAGAACCTAATGCCATGATTAGAAGAATGAATAATGTAATGGAGTTAAGTGAAAGCAGAAATAAAGTTCGAGAGAATTTTCTTAATTATCAGCAAAAAATGAAGACAATGTTTGACAGGAAAGCAAAAGAAATCATGTTTCAGAATGGAGATCGGTATTAAGATGGGATACCCGGAGGGAAGACAAAGGGAAACATGGAAAATTTGACCCTCTGTGGTACGGTATGTTCAAAATTACTGAGACCAGGGAGAATAATACCTTCGTGCTGGAGAATCTTGAAGGAGAAGTAATAGATATGCCTGTGAATGGGAAATATCTAAAACATTATTTCCAACACTAAAAGCTGTTTGACCACATTGTATATATTCGGTGTTATCATTGTACATTTTTCGTTAAGAAATTTTTTTCTCCATGCCCGAAGTGAAGGAACTGATCTGCAGGTTCTTAGTGTTTCGTGGAAAAAACACTATCCCCAGGTGGAGCCAGATGTTGTAGATCATCTGCATATCATTTTTCTTATTTTATTTTGATAATAAAAAAATTTTTAAAAAAAATCAAATCAGAAATGCAAAAACAGCATATGCTATAGTGTAACGTTTTTATACTATAACACAAGAAAAAAGGGAAACGTTTCCAAAAGTAGTCGTATGTATGTTGTTTCATGTTTCTGAAGATAACTTTTTCATGTAGTCGTAAGAAAACCCATAAGTTTCTGAAGATAACTTTTATTACTGAAAGAGATCAAATCTATAGAGACATGGATCAGCAACCCAATCCACGGATCACTAAGGGAAGGCAAGCCTAAAACCAAGAGATCTTCCTCCAAACTGATAGCAAACTGAAATAAGAATGCCCTCTCACAAAATAACGCAGTATTGAACAGAAACTACGCAGAGGGTGAAGGATACTAAATAAACTAACTGAAGTTGCAGATCAAATACAAAATATGGATAGACTCTCTCTTTGGAGGCTATAAAATAACTGAAATTGCATATCAGATACAAAATATGGATAGACTCTCTCTTTTGAGGCTGAAGAACACATTCCAATAGAAAAAGCCTCTCAAAACAAGCTAGATTTAAGCAGATCTAGAACACCACTTGCTACAAATGATAGAAACTACAAAACCCTCAATGGGCCAACGCTGCGCATGAAAATAGAGCTTGGCCTCAAACCTAATAGTGGCTCACATCAGCAAAGAAATCCTCCAATGATCCTCAAGGGAAGAGATGAAACCCCTAAACATGAATTCCAATCACAATCCTCCACTAAATAGCAGAGAATGGTATTTGTCTAATCAGACAAATACTTCAGAAATATGATCTATCAAAAACCTCTTCATGTGTCTTCTCCTCCTTTTTATAACATGAGAAAGCTCTTGCAAACCCTAAACCACTTTAATAAGTTAGCCCTCTTCACATTAGAGGCTCCCTTCTAGAACTGCGAAGTCCCTTTTGGAGATGCAATGAACCTAGACAGCGCAGTTGATTTGGTCAAGGTGGACCCAATATTTGGCTCAAACCTCTTTCACACATGCAAGGGATTATTTACATCGCCCAGATTTGTATTTGTTCACATGGGCATTGATTTATTCAGACTTTTTATGAGTTTTACATGTCCTCCTTTATTCATTTATTCATAAAACATAAATTAAATCAAAATTGAATGTCTCCTCTTAGCTAAGGCTAAGTAGGAACATTACAGTCCTCCCCTCCAAAATGTTGCTTGTCCTAAAGCAAGTGACAAGGAAAGAGCTGTAGTTATTCTCCTTCTCCATTGATGGCAACATCAAGAATCAAGCTTTCATCATGGATTAAGTGCTCACCAAGCCAATACATCAGAAACTACTCCTCCAATGCTAACATGATAGGTGCACAGTCTGCCCCTTCAGGAGTGTAAAACTCAACAGAAGTGAACATGGGTGAAGCAATGTCATATATGAAACATGTATCATGAAGTACACGATAAAGTTCCATCCCATGTGGTACATGTACACTACTTACTTTTTGTCCATACAAACCCATAAAAAATACCAATATGTCATCTATGTATGGAAGCAAAATCACATATAGCCAAACTAAAATTTGCACTTGAGGAGGTGCGTCACAATCCCACATAAGGTACCAGTGCAGTGCACTCCTTGTTTTGAGTAGATCTGAGTGTGATAGGTGGTGTTAGCCACCTATAAAAAATTTTCATATCAAATGGTGGCTAGATCATTTTTTAAAGCCTTTAAGAAGCAATTTTATGCCAAATTGTTAGTTCTTAAAGCCTTAGGAAGCTAACTAAGCCTTTAGTTAATCTTCACTGTTTTTTCCCTCATAATCCTAAAGAATCTGGTGTTTGCCTAAAGAAGACTGCTCAAAACCCATTTTTCCTTTCATTTTACCCCTCTTTTCACTCATGAATAACCCCATTCTTCACCCCCTTTTTCTTCATAAAATTCCTTCATAAGCCTCTGTCAACCTTCAAAAACACTCCAAAATCCCTTTTATAACCATTTGGTCTCCTTCCATTTGGTTTAAAAAGCCTCCATTTACCTACCGGAACCACTATTTTGGCCTAAAAACACTGTTTTTAAAGCCTAAAACAGTCCAAAAACATTATAATTTTCTTAAGCCCCTGAGGGCTTATCTCTGGTAGAACCTCCACTGCATAGGACCTTAAGCCCCACAACTAGGTGCTAAGGTCTTAAAACTTCTCCGAATTCCCATTGTAAACCTTCATTCCCTTTATTTCTCCTTATTTC
The DNA here is from genome assembly GCA_034641835.2 of Pinus albicaulis. Taxonomy (NCBI): domain Eukaryota; kingdom Viridiplantae; phylum Streptophyta; class Pinopsida; order Pinales; family Pinaceae; genus Pinus; species Pinus albicaulis. Next base: position 968,196,548 of record CM076581.1, on the reverse strand, counting down.
ATAAAACCCGACAGTTTGTTTGTTTGGTGAATATCCACCGTTGATCCTTACAGATAAACGATTGTCGTTAATCCTGATCCACGCCTTTACCTTCTCCTCCGCTCATTTGACTCTGCGCCATCATTAAATCCTGATCTTCCATTTCTAAGATCCGACGATCAGGATCAAACTCGATCCCCACTCTTAACGTTTCCTCAACCCATACAACTCTGACTCGAGATTAAAATCCGACCGTCCATTCATCAAATCCAACGACCAAAATGAAACCCGATAGACCCACTTCTGTTGGGGCCTACCTCCGCCTCGTAAAACACCGGCCCAGTAAAATTGTGACACGTGTACTCCACTAACTCCCCAACCCGCATCTTCCTCCGTCGCGTGCTATCCGCACCGTCGGATCTACACCCCTTCATCCGACGGCTTGAAATGAGTTTAACATTTTTTCTGTGCATGAGGTTTAACGACTAAAAATTATGCGATGAGGGTGATTTTCCAAGGACACGTGTCGGCGAGTTTGTGGAATCACGTGATTTTTAGGAAAACCATAAACCACTTCAAATGTCGCGTGAAAACCATTTATGGTTTTCCGCTTATGACCATTCCTCACATAAAGTCATTTTTTCAGCTTTTAATCACGACCGTTCGTTGTTTTGATCGAACGGCTCTTATTACTTCTCACCTCCATTCGCCTGCCCTCCATAAAATCTCCCAACAAACTTCATCAGAAGATGCTGGCTGTCGGCTGTTTATATCCAATGTCCCACATCGCATTACCACCCCAAACCATTTTTACTCCTCGATCCTCCTGAAAGACTTGATCAAATGATCTCCATCGTTCATTGTTCCAATCAGATGGTTGATATTATTTCGCATTTTCACCTCATTGACCTCTCATGTATTCTCCCCAGATGCTCCAGCGACAATCTAGGCCGTTGATTGTTTTAATCTGATGACCCAGATCAGATCTCACCCCAATTCTTCCACCCTTCCCCTTTGCTCCCAAAGGTTTTACCGACTAATCTCAACCGTCCATTTAATAGATCTAACAGACAAGATCAAACCCCAAATCTTCGCCCCTTCATTTATCCTCTTGGCCATCTCATCGACGGTTTCCCACCGTCGATCTCCACAAATCGACGGTCTTGATTATATCTTCCCCCCATTTCATTTTCCCCACCATCTGAAATCCCGAGCATTCCATTACACGATCTTTACCATTCATTTATCAAGATCAACGGTCCTGATTTGATCTCCCTTCAACTCATTTACCCTTCGCCTATTTTCCAAAATATCTCCTCGCCTGATCTCCATCGTCCGTCCTTTTCATCCAACAGTTCGGAATTAATCCTACCACCGTTGACCCAACCGCCCCCTGATTGGCCCCATCAAATGATTTGGACCGTTGGATGTTTTCATCCAATGGCCACGATTTAATGTCATGCCCAGAGCAGCCACTAACCTATTTTCACTGAATTTTTCTTAATTTTGTTTGTTTTTGCAGGTTTTTAAGGTTCCGATCATAGTTTTAAAAGAAATGAAAGGCCGAGGATGACGATCCCCCAGGCCTTTATCCATGAAGACAATTAATTTATAGGGTTCCATCATGATTTTACCTGTGCCTTGTGAGCACTGATAACATTATAAAACCCTCTGCGCACCCGTAGAAACAACAAAAACATAGTGAATATCAAACAAATGAAGAATATCAGTGTTAAAGATAGGAGATTAAAGAATATCAGAAGATTAAAGGTTTTAATCAAAGTTTAAAGGGATTGAGGCCTAAAAAATCAAGAATCAAATGCCTAATCCACAATCAGTAGAAGATAAAGACCTGAAGACAAAGATTAAGCCAAATTAGGCCTAAAACACAGAGCAAAGACATATTTAAGGTGTTTTAAGATAAAACAAGCAAATCTATCAGTCCAAGAAGCCTCCACTACCACATCAGAGGAAAATTGAATCCTCTCCAGCTACCTAAAGCCACCAGCAGCCTCAAAGAAATCAAAGAAGGCATAGTTATTGCCTATTTCAAAGATATTTTCCTAAAGACAGCTGAACAGTTAATTCAACTAAAGAAACTTATTACATACTGTCAAAAAAGTTATTACAAAGATAAGAAAGTGGCCTGAAGTAAATCTTCTCATCCATTAAGCCTTAGAAAGAAGAAACAGAGTTATGAAACAGAGATATAGATAGAATGCATTCCTACCTTATGCCTTGCATGGTTTCGAAGGCCAGGAATTGCATTAAGTGCAGAATTAATTATACTTGAACCCTAGAAACTCTTCCACCTCCTCATTTTCTTATAAAATCTCCTTGAGGAGCACATTATAAAGGGTTGGTTGCTACACTTTGACGTAATACTTGTTGTTCGAAACTTTCTACATGTAAATAGTTTTCAGAGGCTCTTGAAGCTCTGTTAGTGATCAAAGAAATTAGGCTGAGAAGAAAAGATGTTGCTGTACTGAAACACTGGTCTTGAATTATGTAAGTGGATTGACATCAATATACAAGCTGGTTTTTGGGATCCTAGTCTATATCATTGGTGAAGTACTTCTCACTGTTATTTGTTTTCCTTTCATGTATGCCATTTTGTTCACCTTTTCTCTGATAAAGAACAACAAATATAGAGCTAGTATTTACTGTTAAAAGTACCCTACTCTCACTGATAAGCTTTATCTTCATGTTTTCCTCCAATTGTGTTTTTAAAAATGACTTAGGTTAAGTGTAAACATTATCAAGGAATGTTGGTTTGTCCCTGTCTTGATGTGCAAAACTTGAAAGGAAGTTCTTAAATTATATTTTCATTATATGTTGAGTAGAGTTAGACTAGAAAAGTTTATGGTTTGCCTTGTCTTCTAGTTTCTTTCTCCAAAGGTTGTTTTGAAGGTTTCCCTAAGAGTATGCTGAAGAACGCTTAGATGGTAATATATCTTGCTTGATCTCAAGCTGCACTTTGTTTTCTTATCTGTTTTCATCCTTTCTAAAAGTAGTCATGTGGATTGCTGGATTGTTTGTCTGATAAGTTAGCTTTAATACAAGCTTTTCCAAAGAATTTTAAGGTTAGCCTTGTATTTGGTTGGTTTCAAACAGTTGCTTAAAAGGATTTTCTTGTTTGGAAAGTTGATAAATCCTTGTTGAAATTATTGACTTCTTCCACCTTTTCAACACTTTTAATGTTCCATTCATCATTTAATCTAAAGGATATTTTGATATAGATTACTTTCCCCTTGGATCACTCTTGAAATTGTTGCACAATTAAACCATTTTATGACTCCATAGCCCAATGGATTAAATCTTGTTTCATATCTATCCTATCAGCTAAATCATGTTCTGATTGTTCACATCTTCACCCCTTTGAAACTCTTTCATTTTTAGGACTTTCCACCCAATTAAAAAATCATGTTCAACCATCCAAACAAACAAAAAACCCTTGTTCTTAATAACTAGCCTAATATCATACAAAAGCCTTAAAGATAAATCAACCTTTGCACTTATAGAGAGATCCATCTCTGGATTTAGGAGGGCTAGGTCCTATAATCCCAAAGTGGTTTTATGGTGTAGTATCTGCAGCATTTAGGCTTGCCACTCTGCTAAATTACAGAGGCCTAACATTTCTGGTGACCATATGGGGAACTTGTGAAGTAATAGATAACTTCACAACTCAAATATTCCCTTTTTTGACAATGAAACAAGTGTCTACCTAGAATGGTTTTGATTGTTGATGGTGAACAACTTTTAAACCTTTAAATCAAGTAAAAATCCTTCACCTGGTGACTCCACTAAACATCAGTAAGACAAAACATTCATTATTTAGTGTAGTATAAGTAGCTCGCTTCAAGAAATACCAAAGCAAGTGGTAATCATGATAGAACTCATTTGAATCAGTGACAAACTAAGCAACCCTTAGGATTCTCATAGAGACTTATCAAACCTTGAAGGAATTAGCTAGCTTAGCCATAAGAGTAAATTTTATTTGTCTCATCACCTTAGCTAAGTGTTGAAACATATTTAGAACACTCTCACAACATATAAGACTGAAAAAACTTTGAAAATCCAAAAAAAAATTTAGAATGATTTCAAAATAAACATGGTGGTGGAACCATAAAACATTTTACCTTCACAAAGCTAAAAATTTTCCACCTGGTGACTCCACAATCCTGAACAGACCTAAAGACTCCACTGGGAAACCCATTTATATCATAACATCATACAAACTCAGCTAAGAAGACTTTGAGGATTAAAGTTTTATTTTAAAAAAAAAAGATCAGTTAGCCTCCTAAAGATTGTCATATTTGGTTAAACTTTTCTTGTTAGTTGGGTCTGAAAAACACAACACTGTGGCTTAAAAAAGGATCCATACTAGAGCCTATCCTGACGCAAACCCTCCTGAGATAGTTGATAACCCTGAAAGAATACTTAGGAAGTCTCCTAAGGCCAAATCTTCAACTATTGTCATACCACTCCATAGAGCTAATTCTGTCCCTGAAAACCTTGCAGCTCTACAACAATCACAAGTTGACTTAAGAAATCCATTCAGAACTAGGTCACTTGATGATATAGATCAGATAGATTTAGAGTCTCCACCTTCATCCCAAGATAGAGGTGAACATCTTGGTAGTAGAGAAACTACTCCACCTGATTTACATTTCCTTCATAATTTTTGTTTCTCTCATCCAAGATCAGCTCAAAAAATCTCTTGCTAGTCCATCCACCTCTATTCCTCATACATCCATTGTCTAAAACACTCCAATTCAGCCCACTTTACCTCTTGTTAATCCACCCCTTGTAAATCCACCACTACCTCCTATCATGGAAACATGGTATGCCCCCTTGGTCCTTCCTTTGCCTCTAGTCAATCTACCACAGGACTATCAATCCAAGATACCATTATTTGATGCCAGTGGTACCACTGCTGCCTCACAACATGTGGAAAAGATGAATGACTACTTTGATAGGAATGATATTGATGATGAAACTATCAAACTTAGGTTAGTTGCTCAAAGTTTAGGGGGAGAATCAAGAAAATGGTTCAAAGGCTTAACCCCTAATAGTATTAATGATCTCCAAGCTCTCCATCAGTCATTCCTAAAAAAATGGGAAGTTAGAAAAAACCCTCTCCAGATACTTTCAGACTATAACAATCTCAAAAGAAACACTGGGGAAAGTGTCTAAGCCTATTGCACTAGGTTCAATAGTGTTTATAATGCTCTTCCCCCAGACTTAAAACCTCTACAAGGCTCAACCTTAAACACATTTATTGAGGGATTTGATCCTAAAATGGCCTATAAACTTAGAGAAAGAGACCCTCTGACTTTAGAAGATATGCAGAAAGGAGCCTTAGCTGTGGAAGTAAATCTGATGGAGAAAAGAGCTAGAATGAGGAATGAGAATAAATTATCATTTAGGGAAGAGTCTGCACCTTCCACATCTAGCTCAAAATGGAGAGAATGATGGAAGAAATGATGAAAAACATGAGCGTACTTGAGAGAGCACAAGCTAGTCAAAACCAACCAGCTCCTTAAAACATAAATCAAAATCAAAATCAGAATTTTAAGAGAAAGCAAACTCCAAACAGACCAAGAGAGGATGATCAACAGATCAGGCCTCCTTTCCGAGAAAACTATATAAGTGAGGTTGAAGAAACAATTGAACAAATAGAGGAAGATGACATAAACATGTTAGTAGTAGATAATGATACTTTTGATGTTCATTACAATAGAAAACAAGGTCTATACACACCCTATGATGATAAAACATCAGAAGAGGAATTTTATTATCAAGAATTGGAAAATGTCATCATAGAAACCCCAAAAGAGTATGACCTTAGGAATAAAACCAATCAAGAAACTCCCAACAACAAAACCTCTAACAAATCTGCAAAAAAAAACCTTGTAAATAAACCCAAAGTTACAAAACAGAAAGACAAAACAGTGGCTGGAAATTCTGATAAAAACAAAGAAAAAGGAACTCAAAATAATGAAAAATAGAGTGCAGATCTTAGCAGCGTTAGCACTTCAGCTAGTGCTCCTGTTAAAACAATTTTGACCAATGTAAATAGAGGAAATCATCAAGCTGATTTTTCTGATAAAGTGGTGGTTAATAAGGTTGAAACAAACATTTTAAAAAATCAGCTGCCTTTTAGTTTAGAACAGGAAATTGCCAAGATAAAAATCTCTGTTCCTCTTACTGAATTAGCCACCCAAGATGTATATAGATCACAAATTTTGAAGGCTTTTAACATAACAAAAAATAATGACACTGTCAGTCTTAATGATGACCAACCAAAGCTTTTATTTGGTCCTAAGATTGAAGGAAGATATCAAGAAGGACTAGTTCCTCCTTTTTATGTTAGTTTGAAAATTCACGACAAAATTTTACACAATGCCATGCATGACTCAGGAGCCTCTCATAACTTAATACCCAAATCAGTAATGGAGAGTATAGGCCTTGAAATTACTAGACCATACAAAGACCTATACTCTTTTGACTCCAGTAGAGTGAAATTTTTAGGTTTGATCAAAGATCTTGGTGTAAACTTAGCACAAATTCCAGCCAAGTGTTTAGTGATGGATATTGTAGTGGCTGATGTACCCCAAAATTATGGTATGATGTTATCAAGATCTTGGGGAGCTAAGTTACAAGGAATAATGCAAATGGATATGACATATGCTACCTGTTAGTGTCTCGTGATTTGGCTGGTTGGCAAGCCAAGTGACAGGGTAATATCAAACCAACTTTGGAGCCCAAGGACCTAGCCTTCCTGGACTCAGAGAGGGCTCTCTCTATTTTTGCAAAGGATGTGAACTTGTTTGCTTTCTATGTTTTTGATTTTAGGCTAGTTGTTAAGTGTGTTTTGGTTCGTTTTAGGTTTTTGAGGGAAGAACTGACTGAAAGGATAAATAGATATGGATATGTCAAAACAATTGGGCTATGGGGTCAAATGAGGTCAAGATTGCCTTAATGACGGATAAAGTATGACTGCAGGGCCAATTTGGTCGAGATGAACAGATTCTTTGGGTGAAAGTGAAATGGGATGAACAATAAGTTTGTGAAGAACGAAGATATTTTAAACATGAATATTTAATCAGCAAGCATTCATAAGTTAGGGCTAACCATGGTCCTCTATGAATGAAACTTAAACTAATAAATGCATAAAATAGAAAATCCAGTGATGCATGGAAGTACAAGACCCTCCAACTTTGGAAAATCACCTTCAGATTTTTGGGAAAACAAATAAGACAGACAAAAAACTCAATTTATGAAGAGGGAACTCCTAAGCATCATATTTTGAGTTATTGGGAACTTTGAAAACAGAATGCAAAGTTTTAGGCAAAGGGCAAGATCGAAACAAGACCTCCTTGGTTCAAACTAGGACAATTAATAATTCAAAGAGAGTTTTCAGAGATGGAGCTTTGAATAGCCATGAGTAAGCATGGCGTACCATGAATCATACTTAGCATGCATAACAACCATAAATGAAACAAGCAACAAGTTTCTTCAGTGATCAAATAGCAGTTAATAATTCTTTGATATGACTAAGAAGGAAGAAAAACATAGAAGCTGTAACAAAGTCAGGAAACTTGAGGTGCCTCCATGGGCATGTCTCAAATCTATTCTTTACTGACCTACAGAAAGCAAGAAGCATGGAAACATATGTGGAAACTGAGAAAACATAACAAAATAAGAACACTATACCATTCACCGAGCCATGGAATCCTACATGCAATCCTTCTCCACCATCCAAGTCAAGCAAGAGATCATCAACATCACAAGACAAGTGTTTCTTCAAAGCTCATAGTGTTATTGTATTTCTCTTCTAATATCCAGTTCAACCTTTTTTACAATGAAATCTCTTGGAATATATAGGCCAAGATGAAGGAGAAACTCCTAGTGCAACTAGCAAGCTCATTGGCCCATCAAAAATATCTGATTTTGTCCTTGAGGCTTTGCAAAGCCCAATGCACAAAATATCTATAAAAATATCCTAAAAATTCTAAAAAATGGAATTATATTGACTTTTCCCAACTGACAATGGCCAAAAAAGGCTAAACACACATTTGGAAAAGCCACTACTGAAAACTACATTTTTCACAAAAATGCTTCAGAAATATATCAGCAGAAAATTCCCTGTTTTGTGGGCAAGTTTTGGAGGACCTCTCGATGTCAAAACGAGGCCTGTGATGGATTTTTGGAATTCCCTGTATGTCTAGTTTCTGAAAATACTTTTTTTCCCCAAAGTGATCACTAGAATCCTATGAAAAACTGACCTGTGTGAAAAAAACCCAGAAATTAGCCTTTACTGATATGCGAGGCAGAGTGTTGAAAAAGTGACTGTTTTTTTCCTCTTTGGGGGACCAAAACATCTTCAATTGATCTGAAATTTGCTGAGTAGATGCCCTTTAATTTAATGCATCCAGTGATGCCACTTTTAACCTATGATGATGCTCCCAACAAAAATGGTGGGGCCCATGATTTTAGGCAATTAGGCCCAAAAAGGTCAAAAAACAAGAACATGTCAAAAATTGTTCAATTTCGGTGAGCAAAATCCTTAAGGGTGTTTAGAAACATGCCTAGAAGCTCATGCCAAAATTCCAAGTCTAGTTGTGTCTTGTCCATTTTTTCTCACCGAGCGCCCTCCTTGGGCAGTCTTGAGTTTGTTTCATTTTTTGGTTGTCTTCCTTGTTGTTTTGGCATTTTAGTCTTTGGTGAAGAAGTCATGGCCCCTTGCTTAGGAGAGGCAGCTACCACATGCTTTGGAGAGTGCCCTTCATGCTCTATTATTTGTGTTTTCTTGCCCTCATCATTGCTTGCTTGAGGGTTGTCTTGTTTATCCTTGTCACTACTTTCTTTATGACTGTCATGTTTGGACCCTTTTCCTTGTTCTTCATCATCACTAGTTTGCTTAAATTTCTCTTCTTTCACTTACCAAGATAAAATATTTAAGTGATCACTGAAATGAGTCTTCAATCACACCTTTTCCTCTTTGCAAATCACTGTTCTTCTTTGAGTTTAGCAAACATGTATTTTTTTTAATGAAAACAAAGTTACCTCTTTAGGTATTGTGTTTGAGCTAGGAGGCTTTTGCCAAGATCTGCTTATGGTTTTTGGAGACAAATCTCTTTTGTTTTTGACACAAAGATCATTCCCCTCAAACACTGCCCTTTTGATATCACTGTCTTGTCTTTGGTTTATTCAACATGGTGCCCTGAAATCACTGCTAGGATATCTCTTCAAACTGATTTGAAAGACCTTTACAAAATTCTGCTTTTCTGTGGTTATGATAACATGGTGCCCTTCGAAATTAATGTTTTAAATGAATTCTTTCCACTGAAAAAACTCTTTATCCTCTAGTCACTATCCTCCTTTCTCTCTAAGAAAAGAGTACACTTTTGAAAACACTGTGCTTTCCCTTTGAACAAACAATTCTTTTTTTATGATTAATGTTTTTCTAACACATAAAACAGTCTTCTGGTTACTGAGTAATAGGCCTTTTAAACAAACTCTGCCCCTTTTAATGATTACTGATTCTCTTTGAGTTTATCAAACAAGTAGGAATTGAAGGAGAACCATTTCACCCCTTTAGCACTTGTGTTTGGGCAAATAAGTCTTTGACAATGTCTGTTTGTGGGTTTTGGAGACAAATGCCTTTTGATTTTGACACACAATATATTCACTTTCAATCTCTATTTTTTATCTTTTGCAACCCATTTGACATCACTGATTTTTAAACACTCTTTCACTTGTCCTGGCAATATTTTCAAAATTCTATTTTCTATTGGAGACTGCCCAAATCCCTCGTTATCTAACAGCCCAAGGAGAAATCTTTTCTTTTGACTAGAAAAACCCTCTATACAAACTTTGTCTCTTAGGTTTTGATGAATTAAGGAAGTTTACTCTTAAAAACCAACAACTTTTCTTTCTGCTTTTCAAAAGAACACGACCTTTATTTTATCATTATTTCTCCTTGAATTTTATCCTTAAATACTCCTCTGAAACTACAACTTGGATAAGAGATGATAAATACCTTAAAACATGAGGTTTTTGAGGCCCTTTGAACATTGGCTTAACGAGAAAGTGGATGTTTTTACCGGGTTGATTAGGAGGGCGTTTAATGCTAAACGCGCCCCGCAGAAGGGTGTCGGGTCGACCTCAGGCGCCTAACACAGGCGCACCGCACAGCGCTACAGGCGCGCCATGCCTTTTAAGAAAATGCACTACGCCATCCTTATAGGCACGCCATGGGTTGTGACAGGCACGTCGCGCTACTTTAAGCTTGCCAATGTTTTGAAAAAACCGCTCAAACTCCTTCTTTCCTTGACTTGGTCTTGCAAAGTAACAAATGGACAATCGATCGAGCTCCTTTATACTTGAAAATCCCAAGTTTCCTTTACTTTGATTTAAAAAGGCAAACTTCCCTTTTTTCTTTTGAAAGGAACTTTTGAACAGTGAACTTTTTGCCTTTGTTTATTTACAAACCCTTTAAACTTTGTCTCCTGTCATTTGATGGGAATATTTTGACTGAAGGTAAAAAATGTTTTATACCACCTTTTGATATTCTGAATGAAATGGTTTACTGTGTAAATCTTTGGGGAGCTGACCTCCTATTTCTCTTGTGAAGGAGGCCTACAAATACTGAAATTTTCACCCACTTTTACAATGTGCCTTCTGTCTTTTGTGAGTAAAGATATTGATGGATTTTTGCCAAACCAAATGCCCTCTTTGAAGGAGGTCTTCATCAGATTGGTCCTTTAAGTGGTTATGAAGGAAATCTTGAACACCATACAACTCCATTCATTTCAAAATTCTCTTTGATACTGTGATGTGTTTTATATCCTCAAAGGTTGTCTTAAAACCTGGAGCACTGTGTAATACCCTTTTTCATTCATACTGTCTCTTTGTTTTTCAGTTGCAGAAAATACTATCAAACCCAGCTAGCTCTACCTTCCTAGCCATTTAGATGAGGCTGTTCTTAGCCCAAGTTTCACCCTTATATTACAGTTTGAAGGAGGCCTTTATAAATAGAACAGTGAAGGCCTTTTGACACCATGATGTTACTGCTTTGTTGATGATGAAAAACAAGCCTTCAAACTCTAAACTTTCATTTGCTCCACTGATTTTCACCCTTGCCTTTCAAACAGAGAACTCACTTAAACACCACTGGAGACACTACTGATGCACCTTTTGTTTCATCCCTGGGAAGGAGGTAACTGACAATTTCTGAAATTACCTGACACGTCTTAACCCTCTGCTTTTTTAAATGAAGGAGGTTCTCACTGTGCCTTAACCATCTACTTTTTAATGAAGGAGGTTGGCACTGTGCTTTCTAACCATATGCTTTTCAATGAAGGAGGTTCTCACTGTGCTCTTAACCATCTACTTTTAATGAAGGAAGTTGGCACTCCCTTGACTGTGTTTGCAGAGGCATGTTGGATTTATTTTGGAGGAGGTGCTGAGAACACTACTGATCAGCATAACACCAGTATTTGCACTCATATGACTTATATTTTTCTCTCTATTTATAGGCCACTTTGGCTTTCAGACTACACCAGTTAGCAGCCCTTCACTTACTGTATTTCATTTGTTTTACTGATGGAAAACTCACTCATCATGAAGGACCCTTTTGACCTTGTCCTCTTGCTATTTTACACATTGATCATTGTTGCGATCACACCCCTGTAGAGATGTAACAAACATATGAATTTGAACTCTGAAGAGCTTCCTTGGGGTCTTGTGGAATTTTTTCCTGACCTAAGCATGTTCTTTAGATAGTGAACATACTTATATTCTTCTGTTTTGTATTTTTGTTGAAATTCTTCTGGACTGAGACAGAATGACCTCTAAGTGGCGCGACCTATGGATGGAAGAAGATTTATTTTTGCAGATTAGGCGCTAATTCAGGGCTGGCTGGTACTGAACAGAGGCTTTTGGCTCAAGATGTTTTTTTCCAAGGAAGGGATTCCTTAAAGCACCACTATCTAACTTAGGGGCGATCTTGACATATTTTGAGTGTTTTCTTTGGTATGATTAGATCTCCAAATGACAGATAACCAAGGATAGGGTTGCAGATACTTTTTCAATAGTTTATTAATGAATGGCTTGAGGAATAAGGGTAAATGACAGCAAATAACCTTTAGCTATGATATATTATGGACAGGATTATATGGCTGAAATTAGATAGGACTTGAAAAATAGGTTTTTTCTCATCATAGGCTGACTCGAAGGGGTAGGAAGAAAAAAATTGTTTAGGGGTGTTTTCTAGATGATAGATTTGACAGTTTGGAGATCAGCGTCTAGAAAACTTAGCTTAAGAAACTAGTCATCATCAATAGGTGAAAAATACTTATGAATAACACTACCATCCCTGTTTTTAATCAAACAAGAATAATTTATAGGGAATCTCATATGCAATACATGGTAAGCAGCCAAGAAAGATCGGAAAACTCCCCTATCTATTCTGTACATATAGGCCTTCAATCATTTATTCTCTTCAATCATGAAATAGTTAATCAGCAATAAACCTTAACTGAATTAGTGGCCACTTCTCACTGTAACATAGTGGAAGATCTAGAAAAGGAAACATACATAACAGAAGGGTCAAAACAACTTGTCAAAATAGAAAATTATTGCAAACTAATCACAGGTCTAGAGCTGCAAAACAGTCATCCCTTGCTTATCAACTTTGAGAGCCAAGAGAAGAGTCCTCAACTTAATGAAGAACATGAGGAACTAGAAAAATTTAAACATAATACTAACTATCAAGAACAATCTGAAAGCACACAAGAGAAAGAGGATAGTAGCCAAACTACTGAACCCGAAACTAGTCCTCTTTGGAGTATGAATTTTGATGGGTCTTGCACTAAGAACAATGCAGGTGCAGGAATTTGGATACATAACACTGAAAATAATCACAATGAAGGGCATTCCTACTGATTAAATTTTCAATGTTCAAATAACATAGCTGAGTATGAATCCCTCCTTTCAAGCTTACACTTGTTGAAAAAAATAGGGGCCAAAAGGATAAAATTTCATGGGGATTCAGAGTTGATTGTTAGGAAAGTGAATGGGGAATATTGTGCCAAACATCCTAGACTTAGAGCCTATAGAAATGATGTCATTGATTTATTACAAACATTTGATGAATTCCAACTGATTTTTGTCCCAAGAAACCAAAATATCAGTGCCCATGGTTTAGCCTTTGCTGCTAGAACTTGTCTAACACCTTATGAAACCAAACAATGTACCACCCAAATAAAATTTAGACCAGTTGTCCTAGATAATTAGAAATATTGGAAAGTGTTTGATGGAGACAAAAAAATAGAAGAATTCCTACAGTCCAGAAATTAATTTGAACTACCAAGTTCAGATTCAAATTATGAAGATGACTCTTCTATTGAATAAAACCCACTTGATGAAGAAGTAAAGTCTCCAAATATTGCTGATATAAATCTGTTGTCTAACAAGCTTGAAAATACCATAGAAATTAGTGCAGATTTAGGAAAAGAAGACTTAGAAACTCTGCAATCTAACAATCAAAGTTTTCCAAAGGGACTGGTCCCCTTAGAAGAGTTGTTTGATTTCAATGATGTTGCCAAGAAACCAAAACTGGAGCTTGTTGAAACTGAAGTTGAAGAGTGTAACATAGGCAGTGAACTAAAGCCAAAAATGATTAAACTGTCTAAAACTTTGCTAGCTCACATCAAGCTGAAATACATTGAGTTGTTTAAGGAATTTTCTGATGTATTTGCATGGGGTTATGAGGATCTAAATTCCTATGACACAGAAATAATTCAGCACAAGATACCCCTCAAAGAAAACCAAAATCCCTTTAAACAAAAATTGCAAAGAATCAACCCTGTTCAATTACCTTTGGTTGAGAAAGAAATCAAGAAAATGTATGAAGCTAGAATTATTGTCCCTATTAGATATTCAGAGTGGGTGTCTAATCTAGTGTCAATTAGGAAGAAAACAGTAGAAATAAGGCTTTGTATTGACTTTAGGAACTTAAAAAAAGTTTCATTAAAGGACAACTTCCCTTTACCCAAGATAGATCATATTTTACAAAGGGTAGTTGGATCTAAAAGAACTTCTTTGCTTGATGGCTTCTTAGGGTACAATTAGATTTTAGTACATCCTGTTGATCAACTAAAAACAACCTTTACTACACCTTGGGGCACTTTCATGTATGTGAAAATTCCCTTTGGTTTAATGAATGCTGGTGCTACATTTCAGAGAGCCATGGAAATTTCATTCTCAGAAGAACTAGGACACTTCATCATTATTTACTTGGATGATATCACTGTTTTTTCTAAAACAGATGAAGAACACCTAGAACACTTGAGAAAAGTCTTTGAAAAATGTAGAAAATATGGGTTATCTTTAAATCCAAAGAAAACAATGTTTGGTCTCCAAGAAGGTAAACTACTTGGACACATCATATCAGAAGAGGGGATAAAGATAGACCCAAAGAGGATTGATGGTATTTTACAAATCAACCATCCTAGAAACATCAAGGAACTTCAATCTTTCATTGGGAAGATTAATTTCTTGAGAAGGTTCATATCCAACTTAGTTGAACTCCTTAGAAACATTACAAACATGCTAAAAAGGGAACAAGGAGTTAAATGGACCTTAGAAGAAAATAAATCATTTGAGCTGGTAAAACAAGTTTTAACCAAAACATCAGTTCTTATAAGTCTTGATTTTACAAAGGATTTCTTCATTTTTTCATTTGCATCAGAACACACAGTGGCTGTTGTCCTATTATAAAAAAAATCAAAGGGACAAGAGCAACCAATTTCATTCTTTAGTAAGGCCTTGAGAGATGCACCTCTGAAGTACAATATCATGGAAAAACAAGCCTTTGGCTTAGTCAAAGCCTTCAGAGTTTACATTCTACACTCCCACATAATTGCATTTGTGCCAGATTCAGTTGTGAAATACATTTTAACACAAGATCTAGATGGCAAAAGAGGAAAGTGGATTGCTGTGATACTTGAATATGATTTAGAAATCAAGCCCACTAAACTCATAAAAGGCCAAGGATTAGCAATATTAATGGCTGAATCTAATTTTTAAGCTCTTGATATAAACATGATAAGCGCATTAGATGAATAAGAGGAATTGTCAACTCCCATTGTTGAAGATAATTTTATGAATTTCTCTTGGTATGCTGATATTCTATATGTTTTTCTCAATTTGAATACACCTCCTGGTTTGTCTAAAACAAAGGCAATATTTTTAAAGTTCAAAGCTGTAAATTACTGCATTTTAGATCAATGTCTTTATTGGAAAAATGCTAGTGGATTATTGCTTAAATGTTTGCCTGAGAATGATGCATATAAGATCAAGCATGAGTTCCACGAAGGAGAATGTGGAGGCCACCTCTATTGGAAGACAACTGCCACAAAAATCCTTATAGCTGGTTATTTTTGCCCCACCCTCTTTCAAGATATCCATAAAATGATTATTGCCTATCATAAATGTCAACTCTTTGAAGGCAAAAGAAAATGTCTTCCCTTACCCTTGCATCCAATCACTGTTGAAGCTCCTTTTCAACAGTGGGGTCTAGACTTCATAGGAGAAATCCATCCACCCTCATCTGCCCAACATAGATGGATTCTCACTGCAATAGACTATCTTACCAAATGGATAGAAGCCATCCCTTCTAGGCAAGCCAATGACTCTGTCATCATAAAATTTCTTGAAAATCATATCCTATCTAGATTTGGCTGTCCTACGAAGATTATCACTAATAATGTTGTTGCATTTGGATCCAGAAATATGGTTGAATTTTGTCACAAATATCAGATAACTTTGGGTCATTCTACTACTTATTACCCTCAAGGTAATGGGCTAGCATAATCCTCAAACAAAATTTTGGTGAACATAATCAAGAAGCTGCTGGAGGACAATAAGAAATCATGGCACACAAAATTGGTACATGCACTTTGGGCTGACATATTAACAATCAAAAAATCAATTGGAATGTCACCTTACCAACTTGTGTATGGAGCAGATGCAATTTTTCTAACCAGACTAGGAGTGCGAGTCATGAAGCTGATCCAAGAAATGCAGTGTGAGGAAAATGATATGACAAGAAGAATAAATCAGACTATACATTTTCAGCAAACCAGAGAGGAAGTCTACAACAAAGCATTACAAGAGTAAGAAAGCATCAAGAATATTTTTGATAGAAGGACAAAAGCCAGTGATTTCAGCATTGGTGAAAAAGTTTTGAAGTGGGATTCAAGGAGAGAAGATAAGGGCAAGCATGGGAAATTTGATAATTTATGGCTTGGCCCTTATCTCATTCATTCTACTGCTGGTAACAATGTTTATTTTTTGCAATAATTGAATGGAGCTAAACTATTTGGGGGTCCTGTCAATGGCAGGATGCTCAAACATTATTTATCTTGACTATATCAGTTTGGAATCCATTTTTTTATTTTTAAATATCATATCCATCATTGCATTCAAATTTAGAATATGAAAAAATACAAAAACAATATAAATGAAAAGAGGGTAGATTGTAAAAACAAGAAAGGTACAGCCCCATACCAAAAAAGAAAAAAAAAATCTGAAAGTGTGCAAGCTCAAATGCCACTCCTAAGAAACACACTCCTAGTTATTCATACAGCCAAATCATGAGTAATTATTTTTCAATTTATTGCTGATAGGTTAGTGAATTAGATTTTCCAAATAGCTTAATCTTGGTTTATCAATTAGGTAGATTAGGATAGAAAAAAGGGGGGGGGGGGTTCAAACAAGCTCAAAATCTGAACCTATGAGTTTCAAAAAGAGAATGGCTCTAACTAGATCAAATCTTGAGCCAAAGATAGAAGAACTGGTTCTAATATGCCCCAAAACTTGAACTATAAAACAAAGAGAAAAAGCAGCTCAAACAAGCCTAAAAACAGAGCTGAAGAAAAATGAAGAATGTATTTAGTTTTTCAAATCTTAAGCCTTCACTATTTTTTGTTTTAATTTTCTACAAATAACAGTCTATGTGCAGCTTGTTTTTATGCCATAGATTAGCAACAAGTCAAACTGCTTAATCTTGGCTTGGACGCTTTTAAATTTCTTGTCTTAGAATTTAGAGAATAAACTCTGTCAGACAACCCAATCCTAACAGAGTGTAGTTAGGTAGAGAAGCTTATGAACTCAACTGCTTAATATGCGTTCATGGAGAAATAAGGGTAGAAATAGACTAATTTTATGCTTTCAAAATAATAAAATGTTTGTAAAAGAGTTTGCCAATCCAAATGCACTCTGAAAGAAGAAAAAATGTTAGATCAGTAGGATTGGGTAAGTAGAAAGCTTGTTTTGATAGAATTCCATTGTTTTTAAATGGCTGCTAACATTGTCAAAGTAAAAGAATATCAGCAAAGGAAAGAAAGTTGTAGCCCAATGGATGAGGCATTGATAATATTCCAGAGAAGACAGGTCTAAATTTCTTGACACCTTTAAGAAGGTACCATCCCCATGTGGAGCCACTATTAGCTACCTATAAAAAAATTTCATATCAAATGGTGGCTAGATCATTTTGAAAGCCTTTAAGAAGCAATTTTATGCCAAATTGTTAGTTATTAAAGCCTTAGGAAGATAAATAAGCCTTTAGTTAATCTTCACTGTTATTCCTTCATAATCCTGAAGAATCTACTGTTTGCCTAAAGAAGACTACTCAAAACCCATTTTTCCCTTCATTTTACCAGTCTTTTCACTCATGAATAACCCCATTCTGCACCCCCTTTTCCTTCATAAAATTCCTCCATAAGCCTCTGTAAACCTTCAAAAACACTCCAAAATCCCTTTTATAACCATTTGGTATCCTTCCATATGGTTTAAAAAGCCTCCATTTACCTACCAGAACCATTATTTTGGCCTAAAAACACTGTTTTTTAAGCCTAAAAAAGTCCAAAAACATTATAATTTTCTTAAGCCCCTGAGGACTTATCTCTGGTAGACCCTCTACTGCATAAGACCTTAAGCCCTGTAACCGGGCGCTAAGGTCTTAAAACTTCTCCGAATTCCCATTGTAAACCTTCATTCCCTTTATTTCTCCTTATTTCATAAAACCCGACGGTTTGTTTGTTCGATGAATATCCACCTTTGATCCTTGCAAATCAACGGTTGTCGTTAAGCCCAATCCCCGCCCTTACCTTCTCCTCCGCTCATTTGACTCTACGCCATCATTAAATCCCGATCATCTATTTCTAAGATCCGACGATCAGGATCAAACTCGATCCCTGCTTTTAATGTTTCCTCAACCCATACAACTCCACCCCGAGATTAAAATTCGACCGTCCGTTCATCAAATCCAACAGTTGAAATGAAACCCGATAGACCCACTTCTGTCGAGGCCTACCTCCACCTCGTAAAACACCCACCCAGTCAAATTGCGACGTGTGTACTCCACTAACTCCCCAACCAGCATCTTCCTCCATCACGTGCGATCCGCACAGTCAAATCTGCACCCCTTCATCTGATGGCCTGAAATGAGTTTCACATTTTTTCTGTGCATGAGGTTTAACACCTAAAAATTATGTGATGAGGGCAGTTTTCCAAGCACACGTGTCAACGAGTTTGTGGAATCGCATGATTTTTAAAAAAACCATAAACCACTTCAAATGCTGTGTGAAAACCATTTATGGTTTTTCGCTTACCACCATTCCTCACATAAAGTCATTTTTTCAGTTTTTAATCATGACCGTTCGTTGTTTTGATCGAACGGCTCTTATTGCTTCTCACCTCCATTTACCTACCCCCATATAATCTCCTGACAAAATTCATCAGAAGATCCTAGCCGTCGGATGTTTATATCCAATGGCCCACATCGCATTACCACCCCAAACCATTTTTACTCCTCTATCCTCCCGAAAGACTTGATCAAATGATCTCCATCGTTCATTTTTCCAATCGTACGGTTGATATTATTTCGCATTTTCACCTCATTGACCTCTCATGTATTCTCCCCAGACGCTCCAGTAACGATCTAGGCTGTCGATTGTTTTAATCCAATGGCCCAGATCAAATCTCACCCCAATTCTTCCGCCCTTCCCCTTTGCTCCCAAAGTTTTTACCGACTGATCTCAACCATCCATTTAATAGATCTAACAGACAAGATCAAACCCCAAGTATTCCATTACACGATCTTGACCGTTCATTTATCAAGATCGATGATCCTTATTTGATCTCCCTTCAACTCATTTACCCTTCGCCTATTTTCCAAAAGATCTCCTCACCTGATCTCCACCATCCGTCTTTCTCATCCAATGATCCAAACTTAATCCTACCACCGTTGACCCAACCGCCCCCCGATTGGCCCCATAAAATGATCTGGACCATTGGATGTTTTCATCCAATGGCCATGATTTAGTCTCGTGCCTAGAGCAACCACTAACCTATTTTCACTGGATTTTTCTTAATTTTGTTTGTTTTTGCAGGTTTTTAAGGTTCTTCTCATAGTTTTAAAAGAAATGAAAGGCCGGGGATGAAAATCCCCCAGGCCTTTATCCATGAAGACAATGAATTTACATGGTTCCATCATGATTTTACCTGTGCCTCATGAGCACTGATAACATTATAAAACCCTCTACGCACCTACAAAAACAACAAAAACACAACGAATATCAAACAGATGAAGAATATCAGCGTTAAAGACAGGAGATTAAAGAATATCTTAAGATTAAAGGTTTTAAGCAAAATTTAAAGGGATTGAGGCCTTAAAAATCAAGAATCAAATGCCTAATCCACAGTCAGTAGAAGATAAAGACCTGAAGATAGAGATTAAGCCAAATTAGGCCTAAAACACAGAGCAAAGACAGATTTAAGGTGTTTTAAGAAAAACAAGGAAATTTATCAGTCCGAGAAGCCTCCACTGCCACATCAGGAGCAAATTGAATCCTCCCCAGCTACCTAAAGCCACCACCAGCCTCAAAGAAATCAAAGAAGGCATATTTATTGCCTATTTCAAAGATATTTGCCTAAAGACAGCTAAACAGTTAATTCAACTAAAGAAACTTATTACATACTATCAGCAAAGTTATTACAAAGCTAAGAAAGTGCCCTGAAGTAAATCTTCTCATCCATTAAGCCTTAGAAAGCAGAAACAGAGTTATGAAATAGAGATATAGATAGAATGTGTTAGCACTCAAATCTACCTTAGGCTGAAATAAGGTAAAACTCGAGGCTACATCAAACCACGCTCAGCCTCGTAGCTAGCCCTATGAGGACAGGAGAGGGCTCTCTCCGGGTCTATCTCGGAAAAAGGTTTTCAGAGGGGCTGAGATGACTTATAATGAAAAATGAATACTGATTTTAGGCTATTAAAGAGATAGGAAAGTTTGATTTTGATTTTTTGGGTTTTTGTTGGAGAAATGGGAAAAAACAATTTTGGGTCTGGGGATAAGGCCAGATTTTTGCAGAATTCGAGTTGGGGCGAGGTAGGAAGTAGTCTTGATGCTTTTTGATTAAGTGTGTGGATAGATCAGAATTAAAAGGAGCTTAAGAGGGCAAGGGAGAACATGGATCCTCTCCAAACTAGCGAAAACATGTAAAACTAGATAAATTCAAAGGCAGAGCACTGTAAACAATGGATTCAACCTCATCTACTCATTCGTTTAGTTTCAGAAGCATAAGAAGGGATGGAATACATTAAACATGAAAGAACTTACAATAAACTGAGAGAAAAAACCATCAAGAACTGAAAGCCACAAGAATCCCAACAGGTGCTGCAAAACCTCTGATCTTTCCTTAGCCAAAATATGAAAAATATGTACAATAGTGTGCCAAAATCTTCCCAAGATTCCAACCTGTAGAATGTCTCAGAAATTACATAGTATAGACCTCCTAACCCCTTCCCACACCTCTAGGGGTCGAATTCCTCCTTCTAGGAGCAGTTCCAACTAATTCTAAACAAGGAGCTAGAATATAGGCATCTAAACAACTTGCCTCTAAAAGGGAGGAAACTGATTCTTACATCTGATTTTTAATTTTTTAGGAGTGAATCATCTAGAATAGGTAAAAGTGAGTCAAATTTACATGCCAACCATCAATTTACATCATGATAACTCAAAAATTTCATCCACAAGAAAAACTGGTTCAACTGGCCGAAATCCTGAGCTGGAAGGTCAAAAGTCAGCCAAAAATCTGTATGCGTAGCGCCCCTGAGCCATATGTGTAGCACACCTTTCAGCCTGATTTTGGGGTACTTATCGACATCCAAATTGAGCTCATGATAGCTCGTTGGAAAGCCCTAGATGTTGGCTATCCAACCCAAGTGGAATTTTCCAATTTTGAGCTCATTTTCCCCTCCAAAACTTCATTCTCCCAGAAGTACTTCTTGCTGATGCAAAAAGTGGCAGAAAGGTGGTTTTCATGGTGTTTTTGTGCCTTTTGATCATCCAGAACCTGATGAAATTATTTGGAAATACTTGAGCATGCATAACTTACCATGAAAAACCCAAAAATATAAATTTTTCCCCCAGCAAGTGTCTCCATCAAAAGCGAGTGCGTCGACGTGCTACTCGTATAGCTGAAAAATCTGTTTTGAGACCAAAATATTTCAAAATGACAAAAATTTCTCCGAATTTTCTCAAATTTGGAGCGAAGACCCTCCATCATGTATCATGCCTAGCCAATGAATCCTCGGCCAAAATCTGGAGTGGATCAGGCCTCTTTCGCCGTTTTAGTGCTCTGCTCAACCTCCTCTTCAAAATCTTCATTTTTGCCTTGCAGACATGCATGCAGGCCCAATAATGACCTTTCATGTGACGAAGCATGTCTTTGTCTCTATTGGCCTTTGCCAACAACTTCTCAAGATGAATTTTAACATGCGTGAGGCAAGAATCTCGATCATCCGGTGTCATATCACCAGGTCTCTTTCGGGCCAATTGTCGATCCTCACGGATTCGCCGCAGCTCTAACAGTGTGTGCTCATCCTCTAGCTATTTGTTACGCTGCTCCAGGTAGTTTATCACCCACTGAGCCCTATGCAATTTCTCTTTCAGCGTGTCATTCTCGGCCTTTTTCTCCTGGATGATCTCTTTCAGTTTCGAGCTAGGAGAGCTCGCATCAACATCAATGATCGTGAAATCAGTGTCCCGACCTCCTGATGGGCCCTCATCATGCATGGGCCTCTTGCCCCTTTTTTCTCAGAGGGAGAAGCGATTGCTGCCTATGCGAGACCCCTTCCACATCATGTGGAGATAATACTCGCTCTGCTGATGGAGTCAACGAGACCCCTTCCACCCCGAGTGGAGATAGTACTCGTCGTGTAGCTGCAAATAAGGCCCTGTGGCCTCGCTGGTATGTCACAAACAATGGAGCACTAATATTCTCGATCTCAGGAATGTTAGGCTGGTGTGTTATATGTGTAGCGCGCCCTATATGGGTAGTGTGCCCCCTCTGCGCGTAGCGCGCACCTCCAATGCCTGTCCTCAGCTATGTAAAACACGTCTTCGGCCCTCAACTTCACTAATCCGATTTCTGCCTTGAGAATTGGTGGAAATGGATGGTTTTCCATGGCTTATATGTGAAGAAAATATCTCATAAAATCATATTTGATTTTAAATTTACTCCATGACCCACTTTTATAATGTTTGGCACTTTGACAATAGATCACTTAATACAATGTTGTTCTTTGGCTTTTTCTTGCTTTTCTGAGTTTTGGACTGATAATACTTGGTTGTTTTTGTAGGGATCCGGCATTTGGCTTTGGCAAAGATCAGAGGCTTGCTTTGGAACTTTCTTACAACGAAACAAATACAAAATTATTACAACAATGAAAATTGACAATTTCTAGTTCCAAAATAGAGTTTTGGACTAGAAATGTCTTCAAATGCTTTCTGAGAATAAAAATATGAAACAAGAATCTTTTGAAACCAACCTCATGGCCTACGGGCTTTTATTACATGTATGCAAAGGACTGAAAAACCTAGACTCTAGGACTAAAGACTCTTTTTAACGAAACTAATCATTTATGACCATGAATGCAATGACCATGAATTTCAGTGATTTTTGAGGAATTTTAATTAGCCCTGTAGGTACAAGCATGAGGAAACATAAGACAACCAGACCCCCTCGTCAGTCAATGGCATGCCCCTAGCGAAATGCAACAAAGTGGAACGAGCGAGACACCTAAGAATGATATGCAAAAAGTGAAATGATCTCTGACGGAGGGCTGTAAGGACCGACTCTAACATTGGCTCCAATGGGGGATGGTGGCTCCGAGGAGATGCCAAGAACGGCAGATCTCTGGGGGAGTCAGACAGTGCCTTCATCCATTGGGCGATGGAGTCATTATTTCAACAGATAACACAAAACTTTGACACATTTATTGACTGCAGACTTGACTGAAAACCGACTGCAACTTGACCAAAACTGACTCGATTTGTAAACTGAAAAGACTGATAAAACTGACTTGACAAACTTCAAACTAACCAACCTCCATCTCCAGAATTATAGCCTTCACTCCGGGCCCCAGACTGAAGATGAGAGATCAGTACACACTTGCAATAAAACAGAAGTAAAACGATATATACAATGATGATGAAATCAGCAGAAAATACTCAGAAGTAATATCGCTTTAGCAGTCGACCATTTATCGGCCCTCCAGGACAATCATCTCCATTCATTTCCTTGAGAATAAAAGCGTTTTGACCACGATATGTTGCTATCTTGAAAGGACCCTTCCATAGGTTTTCAAATTTGCCGTGCTTTCCCTTATCTTCATTCCGAGCATCCCACTTCAAAACTACCTCATCCAGCTGAAACTTATCTGCTTTTGCCTTCCTTTCATAAATCTTCTTGATGCGCTCCTGCAAATTGAAAGTATTTTGAAATACCTCCTCCTGTGTCTGCTGTAAATGAATCATCTGATTAATCCTCCGCTGCATGGGATCTTCCTCACTACCAGCTTCCTGAAGAAATTTGACTACCGGGACAGCAAGCGAAGTAGGAAAAACCGTGTCTATCCCGTACACCAACTCGAAAGGAGACATGCCAATAGACTTTTTCTGACTTACCCTATCATCCCATAGTGCATTCACTAATTTCTTGTGCCAGCCCTTTTTATTGATTTCCAACAATTTCTTAATGATATTCACCAAGGACTTATTTGAAGATTCCGCTAAGCCATTTCCTTGCGGATGGTAGGCAGTCGAATGTCCCAAGATGATATTGTACTTATGGAAAAATTCAACCATCCTCTTAGACTTGAAGGCCACTGCATTATCTGTGATTATCTTACTAGGACATCCAAAACGTGACAGAATATTGTTTTCAAGAAAAGAGATAATTACCGCATCCGTGGCTTGTCGAGTGGGAATCGCCTCAATCCACTTAGTGAAGTAATCCGTAGCTGTCAATATCCATCTATGCTGTCCTGACGATGCTGGATGGATTTCACCAATGAAATCCAATCCCCACTACTGAAATGGTGCACTAACTTCAATTGGTTTGAGAGGCAAAGGCTGTAGTTTCTGCTTCCCTTCGAAAATTTGACACTCGTGACAATTCTTAACAGCCTTATATACATCCGAAAACAAAGAAGGCCAATAGTAACCTGCCCTTAGAATCTTATTTGCTGTGGTTTTCCAAAACAAATGGCCCCCGCAGTCTCCTCTATGAAAGTCCTCCAAAACTCTTTTGGCTTCCTCCTCTACCAAACAATTCAATAACATTCCACCAGGGTCTTTCTAATACAATGCAGAATTCAGTATGAAAAATTTTGCAGCTCTCAACTTCAAGGTTCTACTCTTATTTCTAGGCATCCCGGGAGGTGGAGATAAATTCTGAAGTACGTATAAAATGTCAGCATACCAAGGGGAAGAAACAAAAATATCAGATATCTGAATTGACGTACTCTCCTCATCTTCATCGGACATGGAAGCGATCAAATGTATATCTAGAGCATGCAGATTCATTTCAGCCATGAGCTTGGCGAGTCCTTGTCCTTTGATCAGCTTGGTTGGTTTAATCTCCACATCGTATTCTAACAATGCAGCGATCCACTTACCCCGTCTTCCTTCTGGATCTGCCTGTACCAAAACATCTTTAACTACTGCGTTAGGAACATATGCTAAAATGTGGGAATGCAGTATATACACACGGAAATCTTTCAAGGCCTTTACAAGGGCAAGTGCTTGTTTCTCAATAATGTTGTATTTCAATGCTCCGTCCCTTATAATCCGACTGAAAAAAGCAATGGGTTTCTCAACTCCATCCCTTTTCTGCATTAAAACAGCTGCCAAAGTGTGCTCAGAAGCAAACGAAAACAAAATGAAGTCCTGTGTGTAGTCCGGACTGATTAAAATAGGGGCTGAAGAAAGAGCTAACTTTACCAAATTAAATGATTTTACCGCCTCTTCTGTCCACTTTACCTGACTGTCCTTTTTCAGCATGTTGGTGATTTCTCTAAGATGCTCAGCAAGATTTGGAATGAAATGACGCAGAAAATTCATTTTACCATTAAAGGACTGTATTTCTTTTTTGTTCCGGGGTTGTTCAATCTGCTGGATGGCCTCAACACGTCAAGGGTCCACACGAATGTCGTCTTTCGATATGATGTGGCCAAGGAGCTTGCCTTCATCCATGGAAAAAAGACTCTTTTTCGGATTCAGCGAAATGCCATATTTTCTGCACTTTTGGAAAACAACTTTCAAATGATATAAATGTTCCTCGTCAGAATTTGAAAACACAGTTAAATCATCAAGGTAAACAACCAAAAATACATCTTTCTCGTTGGCGAAATCCATGTCCATTGCACGCTGAAAGGTAGCACCTGCATTCTTCAAACCAAACGGCATTTTTGCATAATGAAACGTTCCCCATGGAGTGGTGAACGCAGTCTTGTCACGATCATCTTCATGCACGAAAATTTGATTGTATCCTGAATAGCCATCGAGTAGTGACATCCTTGATGCTCCAACTACTCGCTGCAATATATGGTCCATTTTTGGCAGCGGATAATTGTCTTTTAATGATACCTTATTCAAATTTCTGAAGTCGATACATAAACGGATCTCACCTGTTTTCCTTCTCACGGGCACCAAATTTGATATCCAATCTGAAAATTGGATAGGCACAATGATTCCTGACTTATACAACCTGTTTACCTCTTTTTCAATTGATGGTAGCAGTTTTGGATTGATTCTCCTCAACTTTTGACGGAAAGGCTTCTGATTTGGTTTAATGGGGATGGTATGCTGAATGATATTAGTGTCATATGTTTTTAGATCTGAGTAATCCTATGCAAAAGCATCAGAAAATGAAGACAACAATTTCACATACTCAGCCTTTACCTTTGGTGACAATGACTTTGATAACTTTACCATCTTGGGATTCTCAGCTGTCCCAATATTTACCTCTTCAACACCTTTTTCAGTTGGACTCAATGTCGGTTTGCGGGCTACATCATCTTGGTCAAAGAGTTCCTCCAAAGGAATGATGTTATCTTTAAGTTGTAGCACTTCCATTTGATTTATTTGTATATCATCACTACCATCATCATGTTCTGTGTCTATGGAAGTGTCTTTAAACTTACCCTTATTCTGCAGAAAATTACTAATCTCCTCGTCATCCTGAAAGACTTGCCAACATCGCTGATTGTATGGAACGGTGGGGCGGTGTTTCACATGAATCTCGAACTTGTTGCTGGAATTCATTGGAATTTTTAAATTCCTTGCTGCCTTAGCAAGTCCATCAGCAACACCATTTTGTATGCGAGGCACACATGTCAAGGTATGATCAGAAAATAACTTCAGAATATCTAAAACTGCATTACGGTAAGCCCTCATGTGAGGATGCTTGGCTTGAAACTCACCCTTAACCTGCTTTATCACCAACTCTGAATCACCATAGACTGTAATCCTTTTCGCTTTCGGCTTTCTCAGAATCTTAAGGCCAAAAATCAGAGCCTCATATTCCGCTTCATTATTAGAACAGTCAAATGCTAGTTTGTAGGAACACACTCTCACATTACTTGGAACCTTATCCGGAGCGAAAAACGGACTACGAATCCAAACACCAATTCCAGCACCATCACTACCCACTGCGCCATCAAAATCCAACTAATTATAAACAAGGAGCTAGAATATAGGCATCTAAACAACTTGCCTCTAAAAGGGAGGAAACTGATTCTTACATCTGATTTTTACTTTTTTAGGAGTGAATCATCTAGAATAGGTAAAAGTGAGTCAAAGTTACATGCCAACCATCAATTTACATCATGATAACTCAAAAATTTCATCCACAAGCAAAACTGGTTCAACTGGCCGAATTTCTGAGCTGGAAGGTGAAAAATTGACCAAAAATCCATGTGCGTAGCGCGCCTGAGCCATATGCATAGCGCGTCTTTCAGCCTGATTTTGGGGCACTTCTCGGCATCCAAATTGAGCTCATGATAGCTCGTTGGAAATCCCTAGATGTTGGCTATCCAAACCAAGTGGAATTTCCCAATTTGGAGCTCATTTTCCCCTCCAAAACTTCATTCTCCTAGAAGTACTTCCTGTTGGTGCAAAAGGTGGCAGCAAGGTGGTTTTCATGGTGTTTTTGGGCCTTTTGATC
Source organism: Pinus albicaulis (assembly GCA_034641835.2). Classification (NCBI taxonomy): domain Eukaryota; kingdom Viridiplantae; phylum Streptophyta; class Pinopsida; order Pinales; family Pinaceae; genus Pinus; species Pinus albicaulis. Next base: position 968,168,981 of record CM076581.1, on the reverse strand, counting down.
ATCCAGAACTTGATGAAATGCTTCGGAAATACTGGAGCATGCATAAATTACCATGAAAAACCCAAAAATATAAATTTTTCTTCCAGAAAGTGTCTCAATCATAAGTGAGCGCGTCGACGCGCTACTCGTATAGCTGAAAAATCTGTTTTGAGACCAAAATATTTCAAAATGACAAAAATTTATCCGAATTTGCTCAAATTCAGAGCGAAGACCCTCCATCATGTATCATGCCCAGCCAATGAAGCCTCGGCCAAAATCCGGAGTGGATCAGGCCTTTTTCGCCGTTTTAGTGCTCTGCTCAATCTCCTCTTCAGAATCTTCATTTTTGCCTTGCAGACATGCATGCGAACCCAATAATGACCTTTCATGTGACGAAGCATGTCTTTGTCTCTATTGGCATTTGCCAACAATTTCTCTAGATGAATTTTAACATGCGTGAGGCAAGAATCTCGATCAGCCGGTGTCATATCACCAGGTCTCTTCCGGGCCAATTGTCGATCCTCACGAATTCGCCGCAGCTCTAACAGTGTGTGCTCATCTTCTAGCTGTTTGTTGCGCTGCTCCAGGTATTTTATCACCCACTAAGCCCTCTGCAATTTCTCTTTCAGTGTGTCATTCTCGGCCTTTTTCTCCTAGATGATTTCTTTCAACTTCGAGCTAGGAGAGCTCGCATCAACATCAATGATCGTGAAATCAGTGTCCCGGCCTCCGATGGGCCCTAAGCATGCATGGGCCCTCTTGCCCATCTGAATACGTACATCTTTGAAAGAAGGTGAGACCCCTTCCACATGATGTGGAGATAATACTCACTCTGCTGATGGAGTCGGCAAGACCCCTTCCACCCCAGGTGGAGATAATACTCGCCGTGTAGCTGCAAATAAGGCCCCGTGGCCTCGCTGATATGTCACAAACAATGGAGCACTGATATGCTCAATCTCAAGAATGTCGGGCTGGTGCGAAGGCTCTGAGTAGCGCGCCCTATATGGGTAGCGCGCCTCCTCTGCGTGTAGCGTGCACCTCCAATGCCTGTCCACAACTTTGCAAAACACGATTTCGGCCTTCAACTTCACCGGCTCGATTTCTGCCTTGAGGATTCGTGCAAATGAATTGTTTACGATGGTTTATATGTGAAGAAAAATATCTCATAAAATCAGATTTGATTTTAAATTTACTCCATGACCCACTTTTATAATGTTTGGCACTTTGACAATAGATCACTTAATGCAATGCCGTTCTTTGGCTTTTTCTTGCTTTTATGAGTTTTGGACTGATAATACTTGGTTGTTTTTGCAGGGATCTGACATTTGGCTTTGGCAAAGGTCAGAGGCTTGCTATGGAACTTTCTTACAATGAAACAAATACAAAATTATTACAACAATGAAAATTGACAATTTCTAGTTCCAAAACAGAGTTTTGGACTAGAAATGTCTTCAAATGCTTTTGATAATAAAAACGTGAAATAGGAACCTTTTGAAACCAACCTCATAACAACGGGCTTTTATTTTTGTATACGGGGATGGCCTAGACTCTAGGACTAGGAAGCTCTTTTCGCAAACTAATCATTTTGACCCGCCAACGTCTAACCATGATTTTGAGTGATTTTTGAGGAAATTTTTTAAAATAGCACTGCAGGTGTAAGCATGAGGAAACATAAGACAACAGACCCCTTCGTCAGTCAATGGCATGCTCTTAGCGAAATGCAACGAAGTGGAACAAGCGAGACACCTAAGAATGAATATGCAAAAAACGAAATGATCCCTGACGGAGGGCTGCAAGGACCGACTCTAACGAGAATGAATTCCTACCTTATGCCTTGCATGGTTTTCAAGGCCAGGAATTGCATTAAGTATAGAATTAATTATATTTTAACCCTAAAAATTCTTCCACCTCCTCATTTTCCTATAAAATCTCCTTGAGGAGCACATTGTAAAGGGTTGGTTGTTGCACTTTGATGTAATACTTGTTGCTTGAAACTTTCTACATGTAAATAGTTTTTAGAGGCTCTTGAAGCTCTGTTTGTGATCAAATAAGTTAGGCTGAGAAGAAAAGATGTTGCTGTACTGAAACACTGGACTTGAAGTATGTAACTGGATTGACATCAATATACAAGCTGATTTTTGGGATCCTGGTCTATATCATTGATGAAGTAGTTCTTACTATTATTTGTTCTCCTTTCACGTATGACATTTTGCTTACCTTTTTCTCTGATAAATAACAACAAATATAGAGCTAGGATTTACTATTAAAAGTACCCTACTCTCACTGATAAGCTTTATCTTCATGTTTTCTTCCAATTGTGTTTTTAAGAATGACTTAAGTTAAGTGTAAACATTATCAAGGAATGTTGGTTTGTCCCTGTCTTGATGTGAAAAACTTGAATGGAAGTTCTTGAATGATATTTTCATTATATGCTGAGTAGAGTTAGGCTGGAAAAGTTATGGTTTGCCATGTCTTCTAGTTTCTTTCTCCAAAGGTTGTTTTGAAGGTTTCCCTAAGAGTATGCTGAAGCAGGTTTTTATTGTAATATATCTTGCTTGATCTTAAGCTACACTTTGTTTTCTTATCTGTTTTCATCCTTTCTGAAAGTAGTCATGTGGATTGCTGGATTGTTTGTCTGATAAGTTGGCTTTAATACAAGCTTGTCCAAAGAATTTTAAGGTTAGCCCTGTCTTTGGTTGGTTTCAAACAGTTGCTAAAAAGGCTTTTCTTGTTTGGAAAGTTGATAAATCCTTGTTGAAATTATTGACTTCTTCCACCTTTTCAACACTTTTAATGTTCCATTCATCATTTAATATAAAGGGTCTTTTCATATAAATGACTTGCCCCTTGGATCACTCTTGAAATTGTTGCACTATTAAACCCTTTTATGACTCCATAACCCAATGGATTAAGCCCTGTTTCATATCTATCCTATCAGCTAAATCTTGCTCTGATTGTTCACATCTTTACCCCTTTGAAACTCTTTCATTTTTAGGACTTTCCACTCAATTAAGAATCATGCTCAACCATCCAAACAAACAAAAAACCCTTGTTCTTAATAACTAGCCTAATATCATACAAAAGCCTTAAAGATAAATCAACCTTTGCACTTATAGAGAGATCACTCTCTGGATTTAGGAGGGCTAGGTCCGACAATCCCAAAGTGGTTTTATGGTGTAGTCTCTGCCGCATTTAGTCTTGCCACTCTGCTAAATTACAAAGGCCTAACAGGTGGTACTCCCACCACATATTTGCTGCATGGGTCACTTTGACATGGCTGAAAGTGAAGCCCTCATTAGGTGCTTTTGGGAAGCACCCATCATGATAGATAATCTCCCTTTGCACCTCAAGGGAGTGGCTAGCTTTGGAATTTTTATTGGCCTCATCAATGCCATGAGATCTGCATGTAATATCACTCCTTGTAGGAGCCATGGCCTGCATACATATGGTAAGAGAATGTGCCAAATCAGAAAAATAAACATACTCCATAAGATCAGATCCCTTACCATTCAAGTCTCCCACACACATAGAGTTAGGCATGGGCTTTTCTCCTCTTTTGAGAGAAGAAAGAGATGGCTGAAATGTCTCCTATATAGGATCCCTTGGCTGCCCCATCTCCACATAACTATTGCATTCTTATAAGTGCTGATGTAATTCCTACCAATCATAATGCTGATGTAGTTCTTCCTCCATACCCTCCCAATCAAAACTCTTCAAGATTAGGGAGTAGATTTCTACTGACTGCATGTAGCCGGAAAGGAACTCCTTATGTGCTCTTTGTAGTATCTCTTTCTTAAGCTTGGAGGCTTGAGACAAGAATACTTTACCAAGATGATAGATGACCCCTTCATGGACCAAATAGCCTCCTCCTTGCTTTATGCCATCTAAGATCATCCCGGTGTGCAGATCTTTGGAGTACTCCACAAGGAGTTGAGACCTCCAATAGGGATCTACACTTCTCAAAAAAGAAAACGCTGTTGATGCATCTATGGTGGTGCTTGCCTTGTTGCTGCTTGTTTCTTTGGCACTATGCATACCAAAATTGTTTGTGGAAAGGATGATCCTCCCCCTTGCTTCCTCCCACAGTGCTGTGACTCTCTCTTACGTTATTTCAGCACTTGGTGAGGCTTGCCCCACAGAATCTAATGGCACCCCAAGTGGCTTGCCATGACGTAGGAATTTTCCTTAAAACATTCTCATAAACATGAGAGAAGGAACTGTGAGGTCCCTGACCCCACTGCGCAATTCCATCTTTGTTGTGTGGGTGGAAACATCAAGTGAGGGGTAGGTGTGCATGCCTTGAATGATTTGTTGTTTCCCACTCTTCAAATCCACCCATTCCATCTATAAGGCCTTCCAATCAGTGGTGACTTTTCCCAAAGTAATCAACCACTGGACACCCAATATGATATTGGTGTTTGGTATGCCCACTACAAAGAAGTGGTCCTCCAAAGTGTAGGTTCCCATAACCACAGAAAGTGATGGAACATACTGTATGCACTGCATAGTTCTATCTCCCGGAACCAAAACAAAGAAACCATCAAAAGTATCAGTAGGGATCCCTCTCCTCTGCAAAAAGTGAGCATCAATAAAGTTGTGGGTTGCCCCACTAGTTCGAGCAAATGCTCCTTCTTCTTCTCTGGATGATGATGGATCCTCCTCCTCATCATCACCAGTGCTGTGACCTCTCCTAGGTCCATCATTTCCCTCTTCCTCCTCACAATCAGAGAAGACTTCAATATAGTGTGCTCTTCCAGTAGCACATCTATGTCCCGGTACCCATGGCTCTTGACAAGTGAAACATAATTTCTTTTTCCTCAGCTCCCTCTGGAGATCATTGTCAAGAATATTCTTCTATGAGCTCTCCTTGGGTGGAGAAGCAATCCCCTCCTTCCCTTTAGAAGAGTGAGTTCATCTTCCTCACTATGTTCCCTCTCTTTCCACTCAATCACCATTCCTTTTGCTTGGTACCTACACACATTGTTCATATGAGCATTTTTAGTCTACTTGAGCATTGAAATTTGCAAGCAAGTGACTACATTTTCCTTAAAATTATGCAGATTTTTAGGTTGCACGGTTGGCACGACTATTTCACAAACATTTGCACCAATGGGTGTGCCCTCTGTGTAAAAAATGGGCGATTGGCGCGGGTCCATGCCCGAAACCCGTGCCAACCGCGATGCCCTAATTTTGATAAATATTCTCCTAGGAAATCAAAATGACATGTACAGGTAATGAAATTTAGCTTAAAATATGGGAAATGGTGTCGGCTCTTACCTGAGACTGACGAAATCAAGATCGGTTCACTACATCACTCACAATCGTCACCACAATATCGCAAAGCACAATGGGTCATTGTTGCTCCACAAAGAGGTATAAGTGAAAAGTAAATAATTTTTACCACTTATGGAATTTTATAACTTTTCAGAATCTTAAATTAGGTTTTAAAACGTATTTTTCAATTATTTTATCATATAATTTTCGAGAAATGGGTTTTACACATGTCTCTTGTGCAGAAACAATTTTTTCACATGGTTATGGCGAAGTAACGAGTTATATTTTATACTTTTTCAGAATCGATAACAATACGAAAAAGTCACTACTGGAGTCATCTTTCAACTCTTTTCTGACTCTCTAAAAATGAAAATATTTCTGAGACGCTTGTCATTTTGAATTCATTAAATTGATGTGAAATGATATCTACCCATTATACATTTACCCCTTTTTCAGGCTGGAATAGATTATTTACGAAAAATGAATACCTTAGCCTATCGCAACTAAGAGGTTCTCTCAAATGTTGTTTTCTACCTTTTCAGATCTGAGAGACTATTTACGAAAAGGGACTTGTTGGAGTTTTGTTTTCCGCTTTCTTTTCAAACTCTATAAACATGAAAAGATGTCTAGCTATCCCTTTGTTAGACTCGTTAAAAACTGATGACATTGGACTCCGTCGTTATGAAGTTACTTGAGTTCCTCCTTCCTAGAGCTCATAAAAAGTACTAGGTTGGATTTATCCGAAGGAAAAACTTACATCACAAGCATATGCTATCCCCTTCAAGCTTGTTTACAAAAATAATTGGGGTACTTGCCAGAAATGGTGGGGGAAAATGGAACTAGACTTTAGTCTGCCAAAAGTCACTCTTGAACATGGCACTTGTCTGGATTCATTTCGGGTTAGGGACATCTCATTTCATCATTTTTTTGCCTCCATGGGTTTGAGTAATCTCTTTTGACCGCTCATCTGCTCTTTGCCACGTCACCATGACCTCAGATCCCTTGATGTAAAACACTGCCAAATCCAGTGTCGTGCCGCCAATATGTTCAAGAGAAGTTTTTCCTTTGTAATTTTCAACTTCTATTTGATTCTTTGTTGGTCTCGATTCACAAATAATCATATTACTCTATCTCGTGTCGATGATGTGGGAAACATCATGGCCCTGCTTTGAGCAGGTCGCTTCCTGTCGACTTCAGCTCATTTTCTAGGAAGCTGATCTAGAGAGTCCCTTTAGGTACCTTGGAGCCTATATGCCTTAATGGGAGGTTCTTTGCATCCGACGCAAGGTTCACATCATCGGCCTTCGATCGGATTATTCTATGGGTGTTCGACGCCAAATCATTGTTCACATTCTGTGGATTGTACCTTTTGTACCTTGAGAGCCATTGTCATTATTGGTGGTTTCTCTCACGTCTGTTAACAACTCTCATTATTGCTTGGTAATCAAACGATGTTCCTGCATGTTCAACTTCAACTTTTCTATTCACATGCTCGAATTTGTACTTTTTTTAGGTCGATATGGAGCGCAAGACTCTGGGTTTTGTCTGATAAAGTCCAGGCTGCGGGTTCTTTGTGGATTACTATGACTTATTACATGACTCTTCTAATTGGATGGCTACGACCATACCTAAGTCTATTTGTTGATCCTTATTGTTGGATGGCTATGTCCATACCTTGGATCTCACTTTTTATGTACTATATTATTGATGGTTGTGCCCATGCCACATATCATGTATATGAGATATTAGTTGTATTTGTATTTGCAGGTTTTCTGACAACAGTGTTTGGGTCGAACGCATTCTCATAAAGCATTTCAGCCCTCCCTCTCTCTCGGACCTCATGCTTTAGGGGGCTTCTGTTACACAACATTTTTTCACTGTCCCTGCAATCCCTCGCCCCACATATTGGAGGGTCATTCCCATGATTTGTGAGTAGTTTCATACTTTGCAAACACCTTCTTTGCATCCTTTTTCATAAGGACATCATTTCTCCTATTGGAAATTTCCTCAAAAAAGCACAAAAAAACTATGTTTTGGCCTTGGCGTGGGTAACCAGTTCACCCCTCGCACCGACGTGGAAGATTTGCACTAGAGCCCACGCCACCTGGCGCTCTGTCTCAGTGAAATTCCCACGCCGAACTGTTTTAGGAATGTTTTTTAAAACTTCGAGGCAGAAGTTTCCTTCTAACCACCTCATGGATGAGTCATTGGAAGTGGTTAAGTTGATCAGCCACGGATCTCCCTCTTTAGGTAGGGGTTTCCACCCCCCATGAAACAATCCTTGAAGATAGGCCTCCCTTCCATAATTATAGGGATCCTAACCTCTCCCTCTCCCTCTATAAAAATAGGCCTTCTCCCTTTATGAAAGCTGATTGGGCTTATATAGCCAAAGAGCTGAACTTGGAAGAATAATATAGTTCGGAAGTAATTGTTATTGAGAAGGTAGAACCAAAGGAGAACTCACAGTAGAGAGAGTCATCAAATTCCTAACAAGAACCCCACTTACACACAACAGGAATCACCCAGGAACCCTGCTAGAGGAGATCGCAATGTCGACGCTTGGTTGTACTCTTCCTTTCATTTATTAATATACTCGACTATGGTGTTGGTTCCATTGTTGTGTTATGTTGTTTATGTAATACAATTGATTTAGTTCTCTTCGACTAACTAATAGTTATGAATGTGAATTAGTATGTTGTATATTGTCATTGTTTCTTGTGTGTGTGCAGGTGTCTAAACGTGAAAGCGAGGGGATCGTGATCTATCAAACTAGGAGCGAGAGGCAGCAGCCCTTTCCAATGACAACAACAGCATAGGATCTCTGGTGAGTTATCTATCGAATTCCCATCTATTCGTTAACCAAGAATAAATATTATAGCTTGTCTCATTTGTGGCTAGACCCACTCTAGGGCTAGTGGGATTGCGTCTGTCCGTAGAGGGGATTTAGCTCACCAACAATAGGTATCCTAGGTTGTGTTTGAATTTTATTTTCTTCCAACTACTCAACATCAATAATGGCCTTACCTTTTTCCTTTGCTACCAAAACACTTGTTTTACTTGCTGATGGAGGGTCCTCTTATGGCTTGTTTTGTTGCATTAAAGCCTGTCTCAACTATTTATTCTCTTGTTGTAGGAAAGCCACCATGAAATTGGCTTTGGATAGGTCGTATTTCATCTCTTTAATCTGTGCTTCCTTCTCCTTGATGATATCTTCCGCTACGTTATCTCCGTGTTGTTCTCCTAGGATAGCATACCTCTTGCACTTTAAGACAAAACCCTAGGAAGCATGCCTACTCAAATGATCTTCTGATAAAATCTGATGCATTTACCTGTTGCATATGAGTTGGATCATATCTTGAGATCTCTCCTCCCTTATACCTCTCCTTTCATTGGTCTTCACCATTTTTTTTTTTCAGTTTTGATAGGAAACCCTAGTTTCAAACAAGAGAGCGCAAAGAATTTTGAGTTGCAAAACAGGGCTAAAAATGCAACAACTTGAGGGAAGGGAATGGAGGGGATGGGGGGTGGGAAAAAATCTGAAAAAAATTATGGGAGGTAGGGATAGGTGTTAGGAACATACTGAAAGTGTAATTTGCCAAAATAAGTGAGAAATGGGTCGGGAAAAACATAAAACACATACTTATGCTAGAAACGCAGCAACAAGTTGGGTTTTATAAGGGAAATGATGAAATGGAGGAATTTAAGTGAGGGGAAGGGAGGGGGATGATTAATGAGGATTATGAAGGATGTGTGAACCTAAAATGAAGGATAATACCTCTCAACTGAACCTATAGATCACTGGAAGGGAAAACACAACAAACCCTAGAGATATAGACCAATTTTCTGAAGAAAATGATTGCACAGAGAATTTGCAAGGTTAGACTTTTGCTGAACGAGCCTTTGAAACACATAGATGATAATTGAACCTTTTCTTTCTCTCTCTGGCCTCCAAATCAAATGCACAGAAACACCCTCCAAAAACAAAGAGAACTTATGGAAGAGCAGTAGTGGACAAAATTTGAAGTTTTGGAGGCTATGGAAGCTCTTCAAATTGATGGAGAGGAGCTCTTGAAACTTGTGGAAGGATGGAATGAAGTTTTGAAATGATTAGATGTCCATTTATAACTTAAAAACTCGATTTTTGCTTGTTAGTGGAGTTACATCATGTACTTTAACCAAATGACTTTATGATGTGATTTACTCCCTAAGTGCTAACTTTCATGACACTTTACTAGTTTTGTATGAGGATGACATGACTCCAAATGTAAATATGATGACACTCATGACATGCTCATGATCAACCTTATGAAACCATGAATCTTCCTTTCCATATTTATAAATAATGACACTTAAAAAAGGATAAATGACGTATGGTGACTAAATGACTCATGAAAGTAATTATGATTTGACCTTGATGACCATGACATGAGAGTAACAATCACACTTAGACAATGAATTAACCATTTGACAACCAAGAGAGGTATCAAAATTTATTTGAAAATATAACAATTTGATCATAAGACTCTAACTACAGTGAAAAGAGTCAATTTTGATCACTGTGACTATTGGACACTAACACATGTGAGGATGAAAACGAAGGAAAATAATGGAAAATCAAGAAAATAGAGGCATCATTGATAAAAAGGCTTCCGAGGATCAGTTGGAAATATTTTTCTCAAACCTTTTTTCAGTTCATTTTTGGAGCTATCTCATTATTCTCTCTCTCTCTCTCTCTCTCACTCTTGGACATTTAGATTTTTCTTGGAGCACTTTGGCATTGGATCAAGAAAGGCAAAGAATGCAAGAGAAAGGAATGAGCAAGTAAGGAAGAGCATGATCAAGCGACTACAACAAGATTCTTTGTAGGTGTTGATTTTCAAGTGTGATTTCCTTGCTAGATTTGGCATGCATGGTATTTCATGTGGTTCTTTGCTGTCATGGCATGGGTTTTGCCATATGTGATAGTGTTTTTAGCCTAGCCTTGCCATTTCTATATAGTCATGGTATGATGGGGGTCTCAAGTTTTGGTTGAGCAGTATTTCCGGATGGATTCAAATTTGAGTGAGGTGTATCTCCTAAAGGAAAAACACATGTCCTACTGATCCCTGAATCAGACTGTGGATTGCGGTAAAGCCACTGGCCTAGCGACCCTTGAACTAGAATGTGTGTTGTGGTAAAGCTAGGTATAGTGTGCCTCAGTGAGCCTAGGAATCCTCAACTGGTGAATGGAGGTATATACAATAAAGCATAATGTTTGGTTCTCTCTGTGAGGCCTAGGAATCATGCGATGAGATATATGGTAAATCTTGGAGAGTGGTTCTTTGTTTAGGCCTAGTGATCCCTAGATTGAACTATGGATTGCGTTAAAGACCAAGAGAATAGGATATGATAAAATTCCTCACAATGTAGGTGGATAATGTAGAAATTAGCTGAATAAATCACTTATTCAATGAAGATTAACCCGATCATACATCAATTTCGAATTGCATGCATAACACATAACCCTCTTCTACAATTAATTGTCACATGCGGAAATAATATAGAAGCAATCGCACATCAAATCAATCACACATTAACTCGGTATGTATGGGGAAAGCCTATAGCTGAAAACCCCCCAGCTATTGTGTATATTATAATGGAGAAATCATGTAACAATCATAGTACAAAAACTCTTCACAAGCTCTCATGCACTACCTCCCATGCTACACACTATCAAGCTAGATCTAGCAAATCACTTGCTCCAATCCTTAGCCACTTGATAGCCAACCTTGATTACGTATTTTAATGCTAGGGATGGCCTCTTTATATAGATAAACCACCAGCCTAAACTTTGCAATACTCATAGCTTACTCCACCTATCTATGTGTTGCAAATAGCAACAGTATAGTTACAACTGATAGCTAACTCTACCCTTTCATATATCTCTTTCACTGGTCTTCACTGAACTGATCATGCACTGTAGTGAACTGAAGTATTCTTGAGTTGACTAATGAGTTAATATTTAGTAAATTAAATATTATTTAATTTACTCCACTCATATCTAATTGATTAGTTAGTTTAACTAATCTCAACTAGTTCAACTAAAACAAACAGAACATAACTCCACTACTTGTCCCGTTAACTCCTCCAAAACTTCTGCCACTGAAGTCTAACTGAAGTAAACCATGCAAGATACCATCAAACCCTAGGAACCACGTGATTCCTTGTGTCAGTTGCATGAGTCACCTCCATGACTCAAACTGAAGTGCGCCAAGAGAGTAAACTGCTGTTTATAGTCAAAATATTATTAAGGGTAAATAATATTTGACTTCCATATTTTTAGGAGATCAGTCTAAAAATAGCCCGGGTCCTAAAAATAGGGTCTCATCTATTTTTACCGACATGTCGCATACTTCAAGAATCTCCAAGTAGAATTCCCAAATTATGCTCCGTATGTCTAAAAATAGACATAGTCTAAAAATAGACTTTGCGCCAGAATTTGCCTGCGGGCCCACTTAGTGAAGGCGACTTCATTTCACTAAGCTCCATCATCTTGCTGCATTCTCAACAGATAACTCTGGTAGAATCCATGCTTATTTCATTATTTTTGGTTGGTTATGACTCCGAAATTCATGCTTGGAATATAGCATGAGGATGATTGGCTAAAGAGAGATTTGGATCAACCAATCTATGGTCAGGTGGAAAGTGGTAGTCACATCCCGAGTTAGTTTTTGCATTCATTAATAAGAGGTTCTTTCCTTGACATCTTATGTGTAAATGTATTGTTTTATAAGTGGATTATATGGCTCATGTATCCTTGAAATTTCTATTTTTATTATGTTGGTTATAAGCATTTATTATGACAGTGATGATGTATGGATCTCCTCATGTTTTGATTTGTAAATGAATGAACAATGTATCTATGACCTAATAGATTATAATGCAGCTAATGATAGAAGGGAAAAATTCATCTTAGTGATTCTAAAATAAGTATGAGATCCCTATGCTCAGATATGTTTTTTAAACCTATAGATTACATATTTGTGACATGTTTGATGACATGCATGTCATGGCTAGTAAGGGTCAAGTCTAGACCTTGTCAAAAAAATTTCAAACGCATCATTTTTTCTCTATTATAATTCATTCTTGAACTTTTTGTTGAGTTCTCGATAATGACCTGGGATCTAGGCCTGAAAAGTGGCTCAAATATTGGGGATGTTGGCACAGGTCTAAGGAAAAAATTCCCTAGACGCATGCATTCCCATGTTCTGGGAGCGTCCAGAGCCTCCCAGACGCACCCTTTCCCATATCAAGGGAGAATTTGGGGGTTTAATGGTCTAAAACCTTAGTGGGACCTAGGGGTTGGTTACCTCAATAGTTAGGATGGCTCCTAGGAGTTCTTTTATTGATGTGGAAGGTCTATTTGATGTGTTTCCATTGATTCCACTTCGTTAAGGTCACCTAGGAGGTTGAATCCCATTATAGTGGCCTCTCGTCGCATATTTAACCTGGTTGACCAGTTACGTGGGTAGATGTGGGATGAGGGTGCTACAAATTGCTTAGAATCTCCTATTACTTATGCATGTGCAAGAGAGACAGGAGAAAAGTATGTGTACACAAGGATGGTGTTTACATTCATCCATAATATCTTTGAAGAGAAAAAAGCTACTCCTACAAACGTAGACAAAGTGGATTCTGACTTTGTTGATTTGTTGTTGTCACTGCAGGAGACTGAGAAGCTCAGTGACAATGATATGGTTGTTGTTCTCTAGGTATATCCATAGCTTTTGATTCAACATTGAGTATTTTTTTCACTTCAATTCTAATTCCACTTCACCCTGTTTCACTTGAGTATGTTGCAACTCATTTATGGATTTGGGTCTTAAATTATTAGTTATATTATTTAGGAATGTTCCAAAGAAGTGGAAAATCAAGAAAACCTACAAGGGCTAATAGGGGACCCACAACCTTCACAAGATCTTCAACACCAAAAGGTCCACCAAGAAAATCTCCGCTTATGTGGAAATTTTTCTCAAAGTTAGCCTATTTTTACTCTGTTGTGGTTTGTTTAACGGTCATATAAAATCGAGGGGAGACCATAAAATACCCAAAACTATATCATCCCATTTTGTGCTAATTTCTCATATTATTATCCGAAACATAACAAAAAAAAAAAAAAAATCCTATAATATACAGACATAGAGAAATATAGCTTGTGATGTGGTATAAAAAGGGCATATGTATACCAATAAGAAATAAAACAGTGTATCTCCTGCAGAAAGCCATTTTGTGTATTTTCAAAAGTGGTGATCAGGTCAAATATGGGAAAGTGTCCCAATACATGGAGAAACATCAGAGATTGGAGGATTCGCAAGTTCCACACACAAAGGTACATTTTTTATTCTCTCCATGTATAAAGTTCATAAGAAAAAAAATTACACACTACCCACCTATATTTAGCAGAGGCAAACAAAATTTACCTCAGATGCCACTATTCAATTTTTACACTTGGATCCTATCAGGAAAGTCCTCTCAAAGGTGTTGTGCAAATATTTTTCATGTGTCTCATGAAACCCAAAGAATCCATCTCGCTTAAAACAAAAAAAAATACGTCGGGTTGCTACAAATGAATCTCTAAATCTCCATATGATCAAAATGGAAAGAGAGAACCCCCGGATGCGGGTGAAAGAACTGACACGAATGACAATCATTTCTCACACACCCCGGAGGACAGAGATCTTCTACGCAGAGCCTCACTTGCTGCGGATCCGCAAACCATTAGCCATCTGCATGAGACTAATAGAATAAGGTATGATGATGAGACGATGGTAACTGTGTCACCCTGTTTAGGGCACCCTTCCACATTTATAACCATAAATGATTATCATGATTGATCTGTATATCAACCATCCCCCTTCCCTCAAGCCTGCTCAGGTAATCAATCATGGCACGTAACTATGTGTGAGGCATACTCATTGCCATCCTCCTCGCATGTGTCGAAGCCCCTTTAAAAGGATGAGCTCTCAACCCCGAGAAAACCACAGTATTTTCCCTCTGCCTTTCATTTTTTAACTCTACTCTGGTACTTCAGAAGGCCGTGCAACCCTATTCTCAGTGCTGTACTACGCAAACCCCTCTGGGATGTGACATCCCAATCTATGCACCTCTTCCCCAGCCCTTCCAACCCCCCGATCCATAGCATTGTTCGTCCCCCTATTGTGTATCCCTCCCTTGACATCTCCCCCTGCCTCCTTGTGCAATGGCCCTCAGATTACGCCAAAGAACCATCTGAGGTAGAAAAAGAGGAGCTCTCCCTGGCCATTATCACTATGGTCATGAAAATCGACTCGAGTCGATGGAAGGCTCCTCCTCCGGCATTTTTGCACGACAAAGCCCCAACCATGAGCAGGTGGAAGCATCCCCTGTGCATGCTACACAGAGAGGTAGGTGCAGCCTGTGGAAGTCCACCATGGCGCACCAGACTCACCCCCAGCTCCACAAGACTAACTCACTGCCGGTTTAGGAGAAGGAAAATGATGAATCAAATGTCTGGGTGATGGATTCCGATGGCAACTGGATGCGTGTCCCTGACAAAGCAGATCTGGAGTCCCCCATCCTCTGCACATCAGTCCAAAAACCCAGGCTTTTAGTGGAAGATTCGGAGGAAGCGGCTGCGTAGGAACCTACTTGCCCCATTGAGGAGGAGGTCCCCAACAGCAATGATGAAGATGAAGATTGAGGCCTGCACAACTGCACAACTCTTCCATGTTTTTTGTCAAGCATACCACCATCAGTGTTTTTTTGCTTCTGCATATTTGTGCTACTTAGATACATCAACGCTTCTACGAGTATTGTAATTTTTTGCCTTAAGTTTTGTTCGCGTTGGTTTCCTCCTCTCAAGTAGCCTTGAAACCAAGTAACTAAGGTTGGGATTAGCTAAGCGTAGCTTGCCAACCCCGCCTGTAGCATATGTAACATTTCGTTTTTCGAATTAATATAATAGCCTAACATACCAAAAAAAAAAATGGAAAGAGAGAAACATGTGAAACCCATAACTTACCAATGGCACTTTGGTGAGATAGCTTAAAATGATTGCTACCGAGTGGAAAGAATGGAATTTCCCCTGGAAAAAATTGCTCCATTGTTAATCCATTCATGGAGAAAATATAGTTCACAAGCATTAATCATAGTAATACAAATTTAAATGATGTGGAAATGGGGTTTTACTCTTACCTCGCCTTCCCTTTTACGTTGAATCACAGTATAGAGTTCAGTGAGCAACACCAAGTATAATATCAAAGGAATTGGAACCAGTTAATCTTCATATGTATTGTGGATTACGAAGGTGTTTTTTCCACCCATAACCCAAATTTGTACTTGTCCATGGATCTCTTGTTGTCTCCAACGTAAGGCACATACTGCAGGAGGAACACAAGGAAATAATGGTTTTAAGTTTTGTTAAAAACACATTCCAGGGATTTAGCAGCATTAGAAATATGCAAAATGAGAAAGCTCTAAAAGCACCAAACCTGTTTCAAAACAGGCCAAGGCAAACATCCATTTCAGGATCAATCATACTGAGGTCTTCGCATCTGGAAGGGGGGTTGTGTGGGGGGGATGTGTGGTACTATCTTGAGCTGGAAACCTAAAGAATGCCATTAATGGCCACCTAAAATTCCTTTGAAGCGGAATTGTAGTGATACACTAGTAGTCGTAATCCCCTTCCCTCATAAGAGGATCAGAATTAATGGAGGTTGGTAGCCCATAGTGGTCAGCAATTAATGGAGGTCTAATCACACATATATTAGCAGAAGTCACCCTCAAAAATTTTCCCAGGCATGTGGTGGTGGGCTGATGTCAACCAAGAAATATATGCAGAAAACCAAAGTACATATTAGTAAAATTGAAATTTTCTCAGGTACTATTAAACTAATGCTTCTAACCCTTTTGTATATTTCATGCAGTGACATAATAATATATTTCAATATCAAATTTATATAGAGAGAAAAAGTAATTGAAAATTTAAAAAAAAATCCATTTCTTCTTAATAAGAAGAGTGTATAATTCATTCAATTTTTAATATGGAGTTGATATATGACATTCAAAAAAATATTTTAATGTGGGTCAGAAATAAAATATTTTAATATATATATTAAGTGAAATATTTCAATTTGAATTATATAAATAGATAGATAGATAGATAGAACAAAATCAACTATATAGAGAAAGAGGAAAGAGAGAGTGTGCACTACTTTCCAATATGAGGGATATGGGTATTCAAAAAAAAAAATGTAGTTAAGACATCTCATTGGTGTGTTGTTAAATTTAAAGAAGTGTAATTCCTTCCATTCATAGGGTATTTTTTATGCATAGATCCATCTTAACCCCGAATCTATTAAGCTTTAAAAGTGATCAAATCTCTCGAGATGCAAATCTAAAAGGTTTGCAACATATTATGCCTCAAGAGATTTGATTCCTTTCGACACTTTATAATTCTGAAATTAAGATAAATATATATTAATATTAATATTAATAATATGTAAATAGATTTCTTCTTATTTTATGTAATAATTAATATAGATTTACATGGAAAGGAAGTAAATGATTGAGGCTCCTTTGAAATCTAGGTTTTTCATGAGGCCTTCAACCCATGCGTCGACATAGATTTGGATTTTAACATATGTTTGGTGGGGGAATCACAACTAGAAAATACTGATCTCAACATTGATCTAGGTGGGTATTGGTGGCCACCCGTCTATTCCACTTGGACCACAAACATTGTTTTTATTCAGGTTCCTAATTTCCAACACAATTTCATATTTCGACGGTTTTCTATTTTTGGCAATTTTTTGGGTCCTGAACTTGTGGAGCTATTTTGAGGCCCTAAACAACATTTTTTGGGGAACAAGTAAATGCATATCCTATGGCCTTATGTTTGCAGTAAAAAAAAAAAATTCCTTGGATAGATATTTCTAATGGGTTATCATGTGCGCCAAATGGAGATCATGTGTCAAAGTTACGACCCTGGGAAGTTGATGTTCTAACTAACCTCGACGGGGCCCACAAGCTTTTGGCGCTTCATCTCTTAGGGTTAGTATTTTGGACGTTTCGGGTTTTCCATTGTTTCTTGATTATAAAAACACCTAAGAGACTTATTGTAATTCATATCAGAAGGCATGTAATCATCACATATCTTCTTAGAGATAAGCTACCATCATCTGAGCTAGTTTGTATTTATTAATTGAAGTTTCTATTTGTTATATATTTGTTTTTTTGTTTAAATATGTATTTCATTTCACTTCATAAATCCATATTAGTGATATCAAATGGTCTGCTCTTTCTCTATTTTTTTGTGCATGTCCCCAACAAGGTCAAGGTATAAGGAGTTTGGACTTGAATTGTTTGAACCCTTATAAGACTAGCCTTGCCAATCCCAACGACCTCGCATGGAAAAAGAAAGAAAGATGAGGGAGAAGGAGATCCTTTAAAAAAAATTCTCGAAGAATCCCTTGAGTGACAAAGGAACAAGATGATGGATAATTTTTCCCAAATCCTTCGACGACTATCGGCAGGAGAAGCATTTTCATCCAGTAGTCACTAAGGAGACGTCACCCCCTTTAAGGTACAAGTTAACTTTGATATTCCTATATTTGAAGGCTAGATAGAAATCGATGGTTAAATCTCTTGGAAGGATATTTTTATGTCGATAATTTTTCTGATAGGGAAAATATTGCTTTTGAACTCCTCAAAGTCACCCCCCATGTTAAGGAATTGTGAGAAACTTACTGTGGGAAGAGGGATAAGGAGCAACCCTCACTACTTGAAGCCACAACCTCTTGCAAATTTTTTTGAGTTGTCTTCAAGGAAAAATGTTACCCTTTCGAGATCTGTGAAGATAAGTACATAAAATGGACCATAATATGGCAGGAAATGGACCACGACATGTCAGAGTTCACGAATATTTTTCATACCCTACCCACAAATTTGGGTATCAAGGATTCTGAGTGGTATATAGTACTCAAGTACTATGGCGGTATGTGCAGCTACATCTAGGCACAAATTGAGTTCTTAAACATCTCCTCATTTGGTGCAATGTACCGATATGTTGTCAAGATGGAGAAGAAATTTAAACAGAAGAAGCAATACATTGGATCTGCGAATCCGAAGCAAGGAAAAGGCACCTCCAAACCATAGAAAAAAGGACAAATCTGAGGTGGAGTGACCCATAACAACCCATTGAAGCCATAATAAAATAACATCACCACGAATAAGAAGAAGGACATAGGAAAGTGGTGTGAGTTCCACAAGAGCTCCACCCACAACAAAAATTAGTGTCGTGCTATGTAGTCAATAGTGTTTGAGATAAAACCTTCAAATTCAGATGCATGTTTCGACTTTGAGCTAAAAGCTGAAAAGGGGAATGATAAGGGAAATTATATTATTGATTCATAACTTAGTGCCACAAGTGCCAACACTAAGGTCCTGAATATTAAGCCCGAAGATATAGAGGACTGTCTCTTCCACTTATAGATGTGGGTGAAGGATTGTCCGCTATAGTTTATTGTCAACTGTGGGAGCCAAAAGAACCTCATCTCAGAAAAGTTCAATAAGTGGTTTGCCCTGCCAACCATACCACACTTTCAACCATATACCATCAAGTGGCTCCATCAAGTACGAGATCTACACGTCAGCTAGTAGTGTTTCCTTCCCTAAAGCATCAAACCCTTCACGGATGAGGTACTATGTGATGTTTATCCTCTTGAATTTTGTCATTTTTTATTAGGCCAACCATACTTGCTGAAGCATAATGTTTTGTGTGAGTCCAAATATTGCACTATTAATATTACTTTGGGTAGAAAACTATATAGGATATAGAAGGTAGCCCTTCTTACTGCCATTTCTTTGATCTTTTCTAAGAAATTCAGTAAGATCATCTCCTAGACCGGGAAATTTCTTTATTTCTAGTTCACTCTCAAAGTAAGGGGAAGATTGTGGCCACAACCATGGCCCCCAGAAATGGTTCCTTCATGTAGCAAAAGCAATTTTATAAGGTCGTGGAAGAGTACAGGGACATCTTCTCCCAATCCACAAGGGTACCTTTGCACTATCAAGTCAAGAATTTTATCGATCTGACTCCCAGAGCACCTGTACACAATGGGCCAATATATCTTGGATCTCTTCTAGAAAATGAGGAAATAAAGTGCAAGATCTAGGAATTGCTAAAAATGGAAATTTCAACCAAGTTCCTCACCTCATAGGAGCCCAATTGTACTCGTACATAATAAGGATGGGACTTGGATACTCTACATTGATTATCAGTCACTAAATAGAATAATTGTCAAACAAAGGTATTTGATGTTGTAGATTGATGACCTTCTTCACCCACAAATGTATGGAAGATCTCCTTCAAATCCAAGGAGGGAATTTTACCCCCGAAACTTTTATGTTATTGATGGATGACATCTTGCAATTTTTTACCAACGCCTTCGTAGTTATATTTCTGGATGAAATCATCATCTTCAGTAAGATTTGGCGAGAGAACTTGCAACATATTCATGTAGGTTTTAATCCTGTACAGAAATTATTTGCAAATGAATTCTTAAAGACAAAAAATAAAAAATAGTGAGAGCATAAAACATAAAATGTATACACAGAGATTTTTCCAATGGATCCCAAAATTAGGACTACCAGCTTGTTTTTTTCATTATGTTCCTTTTAGCGTTACAACAAATATATATACATGTCGAAGCATTCATAAACCCTAATCCATTAACCGTGGATTAGAACATAACCGTAGTTTCCTTGACCGGATCTACAAAATATGAGGGGTCGAAAACCATCATGCCCCAAAACCATGTGCAAACCCATGCCCAAAACCTTATGCAGGTCTGCCCACCAAAAAATAGGGAAAAAAATAATTTCCTAGGGCGTTTCCCTAGACCCCGTGTAGGGGGCTACCCACCCCCTGTGAAGTCTTGGACACGGGGGGCTATCGCCCCCTCTGTGACCCCCCCACGCGTGTGACTAATCGTGTAAATAATATAACACATACCCAACATTCCCCCACTTGTTGTTTTCTTTCCGCGGGGAGCCAAAGGAGAGATTAGTGATTTGTCCATTCTTGAAACACCCATTATTTCTCTATACCAAGAGAAATTTTGAGTGCTCGCAAACTCCGTCAATGCATCCACATTATTCTTCAAATTTTCCACCTTTACTAGCAACACCTTTTTATCATCAACCATATCTCTCACAAAGTGATATTGAACATCAGTGTGCTTTGTCTTTGAATGATAAGCAGGGTTCTTAGCCAAGAAAATTTCACTTTTGCTCTCATAGTTTATCCTTATAACTCGCTGCACTAACCCCATACTTGAACACAATCTCTGCAACCAAACTGCTTCCTTGATTGCATGAGTGGTTGCCATGTATTCTTCCTTTGTAGTTAAAAGAGCCACTACAGATTGTCTTTTACTCATCCAACTAAATGGACCTCCAAATAGGCTAAAAAAATACCCACTTGGAGATATTCTTTGTTCCAGATCTCCAGCCCTATCTGCATAAGAAAAACCATGGATGTCAAAAACTCTATCCAATCCTGGTCTTCCCTGGTAGTACAAACCATAATCACTAGTGCCACGCAAGTATCTGAAAACCCACTTCACTGATGTCCAATGCTCCTTCACTAGTTTTGACATAAACCCGCTCAATACTCTCACTAAATGTGAAATGTCTGGTTTGGTACAAACCATTGCATACATCAAGCTACCCACTGCACTTTCATATGGAATGTGGGACATATCCTCCTCTTCTTATTATGTCTTGGGACATACCTAGATAGCTTTACACCTACAGGAATAGGAACATTCACCGATTTACTATCCTGCATATTGAACCTCTGCAATATTGTCTCAACATACTTCCTATAGTTTAACCAAAGCTTCCTCTTTACCTGATCTCTCTTAATTTCCATGCCCAAAATATATTTTGTAGCACCAATATCCTTCATTTTGAATTTGGAGAAAAATTGGGTATTCAAATCTTGGATAATTTCTTTGTAATTTCCAATCAGAAACATATCATCCACATATAATACCAAATAAATAACACGGTCACCAATTAATTTAAAATACACACAGTGATCCTCTTTGCTTCTGGTGAAGTCAAGTCCCGGTATATTGGTATCAAATTTCTGATACCACATCCTTGGTGAATGTTTTAACCCCTAAAAGGACCTTTTTAACCTGCATACCAGTTCTTTATTACCATTCACCATAAAGCCTTTAGGTTGCTTCATGTAGATCCCCTCTTCTAGATCTCCATGAAGAAATGTTGTCTTCACATCAATCTGTTCCATCTAAAAATGAAATGTAGTAACAATGAATAAAAGTAATCTAATAGAAGTAACCTTGGAAACAGGAGAAAAAATATCACCAAAATCAATTCTCGACACCTGGAAATAACCTTTTGCTACCAATCGAGCTTTGTATTTCTCCACCTTGCCTTCTACATTCATCTTCTTATTAAGCACCCATTTTCTCCCAATGGACTTCCTTCCAGCCGGCAACTCCACCAGATCCCATGCCTCATTTTTGTGTAAGGATGCCATTTAATCAAACATGGCCTCCTTCCAGAGTTTTCCATCCTCTGAATCCAATGCCTCTGTGATAGTTATGGGATCATCATCAGTGATTTTTAAAGAAAAATTTGAACAGAAAGAAAATGGACTATACCTTTATGGCTGCCTTCTTTCCCGAACTGATCTTCTCATAGCTGGAGTTTGTAGCTCTTCCTCTTCTGAATCTTGTTATGTTATAGATTCTAATTCATCCTCCTTTAGCTCAAACTCTATCTTCTCAGGTTACTTTGGTAGGAATTCATGTTTAATAACATCTTTCACCTCTTTAAACATCACATCTTGACTGTACACAACCTTCCTTGTTTCTGGGTTCCAAAGCTTGTAACCTTTTAAACCATCCTTATACCCAATAAAGATGCACCTTTCATATTTATTATCCAAATTGGACCTTTTCTCCTTTGGAACATGTACATATGCATCACATCCAAATATTACCCTCAGATGTAAAAGAGAGGGTTTCTTACTAGTCCATACCTCATGTGGAGTCTTATCCTCCAACGTTGATGAAGGTGATTTGTTAACCAGGTAACATGCAGTCTCCACTGCCTCTGCCCAGAATTCCTATCCTAACCCGGTACCACTGAGCATGCATCTTGCCTTTTCCATTAGCGTTCTATTCATTCTTTCTGAAACTCCATTTTGCTAAGGTGTGTATGGGGTAGTCTTCTATCGTGCTATACCACACTTCTTACAGAACTCTTCAAGTTCCTTCTTGCAGAACTCTCCACCATTATCTGTCCTCAACACCTTTATCTTCTTCTCTATCTGGTTTTCAACCAGAGCTTTAAATTATTTAAATCTGTGAAAGACTTCATATTTCTTCCTCAAGAAATATATCCATGTATTCCTTGAGAAGTCATCTATTAATGAAACATAGTACACAAACTTTCCCAGTGATGGAACCAACACAGGTCCAAAACATAAATGTGCACAAGATCTAATATCTTGTTCACCCTCTTAACACTAGAAGGAAAAATCACCTGATTTTGCTTCCCATATACACATTGTTCACATAAATCAAAATCCAAAGAGAAATTAGACATACCTTTTACCATACCATTACCATGCAATATCCGAAGGCCCTTCTCTCCAATATGTCTAAGCCTTTAATGACATAGCATGGTCTTGTTTCCATATAACGCTAGGCTTTCTGCTTTAGTTTCAGGAACCACAAAACTATTTCACCCATCAATAATAGTGCTACCCTGAAGCTTGTACAGAGTTCCAATCCGAACTCCCCGCATTAATACTAGTGCTCCCTGAACCATCTTTCAGGTATCTTTCTCGAACATTATTTTTACATCTGCATCATCCATCTTGCTTACAGAAATTATATTTTTGTCCAATGCAGGAATATTAAGAACACCAAGAAGTCTTCTAATCTTTACACCTTCCAACTTCAATTTAAATTTTCCACGTCCGACGATTCTGGCCTTCCTATCATCCCCTAAGAATACATCACAATCATCATACTTCTCATACTCGCAGAACCACTCCCTATGGGGAGTGAAGTGAAAGGATGCACCTGAGTCAATCAACCATGCCTCATGATATACATGTGTATTTGAAGGATAAGCCAAATACACATCCCCACCTTTATCAGAGGTGGTTTTTTCTTCTGCAGAAGGAGCATCATCAGATCCCTTTCCTTTCTCAGGAGCTTTAGATCTGCAGTCCTTTTTGTAGTGCCCTTCCTTTCCGCATTTCCAGCACACCTTTACAAACTTTCCAGGAGATTTAGATATCCCTCTAGATTTAGATCTCCCACTCGAAACCTTATTCTTGTTTCTGTTCTGGGACCTTCCTCATATAGATACCATCTTAGCTCTATTTCTTCATTTCATTTCCTTCCACATTAAGTACGAGACTATTTCACTGTGCTTCTAATGTATTTTTATTGCTACCATTACAATAAGATTGTACTCATAATTGGTAGAGAACAGCAAACTAATGCACTTAGTCTCCACTGAGATTTTAATATCAACATACATAATTAACTTACTAGTAGGATTTAGATATAATGAGGCTCTGTCACTCCAGTCGCCATCCTTCATTCTGTGTTGTTATATTTTTCCACAGGAATAATTTATTCACCAGAGACTTAGATTGCTACAAAGTCCCTAACTTGACCCACAAATTCTCGTCGTAGCTTCCCCAGATACATTCAACCATACCGAATATGAGATACACAACCGTATTGTGCTTTTTTCCTTCATATGCAACTTCGCCCAGTCTTCATCTGACATTGCCATTGGTTTAGTACCCGGATCTACCGCGATCCAATGATATTTATCCACTAGCAGATCCTCCATCTTGAGCTTCCACAACTCAAAACTCTAACCATTAAATTTCTCGATCTCTATATTTCCACTAATCTCCATCTTCTTTCACTGCAAGAATCGATCCCGCAAATCTCCCACTGAACAGGTTCTACCACATGCCCGAGCAAAAAACCCCTCAACAACAAAGGCATCCCATTGAAGCTGAAAACAACTCTGATACCAAATGTATGTTTTAACTCTGTACATAAATTATCTGCAAATGAATTCTTAAATATGGAAAATAAACAATAGCGAGAGAATAAAAAATAAAACAGATACACATAGATTTTTCCCCTGGATCCCAAAACCAAGACTACTAGGTTGCTTTTTTAATTATATTCCTTTTAGTGTTACAACACATATATATACATGTTGAAGCATTCATAAACCCCAATCCATTAACCCTGGATTAGAACATAATCGTAGTTCCCTTGAACAAATCTACAAAATACCAGGGGCTGAAAACCATCATGCCCCAAAACCATGTGAAAACCCATGCACAAAACCATAGGCAAGCCCGCCCACCGAAAAATAAGGCAAAAACAAATGTCAAGGAATTTCCCTGGACCCCGTGCAAGGGGCTACCCGCCCCCTGCGAACCCCTTTACAATTGCGCCCAGCACAATGAACAGGGAGAGCTATCGCCCCCCTGTGACCATCCCATGCAAGCGATTAATTGTGGAAAGAATATAACACATACCCAACAATTCAGTAGGTCCTTCAAATCCTACCATAGGACAAACTATGTGCCAACTTAGATAAATTCTCCTTTGCTATAAACCAACTTCAACATATAAGCTACATCATTTATGAGCAAGGTATGCATGTGGATCCAAATAAGATCCAAGTCATTCAGGATTGGCTAGCCCCATTAACTCTAAGAGAGATTCACATATTTTTGGGCCTTGTCAATTTCTATCAAAGGTTCGTGTTGGAGTTCTCTCATATCACTTGGCCTTTGATTCAATTTACCAAGGGTGAAGAAAAATAATTTTTTTTGGTTTGAGTCCCAATGGAAGGAATTCGTGGAGCTAATGCACCGGATTTTCTCTGTGCCATTAATCACATTTCCATACCTACAATAGGAATTTGAATTTGAGACAGATGCATATGACTATGTTATTGGTGCATTTCTCACCCGGCAAGGGAATCCAATGGCCTATCACAGTGAGAAAATCTCTGATATGATTTGGAAATACTCCACCTATGATAACGATATTTATTACATTTTGTAGGCTTGTTGACAATGGAAACATTACATTATGGGGAAGGAGACGATAATCCACACATATCACTGGCCTCTTCAGTTTATACAGACATAAGGGAAGTTGTAGAATAATCACCTACAGAAATGATCTACATGTTTGCAACAATTTCATTTGAACACTAATATAATAAGGGAAGCACCATCACATTTCATATTGCCTCAGTCAACCCCTAGTTGTGGCACTGACCATTGTTCTAAACTCTTGTGGGCACGAGACTTCTAGATGGCTTCAAATATACAAAAGTAGTCCAGAATTCACCACCACATTCCAGATGTTGATGGATGGTAAGCAAGTACCATACCTACTCATCTAGGATCCATTGTTATGCTACCTGGGGCACCCTTTTTTTCCTTCAAGTGGGAATGCCAAGCTGATTTTGGAGGCAAACTATAGTTAGGTCATGGGGCATTTTAGTCTAGACAAAATAGTGGTAGTATTGTAGAAGTTTTTTTATTGGCCAAAACTCTGAAAGGATGTTGGAAAATATATCATATCCTCTTGATTGTTTGTGCCATCACCAAGTCAACCATTAAGAATAAAGGCATGTACACTCCTCTACCTAATCCTAGAAATCCTCCAGAATCCATATTCGTGGATTATATTTCTATAATTCCTTCTACCAAGCATGGTAATTACTATTTATTTGTGGTTGTTGATATATTTTCTAAGATGGTTATATTGGCTACTTGTAAGAAGAGTATCACAACAGAAGACTACCAAAATCTTCTTTGACTAAGCCTTGGGTACATTTTGGGATCTCGCAGACCATTATATTAGATCGGTATAGTAGGTTCCTAAGCGCATTTTGGTTAAGCCTTTATTTGTTGTTGGACACCAATCTCACCAATTCTACTACATTTCACCCCTAAATTTATGTACAATCATAGGTCGTCAACAATATGATAGTGCACATACTATGTAATATTCATACTTAGCCTGAGCTAAGAGGAATATACATTTTTCTTTTTCTTTTTGTTGCATGAATAAATGAATAAATGAGGACATGTAAAAATCCTGAAAAGAATGAATAATTCAATGCCCATATGAACAAGGATAAATCTGGGCAATGTAAAAAAATCTCTTGCAGGTGTGAAAGGGGTTGAGCTATGAGACTGGGTCAACCTTGACCAAATCTACAGCGCTGTCTAGATACAATGTACCTCATGAAGGGACAACACAGTTCTAGAAGGAGGCCCCTCATGTGAAAAGAGCTAATTCATCAAGGTGGTTTAGGGTTTGCAAAGGCTTTCATCTTATAAAAGGAAGGGGAAGGCAGCAAGAAAAGGTTGTTGATTATGCATAATTTCTAAGTATCTTGCCTATTTAGAAAAATACCATCCTCAGTTGTTTAGCTGAGGATAGTGTTGCTTAGAACTTGTGGATTCCTATGTAGGGATTCTATCTCTTCCCTTGAGGATTTCTTGGAGGAGTCTTGCTGATTTTATCCACTATCAGGCATTTGGCCAAGCTCTACTTCCAACTGCAATGCAGATCCAGTGGGGGTGTGGTTGCTTTTGCAAGCTACAGCAAGTGGAAACACTAGATCTGCTCAGATCTAGACTTTACCAGTGCCTCTTCTCAGTGAGTGTGTCTTTTAACCTCCTGGAAGACTGCATTAGCTGTGGAGCTTCAGATTTGTATCTTGGCATCAGGCCAACTCAGTTATTCAAGCTACAACACAGTTTCCCTTGAGGGACTGCATTATTTCCAGTGGAGGTTTTGCAGGGTGTTTTGATCCCATTTTTAATGAGAGATTTCTGGTGCTGGGTTTTGCCTTTCACTTTGGTGATCCATGCATTAGCTTGTTGATCCATGTTCTATATATATTTGATCTGTTTCTATTGTGAAATTATCTTCAGAAATTTATGAATAATATTGCATATCTACTACTTAAAACTCATATCTACTCTTTGTTTTTCATGATTTGGTCAAAACCCCATGGGGATCTTGTAATAGAGCCTTTCTAATGTATAGATCTGAAATGGATCTGATCTTTTGTACACAGATCTACTCTAGATTTGAAGTGTAATATTTAGTTGTTTCAGCTCCATTAAATAACACTGTTAAGACATTTTGTAGTATATACATGTGTTGTAGCCTTCTCTTGGATCGAGGGGTCCTGACCCAGGTTAGGTGTGCAAGGTTTGCCAACAAACCCCTATACTACTGGCCCTTTCAGTAGTGACCCGCTTGCGCAAGTCAAAGTCTCACCCAAAGTAGTATGGGTGGGTGTTGGAACCAGGTTTCCACACCCTGAGAAAGGATGGGTAAAGCAAGCAGAGCTACACTAGGTCCTGTAATCCCCGATTACCTTGTTCTGCGCAGGGTTAATTAAGTCTCTATTCACATCCACGTGCACTAGATCTATAGTTATATGCTTGTTATTGTATCAGTACAGCAGTACATAAACAAAACGTAACAAATCTAGATCCAAGAACATAGTATACAGATCTTTCGCAGCTTAAGGACAGAAAACGCACAATACAAAAATTATCAGTAATAACAGTACTCACAGATTCAGTTCTCTAACAATATTTCACATTCATTCATTCTGTTGGGGTTCCCATTTTTTGGCCAGATTGGCAAGACTAAAAGATGAGACAACATCAGAACCACTTTCAAACCTTAGGATCTAGCCCTCGTAGGTCCAGAGAGGGATCTCTCTATATAAGTCAAAGTGTATGTGTCTTTGAGGCTCAGGTTTAAAATATTAGGCTAGTTATAGGCGCAGGGTTTGTTTGTTTGATTTCAAGTTCGGTAGCTGGAGATCAGGAAGGAAGGGCTTAACATGAGACAAGGCTGGGAAAAGAGGAATTTAGGCAAAGGAGAAATAATCCAGAGAATACCAAGTCCATTGGGAAATGGAGTCAAGAAAGGATTTACTTGCTACTCAACATGCAAGCTTTCAGTTGGGCTAGTCATCTAAAGCCTTGGATCCTAAAGTGATTGGGTGGCGTGGAACATTAAGGACTGAAAGTGAAAGAAGGAGAACCATCCAATTATGTTTATAGATCAGGTCAGAGGTCATTTAACTCCAGACCTACTTGGACAAAATCAGAGGTAGCACAAGGGTACTGAGAAAGGCTAAATTGGAATGGAAAGATCCTAGCGAGGCAGAGGCAAAGTTCTAAACCTCCCAGTGTTCTCAACGCATTCAACTAAATCCTAACAAGCACATCTAAAAATAGATTCCATCAATCCATACATCAGCCAGCAGGAAATAACATCCACTACACTGGTTAAATCAATTGAAATCAATCTTTAGATAATACATGAGCAGAAAACATTGAAGGCATGGAGAGCAGCAGCATAGGGTACCTATCAAGGGTAAATCCTATACCAGATTTCTGATGCAAGCCAGTAGAAACGAAATGAAATGGAATAGAACACAGAGATAGAAAAATATCATCGCAGCTTTAGATCAGGATCCAAAGAAATGTGCTTGTCATATTAAATATCAACACCAATCAGGTACAACATAGTCAATAGCTTGAGCATTCAATCTGAATACATCTTCCTCAGCCTATCTTACAATTAAACATAGAGAACTTATCTCAAGAGAAACTACTTGCAACTCTCTAATATCTCATCAACAACCCTTACAATAGTTTCTTTCCTGAGTTTTATAGCAAAAGATGAGCCGAGGAGGTAGGTGAAACACTAATGAAACATTAAAAACACAGAAAAGAAGGAGAGGGCCTAAGACTATTCTGTTTTAACTCTCTGCATTTATCCCTAGTACCTTTGGAATGAAGGAGTGACTTTCTCCAGCTTCCATTTACTCTGGCATGGTCTTGATGTAATCTGACTGCAGAACTCTGTAGTACCTTTGGTGAATACACAACAGGTAAACAAACAACTGAATGGTCTGCCATACTTATGAAACAAATTCTCTGATAGTCTGGGACTGTGTTCTGGGTGGAAATCTCCTATGGAGCACGACATATAATTAAAACAGTATGGGCAGCCCATCCTTTCTGGGAGGAAAACATTCTGCTGATGTAGAAAAACCTGTCGTATAATAACTTCTGCATATCTGTACCCTCTGGTGATCTATGATGTCTTTGACCTTGGTAGCTTGCCTTGAAAAACTTGGTTCAAGGCTTATAGATCTTCGTTTTCGTGCCTGGAGCTCTCTGCCACCTCATTTATAACTCTGAAAACCTGCCGATGTATCAATACTGTGCAATCATGGTGGCGTTTCACCCTCTGTACTTCTACAACACCTGTGACTGGATCAAGAAAACAATGCAATGGGAAGGTGGATGAAGTGGAGACTCATGGAGACGCGGTGCAGCGGCGGTGGCGAAATGGTGGCTTTTCACTAACAAATGGTGACAAAATACAATGAAATGGAGAAAACTATGAATAATAGGGTTTGGTGGTAGAATGCAGCACAGACCATTAGATCATGGTCTGGGGACAAAGATTGACGGCGGGAATCGAGTAGCGGAATGATATATGAAATTGGGCGGAACAACTATGAAATATAAGACTTTAGTGTAAAGTCTTAAACTTTGGACTTTGAACAAAATACCAAGAAATGTGACGGTGGGACCCGACGTGGCAGAGGGTGATTCATCTTCGACCATTATATTTTCAGATCTAATGGACGGTTAAGATTTATTCGGAGAAATCGCAATCGGAGGGAACAAGGTGTGGCACACTACGAAAGTTTCGATTGCAATTGGGCGGGAGGAGCGATGACCATTGGATTTACCCGGGGATCGACGGTGGAGATCTATTCGGAGGGCAGAAGGGGAAAAGCGACAGGAGCAAAGTGAGAAGATCTGGGCCGTTGATTTCAAACTGGATGAATGGCTGAGAATGAATCGGGCAATCACAATCGGAGGGGGACCGGGGTAACACACATCAAAACTTCCGATTGCAATTGGAAGGGAGCTTGCGATAGCCATTGGATCAGCGGGGAGATGGATGGTGGAGAAACAATCGGGGGGATCACAATCGGGAGAAGCAGAAGAGGAGATGCGTTTGGACACTGCGATTGAGACAGAGCGATTAGCGCTGGGCCGTTGATCTGCAGGAGGAATCAACGGTGGATATCAAATCGTGGGACTTGTTAACCAAACAATCACATCAGAGTTTTCATAATGTTACAAAGGATTTTAGTGCTCCGCTCCATTTCTCCGATGCGATTAACACTTGGCCTTTGGGTGACGAGCGTATGTGAGGAAGTGGTTAGGGCTGACGGAAAAGGGGCTAGGCCCTTATTATAAAGTGGGAAAGTGGGTTTTAAGCCCATTTCAATGGATTTTAAGGGTTATAAAGGGTAACGATAAGGGAATAGAGAGGAAAATTATGAAAACCAAAGGCGAGGGTGGAATTTCATGGGGATTTTGGGGAGATTTAGGAGTGTAAGGAAAGATTTAGGGGAAAAAAAGGGGACTTCGGGAAAACGAGAAAATGGAGAATTCTATAGAGGTACAAGGGGAAAAAATAGGCCTTTTAGATGGAAATCAACAGAGGAGAATTTATATTAGGAAAATCATGGATAGACTTCAAGGATGATAAGTTTTCAGGGAAAAGGCATTCCTTGAAGGCTCCAAATTAATCTAGCCCCCCGCTTGCTTGTCAATAATTTCATAGGGGGGCTAACAGTGGCTCCACATGGGGATGGCTTCTTCTTGGAGGAGTCAAGAAATAGAGAATTATCTTTAGTGTAGGCCATATGCCTGCTGCTTGGCACGTCCCTTGCTTTCTTTAAATCAGCTGCCACAAACTGTGAAGACATCCGCAGAAAAAATTTCCCAACCAGTCTACCTACCTAAACTACAATCCTAGCATTTTCCCATTGGGTGAATTTGAATTAGCAGACCCGTTACATCATTTATTTTTTAAAAAGAAAACAAACCTATTCTAAATCTACCCTTCTTGCTCCATGAGACCAGATTAGACTGTTGGTCTCATATGTTTCTCTACCTAATCTAATATCTGCTGGGATTAAACTATCCAGCAGATTTCTTCTCTACATTCTAAGACAGAAATTGAAAAAAATTCAAGCTAAGATTAGACTGTCGGGCTTGCTGTGGGTCCAGGGCATAAAATCAGTTGCTCATGGACAGAAACTTGTTGAAAACAAAACTGTGAAGGCTTGAAATCTGCAACTTTGAAACATCCTTCTTTCTTAGTGACTTAGGTTTTGAGCTTGTTAGAGTCACTTCCTTCTCTTCATTTCAGCTCTGGTTTTAGGCATGTTAGAGCTGATTCCTCTTTCTTCTTTGCTAGTCCAGATTTTGGACATGTTAGGACCAGCTGCTTTGTACTTCATAGGTTCATGTTTGGAGCATGTCTAAACCTCTCCTTTCGTTTCCTCTTTTTTTTTTTTTTTTTAAACAAAATACTGCTATGGTATGTACAATGAGGTGGAAACTGGAAACTGAAATTTAGCAGAAGTAATGCTTGAGCATCCTGCCATTTACAGGACCCCTAAACAGCTCTGTACCATCAATTTCTTGTAGAAAAAATGCATTTGGACCCACAGTGGCTTGGATGATAAAAGGACCTTGCCACAAACTGTCAAACTTTCCGTGTTTACCTTTGTCCTCTCTTCTTGAGTCCCACTTCAGAACTTTTTCTCCAACTTTGAAATCTGAAGCCTTGGTTCTCTTGTCAAACTGTCTTTTTATGTTTTCTTGCACTTTGACTGCTCTATTGTAGACCTGCTCTCTTGTTCACTGAATATGGATTGTCTCATAAATTCTTCTCACCATATTGTCTTCCTCTGTCTGGATCTCTTGGACAAGCTTAATCACTGGCACTCCAAGACTAGTGGGAAAAACTGCTTCTGTTCCATAGACAAGCTGGAATGGTGACATGCCAATGGATTTCTTTGTTGTGAGCCTGTCAGCCCACAAAGCATGCACCAAATTCTTATGCCATGACTTTTTGTTCTCCTCCAGCAGCTTTTTAATAATAGTGACCAGGCTTTTGTTGGATGATTCAGCTAATCCATTACCCTGAGGGTAATAGGCAGTTGAATGACCAAGAGCTATTTCGTACCTGTGACAGAAATCAACCATTTTCTTGGATCCAAAAGCAGCAGCATTGTCAGTGATTATTTTTCTTGGACAGCCAAACCAAGAAAGGATGTAATCTTCTAGGAACCTAATGATAACGGAATCCGTGGCATTCCTAGTGGGTATGGCTTCTATCCATTTAGTGAAGTAATCTGTAGCAGTTAGGATCCATTTGTGTTGCCCAGAAGAAGAGGGGTGAATCTCTCCAATGAAGTCTAGGCCCCATTGCATGAAGGGACCTTCTACAGTGATGGGCTGTAAAGGGAGGGGGAGAAGTTTTCTTCTTCCTTCAAAGATCTGGTATTTGTGGCAGCCTAGTATCATTTTATGGACATCATCAAAGAGTGTGGGCCAATAGTAGCCAGCCCTGAGTATTTTTTTTGCTGTGGCTTTCCAGCTCAGGTGGCCTCCACACTCCCCAACATGGAACTCTTGCTTGATTCTCTCAGCTTCAGCTTCAGGCAAACACTTAAGCAATAGGCCATTTGGATTTTTCTGATACAAGTTTTCATTCAAAATGCAGTAGTTTTGGGCTTTGAGTTTTATGAATCTGGCCTTAGTTTTGGACAGTTCTGGAGGAGCATTGAGATTTGTGAGCATGTAAAGGATATCAGAGTACCAAGGAGAGTTCTGAAACTTCTCCTCAACAGTGGGATCGGGCAATCCTTCCTGCTCATCGAAGGCATTTATCATGTTAATGTCAAGGGCCTGCAGATTAGATTCCGCCATTAATTGGGCTAGGCCTTGACCTTTGATCAGCTTGGTGGGTTTTATTTCAAGGTCATATTCTAAAATTGTAGCAATCCACTTGCCCCTCTTCCCATCAGGGTCTTGGGACAAGATATCTTTCACCACTATATTTGGCACATAAGCTATGGTGTGAGAATGCAGAATGTACACCCTAAAGTCTTTTAAGGCCTTGACCAAGGCATAGGCCTGTTTTTCCATGATGTTGTATTTAAAGGGTGCATCTCTTAAGGCTTTTCTGAAAAAGGCAATTGGTTGTTCATTACCTTCTAAATTCCTCTGCAGTAAAACTGCAGCCACTGTATGCTGGGAGGCGAATGAAAAGCTCAAGAAGTCTTTTGAGAAATCTGGGCTGATAAGGACAGGGGCCTGGGTGAGTGCCAGTTTTACTGACTCAAAAGATTTCTTGGCTTCAACAGTCCACTTAATTCCTACACCTTTTTTCAACATGTCAGTCATTTTCCTAAGGTGCTCAGCTAGGTTGGGAATGAATCTCCTAGGAAATTGATCTTCCCAATGAAGGAATGTAATTCTATGATGTTTCTCAGGTGTGTGATTTGAAGTATCCCCTCAACTCTTTGTGGGTCTATCCTAATCCCTTTCTCAGAAATATTGTGGCCAAGAAGGTTACCTTCTTGCAGCCCAAAAATAGTGTTCTTAGGATTTAGTGACAAACCATACCTTCTACATTTTTCAAAGAATTTCCTCAGATTTTTCAGGTGTTCTTCTTCAGTTTTAGAATAGACAGTCAAGTCATCTAAGTAGATAACAATGAAGTGTCCTATCTCTTCTGAGAAAGCTATGTCCATCACTCTCTGGAAGGTGGCCCCAGCATTCATCAGCCCAAAGGGAATTTTCACATACATGAAGGTGCCCCATGGAGTGGTAAATGTTGTTTTGAGTTGGTCTTCTGGGAGTGCTAAAACTTGATTATATCCTGAAAAACCATCAAGCAGGGAGATTCTCTTAGAGCCCACTACCTTCTGCAAGATATGTTCCATTCTAGGAAAAGGGTAGTTATCTTTTAGGGAGGCTCTGTTGAGGTTTTTGAAGTCTATGCATAATCTGATCTCTCCTATTTTCTTTCTTACAGCCACTAAGTTTGACACCCAATTAGAAAACCTTACAAGGACTATTATGCCTGCATCATACATATTTTTGATCTCCTTTTCAACTGCAAACAATTGTTTTTGGTTTATCCTACGGAGTTTTTGTCTGAAAAGTTTTTGATTTTCCTTCAAGGGTATCTTGTGTTGTATGATGTTGGTGTCATAGGCCTTTAAGTCTTCGTAGCTCCATGCAAACATATCAATGAATTCTTTAAACAGCTCAATGTATTTTATCTTCATGTCTGCAGGTAAAGACTTAGCCAGTTTAATCATCTTGGGTTTATCTTCAATGCCTATGTTGCATTCTTCTACGTCTGAATTTGCATGCTCTATAGTGGGCTTTTTTGCTACATCGTCAAAGTCAAAAAGGTCCTCTAAGGGTGCCAGGCCTCTGGGTATATTCTTGTCTTTGGCTTGCAGCACCTCTATCTCTTCACTATCTGTGTTTTCACATTTTTCGGTTGGATTTCCAGTTTCTCCAGAAAGAGTGTTTATTTCTATGTTACAGGGTGTTGCTTTCTCATCTGGGGGATCCTCACTTGGGTAGCTGTCATCAGATTTTGAGTCTGAATCAGAAAATTCAAACTCATTTCTGCCCACCAGAAAATCTTCAATCTGTTTATCTCCTTCAAATACCTGCCAATATTTTTCATTGTCTGGCATTGCAGGTCTAAATTTGGTCTGAATGGTGATTTTTTGATCAGCCGGGGTCTTAGGATATGAACTAGCCAGGCAAGCTAATCTGTTAGCAATAGCGTTTTGACCCCTAGGAACAAACACCAACTCATATTCCATGAAGGTTTTCAATATATCCATGGCATCGTTCCTATATGCCCTCAGTCTAGGATGTTTTGCTGCGTATTCACCATTCACCTGTTTGATCATTAACTTAGAGTCTCCTAGCACAGTTACCCTACGGGCCCCTAATTTTTTCAACCAGTTTAAGCCCAGGATGCGAGCCTCATATTCTGAAATATTATTTGTGCATTTGAAGTGCATATTGATAGCGTAGATCTCTACATAATCACTCTCTACGTTACGTAACCACACCCCTGGTCCGGCAGTTTTCCTAGTACAGGACCCATCGAAATTAATTTCCCACAGGGGTTCGCCATTATGTTGCATTATAGGGATTGTACTAGATTGTGAATTGTTTCGTTCTTCAACATGGGTGTGGAGATCAGGGAGGTGACTAGCTTGCTGTTTGCATTCCATCTTTGTTTATGGTTCACTCTGAGTTTTGTTTTTTGTACTTTGCCCGTGGTTTTCTTCAGCGTTTTCTTCTAAGTCAAGTGCAGCCATTATGTTTAAATCCATGGGCTCAGTGTCATTGTTTGAATCTCTGTTTTCTGACTCTGGCTCTCCTAGGGATTGGTCATTGTATAGGATGAAGGAATCCATATCTGTATGTATAGAGTATAAAGGGGATTTTTCAGGCTTTTTGGGGCTACTGACTAGGAATTTCATCTGAGCTTCTCTATACAGTCTCCTAAGTTGGCCAAATATAGGGATAATGGCATAAGAGCCATCCATCTGCATTGTTCCTTGCAGTTTGGCTCCCCACGATCTTGATAATAACATGCCATACTTAGCTGGCACATCTACCACCACAACATCCATAACCATGTATTTAGCAGGGATCTGGGTCAAGCTCACACATAGATCTTTGATCAGGCCAAGGCATTTTACCCTGCTAGAGTCAAATGAATACAAATCTTTGTAAGGGCGGGTTATCTCTAGGCCTAACCTTTCCATAACTACCTTAGGCATTAAGTTGTGAGATGCTCCAAAATCATGCATTGCATTGTGGAGTATTTTGTCATGAATGTTGAGACTGATGTAAAAAGGTGGAACTACCCCTTCCTGAAATTTTCCCTCAATCTTTGGACCAAACAGGAGGGCAGGTTGATCATCACTCAAATTTACAGTATCTTTGTTTTCCCCTAGATTCAATGCTTTCAAAATTTGGCCTTTATATACATCCTGAGTGGCCAGCTCAGATAGTGGTACAGAGATTTTGATTTTTGCAATCTCACTATCTAGATTGACAGTGGGCTAGGTCTTTGGAATGCTCAACTCTGTTTTGTTAGTCACTGCCTTAGTGGCTAAATCCGTTTTTGATTTCTCACTATGTACAGGGTTAGGGACAGTTTTATCAGGAGCACTAACTTCAGTGCTAGTGCTACTAGTGGGTTGGCTTTGTTTTTCAGCGTGTTGGTTTTCCTTTTCTTTGCCTTTCCCAGAACTCTCAGCTGCTAATTTGTTACTTTCAGTACTTGCTTTAGAAGTTTTCTCAGGTCTTTTCTTGAGTGACCTAATGAGCTTTTGGTTTGGCAGTTTCTTGGCTCTTTTTTCTCCTGAGCTCATATTGTTTTGTGACCTGCATGATAGCGTTTTCGAATCCAAGTTTATAGTCCTCAGATTCTGACCATTCCTCATCCCAATATGTGGATAAGGGTTGATCTTCCTCTGAATCATAGTTATGGATTGAGTCCTCTGTTTCAAACATGTTTATTTCATTCCCTTTAGACTCTTCTATGATTCCCCCATCTTCATCAAGAAAGTTTTGGAATGGGGGAATAACTTGTTGATCTAATTCTTTTTATCTGTTGGGAGTGGTGTTGTTTCTTCTAAAGTTTTGGTTCTGGTTTTGGTTTCTATTTTGGTTACCCACTGTGACAACCATATTTTCTATCATTTGTTGTATTTTTTCCACATTTTTAGATAATCTGTCATAATTTGGATCAGATGTGGAAGCCCCATTGTCATCTCTGTACGTTACCCTCTTCTCATATCTAAGTCTCGCTCTTTTCTCAATCAAATTTTCCTCTATGTTCACTGATCCTTTCTGCATGTCCTCCAACGTGTTGTAGTCTTTTTCCCTAAGCTCACAGGCCATGTCAGCATCAAAGCCATCAGGGTATTTGGCTAGGGCCATACCTTGTGGAGGTTTCATGTGTGGGGGGAGAGCATTGTAAATGCTGTTGAATCTCGTCGTGTAATCATGGACACTCTCTCCTACGTTTCTTTTAAGGCTCATGTATTCTTCTAGGAGTTGGCGAGGGTTAGCCTTAACTTACCATTTGTTGATGAAAGTCTGATATAAACTAGGAAGATCTTGGATGCTACCAGGGGGAAAACCTTTAAACCATTTCTTTACATCACCTCCTAGGCTCTGGGCAAAGATCCTCATTTTGACTGTATCATCATCTATTTCCATGTAGTCAAAAGAATCTTCCATCTTATCTACATGTTGTTGAGCTGTTGTGGACTCTTTTTCAGTGAAGTGTGGGATTTTTTATTGATAATTGTTTGGCAGGGGTACTAGAGGTTGTGGTAACATCAAAGGTGCATACCAAGCTTCCATGATGATATTCCGATGAGGTAAAGGGTTAACTTAAGCAGCTGGTATATGGATGACAGGGATACTAGGACCAGCAGAAGTCTGTTGGGCAGATCTAGGATGGCAGAACCCCAAATTTTGAATGAAGTGAATATCGGGAGGTGTAGATGGGGGGGTTCCTTTATCCCTAGTGCGTTGCCCACTATGAGATGGTGAACTGATAAGCTTAGGGTCTGGCTGGTCTGGATCACCAAATGACCTAGTTCTTGGTGGTCTATTAGGTATGTCTAGGTCAAGATGAAGGTGTGATAGAGCTGTAAGGTTTTCTGGTGTAGAGTTAGCTCTATAGATGTGGCCAGAAATAGTTGTTCCTTTAGGTGTAGGAGATCTCTTGAGGATGCTCTCAAGGTTATCAACTATTTCAGGTGGGTTTGGGTCAGGGTAAGCTCTTGTGTGAATGGTTCTTAAAGCCAGAATGTTATGATAAATCTAGGCAGCTTAACCCTACTTGTTGCTTCTATTGTGGTTGATGTTGTTTCAAAGGCTGTTCTCCCAGTGGAGTCTTATGTGATACCAAGTTAATCAGTAGACCTACTGGTCACCAATGGAGTCTATATCGTTTAGGAGCTATGAGTTGCCAGGTGGAAAGTTTAGGGTGTGTCTAAGGGGTTACACTGTCCACCACAGTGCTCAGTCACTATCACCCTTCAAGAATAACCTCAAAACAAAGAAAACTCTAACCAGAGATTGACTGGGAGGGCGTTTACCAGATATGTCACCTCCGAAGAGGGTGAGATCCAGAGGCTACCTAGCCCTCTCCAAACTCTATCTAAGAGTACAAGAGAATAATAAATGGAGGTTTATTCAAGAAAGAAGTGACTTACTGCCAACCTAACCAGAGATCTAAGTTTCTGAGGCTTTAAGAATGCTTAAGGTGAGAAGCACTCATAATCCCTAGTGGAGTCGCCATTATGTTGGGGTTCCCATGTTTTGGCCAGATTGGCAAGACCAAAAGATGAGACAACATCAGAACCATTTTTAGACCTTAGGATCTAGCCCTCCTAGGTCCAGAGAGGGATCTCTCTATATAAGTCAAAGTGTATGTGTCTTTGAGGCTCAGGTTTAAAATATTAGGCTAGTTATAGGCACAGGGTTTGTTTGTTTGATTTCGAGTTCGGTTTCTATAGATCAGGAAGGAAGGGTTTAGCATGAGACAAGGCTGGGCAAAGAGGAATTTAGGCAAAGGAGAAATAATCTAGAGAATACCAAGTCCATTGGGCAATGGAGTCAAGAAAGGATTTACTTGCTACTCAACATGTAAGCTTTCAGTTGGGCTAGTCATCTAAAGCCTTGGATCCTAAAGTGATTGGGTGGCGTGGAACATCAAGGACTGAAAGTGTAAGAAGGAGAACCATCCAATTATGTCTATAGATCAGGTCAGAGGTAATTTAACTCTAGACCTGCTTGGACACAATCAGAGGTAGCACAAGGGTACTTAGAAAGGCTAAATTGGAATGGAAAGATCCTAGCGAGGCAGAGGCAAAGTTCTAAACCTCCCAGTGTTCTCAATGCATTCAACTAAATCCGAACAAGAACATCTAAAAATTGATTCCATCAATCCATACATCAACCAGCAAGCAATAACATCCACTACACTGGTTAAATCAATTGAAATCAATCTTTAGATAATACATGAGCAGAAAACATTGAAGGCAAGGAGAGTAGCAGCATAGGGTACCTATCAAGGGTAAATCCTATACTAGATTTCTAATGCAAGCCAGTAGAAACGAAATGAAATGGAATAGAACACAGAGATAGAAAAACATCACCGCAGTTTTAGATCAGGATCCAAAGAAATGTGCTTGTCATATTAAATATCAACACCAATCAGGTACAACATAGCCAATAGCTTGAGCATTCAATCTGAATACATCTTCCTCAGCCTATCTTACAATTAAACACAGAGAAATTATCTCAAGAGAAACTGCTTGCAACTCTCTGATATCTCATCAAAAACCCTTACAATAGTTTCTTTCCTGAGTTTTATAGCAAAAGATGAGCCGAGGAGGTAGGTGAAACACTAATGAAACATTAAAAACAAAGAAAATAAGGAGAGGGCCTAAGCCTATTCTATTTTAACTCTCTGCATTTATCCCTGGTACCTTTGGAATGAAGGAGTGACTTTCTCCAACTTCCATTTACTCTGGCATGGTCTTGATGTAATCTGACTGCAGAACTCTGTAGTACCTTTGGTGAATAAACAACAGGTAAACAAAGGACTAAATGGTATGCCATACTTATGAAACAAATGCTCTGATAGTCTGGGACTGTGTTCTGGGTGGAAATATCCTCTGGAGCACGGCATATAATAAAACAGTATGGGAAGCCCGTCCTTTCTGGGAGGAAAACATTTTTCTAATGTAGAAAAACCTGTCGTATAATAACTTCTGCATATCCGTACCCTCTGGTGATCTATGATGTCTTTGACCTTGGTAGCTTGCCTTGAAAAACTTGGTTTAAGGCTTATAGATATTCGTTTTCATGCCTGGAGCTCTCTGCCACCTCATTTATAACTCTGAAAACCTGCCGCTGTATCAATACTGTGCAATCATGGCGGCGTTTCACCCTCTGTACTTCTGCAACACCTGTGACTAGATCAAGAAAACAATGCAATGGGAAGGTGGATGAAGTGGAGACTCATGGAGACGCGGTGTAGCGGCGATGACGGAATGTTGGATTTTCACTAACAAATGGTGACAAAATGCAATGAAATGGAGAAAAATATGAATAATAGGGTTTGGTGGTAAAATGCAGCACAGACCGTTAGATCATGGTCTGGGGACAAAGATCGACGGTGGGAATCGAGTAGCGGAATGATATATGAAATTGGGCGGAACAACCATGAAATATAAGACTTTAGTGTAAAGTCTTAAACTTTGGACTTTGAACAAAATACCAGGAAATGCGACGGTGGGACCCGACGTGGCGGAGGGCGATTCATCTTTGACCATTATATTTTCAGATCCAATGGACAGTTAATATTTATTCGGAGCAATCGCAATCGGAGAGAACAAGGTGTGGCACACTACGAAAGTTCCGATTGCGATTGGGCGGGAGGAGTGATGACTGTTGGATTTACCCGGGGATCGACGGTGGAGATCTATTCAGAGGGCAGAAGGGGAAAAGCGACAGGAGCAAAGCGAGAAGATCTGGGCTGTTGATTTAAAACTAGATGAATGGATGAGAATGAATCGGGCAATCGCAATCGGAGGGGGACTGGGGTAACACACATCAAAACTTCCGATTGCGAT
Organism: Pinus albicaulis; assembly: GCA_034641835.2. NCBI lineage: Eukaryota > Viridiplantae > Streptophyta > Pinopsida > Pinales > Pinaceae > Pinus > Pinus albicaulis. The sequence goes on along the minus strand of CM076581.1, from coordinate 968,127,974 downwards.
TGGAAGGGAGCTTGCGATAGCCGTTGGGTCAGCAGGGAGATGGACGGTGGAGAAAAAATCAGGGGGATCGCAATCGGGAGAAGCAGAAGAGGAGATGTGTTTGGACACTGCGACTGCGACAGAGCGATTAGCGTTGGGCCGTTGATCTGCAGGAGGAATCAACGGTGGATATCAAATCATGGGACTTGTTAACCAAACAATCGCATCGGAGTTTTCATAATGTTACAAAGGATTTTAGTGCTCCGCTCCATTTCTCTGATGCAATTAGCGCTTGGCCTTTGGGTGACGGGCGTATGTGAGGAAGTGGTTAGGGCTGACGGAAAAGGGGCTAGGCCCTTATTATAAAGTGGGAAAGTGGGTTTTAAGCCCATTTCAATGAATTTTAAGGGTTATAAAGGGTAATGATAAGGGAATAGAGGGGAAAATTAGGAAAACCAAAGGTGAGGGTGGGATTTCATGGGGATTTTGGGGAGATTTAGGAGTGTAAGGGGAGATTTAGGGGAAAAAAAGGGGACTTCGGGAAAAGGAGAAAATGGATAATTCTGCAGAGGTACAAGGGGCAAAAATAGGCCTTTTAGATGGAAATCAATAGAGGAGAATTTATATTAGGCAAAGCATGGATAGACTTCAAGGATGATAAGTTTTCAGGGAAAAGGCATTCCTTGAAGGCTCCAAATTAATCTAGCCCCCTGCTTGCTTGTCAAGAATTTCATAGGGGGGCTAACAGTTTCATCAATTCTTCCTTACAATTCCCTTCCCAACCTGCGCACACAGCAGCAGGGTCCGCACACAGCTGGACTTGGATCTCCGCGCACACAGCCAACAATATTATGTTCCCCAAAACCCAAACAGATAGCTTAAATCACTTTTCGCATCAATAGCTCATCCTTTCTTATCCTTTATAATACAAAATGCATCTCTATTTATAAAAATCTAGCCTCGACTTTCCTATGGTCCGTAACCCATGGTTTTCAGACCCCTAGTTTACCCTTTGACCCATTACAATGCGTTCGGGGCTTTGACCCACCCCAAAACCCCTCCGCTAGGCTAAATATAATCAAAAATATTCAAAATGGACCAGTTTCGTAGCTTGTTAGGAGACCCCCTTCCAATAGTCCCCCATCACAATCTTGTGACTCGTCCCGAGTCACTGCAGCTGTTATATAGTCATTGAACCCGGTAAGGCTTGAGTCGACTACCATTGAAAAATTCTGGTACAATGTCTCCACATAGGGTAGCTAGCTGGACTGCTCCACCATTCATGATTTCCTTAACTGTGTAGGGACCCAGCTAGTGTTGTCGGAATTTTCTTGGATGTTTCACAAATTAGCTATCGTATAAAAGGACAAGGTCACCTGCAATGAACATCTTTTGGCGAATATGTCGATCATGCCATGCTTTGTCACAATACTTCTGAACCTGTTGATGAAAATTAGCAATAAACTGATCTTCCTCCAGAGCCACAAGTTGCGCAAGATGCTCATCTATGATATCGGGGTCCACCATATTGGTAAATGCTGCAATGTGTAGGCTAGGAACAACGTATTCAATGGGCATAATGGCCTCTTTGCCATAAACCATCCAGAAGGGGGTTTTTCCTGTTAGCTTCTTGCAAGTCTTTCGGTAGGCCCACAGAATAGAGGGAATGTGAACATCCCAGTCACTACGATCGGCATTGCAGACCTTAGTTAATTCATGTTCCAAAATTTTGTTAAAAGCCTCAACCGCCCTGTTTGCCTGAGGGTGGTATGGGGTACTCTTAGCATGGTGGATCCAGAATTCCTCATTCAAGGCTTGGATCATCTGGTTGACAAAGTATGTACCTCTGTCACTCATTAGGATTTTTGGGCAGCCAAACCTGGTCAGGATCTGCTCAAAGATGAAGTGCGCAGTAGTATCTGCAATAAAATCCTTCATCGCTCTTGCCTCATCCCATCGAGTGACGTAGTCAATGGTGGTGATAATGTAGCGTGCACCTATTTTCTTTTTGGGTGGATTGATGGGTCCTATAAAATCAATGGCCCATTTTTCAAAAGCCTGTAAAGCCACTTGAGGCTATAACGACATCTCATCTCAGTGTGAAGGTTGCCCTGTGCGCTGGCAGGTATCGCAAGATCAACAATAGGCATATGAATCTTGATGCAACGTAGGCCACCATAACCTAGCCCTCAAAATATTTTGTGCGGTTTCACGTCCTGCATAGTGGCCTCCTATGACACCTTCATGTGCTTCTGATAACACGACAGGCCATTCACGTTCGAGGACATATCTGCGTAGTATTTCGTCGACACCTAGCTTGTAAAACTAACCGGCGAGGATAGTAAATTCCGCGGCCCAAGCAACCAATTCCTTCTTTTGTTGTACCGAATATCCAGCTGGGGCCATGCCTGTAGTGAGGAACTCAATGATATCAGCAAAGTGTGCGTCAATCACCTTAATGGTAAACAACTGCACATCCAGCAAGCCTTCGTCCAAACTAGTAGACTCTTCTCTTGTTTCAATGCGAGACAAATGGTCCGGGACAGCATTCAACCTTCCGGGCTTGATGATGATCTCAAAATCATACTCCTGGAATAGCAATAGCCAGCGACAAATCTTCCCCCCCAACACAGGCTTGTTGACCCGGTATTTTAAAGCCGAATGATTAGTGAACATTTTAAAGTGTCCACCCAGTAGATAGTGCCAATATTTCTGTAGCACATAGACCATAGCCAATCCTTTGCTCTCAGTTGTGGAGTAGTTCCGCTCTGCGCCCGAGATTTTCCGACTCGCAAAGGCAACTGGGTGGTCAATATCTCCTTCTCCTGGCTGAGTGAGAACAACTCCCACAGCGATACTGACGCATCCACATGTACATGAAATTCCTTTGACCAATCAGGAAATATTAGTATGGGGGCAGAGATCATCTTCTCTTTGAGAAGTTCAAAGCTCTTCTGACATTCATCATCCCAAAAGAAAGAAACATGTTTTTTTAATAGCTCTTCCATAGGTGTTGTAATCAGGGCATACCCTTGAATGAATTTCCTGTAATAACTAGTGTGTCCGAGAATATAACGCAACTGTTTCTCCGTTGTGGGGACCGCCAGGTTTATAATTACGGCTACCTTCACAGGATCAACCATCAATCCCTGCCGACAGACTATGTGTCCAAGAAGGATTCCAAATGGCACACAAAAAATACACTTCTTAATATTCAAGGATATCTGGTGCTTTCGGCACGCATCCAACATTCGTTGCAGGTTAGAGACATGTTCCTTGACTAAGCCAAAAACCGTCCAATCATCAAAATAAACCTCCAGGAACTTATGAATAAATTACTTGAATACAACAACTACGACCCTTGAAAAAATAGCAGGTGCATTTTTTAGACCAAAGGGCATGACCATATATTGGAAAGACCCCCATTCAGTCACGAAGTAGTCTTACTGTGATCTTTAGGTGTAATCCAAATCTGATGGTACCCTAAGAACCCATCGATGAAGGAATAGGCCTCTTTTCCACCCATGCTATCAAGGATTTCGTCGGAGAAGGGTGTAAGAAAGGGGTCATGGACGCAGGCATCATTTAACTTGCGCATATCCACGTAGATGCATATTTCTCCTTTGGTCTTCTTTTCCTGGATGACCATTGGACTTACCCAGTCTGACTACTCAACTGGTTCAATGATACCAGTGACAAGCATTTTATCCAGCTATTCCTTGACCTTTTGCTTGTATTTTGGATTTAGTAGGTACGACCGCTGCTTGACGGGGTGTGCCTCAGGTTTTAGAGTGATATGCATAATACTGAGGTCCTCGGTGATGCCCTTGAGCTCAGAGAACTTCATCAGAAATAGGTCCTGATATTCCGTGAGTAATTCTGTGATTTTTCCTACAGTCCCCTCAACCCAATAGTCCCAATCTTAGCCAGCTTAGGGTGTTCCTCCATCCCAAAATTAACGTCACGCAACTTAAGAGGTTGTGTTATGTCAAGATTCTATAGTGATGGCCCCACAACAGCGTGTTCTCCTTCAAATTCTGTGACAAAAATGTTTCGACGATTATTATCGTCCTCATCAATCACCAAGCTCTGACAATTGGCTATGTCGTGCATCTGCACGTCCCATGTTGGGACCGTTAGGGTGGCGCGGTAGGGAGTATTCTTAAAGAAAAACACATCAATTTCCTGCAGAGCTTCATCGAGCATCTCAGTTCCTCCAATCAATCTGAATGTTCTGAAACTTTCCTCCTTTAGTGTTTCCTAGTGGGAGGTGTGCTGTTGCAATTCCGCATCTAAGTTCCAAGCGGCCGGGATAGGACCCATGGCATGAAAAAATAGATGGACCCATTCTTCTGTAGTTTGGTTGGACCACTTGGTCATCCAAACACGCAGATGTGTGCGGGGATCCCTGGGTCCGAGGAACACCCTGGAGCGTATGTCAGCTGGAGGGGCGAACCATAGAGGCATCCTTTCCCAAAACGTTTCCCAATCCGGGAATGCTTTCTTGTGGGTGTCCCACCAACACGTAGGTGTCTCGGGCACAGCCATATTAAGGGCCCAGAGCCGTCATTCTCTTGGCACCCTAGCTTCTAGTGTCCTTAGGAATTCATGGACACTACTAGCCTCATCAAAGTGGGGTATATCTTTTACCTCTGAGGAAATGCAGTAGAGGGTTCTTGCGATCCGGGGGCAGCGCAGTGCCGACACCTCATGTAACCGGTTCTGCCAAATTTCCAGTTCCTTATCAGTGTCAGAACAACATTCACTATCCCTCAATAATATCATGTATGTTGCGGTTTTAATCCTGTCTTCATCCTGCACAGTCAATCTGTAAATGTGGTCTAGTTCCTCCCGTTCATAGGCTGGTTCCATACACCTCGCGCCTTCTGCTAGATCTAGTGGTACTATTATGCATGTACCATTGTTTTTGAACACCATGCTGTGCTTTTTGAGATTGATGACACCCCCCATGTCTATATCCCAGTCTAGCCCAAGTAGTGCAGGTACGGATCCGCATCTTCCACGATTTCAATGACCTGAAAGTCAGCTAGGACTTTTACTCCCGCGATATCTACCATGACTCTTGGCAACCGTCCTAGCAGTATGATCTTCTGTTGATTCACCATACACAGCTAGATAGTGGACCATTCCAAATTAGGTTCACCCATTCGTTTCCATGTCTGGTTTGGTAGTACATTCGCATCCGACCCCAAATCGAGAATAACTTGGTCCATCTCGTAGTCGCCAATCTGCGCAGTCAGCCGCATTTCTCGTCCGGTGCATTTCTTGTAGCCATATAGCCGGTGGACACCTCAGGTCTCATGGATTATGTTGGGCTAGGCTGCGCAGCTATGCAGTAATACTTGAAGAGTTTCTACAGCTGGTTGGTTATGTCGCAGTTTCAAGCATGTTGTTAGAAGGGGCTCAACTCCTTCCTCTATCTGAGGTTGCGTTGGAAGCTGCGTGGGGACTGTTAGTGGTATTTTTTCTTTGAAAGGCACTCCTTCTCGGGAGGCAAGATCTTCTTTTTCTCCCTGGGTGACCAGCCTAATGTGTAGCTCAGTTTTAACCCTTTGCACATTTTGTGTAGGGGTGGGCTGCTTGTCCTGCATCTTGGCTATTAAAATTGGGCAATCTTCAATCTCATGGTCCAACTGCCAGAAATATTTTCAGGATTGCGTGGTGGGATTTGAATAGTCCCTTGCAAAATGCCCTATTTCTTTGCAATTATAGTAGATCAACTGCCCCCGACCTCGTCCTACACTCCCTGCCTAACCTCCCCTACCCCTTGTGGGGGAGCCACCAAAAGTCGCGGGGGATATCAATGATGCAGGATCTGACTGTACCCTATAGAGGTTTCCTCGATCTACCAATAGCTCATATGTGCGACAATTCTTCTCATCGTGCCCTACTAATCGGAAAAACCTGCACCATTGTTGCTTCAAATCACCCATACTTAGCCGGGGGCATTGGGCCGTATCATGTAGTCCTGCTACTCGATAATCATCGCACCAGAGCACAGGTCCGTTGGATCTGAGGCGCAGTGGACTAGGTCCTCCTACCTGTAGGTAATCTGCCAATAGGGGACACTGGTCCTTAGTATGAACAGACACCCAACATCATATGCACCAGAGGTCTGTGCTAACTCCTTTTCCCTGTTCCGCCCGCAAGCTCTGTATTTCCATGTGCATGGCTCCGAGATGCTCTTGAATCTACTGTACTCCCCCCAACGTGTTGTCCTTGGGTGCAGCTTCGAGCTTCATAGTGGTTTCCATGGATTTTTCCTGCAACTCGAAGGTTTGCTGGCCCATTGCTATGCATAAGTGAGGTAGCAACATGGCAATGAACCATTCCATGTGTTTTCTGGCATCATACTTGAACCCCCCTTCCCTAATTTCTTTCTTCAATCACTAATTGACCTCCCACACCGACTCAGGCATACCTTGCTTGAAGTCTTTTGCTTCGGCTACCAACTGAGAGTATGAATTTGGCTTCCGGAACTGTTGTTTTAGGGCATCCTTAATATTTTGAAGGGATGTGCTTCTGTTTTGAGACATGTACCGCATATACCAATCCAATCCTCTATCTTCAAATACCAAGGACAACTGTGAAATTTTCACAGTATCGCTCACCAACCCCTGTGCCGTCCATACGGAGTTGGCCACGAACCAAAAACAATCCATATCTTCATCGGCCGCACCTTTAAAGGTAGGTAACTTCAAGTGTACTGCCATTTCTCCTTCTAACAAGGCTCCGGTTGAGGGCTTGCCCTCTTGTGAGCCTGACAACCCTTATGTCATTTCTCTCCTTGGCGAGCTATGGACAGAGTGATTCTTTTCTGTATTGGTTTGATAATACCTACCGCTCCGTGTTGTACTCTCCTCTAGAGTTGCGCTCATTCACGTTTGTGTCAGATCTTCAGTATTTGCTTATCAGTACTAGATCACTTCCTCAGACTTCTTCTGGGTCCCAACAACGGAATCATTTTTTGGCTCAAGGGGTCCGAACCCAGGTTTGAATTGCAAAGTTTGCCAAAAAACCCTTATACTACTGGCCCTTTCGGCAGTGACCCGCTTGTGTAGGTCAAATTCTCACTTGAAGTAGTATGGGTGGGTGCTGGAAATAGGTTTCTACAACCTGAGAAAGGATAGGTAAATCAAGCAAAGCTGCACTAGGTCCTGCAATCCCCGATTACCTTATTCTGTGTAGGGTTAATTAAGTCTCTATTCACATCCACGTGCGCTAGATCTATAGTTATATGCTTGTTATTATATCAGCACAACAGTACATAAACAAAACATAACAGATCTAGATCCAAGAACACAGTATACAGATATTTCGCAGCTTAAGGATAGAAAATGCACAATACAACAATTATCAGTAATAGCAGTACTCACAGATTCAATTCTCTAACAATCTTTCGCATTCATTCATTCATCAATTCTTCCTTACAATTCCCTTCCCAACCTAGGCACACAGAAGCAGGGTCCTCACACAGCTAGACTTGGATCTCCACACACACAGCCAATAGGAGTTCGTTCCCCAAAACCCAAACAGATAGCTTAAATCAAAATTCACATCAATAGCTCATCCTTTCTTATCCTTTACAATACAAAATGCATCTCTATTTATAACAATCTAGCCTCGACTTTCCTATGGTTTGCAACCCATGGTTTTTGGACCCTTAGTTTACCCTTTGACCCATTACAATGTGTTCGGGGCTTTGACCCACCCCAAAACCCCTCCGCTAGACTAAATATAATCAAAAATATTCAAAATGGACCAGTTTCGTAGCTTGTTAGGAGACCCCGTTCCAACACCTTCTTTTCTGAATATTTCCTTCTCTCTTGTGTTCTGTATTCTGCTGTATAATGTAAGAAAATAAATTTAAATCTGATTTTTTGTTGTATATTCAAGATTTGATCTTATTTTATGGCCTCCTTCTCATGCTTTCAAATACTGCGCTATTTCTGAAGCAGTTTGTAGTACATAGCTGCAGCCCCTCTCCTTGGGGGTTTTCCAGCTAGACTAGGTGGTGGGAGATATTTTTATCACACCTAGTTTGATTTGTTTTTGCTCTCCTTTTGGATCTAGACCCCAGATCTACTGATCTAAGGGACCCAGGAGCAGAAAACTCATTCCTGTACATAGATTTCCCAGAAGTGCGTTATTTCAGCAGGCACTTCTATGCAATTCCATTTTGGGATATTACAGTGGTATCAGAGCTCCTTTCTTAGCACAGCCTGTGCTTTCCTTGGAGAACCACAACCATGTTGCATTCAGAAGAATATTATCCTCTTACTGAGAGGGAGAAGAGGTATCGGAATATAAGCCACAAGAAGTTTGATTACACCACTAAGGATCAAGACAAGGGTAAAGCCCCTGAAACTGTAAGTGATAAAGAAGGAGAAATGTTTGCAAGAACTCTTTTGGTAGCCATGCAAGATATTGCTAGAGAGATCAAAGAGATGATAATGGATAGGATGAGGGAATCTCCTGGGGGATTTCATCCTAGGGAAAGCTCTGGCATGTCTCACCACTGGAATGGTCAACCAGTGAACCAGCCACAAGCCCCAGAAGCTCCACAACGCTCCACTATGCCTACCTTCTTAGCTATGGAGAATGAAGGGCCACAAGAGAAAGCATCCCTTGAAGACTACTTTGAGGAATATGAATCTCAGAATTAGAGATTCAAGGACCACTTGAGTTTTCAAGAGTTTTGTCACTTCAAGGACAAAATAAGACCAAGACATCAATATAGAGATGGTGGGTTATTTCATAATCATGATAGACATCACTCTATGGGCAGATTATTTTTGCCCAAGTTTGATGGGTCATCCACCATTTCTACCAAGGCATGGGTAGAAAAGATGGATATCTACTTTTATTTGAACAAAGTCCCTGAGATTGAAGCCATCAAGAATGTAGCACTGCACTTTGAAGGTGAAGCACACAATTGGTGGTTCCATGGGTTGTCTACATTGGGCCATGCCAATGTGACTGCCTATTCTAAATGCACTAGAAGACTGGTGGAGAGGTTTGACAGAAAGGATCCAGAAGCACCTTTCATGAGCCTTGCAAAATTAAAGCAATTAGGAAATGCAGAAACTTATATCTCTGAGTTTCTAAGATTATCTGTTATGGTTCTTGATCTGTCTGTAGTAAGGAGGGTGTACATGTTCATCGATGGCTTGGATGAACCTTTTCATGGGTTGGTTAAATCTACCAAGCCCGTCACTTTACATGATGCCATTGAGAGGGTTGGGGACCTCCAAGATGCCTTGCCAAAAGCAAAGGCAACTTTTCAGAGCAAGGCCCCTTACCTTTCTAAAGGGAAGGAAGAGAAAGTTGCTCCTTCCAAGGAGAGCTCATTCAAGAAGTCTCTTGATATTGAAGTCAGGAGGGATTTGAGAAAGAAGAGACTATGTTTCACTTGCCAAGAGTCATGGGCACCTAGACATAGATGTGCTGCTGGGAAAGCACACTACATAGAAGTATTCTCAGATTTTGAAGAGGAAGAAGGAGATGACAAACCAAGAAGAGGTCACAACGCTGACAATGTTGAGGGAGATCCAACACCATCTGGAGATGGGAATGGAGCCTTTGCTCCAATAGGAGGAACTCTTGCATATTTGAGAGGAGTACCTAAGTACTTGACCTTAAGAATACAAGGTTCATTCATGAATCAAAGGGTATATGTACTGATTGACAGTGGGGCAACCCACAACTTTATTGATGCTCATCTTGTGCAAAGGAGATCAATCCCTACTAATACTTTTGAGGGATTCTCTATTTTGGTCCCAGGAGATAGGAAAATGCAATGCATGCACTATTTCCCATCATTTCCAGTTACTATGGGGTCCTACACTTTGGTGGATCACTTTTTTGTAGTTGACATACCAGACACCAATATCATTTTGGGTGTCCAATGGTTGATTACATTGGGGAAATTCACCACTGACTGGAAGGCTTTGCAGATGGAGTGGGTGGACATGAAGAGTGTTAAACCTCAAATGATCCAAGGCATGCATACTTGCCCTTCACCTAGCACTTCCACCCAAACAATAGAGATGGATTTGCGTAGTGGAAGCAAAGATCTCATAGTCCCTTCTCTGATGTTCATGAGCATTCTGCATGGGACATTCCTATCTAGTGGAAAACCACCTGGGAGGCCACCAGATTCAGATCTTGTGGGGGAGGCCTCACAAAGTGCTGCTCCAAACTTAGATCCAAGAGGGATTGGGGCAATGGAAGACCAAGCTACAACGCTAGGAGGCTTGGGACGACTCAAGAGTAAGGGGGATCTTCTCCCTTCACCACTATAACCCCCTCTCATTTCCAGATTTGAGCTGTGGGAGGAGGAGAATGGGAGGATCAGCCTTCTAACACACGTCTTTGGCATGAGGAATGCCAGAGAAGAGATTAGCAACATGAAAGACACTTCCATGGAGGTATCATCATCACTGTCATTGTTGAGCAATGTGGATCTATACTGGAAATATCAACTGCTTGTAGAGTATTCCAAAGATCTCCACACCTGTATGATACTAGATGACCTGCAGCAAGAAGAGGGCTACTTAGTCCAAGGGGGAGTCATCTACTATCATGGTAGGTTCTTCATGTCTAGAGCTTCCAAGCTCAAGTGGAAGATACTACAAGGGGCACACAAAGAATTCTTTCTCAGCCATATGCAATCCATGAAGATCTACACCCTAATCATGAGGAGTTTTGATTGGGAAGGGATGAGAGAGGAATTAAATCAGCACTTTCAAGAGTGCATTAGCTATGAGGAATTGGGACAACCAATGGAATCTTTGCAAGATTCATTTCAGCCAGTTCTTCCTTCTTGTGAGAGAAGGGAAATTCCCATGCACAACTCCATGTGTATGAGGGAATATGATGGTAAGGGATCTGATCATGCCAAGCAAGTTTTATTTCCTGATTTATCACATTCTTTTACGATTTTTTTTTACATTATGAATCCTAAAGGAAGTGAGATATCATGTGGATCTCATGGCTTTTTGAGGGCCAATATAAATTATGAACTTGGCCACTCCCTTGTTGTGCCAAGGGAGATTCCTTTTCATGATGGGTACTTCCCAAAGGCACTAGACATATCTGACATCTTCAGCTGTGTTAAGTTGACTCATGCAGCAAATGTGTGGTGGGAATGCCACTTGCCACACCTTGATCTAATGCAGGCAGGAGATGCACTACGCTGGCATCACATGTGGGACTTTGACCCACCTCTTCAAGCCCAAATTTTTGTTTGCATATATGTAGTTTTTCTCCCGTACTTGGATGATATAGTTGTACTATTTATGGGATTGTATGGAGGGAGGATGGGCAGTCTGTATGTACCACATGGGCTGGAAATTCTCTATGTACTTCATGCTACATGTTTTAGAGAAAGCATTGCTCCAGTCGTGTTTATTTCTGTTGAATTTTTCACTCCTTGTGGGATGAACTATGCACCTCTTATGATGACGTTGGAGGAACAATTCATGATGTGTTGGCTTGGTGAACACTTGGCTTATGAGGAGGACTTGATCCTTGATGGTGTCACCAATGGAGTAGTGGAAGGACTGTAGCACTCACCCTATCATTTTCTTGAGGACAAGAAAATTTTTGGAGGGGAGGACTGTAATATTCCTACTTAGCTTGAGCTAAGAGGAATATACATTTTTTTTTTCTTTCTGTTGCATGAATAAATGAATTAAGGAGGACATGTAAAACTCCTAAAAAGAATGAATAAATCAATGCCCATATGAACAAGGATAAATCTGGGGCATGTAAACAAATCACTTGTAGGTGTGAAAGGGGTTGAGCTATGAGACTGGGTCAACCTTGACCAAATCTACAACGCTATCTAGATACAATGTACCTCATGAAGGGACAACACAACTCTAGAAGGAGGCCCCTCAAGTGAAAAGAGCTAATTCATCAAGGTGTTTTAGGGTTTGCAAAGGCTTTCATCTTATAAAAGGAAGGGGAAGGCAGCAAGAAAAGGTTGTTGATTATGCATCATTTCTGAGTATCTTGTTTATTTAGACAAATACCATCCTTTGTTGTTTAGCTGAGGATAGTGTTGCTTAGCACTTGTGGATTCCTATGCAGGGATTCTATATCTTCCCTTGAGGATTTCTTGGAGGAGTATTGCTGATTTTATCCACTATCAGGCATTTTTCCAAGCTCTACTTCCAACTACAACACAGATCCAGTGAGGGTCTGGTTACTTTTGCAAGCTGCAGCAAGTGGAAACACTAGATCTGCTCAGATCTAGACTTTACTAGTGCCTCTTCTTAGTGAGCGTGTTTTTTAACCTCCTGGAAGAGTGCATTAGCAGTGGAGCTTTGGATTTGTATCTTGGCATCAGTCCAACTCAGTTATTCAAGCTACAATGCAGTTTCCCTTGAGGGATTGCATTATTTTCAGTGGAGGTTTTGCAGGGTGTTTTGGTCCCATTTTTTATGAGATATCTCTGGTGTTGGGCTTTGCCTTTCACTTTGGTGATCCATGGATTAACTTGCTAATCCATGTTCTGTATAGATCTGACATTTTTCTATTGTAAAATCATCTTCAGAAATTTATGAATAATATTTCAGATCTGCTACTTAAAACTCAGATCTACTCTTTGTTTTGCATGATTTGGTCAAAACCCCATGGGGATCTTGTAATAGAGCCTTTCTAGTGTACAGATCTGAAATGGATCTGATATTTTGTACACAAATCTACTCTAGATCTGAAGTGTAACATTCAACTACTTCAGCTCCATTAAATAACGATGTTAATCCATTTTGCAGTATATACATGTGTTGTAGCCTTCTTTTCTGAAGATTTCCTTCTCTCTTGTCTTCTGTATTCTGCTGTATAATGTAAGAACATCAATATAAATCTTATTTTATGTTGTATATTAAATATTTGATCTTATTTGATGGCCTCCTGCTCATGATTTCAAAGACTGCGTTATTTCTGAAGCAGTTTGTAGTACATAGTTGCATCCCCTCTCCTTGGCGGTTTTCCAGCTAGACTAGGTGGTGGGAGATCTATTTACCACACCTATTTTGATTTTTTTTTGCTCTCCTTTTGGATATAGACCTCACATCTACTGATATAAGGTATCCAGGAGCTGCAAATGCATTCCTGTACACATATTTCCCAGAAGTGCGTTATTTCGGCAGGCACTGCTGTGCAATCCCATTTTGGGATATTACATACTACACATGTACAAATCCAAGCATCCACAAGAATTGAGAGTCTTCCCTATGTGAAACACAGTTATAATAGAGCTATCCATAGCTCGACTTCCTATTCGCCTTCCAATTGGGCATGTGATTTCAACCATTATGCGTGATTGATGTTACCATGCCTCTCATGACAACATAGGGAGAATCTGCACATGTACAATATGAAACTGATAAAGATGCTAGGTTTATTGAATGCATCCAGTACTTCTACCATTATTTTCATGATATCCTAGATAAATCCACTGTCAAGTCACTACCAAGTATAAACAACATCACTATCACCATCGAGTGCCATATATTTCAAGTGGGAAACAAGGTGTGGTTGCATCTACAGAAGGAACGCCTTACCAAAGCCCATAGGAATCTTCGACCACTTCGATTTGACCTTACACTATCACCAAGGACATGGGTGACAATGCTTTAAAACTAAGTATCCCTCCATTCCATGGTGTGCACCCCATATTCAATGTGGACCACCTTCCGGCCATACTTTCCACCATTATTGGACACATTAGACATTGTTGAGCAACTGACATCAAAAGAGCTCAATTCAAAGTCCATTGAACATGAAATAACTGATTATATCATGGACACATAGATTGAAAACACTCACCAAAAGAGGATCTATTTATATCAAGTTTTTAAATCTATCCAGCTACTGCACCAAGGCAAGTGGCTCATTATGGGCCAAATTCAGTAGAATTTTCCCCATCTCATGGAGGCACTCAACACAATGAGGATCATTGATTCCTGGGGGGGGGGGGGAGTGGGATTGATCCAAGTGGATATTAGTGACACACACCTATTCCACTTGGACCCCCAATTCTATTTCCTTTTGGTTTCCTAATTTTCAGCATAGATTCCTATTTCGACAATTTTCTATTTTTGGTAGTTTTCGAGTCCTGAACTTTCGAAGCCGTTTTGAGGCCCTAAATGATATTTTTTGGGGAAATGAGAAATCCCAAACCATGTAGCTTATGTTCGCAATTGAATTTTTTTTTCCTTAGATAGAACTTTCTAACAAGTTATCGTGAGCACCAAAGGGAGATCTTAGCCAAAGTTATGACCCCGGGAATTTGACGTTCTAACTAACCCCAAAGAGTCCCACAAGATTTTGGTGCTTCATCTCTTAGGGTTATTTTTTTGGATGTTTAGGTTTTTCCATTATTTATTAATTATAAAAAGGCATGATATACTCCTTATAACTTAGCTCAGAAGACATGCATTTGTCACATCTCTTCTCAGAGATAAGCTACCATCACCCAAGCTAGTTTGTTTCCTTTCTTCATGTAAACCGTTTTTGGCAGTTACTATTTATTAATTGAAGTTTTTTTTTGTTGCATCTATATATTTATGTTTAAATATGTATTTAATTCAGTTACTTCATAAATCTGGATCAAATTCTCTCCTAGAAAAAGACAGAGGGACACACAAGAAGTTGCCTACGGTGGATGGTTCGCACAACCACATTCTATTATCCTCAATCTCCATGGCCAAGAGATGAATAAGAAGAGTTGATGCTACATAATTTTGTCCCCATTCAGTGCCCAATACTGAGCCACAAAGACTATTATTGGTCCTTGTGGGTTTCATAACGGGCTCTCAAAAGTGGACAAGGGAAATGAGCTCATTAGAGTCAAACTTTATTTTTATTTTTTTCTTACCTATGTTTTCTGGTGTAGGGGGGGTCTAAATGCTAAATTTTTTTGTTCTTAATACCTTTTCACTCCATTTTCATCAGTTCAGAGTCAATCCATATAAAATAAGGTTTCTCCCCCCTCATTACGGTTGGCGGGAAGGTAAGAGGATTTGATCCAACCCCAAAAAACCTCCATATGCGGATCCAACTCTGCATACCTAGATATTCAATTTCTTCCACCTTCAAGATCCTATATCTGAGTATATATAACTGAACACAAGCGGGGTTTATGCACAAAAGAGGAAATTTATTTCTATACTTTCATAAAAACCCCAGAGGACAAATCCATTTTTATATGGGTAAATGACGAGGATTTAGTGGAGAATGTCAAACACAAGATACAACATCGGGAGGGACTCCAAACAGCTGAGAAAAGTTTCATCTCAAAAGGGAAACTCCTTTAGGATATGAGGCCCATAAAAGAATACAACATTAGTAAATTTTCCACTCTATCCATGGTATTGATATTACTCAGAGGAACATGACCAAGTCCTCCAGTCTCTTACAAATAATTTGTTAGAGGGAGTACAAAACATGTTAATGTGATAAATCCTATTGGCACATTTCACAGGTCTTACATAGTCGAAAATATGGAGAAAAATCCAAAGATAGAGATCTCTAACTCACAAGTAAATAGCATGTGCTCATATTTTCATGAAGATGCGGTTATTTTTTTATTTTATGGTTTTTTTCCTAAACCAGAAGACCTATACCGATGGATATACATAAATTGGACTACAAAATGTGACATATATTTATGATCTAAGGGGTTATTCATCATTCACCCTTCCTCAAAATCATATTACTAGAAAATTTTAGAGGAAGGATTGTGGTTCTAGGGTAGAGCTAGGTTATTCACCACCCCCTAGTTTCCAAAATTTGACCCATCAAGAATGGAAGTAACAAAAATGCATGTCTAGGTCTGGATCCCTAATCTTCCACTCCTCTTCTAGCACCATTAATTTCTTGAAGACATCGAAAATTCTTTGAGATTTTTTATTAAAAGAGATAGCAAGAGAATAAGGGGCTTTTCACAAATGGTTGCATTTGTGTAGAGGTCGACCTTAGCAATGGGTTGCTAGATCCTATAAAATTAATCAACAGACACTTCCAGTGGACATAGAGTTTATATTATCAAAACACGACCTTTAGATGCCATGTATGTTATCCATATCATTTCACTTGATAGATGTATTCAAAATTGTATATAAAAAAACATGAAAATCACAAGTGCATACACATTAAATAAGAGGAAAACAAAAGGCAACTATAAAGACAAAAGCACACACAACTCAATAATAGAGTTCGTTCAATGTGGATTGCGTCTTCGGGCCCTACTCAAAGTGGGGAGGCATCTTGCATTAATCTCAATAAATTCAAAATGCATACATGAAAAAATTACACCTTATACCTCCAATTCTAGGGATGGCCTGAAAATGCACTGCTCAAATCAGAAAACAAACTGCACCGTTGGATTCGTGGAAACATTTCATGAAATTTGAGTATAAAGTTTACTAGATTTTTTCACTGTGACCTATGGGACTCTAAGGAATCTAAATATTCCTTGCAAGATTCCTTACAATAATATTCCTGGAATATTCCTGCAAAATATTGCCTACAAATTATCTCGAAAAGTGTGTCTGCCCGCACATAGTTTTTTCTCTTGGTTCCTCCACAACTCAACCTCGACCCTCTCGCATTGCGCCACACGACCTCCTCCCAACCTTCGACGAATGAGGTACCAAATAGTAGTTCAAATACGATGTTTTCAACAGAGTTCCACTTGGCGTGTTGGTAGAGGGGTTGCCGTGGGGTCATTGGTCACCCCTTGGTCAATGGGTTGACCCCCGATGGACTCACTTTGTTGTAAGTTTTTTTAATTCAAACAATTTTTATCCCTTCCCGAGTTTGACCATCACTGTTAACCATTCGCTGGAATTGGAATACCAACCATCGTTTCCTGCCACCAAATATAACTGTGGGGTTAGGAAAGTCTGCCAACTTGGCAACCCATTTAGTTGGTCACGAGATAAACCTTCCATACTTAATGATTTTTTCCAAAACCACTGCTAGAATTAGTCAAATCTCCATCTTGGCCATAACCAACTCGTCTGCCAAGTGCCCTGCCAAATCTGACCTAGTCCAGGCCCAACCGGCTAGTCACAGGGTGCCACATGTTGCCTATTTAGTCAATTTAATGTCTTAAATTGCTATCATAAATTATCAACCAAAGTTAGTAATCTCATGAAGTGCAGGTGCACTATATATGCTAGAATCATTTTCTTACTTAATTCATGGTGTTGATTTTAAGGTTGTTTTTAGTATTTTGCATTTATCTTGAATGTCTAAAATGGAATTGAAAAACTAAGAACTGATTTGTGAAATGAAATCTTAATTTAACCATCAAAGATATGATGAGAATCCTATTTTAGCTTATCTAATAGTGAACAATTGACTTCAATAAAACTATAAACAAGAATAAACTTCAATCTTTTGTATGTTTTTGGAGTTTTTATGTAAATGAAATTAAAAACAAGAAATCACTAAAAATTAATCACTCTTAAAGAAAGTATTCTAATGACTAAAAGGTGAACACTTGCAAGAAGGAAGAAAAGGAAATCTTTATCTAAGAAAAGAAATTAATCTATGATAAATTTATATTGCATAAAAAGAAATAAATCTAAATAATAAATCTTAAACTATATCAAATAAACCTATGCCGACAACTATGTTAAATTATCTCTAAATATATTCAATAAAGTAACAAAACATCTATTTAAATTACTTCTAAATTTATTCAATCAAATAGCAAAACATCTATTTAAATTACTTCTAAATCCATTCAATCAAATAATAAAACATCTATCTAAATTACTTCTAAATCTATTCAATCACAAAGAAAAACATTTATCTAAATTATCTCTATAAAGAAGAGCATCTATCTGAATTAACTCTAAGCCTATTAAATTATAAAGCAAAAGCATCTATTCTAATCATAACAAAATTATTTAAATGGAAATAACAAGCAGTGGAGTAACATTATCAAATCTTATTATTTATACTATGGAAATTCGAAAACTATTTTCAATGGAGATGAAAACAGAGCCTATGTCTAATATATGAAAATGAAATGCATTTTTAATATATGAAACGCAAAATGTAAGAAAATTATATATATGCTACCAATCACAATAAGAAAAATAAATAAATAGAGCGTATATCTATGCAGAAAACATAGCAAAATCATAAGAAACTAAACTATGAAATGACAGAAAACTAAACAATTAAACCTCTTCTAGGTAGGGGCCCTCCACAACAAAATGGTTCTTTAACTTATTCACAGCTAACTATGCATCGATGATTCCATAAACGCCTTCTCCTTTGATTGATAAAACAAATTTTCAATATATGACAGTCTTACAATCAAATCAACCTTGTTTCAGGTTTACACAACCCGGTATTTATAACAGATTAGAATTAAACGTTTGAGGCTACTGTGCCTTTGGAGACTAATCAAACTATGCATAAAACTCTAAATAGAGATGTGATTTTTGTTTCTTTCACGATTTTCTACATGGAGAGAAAATCCTGAAGCTTAATCTTCTCTCTCGCTTGTTTCGGTTCTTGCTTTGGCTGACCCTTTGACGACAATCCTAGGCACTTTCCTTCTTGATTCTCAATAGGTAAATAGGATAGAACCCATGGATGGATCATTTCCCAACTGCCCACGTACTTCGCTCCTTCATTCATTCTTTGGAACCTGTTAGACCATGGCGGTGGTTGTAGAAATGGAGATTAGTTGCAGAATTGCATGAATTTTGTAGCTAAATACAAGTTTGATTCAAATAATAAGAAACATTTAAAATATGAAAAAGAGATCATTAAGGTACCCTACCAAACTGAAAATGTGAAAATCAATACTGCTTGAGCTTATGGAGTTTGAAAAAAAGGAGGAAAAGGTAGTGAAATGGAGGTCAAAATTGAGGTAGTCTTGAGGTTCAACATACCCCCACTGAGAGAGCATTGCATGTCCTCATGCAAATACAAAATTGTAAGTTTTCATCATATCACTGCATCTGCTTTGATACTTCTTCAAAGACATCTAACTTCATCTCCTTTCCCTTCTTTGGGGTCACTTCTACCCTTGTCTTCCTCATTAGAAGTTTATACTTCAAGTTTATGACCTGTTTGCTCAGATGTCTATTCTTTTTTTTCAATTTTTTGTTCTTCTTTAACCACAATCCTAGATGTAGGAGAGTATTATCATTTATGGTATTTTCAATTTGATTATGTATCTTCAAAGCTTCATGTTCTTGTTTGATATGTCTATTTAGTGTCTCTAGTTCAAAATTTTGTTGTTTCAGAGTATTTAATAGAGGTTCTTGTGGACTAGAAGGTTGTTCTTCAAAACTTGATGTTTTTCCTGCATTTCTTCTTTCTAAAGACTCAATATAATCATAAATTTCTTGTTGAACTAGATCAATTTCTAGAGTTCTTCGGTTTGGATCTTGTGTGGGTGAAACAATAGTATATGATGGAACCTCGAGATCTTCTTCTAAATCAACAAGTTCTGTTACTTCTCTATGTCACTTTTTGGTTGTTTTGCTAAGTCTAGAACTTCTTCTTACTGGTTGCGGATGATTTTGAGTTTTTGACTTTTTGTGTTTACGACTTTTTCTTTTCCTTTCATGCTACCCTCTTTCTTTTTATCAATTTTTTTCTTGACTTTTCCAAACATCTCTGCAATAGGAATTTCATCTTCTAATTGTTTCTCATCTTCAACAAAGCTTTCAACTTTTCTTGTTTTTCCTCTTTTTCCTTTATTGTCTATAGGTTGTTCCTATCCTTTTTCTTGGAAATGATTTCGGATTAAGAAATTTTCCCAAGTATCTCCTAGGATTTTCAAATGAAATTCAATAAGAATTTTTATTAATCCATGATTATACATTGTATTATCTATGAATTGAATTCTATTTTGAACAGTTCCTGCCATCTTCCTCAGGTTATTCAGTAAAAAGTATGGAAGATTTATCTCCCTATATTTAAGAAAATTCATTAATAAGCTAGGATGATAAAAGAACATACATCCAAACCTTCCTTCACAGGTAACAAATTTCTAAATTATCGATAACATATTTCTCCCTTTTCCTTTAAGAGTTGTGCTAGGAATTCCCTTTTTGAAATTGCTAGTGTCCATACCTGGGTTCTTTAAAAATATTTTCCATCATTCTCCATTGATCCCTCTATTTTTAAACTATCTTTCTCCTATCTTCAGTAGTCAAGTAGCCTCTGCCATGAATGATTCTGTGATTGTAAACTTGATGTCACCGATTTCAACTTCTACCCCATCAAAGGCCCTAACGAAAGATTTAGTGACTTCTTTATGAATTCCATCGAAATTCTCCACAAAGCTAAGCCACTACACCTTTTGCAACATTTCCTTCATTTGTGGATATCCTTCCATAAATTTCTTTCCTACAGGCTCTGTTCTCACAATCAGACACATAGCTTGTCGAGAGTTTCACCTTTAAGACTACCTCTTTTGACTAGGTGAATTGAGGGTTTTGGTATCATTTTGGAAATGTGGATGAGTTATGTTGTGGAATCGTAGATACGTGAAGGCAAACAAGTGAATGAGTGAGGTTTTAGGGTTATTAAGAGTATGAGTGGGGTTTCAGAATGAGAAATGACCGTTTAGATCATTAATCAATGAAATCGTATTTGATCATTGAGGAGATCATGATGAGGTTTTAGTGGTGAATCATGAGATTAGATCTTGATTTTGCGTTATCGGTATTTTTAATGATACCATTTGAGCCAGCGGTATAATCTGATCATCTAATTCATATATCAATGTTTGCAACCTTATTATTTAAATAAAATTTTGTATTTGCATACCTTGGATATAGTTAACCTTAATTATTTCTTCTTGTCTTGGTTCTTCAGGTATTCTCCAGTACATTCTTCAGTATGGTCTTCAGTTGCTTTTGTTAAAAGGGTCTGTTGTATCTAAGCCGCGGAAATGTATAAGAGTTGCAGAATTTTATGAGAGCTGCAGAAATTCAATAATTCTATAGCTATATTGTATTTTCTGAAAAAGAAAGGGAAATGCAAATTTTTTGGGATTTTTAGAATTGGAATGAAGAAAATGTAAGATGTCAGAAACAAATTTATGATTTTCACCTTATATTTTTTGTATAAGAATGCCAATCAATGATTGGTTTTCATATATATATAGATCTATATATATATATATATATATATATATATATATATATATATATATATATATGAAAAATAAAAAGAAGGATTCTAAGTTGGGGAAGAAGAAACATTCTTCTTAACCAACTTCATATCATCATTATCTTGAAAAATATTGACAAACTCCTCTTTTGTCAATGGCTTATGATAAACCTTTAGTTTATGTCCATTTACAAGGAGAGGAACACTTTCTTCATCAATAGTTCTAATCCTGACTGCTCCATTATCAAAGACTCTCTCAGTCTCATAAGGTCCAAGCCAATGAGTTTGAAATTTCCCTTGGAAATCTTTGAACTTTGAGTAAAAAGAAGTGCCCGATCTCCTGCTTGGAATTTTCTCTCTTTAATGTATTTTTCATGCCATCTGAATCTTTGTTGTTGAACTTGGCTGGTCTTTTGAACTGCATCTTGTCTTATTTCATCAAGCTCATTGATTTGTTCCATTCTATGTCTTTGTGTTTCTGACAAGTCAAGTCCCAATTTAACTGTTGTTTTGAAGGTTTTTATTTAGAACTATATTGGAAACAAGATTTGCTTCCCATAAACAAGTTCATAGGGAGTATGTCATGGTGTGCTTCTCCATGTGATATGGTAGGCCCATAAAGCTTCAATAATTTTTTCACCCAATCCATCCTATACAAATGTATAGTCTTTGTAAGGATTTCTTCAATCACTTTATTAGTAGAAGTCACTTGTCCATTTTCCTGTGGATGGTATGGAGTGGAATTCCTATGCTTGATTTTGTCCCCTTCCATGATCTTTTGTACCATTATAGATGTAAACTGAGCTCCTTGATCTATCACAATTTCCCTTGTGACACCAAAATGAGTAATATCCTCAAAAAGAAATGAAAATACAACATTTTCATTAGCAAACGAAATTTATTTAGCTTCTACCCATTTAGTGACATAATCAGTGCACACAAGAATATACATATTTTGTCTTGATGGTGGGTTGATTGGTCCAAAAAAATGCAGAGCCCATTTTTCAAAGGGTTTGATGAGTACTTGTGGTTGTAAGGGAATTTCATCCAAAGGAACAGGTTTCCTCATTCTCTGACAACTGTCACATCTTTTAACATATTCCTTGGCATCCTTGAAAAGGGAGGGCCAATAATATCCTAAGAGAAGGATTTTGTAGGTAGTCCTCTTGTCAACAAATTTTCCTCCACATGGCTCATCATGGCATGCCTTTAGTATCTCAGGTATTTCATCCTCTCGTTCACATCTTCTAATGATGATATTTGGACCTGTCTTGTACAATTCATCATTTACCTATGAATAAGATGCACTCATTTGAATTATGTTCCTCTTTTCTCTAGGAAACAAATATGATGGTAGTTTTCATGTGGCTAAATAATTAGCAATGCCTGTAAACCATGGAGATTTAGTAGATGTTGAAAAAATATATTGATCAGGAAAAATATCTACTACTGGTGTATCATTATTATCATTTTGAATTCTAGACAAAAAGTCAGCAATTGTGTTTTTTTTTTTCCAGGTCGATCTAAAATGGTGATATTAAATTCTTGCAATAATAGTAACCATATTGTGGTTCTGCCATTAGTAATAGATTTATTCATTAGCTATCTAATTACAGAATGATCTGTGGTAATGAAAGTTTCATAGGTAGTAATATAATGTTTGAACTTGTTAATGGCATGGACAACAATAAGAAACTCTTTTGTAGTAACAATATAATTTAACTCTGTTGGAGTCAAATTCCTACTTTTATAGTAGATGGCATAAGGGGTCAAGTCTTTATGTCCTAATACAGCTCACACAGCTATCTCTGAAGCATCAGTTGAGATATGAAAAGGTAATTTCCAATTTGATCCTCTTAAGATGGGTGCTTCAGAAATATTTTCTTTCAAAGTTTCAAATGCCTTTTGGCCTTCAGGGTTCCATCTAAATTCACAATCCTTTGTGAGAAATTTGAAAAGTGGAGATGCATTTTTTGTGAAGTTTTCTATAAATGTTCTGTAGTATCCTATAAAACCAAGAAAACTCCTAACATCTTTTTGACAATTTGAGATTTCTAATTTGGAAATAAATCCAACTTTAGATGAGTCCACCTTAATTCCATTTCCTAAAATATGGTGTCCTAAAACAATTCATTCATTAAAAACATTGTTACCGATCAAATAGGTAACTGAATTGGTACCTACTTTTTTGAGGTAGCAAAAAAAGCACCCGATTTTGAAAAGTGGTGATGCAAAATCACCCCGTTTTTTTTTTGGCATATTTTTTACACTTTAATTTTTTATTTATCGAGTATGAACATTTGTTTTAAAATGTTAGTGATTTTCATGCTAATTTTGAAAAGTGTCGATGCATCATTAACCATTTTTTTTAGAGTGGTAATTCTCATGTTGGTAATAAAACATAAAAATAAAATAAGAAAAACATGACAAAAAAAACTCAAATATAAAAAATATATATATATAAAAAAGATAATAAAAAAAATCAATAAAAATGTAAAAAAAAAAAAAAATTAACTTGTAAAAACAAAAATAAATAAATAAAACAAAAAAATTCAAAAATTAAATTAAAAAAGAGAAAAAATTTAAAAAAAAACACATAATTTAAAGAAAAAAAAACAATAACTGAACCAATAAAATAAAAAAACATCAAAAATAAAATTTCTAAGTTATTAAAAATATATATGTACAAAATTAGAAAAAAATTAAAATAGAAAATGTTAAAACAATTAAAATTTAAAAATTTAAATTTAAATTTAAAAATAAATAAATAAAAATAAAAATACTTTTTCTTAAAACAATAAAACATTAAATTAAAAAAAAAAAAAAACAAAACAAAACAAAATTTTAAAATTAAAATATAAATTTTAAAATAAAAAATTAAGTTTAAAAAACAAAAAACAAAAAAAATGAGAAAAAACATTTTCAAATAATTAATTAAAAAAAATAAATAAAATCTTATTGTTTAAAAAAAAAACATTTTTCAAATTAAAATTTAAAAATTTTTAATAAATAAATTTTAAAAAAAAAACTAAAAATATTAAATTTAATAATAATAGTAAATTTAAAAATTAGAATAAAATATTATATTAAATTAAAAAAACAAATATGAAATATAATAAATAATAAAAAAGTTTTAAAAATTATTAAAATTTTATAAATAAATAAATAAAATCGGATTAAAAATATATATATATTTAATTGGACCGCCCAAATGGCGACGGGAGGTCGATTCTTGGAATCGACTTGGGGAGGTCGATTCTTGGAATCGACCTGGGGAGGTCGATTCTTGGAATCGACCTGGGGAGGTCGATTCTTGGAATCGACCTGGGGAGGCCGATTCCCGGAATCGACCTGGGGAGGCCGATTCCGAGTATCGACCTAGGGAGTTCGATTCCAAGAATCGACCTGGGGAGGTCGATTCCTAGAATCGACCTGGGGAGGTTGATTCCGGGAATCGACTTGGGGAAGTCAATTCCGGGAATCGACCTTTGGAGGTCGATTTCGAGAATCAACCTCGAGAAGCCAATTCTGGGAGTCGACCTCCCAAGGTAGATTCCTAGAATCAACCTTGGGAGGTCGATTCCAGGAATCGACCTGAGGAGGATGAGGTTGATTCCCAAAATCAACATGGGGAGGTCGATTCCTGGAATCGAACTGGAGGTTGATTCCCATAATCGACCTAGGAGGTTGATTCCCGGAATCAACCTGGGGAGGTCGATTCTAGGAATCGACCTAGGGAGGTCGATTCCAGGAATTGACCTCCCGCCCAGGTCGCAACAGGGGCCAGCCGTTGGGTGGGTGGGGAGGTTGGAAGCAGCACCCCGCCCGCCCAGCGGCCAGCTCCCATCGCAACCTGGGCAGCGCAATTAAATAATTTGTTTTTAATTCGACTTTTTTATTTTTTATTGAATTTTAATAATTTTTTTATTTTATTTTTATTGTTGTTTATTATATTTCATATTTGTTTTTTAATTTAATTTATTAAATTTAATATCAATTTTTGAACTTAATTTAATAAAATTTAATAAATTTTGTTAATTTTTTTTTAATTTATTTAAATTAAATATTTTTTTTTATTTGTTTTTTTTTAATTACATAAAATTTATTAATTTTTATTTAAATTAATTTTTTGCATTTTAATTTTTTTTATTTTTTTTTGCATTTTAAATTCATTTAATATTTTTTATTTATTTATTTGTTTCCATTTTCCGTTTTTAATTGTTTTTTTTTTTTTTTTCATTTTAAAAGTGTTCTTTTATTTTGATTTTCTTTTAATTTTATTTTTTATTTTAAAATTTATTTATTTATTCATTTATTTATTAAAATTTATTATTTTTTTAATTAATATTGTTTTTTTTAATTTAATAATATATATATATATATATATATATATATATATATATATATATATATATATATATATATATATATATATATATAATTTAATTTAATATACACATATAATTTATTTTTTATAATTTAAATTTAATTTATTTTTAAAATTTATTTGTCTTTTTAATAAATTTTTTTTAATTTTTAATTTTATTTTTTTAATTTTCAATTATTAAAATTTAACATATTTTTTTTTAATTTAATTTTTTATTTTCAAATTTAAATTCTTTTGTTTTAAATTTAATAAAAAATTAATTTTTATTTTTTAAATTTAATTTGTATATTTTAATTTTATTTTAATTTTTTAAATATATTTGTATTTTTAAATTTGTTTTTTTAATTTAGTATTTTTAATTTTGTTTTTTTTTTTTTTTTAATTTTTTAACTTTTAATATATTTTTAAATTTTAATTTTTTAAATGTTTTTTATTTATTTATTGATTAATTTTTTCTCTTAATTTTTTTTTTTTTACTTTTAAAATTTTAAAAAAGATTAATTAAAAAAATAATGAAATTTGTTTTTTTTTTTTAATTATTTTAAAATGTTTTTTTTTTTTTTTTTTTTTTTTTTTTTTTTTAATATAATTTTTTTTTATTATGAAGAAATCTTTTGGTAATAATCACATTATCATGAACAAAGTCAACGCATTTCGAACCAACCAATGTGGTTCATCATCAGGACTAGGTGAGAGATCAGATCAGTCGTTGAGTTTAAATAGATGTAGGAAAGGCAAAGAAAACCGTTAGAATAACAACTAATTTGACTTTGAAATCCATAACGGTTAGTTCTATTAATTTAATAATTTAATTAAAAAATCGAAACGGCTAGTTTGAATATTGAAATTAATAGTTTAACTATATATAAAAATTATTTAGGTCAATTTAATAGTTTAATTATAAATAAAAATTTATTATATTTTTATTAATATCGTTAATTGATTATTCAAAATACAAATATTATTTTATTGTAAATCTATCTATAAAATAAATAAATAAATAAATAAATAATAATATAAAAATAAAAATAAAAAATAGTTCGATTAATTTAATTATTTAATTAAAAATCGTAACGGCTAGTTTGAATATTAAAATTAATAGTTTAGTTATAAATAAAAATTATTTAGGTCAATTTAATAGTTTAATTATATATAAAAAAAATTATTTTATTTTTATTAATATCATTAATTGATTATTCAAAATAAAAATAAAAATATTATTTTATTATAATTATATATTATTATATTGTAATTTTATCTTTAAAAAAAAAAAAAAAAAATCTATTAATTTAATTATTTAATTAAAAAATCTTAACGGCTAGTTTGAAAATTGAAATTAATAGTTTAATTATAAATAAAAATTATTTAGGTCAATTTAATAGTTTAATTATATATAAAAAATTATTTTATTTTTATTAATATCATTAATTGATTATTCAAAATGCAAAAAGTATTTTATTATAATTATATATTATTATATTGTAATTCTATTTAAAAAAAAAATTAAAATTAAAAAATTATATATATATATATATATATATATAATAAAAAATATAAAAATAAAAAAGGAAAATTAAGAATATAAGGTAGGGATCCAACACCTGCTTATATTCCAGCCGTCATCTCTATTGAGATTTACGGGCCTTTTTTCAATTTCAAGGGCCTCTCTTAACTTACGATGATGAAAATGATCAATCCTGGCTAAGACCTTAGCCTCTTCGATGCAGACATGATGGTTAGTTTTTTCCACATGTTCAGCTAGGGCAGAGGTGCGGGACCTGCCATGTCTAATGTTAGCTGCATGTTCACATATCCTTTGGCTAATGGACCTACCCGTTTCACCAATGTAAGGCGTCCCATAGGAACAAGGAATAAGATAGACACCTTTTCCATCCCTAGGGTTCACTGGATCTTTAACTGAGTTAAGAGAGCTACGAATCATGTTAAGGGGTTTGAAGGAAGAGGAAACCTTATGCTTCCTAAGAATTCTAGCAATCCTATCAGTGGTACCCTGAATGAAAGGAAGCCTTACATTGCAGGACCATTGATTAGGATTATTTTTATTTTTGCTAATCTCTTTATGGAGGATTTTGAATCCAAGGCTCTTTCCTCTGCTCTACACCAACCAAAGCTTTGGAAAAGGTTTGTAGATGATACTTGTGTCGTCTAGCCTCATGGTAAGGAAGAGCTGGATCGACTCTTCGTTCATCTTAATAGTCAATCTTCCTCCATAAAATTTACCATGGGTTATGAGGTGGATGGGAGCCTTCCTTTCCTTGATGTTCTTATCTGTAGAAAAGAAGAGGGTTCTTTCTCTCATCAGGTTTTTCGTAAAAAAAACCCATACTAAACAATATCTTCATGTTGATTCGCATCATTTCCCTGCTCAAAAGTTAGGCATCCTCAACACCTTAGCCACTAGGGCGTTGAGAATCTCGGATGAGTCTCACCTTGTGGGAGAAAAGACCCATCTCCTTAATGTTTTTTGTTCTAATGGTTATAGTAAGTCACAAGGACTTAAAGCTTTTCTTAAAGCAGAAAAAGATCCCTTGGTTAAAAATAAAAATAATCCTAATCAATGGTCGTTATATTTCCCTCTCTGTTGCAGTTTAACAACTAAATAGTTAAATTCCTTGTCACCATCCATATAGTTTGGCCACCAATCCTACGTCTGAGTGAAATAATGTATATAGAAGAAGGGCCTACATCCTCTTAATGTTATTGAGTTTATATTAATGAACTTTAATATTTATAGGTTAGGACCACCAAATGATGACTTGTATAGGGACCTCTTTAGGTTATGAGTACATAACACTTAGACGTAATAAGTGCATAATTGACATTGTACTCAAAATGTCAACCATTAAATTAAAATTAGTGCATAATCTAATATTATGATTAGCATATTGAAAGCATAATGAAACCGACACCTTTATATTTATGTTTAAAACGCAAAAAGTCATAGCTTAATTAAAAAGCAAAATGTCAAACTTATGAGTTTAAGCATCATAGTGATATGATGATGCCATAAATACAAAGAAAGGTGAGGGTTTGAGTTGTCACAAATATATTCAATTATAATATATTAAAATAAGTATATAACAAAATATATTAATTAGTAATAAAATTTGGTATTTGCTTTGTATATTACATAACAGATATATGTTGTTTTAATATTTGTATTTTTTTAAATATATATTTATATAAATTAATATTTATGAATTTTAAATTTTTAAAATATATATGTTATGAATTTTTAAATAATTTTTGTAATTTATTAATAATATTAATTTAATACTTTTAAAGTTTATATATAATATGATAAAGATGATGATTAATATCTACTATACTTGCTATCACACATCATACTAATAAATAAAGCAATTTAAAAAAATAAGTATTTCTTAAAGATCAGTTATCTTTGTGATATTTTTATCATAATGGTCATTTTTAAATTGTTAGTTAAGAATATATGGCATGTTAAGATACATTATCAAAGTTTTTTTTATATGTTGTGCTTTTCATTTATGTGTGTATAGTGGTAAAATAGTTGTGTAGAGATATTTTTTATTTTATAAATAAAGGATATAGTAGTAAACTTCAAATTAGATTATTATTATTATATATAATTTTCTTCTTATTATTAATAAAATTGTGTGAATGGGGATATTTGATGAAATTAAAAGTTGATGTATCTTCATTATAAATTATCATCCATAAATATCAAAGTTGACATTGTTTAATTAAATAATAAACACACAAAAAATAACATATTTTCGTTTATTCCGGATGCGGATGTTATCTCGGGTTAAGAGGCCTACAGGCCTGGCGCAAACACCAAGGAGGTTCACCTGGGGTGGCCACATGGCCCCCCATGGTGTTATTAATGCCCAGTTCATTAATCCCAAGCGCTGGCTATTAACTCCTCCCTGCCGTCACTTGTTCCGTCCTGCTCGCCGCACCAGACTTCAAATGGAGCACCACTGCTCGCATTCTTCTGACTGCTTCGGCTCTGCTCACCGCCCTTTGTCACCTCTGCGCTCTCAGTGCCCGGGCGGCTGTGCTACAGGTCGCAGGCGCTCTTTGCATTGTTGTTTGGATACGCTTCCCGGCCATCATTTCTCGACTAGTAACTTCTGCCCTGTTCTGTTCAATTCTCATACTTCTCCTGTTATTGTTGGTCATATTAACTCTATTCCTGCAGCTCCTTCTGGTAACTGGTCGGATTCCTCTCGGAATTTCAGTATGCCCAGGCTCAGGAAAAGAATGTCTTGCAGGAAAGGGGCCTCTCGCGGCAGATCCATGAGTGAGCGACCCTCCAATTCTAATGCAGATTACTCCATGGAGCAAGCTGAAAGGCGTCCCATTCCCCTTTATGTTGATCTTGCTGGCCATCTCCATGAGAGCGTTGCCCCGGCGCCTCCTCAGCCCTCGCACCCGCCTCGTGCTCCTGCTCTGAATTCTCTGTCTCCTCCCCCGCTTCAGGCTTCCGCCTCCCCTTCTCGCCCTGGCAGTCATTATTTAAGGCAATCAACGCAACACACTGAGCTGCGTTTCGATTGCGCTTTCAACCGACCCTCCATTACTGCCCTCATCACGATTTCTCTTCGAGAAGAGACCACTCTCCCTCCTGCTCAGCCGCCTAACCCTGTGCACTCTCCTTCCAAGCCTAACTTCGAGCCCCCCTCTGGCCCTGCACCCGGTCCTAGCGCGCACCCCCTCGGAATTCCGCTTGCCTCTGTCCCTGCTCATCCGGGACAGGCGCACTTGCAGATGGAAGTTGGCCCGTCAGGTGAAGATGCTGACAAGAACGATGAAGAGGATGCGGAAGAACACTATGGCTGCCGAATCGAGGAAGAGAATCCGGACTCCGACTAATTGCTCCAGGACCAATTCTCAGTATGATTTATGTGCTAGAATTTTTGATAAATTTCTGTTTTCAATGGTCACTCACAGCAGACAAAGCTGCATGTATTTTTTGGCTCTTTTTAGTTTTGTTAATCTGTATGCAAGTGACTTTGCGTCGGTTTCCCAGTTCCTGGGCGGTGGCAACTCGGATAAAAGAGCTGGTTTCCCGTTAATGGGCAGCTCTATAGCTAGACAGACAGTGGACATCAAGCCCGGTCTCAGGCTTCCTCAGTTGAGCCGTGGCAGTTTTGTACTTTAATGTTTATAATAGAAATAGAGTAATTTAGAAAAAAAAAACATATTTTCGTTTAGTTGGACTCATTCCAAAATATTTGATTTACCTATTGGGGAGATCAAATCAAAAAATAACAAGGTTGCATAGCTAGTGTTCCTCGCCACTTAGTTTAATAAATGGATTTTCAATGGAAATAGAATAAAAATTCATTGTAACTCATCATAATGCATGTTTTGTTGAATATATATTGCATATGCATTGAAATCATGTTGTTCTATTGTGATATAATTTTGCAAATATATATTATTAGTAATTTGCAAAACGTAGGAATGCAAAATATCTCCGACCAAAAAAACACAATTTATCTTGGATGTATTCTTATGATATCGCGATATGTCATTTTTTTTTTAAAGTTTGATGATAGAGTTGGTAGCAATATTGGAAACTCAAAAAAAATAAGAATTATCAAATTATCAAATTTCTTTTAACAATATCAATTTTAATAATGCAAAAAATGAATATATGATAAATATTGCGGAGTATAGAGATTAATTCAAAAAAACCTCTGGTAAATTTTGATTGCAAGGGGTTCTAACTGGATTTGCAACAAGATTTTCAATTTATGAAACGTGGCAAAGCACATTTACACAAAATTATGTATAGAAAAATTTATTTAATTTACTTATAGTAAAGCACATTGACATAGATCCCTTGTTTGTCCTTTTTGCTGGCATGAGACCACAAACGTGGCCTATGTAGCAGTGCCAAGAGCTAAATAATTGTGAAACCCAGACAGAAGAGATTTTTGTAAAAAGATTTACAATTTCTGGCATACCATTGAGAAAATGATCAAAAGCTATATCATTTTACACATACAATTCATTTTTTTTAAACCTTCTTGCTATTGCCATAAATTCTATTCTAGATACAGATGTTATTTTCTTTTGGATGGGCACATATGATAAATTAGCTATCTTTTGCATGTTAGAGTGTGGTTTGAAAGATTTTATAATGTTTTCTAATATGGATTTGATTATATAAATAAAATAATGCTTCCCAAGCTACATACACACAATTTTAAAATTCCTGGGAGATGAAATAGAAACCCGAGGCGATCTAGTCAGAGGTTGGAGCTTGTTTGTTTGACATCGGGTGAAGAGAGATAATGGCGACTCTTGACCATGGCGTGGATGTGGAGAGAGATTAAGTTGACCCTTGGAAATATTAATATTGCATTTCAAAGTTGTGGCCTCACAGTGTAAATGCATGTATGTTTTTTTTGCCTTTTCAACAAAGCCCTAATTCAGAGGAAAGTGGTTGCAGGCGTTGGACTTTGTGATTGTAGAAGCTAGGAGTCATGGAATCAAGATGTTTTTCAACATGTTTATAATTTCGATGCATATTTTGGAAGGGGTTGGTATGTTCAATGGGCTTGTGATGCTTGACAGAGCAGAGAAAAATTAATTTAATATGTAAATCATGAAGATACATGGACTGAAGAAGATTTTTCTGTCATGGTTTGTTGCTTGGAAGAGCATACAAAAATAATTTAATATGTTTCCCATGAAGAGAGTTGGATTGAAGAAGATTCTTCTGTCAAAACTTTTCTATATTGGGGGAGGAAGGGTTAAAGAGAAAAACATAGCAGTGAGGAAGGGAGCGGGGTAGGTGTTCAGATCCCACATGCACCACATATAGGACCTGTCGACTTTTGCAATCTTGACTACGGGGAGAACAATGGCTACATCAAGAGAATTGTCTCCTATGTTATCCATTGCACAGTGTGGGGTGTTGCACTTTTAACGGTGAGTTTTAGGAACGTGATACCTTATAGGTACCAAAAAGAGATTTTCATCGTGGTCAAGGATATGTATATTTGGCAGTTGGTTTATTGTGGTAAGAAAGCCAATCTTTGATGCTATGATCTCCAATACGGGACTAATGATATCTAAGATAGGAATAGGATACCTATTTGTTATCATGTCTTTGTTCCTATTCCTATGTTTAGATTTGGCATATGGGTAGGAGAATTGTTTACTAATATGTCTATGTTGTGATTGTCATTTTTTTAGACTATAAATTATAAGAGCACATTCATTTAGATTGATAGCATAATATAACAAATTACAACATTTTGACTAAACAGAATTTAGTGCTTAAGGCAAGAGAGTAGAGTATAATAGAAGTTTGCATTAGATGTTACTCAAAATATTTCGACTAAACAAAGGCTTATAAAACTATTTTTAGTAAATAGAATTGAGTGCTTATACAATTATTTAGTTGACAAGAATCGAAACTGACGTATAGCAGGACATAGAAAAAATTGTGGAAAATGTTACAAAACATTTAAGTTTTTTTGTGCCTCAACATAGTAATGCTTAATGTTCCTTCGGAATTGAAATTTGAAATCTATAATAGCCTGGTGTGTTTTTTTTTCACGTTTATCATCCCTGCATGAGGAAAAAAATAATACAAAGTTCTTATTGATGTTTACATAAATAGAAAATTGTATCATTTTTTTATATGACTAAAATGTAAACTTGAGAGGAAGGGGATGATACCTGAGGAGAGAAGAGGAATTTTCTAGTTGGAACTTTGGGTTGTTCTATTTTGTTTTATGTTTCTCTCAACATCCAAAATCTCATTGTCATTATTAAGAGTGAAAAGACCATGTATCTGTAAATTTTGCAGCATATAAATTGTTATTGTTTTTTTTTGTAGATATTCTTAGTAAGACATAGTAGATAATTCATAAAATAATTTCTTTAGAACTATCCTCAGACAACATTGCATGATGTTGTTATCAAGGGTTCTTATAGTGAAATTGATAAAATGCAGAAAAAAAGAAAAGGGGTTTTTTGTTTCCACTTAACATAAAATAATTGCAGACGAAGACATTAGGCAACTGCAAATGGTGTTGAGTATGCATTTTCAAAAACAAGTATTCCTTGCACCTATTAGAGAAGAAAACTAGTCAACATATTTGTAGCAAAAAATAATTAAGTTTCGTATGAAACATAAGTTTGTTACTGAGTATGTACATATCTAGATCTGTTTGTCAAATATTTTTTTGAGGTCTTGTTCTATCTCAGTATTCAAATGCATAATGAAAGTGGTGTGTGTCGTACAGATTTTTTTTTTCCTTTGCATATTTTCTTTTGTTTTTATGTTTTTGAAGAGCATGTTTGGAATATCTCCAGTTTGCAAGAATTGTTCTATTTCATTGTAGATAGATGCAAACTTTTCGAATAGTTGTAGTTGTATTATAAAGTGCCCACCAAAAAAAAAGATATAAAAAAAATGTAATTGTTCAAATTGCATGTAGACAATAATATGAAATGCATAATACTAATGGATGAGTGATACAAGGTTGAGCATGTTACCGATGCCTTTTAATATTCAAATCTTCCATATTTAATTTGCAATTTATATTTCATTCCAACTTTTTGAGTTGTTGTTACAAGTGCTGCATTAGTTGAAATTGGTAATGTTTCTATATTTTCTCCCAGTTTTTTTATTGTTGCAATGGGAACGAATTTGTATTATGCACAAACTATGTCAATGTTTTCTATAGTGCTCATGCTTTCTAACAATAGAGTGCGGTCGCAATCGCCACGGTCATAGTTTGTTTTCAGTGCAATCTGGAAATTTGTGACTACAAGTCCTTTTGCTGGCAAGATCTTTTGCTTGTGTTTTTCGATGAGTTCGCTTGGAAAAACCATTGTCACTATCATCAATCCTTATTTATCAATCAAATTAGCACACAATAATTGACGATTTTTTGTTACTTCGTAAAAAATGTGGTGTACACTACCATGACATCACCATGAAACA
This sequence comes from Pinus albicaulis, assembly GCA_034641835.2. Taxonomy (NCBI): domain Eukaryota; kingdom Viridiplantae; phylum Streptophyta; class Pinopsida; order Pinales; family Pinaceae; genus Pinus; species Pinus albicaulis. The sequence goes on along the minus strand of CM076581.1, from coordinate 968,093,442 downwards.
ATTTTCAAGATTTGTGGATCTTCAGTTCTTCAATTGATATGGGAATGGTTGGAAATGCATTCGCGCTATGCACAGATCATTGAAATTACAATCAATTAAATTGAGACGATGTTGATGTGTATATGAAAGATGTGGTAGATGCACAAAAACAATATGCATAGGTTGACTTGCCTTTTGGCTTCTTTTTGCAATTGTTTTGCTTCTTTTGTGCTTGTGTTTCTTTATTTTTCAAACCTACAATTTTTTTTGCAATGCAAGTGGCAATGGGAAGGAAATATGCGATTAGCAATAATGGATGCATGTTAACTAGCCTATATATATATATATATATATATATATATATATAAGGAACAAAAGGCAGGTAGATATGGTATTTGTAAATACTTTCCATTTTTGTCTTTGCTCAATGCAGGTTTGATCCATTTTTCTCTTATAGAACAAAGGAAATTGCATTAGAAGCTTTCTTTGTGTATGGATGCTTACAAAAGGACATTATTAAATGGTTATAGGTTCAATGGCAACAAAAAATGATAAAAAAATGGTTTAATTGCAAATATGGAAAGTGTTCAAAAAATTGTATGGTTCATTTTCATATATATGGTTCATTATGAAACAAATCGTGTCATGGTCTAACCCATATGTATCTATTTTGTAGATATTGTAGCTATGTTGTGTATTAGACCATGATCAATAAGCGATGTATGCAAATAGAAATTTGTATCTAGAAGGAAACGAAATTTTTGGCTATGCATATAGTATTTTAGTGTCTTTGTTCTATTAATACTTTGACGCATGTTAACATTGAAATCTCCTACAGTGAGAATTGGTTGGCCAATAGCTATATTGGAGAATGTTTTTTCAAGAATACTTAGTATATTGGGAAATGTAACATAGGGTATTGTATAGACATTGACAAATCTGATTTGCATTCCATGTATAATGATTTTTCCCATAAGTTCTTCTACATTGCCTTTTTCAAACTTCATATGTTCAAGGATTGTTATGATTTGTTTGAAGCATGTGACCAATCCATATTTTATATGGTTAGATATACAAGTGAAGGTTTTGAACCTTTGTTGCAATGTATCTTGTTTCAAACGTGTCCCTTGAAAACCAAAAATGCCAATGTCCAATAGATCATAGTCATCAAGTACATCGTTAATATAGGTTTCTAGGTTGCAAGTGTTTAAAGATAGCACTGATGTGCATGGATGTGTGTGCAAATACTGATACTTGTAATCCAGTTCCCATTTTTCATTTTGTCATAGACGCTCCATTTCAATTGTCATTTTTTGTTTAACTTTGAAGTTTTTTTTTCTGTAAAGGCTTTAACGGGAATAAGGATTGCATTTTCCTAACATGAGACAAGGTTGTGTAGGCTAATCCATGAGTCTATTTTCCAGAAGGATTAAATGCAAGGTTTTCTAGTGTGAGGCCCTATGACCTATGTATTGTGTGTGCACATGAAAATTGAACATGAATTTTTTTCGTATTTTGATACAGCCTGTCTTTGTTAATAGTGTTATTGATTTTACTACTCACAATATAGGGATCCAATCTTTGGAAATGTCTTTGCTATATAATCTAGCCAATTTTCTCACTTAGTGATTTCCTACATTTGTATCAATAAACTTGATCCATATGACATCAATATCATTTTTTTTTTGTATAAGCTTTAATGATTCCATTTGCTCCATTTAAAAGGCCATCTTGTGAATCGTAATTTCTAGCATAGATTTCAACTAACATATTTAATTTCATCACTATTTCTTAATGAAATGTTGTTGTATGTAAATGTGAAGGAAAATCGACATGGTTTTATTCTTCTTGGTTGATTGCATTGATAACAATTCCCTGTCTAGGAACAAGTGCCGACATTTTTTTGTTGTGCAAAGAAACATCTTTATTTTTATAAAAGAGATAGGGAAAATCAAGGCCAATAGGTCCAGGCCTAACAAAATTTTTGTTCCAATACATCATATCATCTTATGTTTGAGTGTTTATGCGCATTCTATTCAATATTGAGATGAATTTATCGTTTGTTTGATGTGTTGTAATATGCAATTCATAGAAATTTACATTTTTTTTCCAAAAGTCATATGTGATTGGTTTTTTGTTGAGAATAGATTGTTCAATTATTAGGGAATCTTGCATAGGTTTTGCTTGATAAAGGTCACCACGAAAAATATTGTTAACATTCCAAAGTAATTTTTCTAAACATGTATAATGTTTCTCATTTGATCATCAATGAAAAAAAAGAAGCGACTTCCTAGAATGGAAAGTCCATCAATTAAAACTAGTCTCAATTCTTGGTAAAGTTTTTTGAGTGCATCTAGTGTTTCATTGCTAAGTGGTGTAGGGTTAGACTTGTTAAACGACATGAGAAGTGTAGAATGGACAATTGTTCCACTTGCATTATATGCAGCTTTGCCTATGTATACCAGTATAAATCCTTTAGGTTTCACAGGATTAGTTGATCCAAATGGATATTGGTGGCCACCCACCTATTCCACCTAGAACTCTAGTCAGTTTCATCATTTTCCTTATTTATAGCAGCATTTACTATTTTTAGCAATTTTTTTAGTCCCAAACTTCCGGAGCAATTTTGACCCCCTAAACAACATTTTTTTGAGGTCTGCAACAAGCCCGAGGCTATTGGCAGGGACATATGGCAAATCATGTAGTAATTAGAGAGATATTTTTGACAATATATTGTATGTGCCAAATGGAGATAATATGACCAAGTTACAACCCCAAGAAGTTTGATTCCCAACTAACCCCAACAGGGCCCACAAACTCTTGGCGTTCCATCTCTTGCGGTTAGGGTTTTCCCATGTTCAATCATAAAAAGGCCATTGAGCCTCATTGAAATACAATTCAGAGGCATGTAGCCTCCACATCTCTTCTCAAAGATAAGCTACCATCGCCCGAGCTAGTTTATTTCCATTATGTATGTAAGTTGATTTCAGTTATTTGATATTAATGATATGAAGTATATTTTCTGTTGCATCTTTGTGTTTATGTTTATTTCTATATTTTATTGTGTTCTTTCATAAATCTAGATCAATGGTATCAGAGCTGTCTTCTCTTTCTCGATATTTCTTTGCATGTCCCCAACAAGATCGGGGTATAAGGAGTTAGGGCTCGATCCGATTAAACCTTTGCAAGATTAGCCTCACAAACACTGACGACCTCCCATGGTGGAGGAAAAGAAAGACAAGGGAGCAGGAGATCCTATCAAAATATTGCTCAAGGAGGCCCTCGACAAATAGAGGAATGCAATGATGGATAAATTTTCCCAGATCCTTCGACATCTACCAAGGTACAAGTGAGTTTCGACATTCCCATATTTGAGGTCCAAATAGATGAAAAAATTGTAGATAGATGGTTGAATCTATTAGAAGGATATTTTTTGGTTCATAACTTTTCCAATCAGGAAAATATTACTTTTGCACTCCTCAAAGTCGTCCCCCATGCCAAGTACTGGTGGGAAACCTATTGTAAGCAAAAGGAAGAGGGGGAATCCTCCATGTTCTTAGTTGCACCCACTTGGAATTCTTTTCGAGACACCATCAAGGAACAATACTACCCTATGGGGATCTATGAGGATAAGTACATACAATGGACTATATTTCGGAAACAAAGGGATCAAGTTGTGCATGAGCTGATGAATATATTCCATACCCAGCGCACACATTTGGGTATCAAAGATTCATGGAAACATTTGGTGCTTAAGTACCATAGTTGTCTGCATAGATACATCTAGGAGGAAATGGATTTCCTTGACATCTGCTTGCTTGGTGTAGTATACTAGTATGCTTCCAAGATTGAGTGGAAATTAAAACAGAAGAAGCGAGACTTTGGATCTGCAAATCACAAGTAAGGGAAAGGCGCCCCAAAACCATAGAAAAAATGGAAACACCAAGCTGGGGCAACCCAGGACAACCCATCGAAGCCGCAAGCAAAGAAAAACACCATGAAGCCAAATAAGGACATGGGATAGTGTTGTGAATTCCATAATAACTCCACTCACAAAACAAGTGAGTGTCGGTCCAAGTAGTCATTGGTAACCGAGTTGAAGGCTTCTGAATTAGATGCATGTTCTGACTCTGAGTTAGAACTCAACAAGGGAAATGACAAAGGGAAGCATATTATCGATGCAGATCCCAGTGCCACCTTTACCACAAACAAGATCTAAAAGGAAGAACTTGAAGATCCAAAGGAGGGGGAGCACCTCTTCCATTCCCAAATGTGGTTGAAGGGTTCCCCGCTGCATTTCATTGTCAACAGTGGGAGCCAAAAGAACCTCATTTCAGCAGAGGTCATGAAGCGGTTGGGCCTACCGATCACAGGACACCCACAACAATACACCATCAGGTGGCTTCACTAAGGATGGGATCTCTGCATCAGCCAATAGTGTTGCCTTCCCTATAGCATCAACCCTTCACAAATGAGGTATTATGTGATGTTTCTCGTCTTGAATTTTGTGATGTATTATTAGGCTAACCATACTTGTGGAGCGACATGATGTGTATGAGTCTCAGCTTCATGTTTTTTTGTTACTTTGGGTAATAAGTTGTACATGATACCTAAGGTGGCACGACCTACTGCCCTCTCTTTGATCACTACGAAGAAATGCAGTAAGCTCATTTCCCAAACCGGGAATTTTTTTTTCCTTATGATCCACCCTCAGGGAAAGAATAATATTGTGGCCACAACCTCCATACAGGGCTCCTCTGCATGGAAACAACATATGGAAAAAGTCATGGAGGAGTATGAGGACATCTTCACCTCACCTTCAGGGGTTCCTCTACACTGTTAGGTCAATCACTCCATCAATCTAACCCCATGTGCGTCTCTACCCAACAGACCAATCTATCGATGCTCTGTTATGGATAAAAACGAAATCAAGAGGCATAGTCAGGAGATGTTGCAGAAAGGTCACATCCGACCAAGTTCATCGCCCTATGGGAGCCCAATCGTGTTGGTGTAGAAGAAGGATGGGACTTGGAGACTCTGTATTGGGCATTGAACAAGATCATTGTCTGGAATATATATCTAATCCCAAGGATTGATGACCTTCTAGACCAACTCAAGTGGGAAAATATTTCAGCAAGATTGACTTGAAGTACGGGTATCACTAGGTACCAATCGAACCCTTTGATGTGTGGAAGACTGCCTTCAAAGCCAAGGAGGGCCTTTTTGAATGGTTGTTCATACCTTTCAGGTTGACGAATTCTCTTGCAACCTTCATGAGGCTGATGGAGGACATATTGCAATCATTTACTAACTCATTTGTGGTGGTGAATTTGGATGACATCCTAAACTTCATCCAGATTTGGGAAGAGAAACTCCACCACATTCGACAGGTTCTCCAAACACTACGACAACACAATTTGTGTGCCAATTTGGAGAAATTCACTTTTGGCATGACCCAGGTTCAATATCTAGGGTACATTATTGATGAGGAGGGGGTGCATGAGGACCAGCCAAGATCTAGGTCATTTGATATTGGCCAGTCCCAACCACTCTAATAGAGCTCCGCAGCTTTCTGGGTCTTGCCAATTTCTACCGTATGTTCATGTTGGGGTTCTCTCATATCACTTGGCCTTTGAGTCAAGTCACTAAAGGATGAGCGAAAGAAAAAATATTTTGGTTTGAATCTCAACATAAGGCGTTCATAGAGTTGAATCATTGCCTTTCCTTTTCACCAGTGCTCACGTTACCATAGTTGCAGCAACCATTTAAGATTGAGAGGGATGCATCTTATTATGCTATTGGGGTAGTACTTACTCAACAGGGGCATCCAATGGCATATCATAGTGAGACACTTTCAGACACAATCCAAAATTATCCCACCTATGATAAAGATATGTATTCCATTGTGCAAGCCTACTGACAATGGAAGCATTACATTTTGGGGAAGGAAACGATCATCCATAGAGATCATTGACCCCTGCAGTTCATACAGACACAATGGAAGTTGCAGAATGATCATCGTTAGAAATGGGCCACATACATACAATAGTTACATTTGAACATCAAGTATAAGAAGGGCAACACCAATAATGTTGTATATTATCTCATTCGACCGTTGATTATGGCGTTAACCACTCTACTCGACTCTTGTGGGCATGAGACTTCGGGTTGGCCGCATCTCTATAAAAGTGATCTAGAATTTGGCAACACATACCAAACTCTCCTCAAGGGTGACAAAGTTCCATTTTCACCTCCAAGATGCACTGTTATGCCACCTGGGACACCTATGTGTTCCTTCAAGTGATTGTTCCAAGATTACTTGGGAAACACACTACAGTCGAGTCGCTATACATTTCAGGGTCAAGAAAAAAATGGTAGTAATGCATAAGTATTTCTATTGGTAGAACCTTCGACATGATGTTGGGAAGTACATCAGATCCTACACATCCTATGTCATTTCCAAACCGACCATAAAGAATCAAGGCTTATATACTTCGCTTCCTACCCCTAGTCATTCGTGGGAATCCATCTCCATGGATTACATGTCGGGCCTTTCGTCTACCAAGCATGGAAACAATTGTGTTTTTGTGGTCGTCGATAGATTCTCTAAGATGGAAATTATGGTGGTCTGTAAGAATAATATCACAGCAGAAGCCATTGCTCAACTCTTCTTTGAGTGAGTGTGGATACACTTTGGGATCCCACAGTCCATTATCTCACATCAGGACAGCAATTTCCTTAGTATATTTTGGTCAAGTCTTTGTTTGATGATGGACACCAATCTCACTAAGTCCACATGTTTCCACCCCCAAAGTGATGGCCAAATAGAGGTTGTCAACAGGATGATTGTACACATTCTGCGCATGTACAACTCAAATAATCCACACACATGGGATGAAATCCCCCCCTATGTCCAACACATATATAACCAATCTCTCCATAGCTCAACTAGCCACAACCACTTTTAGGTGGCCTTGTGATTCCAGCTAATATGTCCCATTGATGTGGCCATACCATTTGCAGCTACTCAAGAAGATTCAGCTCATGTCTAGTCTAAATCCAACAAGGTGAACAACTTCATTGAGCACATTTTCCAACAAGTCCATGACATATTGGACAGAGCTAGTGCTAAGTACAAGCAGTGACATGATCAGCATCAGGCGCCACACAAGTTCTGGGTGGGAGACAAAGTGTGGCTACATTTGTAGAAGGAGTGCTTCGCTGGGCCCCACTGCAAGCTTCTCTTTATTTGATATGGGCCACATACCATCACCAAATTTGTAGGGGTGTTATGCAGGAAAATCCTCTCTACGGACAGAGACAATTCCTCTAGCCCTAGGATGGTTCTAGTAACAACAAGGAACAATTAGAAGCCTACTTTCCTAGATTTCAAATGGACATAGATCATGAATATGTCACCTACCCCAATCTGATGTTGTTCCTCGCTTGAATCCTTTGATCCTTCATGCTCTGTAGTCAAAGCCCCATCATCACCGACACTTAGTTACCTGCACGAAAGATCAAACAACAACAAATGTGAAAGCATAGCATATATATTTCATACACAATATATCTAGTTTTTCAAGGAGAACTAGAAATCCAACCATACATTAAAGACGAGAATGGAAAGAAAGAATAAATTGTATTATATAAATATAGATAGGGGGATTTACAACCTACGCCTTGATGTCGCAGCTCTCCTTCAACGGTTCCAGATCTAGGCACGTCTCCCAAGCACTCGTTTCAACTTAATACGAGTGGGTCTAAGGTCTCAACTCTCGCTTAATGCCTATAGCAACAAATGTCTCTCTGTTTTTCTTCTATCTATGTTCTAACTAGCATAGCTATGGGAGGATGTCCAATTTATAGCAAGGGAAGAGGGAACATTGATCCACTAAAGTGGGAAAATGGGTTATCCCTTTGGGTGTTTCCACTTTTGTAGGAACAAAAAGCCCAAAAGGAGAAGCTCGACTCTATCCTCAGGAACAAACAACCAGCTCTCCACCATGAAGTTTCTAGATCTCAAAGCTTCACTTCCATTTTTAAAAAAACTTTCTAGAAGAGGATCAACGCGGGTATGATTCTCATTCTAGCACCGATCGGCGCTACCCCAAACCAAAAAAGAACCATCGGCGCGAGCAAGACACACAAGGGGCGCTCCGCTCCAAATAACCATGTTTTTAAGGATCTTCTTCAGGAATGGTAAACAGAGAGTTTACTCAATATGTTGCAAGGGATATAATGTCACATTTTCATGATGGAAAATATACATAGGGGTCACTGTTATGGGTCTCTAGGATCAGGAACATGGATTACAGGGACGGTGACAATTTTTTGTGTAACAGATGCCCCCTCAATCATGAAGGTCGAATGAGAGTGAGGGGTAAAATGCTTTACGAGTATGTGACAGGATCAAGACACCGTCGTCGGAAAACTTGCACAAACAAGCACATATATACATAACCTAAATCTCTGAGATAATCACATGACATGAGGTATGGACGCAGTCATCCATAAAGAGATCATTAAATAGGATCCGAGGTATGGTCGCAGCCATCTAGATAAAGAGGATCACACATATAGACTTAAGGTATGGTCGCAACCATCGGAATGAAAGAGTCATGTGTATAATCATGAATAATATATATCGCCTTGCAGCCTAGGCTTTAACAGACAAAACCCAGGATCTTGTGCTCCGTGATGACCCAATCAAGTACAAATTTAGGCATGTGAATAAATGATTTGAAGTCAAACATGCAAGAAAATTGCTTGATTACTAGTCAATGATGTAAATTTTTAACATGCGCGAGAGAAACCACCAATAATGACAATGGCCCTCAAGGTACTAGCAGTAGAATCCACGAGATGTGAATAAGGAGTTGACATCGAACACCTGTGAAATCATCCGATTGAAGACCAATGATGAAAGCCTATCATTGGATGTGAACAACCTGCCATTAGGGCATGCAGGCTCTCAGGAACTAAAAAGGGAAATCTAGATCAACTTCCTAGATAATGAGTTGAAGTCGACAGGAAGTGATACGTCAAAGGAGGGCCATAATGCATCCCACATCATCGACATGAGATAAAGGTAATAAGATAATAATGAAAGTGATCAGATAACCAGGAAATGACTAAGACTCAGAAGGAACTTCTCTTGAACATATCAGCGATATGACTCTCAAGTTTGGAAGTATTTGACTCAAATGGAATCAAAGGTCATGTTGACAAAAGTGGTAATGGCATGAGAGGAAAAACATATTTCCCAAACCCATGGAAGCAAAGTGACGAATGTAGGATGTCCCCAACCCGACATGAAACAGAGGATGTGTCATGCTCAAGAGCCACATACTGCTAACACAACTGATTAATACTTTCCATTTTCCCCCACCATTCCTAACAAGTACCCCAATTATTTTTGAATACAAGCTTGAAGGGGATAGCATATGCTTGTCATATAAGTTTGTCCTTCGGAAAAATCCATCCTAGTACATTTTATGAACCCTAGGAAGGAGGAACTCAGTGTCTTCATGATGACGGATCCAATGTCGTTTAAATTTTAATGAGCCTGAAAAAGGTGGAACTCGGCATCTTTTCATGTTTATAGAGTTTGAAAACAGGCGAAATAAAACTATAGATGGCCCTTTTCATAAATAATCTCTCATACCCAAAAAGGTAGAAAACAAAGTGTGAGAGAACCTCTTAGTCGCGATTGACTAAGGTATTCCTTTTTCGTAAATAATTTATCCCAGAACAAAAAAGGGGTAAACGTATACTGGATAAATAAAGTTTCGTGCACTTTAACGAGTTCAAAACGACAAGAACTCGGCAATATTTTCACATTTAAAGAGTCAAAAAAGAGCTAAAAGATGACTCCAGGGGGTTAATTTTTCATTTATTTTAATCGAGTCTGAAAAATTAGTAAACTGGAACTCCTAAATATGTCATCCCTGAAGAAATTAACCTTGTTTCTACACAAGAACAAACCAATAATCTGTTTTCGAGGTAAAAATATTAAAATATTATTAAAATATGATAAAAAACCCTAAAGTGACTTTGAACACTCATAAAAAATGGGGAAAGTAAAAAACATTTCACTTTTTACCTTCACTCTCTTGAGAAGAAGTTTTTTACCCTCTTTTACCTCAATTCTTGAGGAGCAGATCACGGGAGTTCTGGGAGGCCATTTTACGAACCGTCAACGTCGGGTAAGAGGCGCTCTCTTCCCTGCATTTCAATACCTGTTTTGTTGCTTTTAATGGCATGATTTGAATTTTTGGAGAATGATTTCAAACTAATTGTCATGGCATATTGATGTGGGGTTCCCATGTCGAGATCGTGTCGGACTGTTGTTTTAAAAACAAGTAGGGCATCATTCGGCAGTGTTTTTTTTAAATAGTTGTGTCGCCTGTAGAGTGCAATAATGTGGGAAATTCTCCTAAAAAACCCATTTAAAGTTAGATTTTTTAGCATGAATACTGATAATGAACCATTTGAACGTCGTTTTCAAGAAGGAAAAGCAAGTATTCATGGTGATCAAGTGGAAAGAGAGAGATCATGACAATGTTGACAAAGCATCCATGGAGGATAGAGATTGTATCACTGCATTAAGGAACTGTGGACTCCTCAATTTCTTCATGACTGTGGGCATAAGAGCACAACTAGATCTATTACAATATTTGATCAGCAACTGGGATACGGATTAGGAGAGGTTTATTCTGGGTGATCAGGAGCTAGAGATCAAAGTGGTTGACATCTACTTCATTACCAGCCTCTCACATAGAGGGGCACGAGCACGTTTGACTGGAGCCCGAGTCATGGGCAAAAGCATGGACATGCTCATTGGGAGAGCATGCTCTGAGGTAACAAAATATTCAAGCGGGAAGATAGCAATAAGCACTGTGGTAAATCTACCACTCAAAGTGGTGTTATATACCATTACATGTGTGGTCGAGGCGCAAGCACCGCATGAGGCCACCAAGGCTCAGATACATGCTGCGGTGTATTTTATGGCACCTACTATTTTTAACTGGTCAGATGTCGAGGTGGAAAACATGAAAAAGAAGCTCACAAAGTGAAAAAACAATAAGTTGAAGCACTTCGAGTACGGATCCATTTTGACAGCAATCTTCCTAGAATGGGTGCCATTGTTAAAATATCAGGGGGCAGAGGTACTGGTACCGGCACCACGGGAGCCATGACTATCGAGGTGGGCAGAGTTTATGCATCGTGGAGCAGGCGGACAGCAGATGTCGTTCAAGCCCTCCTTCTTTACATCGTTAAGTCATCAGCTGATTGTGGTAGAGGATTGGCCATACTCCGAGACAGATTTCCAAGGTGATCCTGATTTACAACTTCCAGTGGGTGAACACTGGGATGACAGAGATAAAATATGTTTTTGTTATATTTTTCATGTTTATGTTTTTTTATATATATGTGCTGATATTGAAACTTTATGTATCGCAGATGTCAAACCGCAGAGGCCAGTAGGGATATCTCTAATCGCCAGAAGGGTGGCGAGAGATTTCGAGGTCGCTTCATATGTGGAAGGAGTGGATGCAAAATAATAGATTGCTCGAAACCTGGACACTTTGACTGTCGGGATTCCAGAGTATGCTCAAGTGGGAGACATTCCCCGCTAGTACTAGTGGCATATTGTTGAAGTATCAGATCACATTCACTGACTGCTAACTCAAGTTATTCAAGTAGTAGCTTGCTATCTGATCAACACGCCGATTATTTTAGTTTGTCTTTCTACAGTTGCAGTTTTTCCAAGACCTGCGAGTCTCGCTATGTACCAGAACATATATTATTTTTGGGGTTATGATGTACTTTGAACACTATTTGCAAACCAAATTGATATAAATGTGTGTGTGTGTGTGTGTGTGTGTGTGTGTGTGTGTGTGTTATTTTCCTGTCCCATGCATGTTGTAATGATTACAAATTTCGCAAATGTCTATCTAGAACATAATTAGCTAATGCATCTATTAATGTATTCATGTGTCACGGAATGTGATGATATGTAATGTAATCTAAATTTCTTTCCAAAAGACGAACACGTAGATAAATTCTCAAAATTTCAGGGTGTCTAACGGAATATTGCCCATTCATCCGTAGAACAACAAGATGTGAATCGAGGTTAACAAAAAGTTCTCTAATGCCGAGAGAGATTGTTTCAGACAGAAGCTCAATAACTGCATCATATTCAACAACATTATTAGTTGTACGACCTAAACATATACCTTTCAGATCTAGTAACTCACCATTAGGGTCATAGATAACCCAGGCCGCAGAAGATAGATTTTGGGTACTATGTCAGGCACCATCAACGAAACCAACATAAGGAGTCAAAGACATCTGCAAATCAAGTGAAACAATATAAGTAGGAAAACCGCTTGCAAATGCACACCAAACCAAAATGTACAAAAATGAAAAGAACACTAATGTACAAGATTAATTACATGAGAAAATCACGCATAATATTTCTTTAAATAAAGCCCATTTTGGGGCTTATCCAAAGGATTACCTTCATAATCAATCAACTCATAAGCCCCTTTCTGCAAAACACATTTTACGATATATGGTCCATGCCACATAGGTTCGAATTTTCCTGCCCCCAACTTATCATGTGCTTGGCAATAGATAAGGACCAAGTCTCCCTCAGAGAAGGCATGTGGAGAAACCATCTGATCAAAATGCGCTTTGACCCATTTCTTCTGTGCTTCATTAACTAAACCAGCGAAGAGTCAAGTTTCATCAAGACTTTCCAGATACAAGAGATGTTCCTCTTCCGGTGAGTTATTCAGAAGAAATTCGACAACTAATTTGAGCAAAGGAATTTCACATTCAATCGGCAAGGTTGCTTCAAGGCCATATACTAACTAAAACAAAGTGAATCCAGTAGCATTCTTGGCCGAGGTACAGTACGCCCAGATATCTAAAAATAACTTGAGATGCCAACTTGACTTGTGCATCCCAATATTGCACTGAAGCATAGTAACTAAGACTTTATTTACTGCGTCAACTTGGTCGTTGGGCTGAGGGTAATATGGAGTTGAGATATTGTGACGCAAGCAAAACTAAGAAGTCATCTTAGCCATCATGTAATGGAAAAAATGAGAGCCATGGTCGGTGACAATGGCTTGAGGAACGTCAAATCGAGTGATAACATGATTGAAGAGAAATTGAGTCGTAATTTTACCGTCAGCAGCATATGTAGGCATTGCCTCAGCCCATTTAGTGAAGTAGTCAACAGCAAGGATGATATAAGCATGCCCCCCCCGGCTGAGTGAGGGTTACATGTCATAAATTCAATGCCCCATTCGTAAAATGGGCTGACGGTAACAACTAGGTGTAAAGGTGTGGGTTGGACACGCATCTTGTACTGGTAAACCTGGCAAGCATGGCATTTATGGATGGAAAGAATGCAGTCTTTTAAAATAGAAGGCCAGAAATAACCAGCACGAAGGATTTTCTGAGTTGTTTCATAGCCATACATATAACCGCCACATGCCCCAGAGTGGCAGTCATTGAGCACTCTCTCAGCCTCTTCTAAAGTAAGACAGCGACGAAGAATCAAATCTACGTCGACGCAGTATAAAATTTCCCCAATGATACGATATGGTTGAGAATTATGTCGAATACGTCGACAATCATACTTTTCCAACTCATATTGGAAGATTTGGGTTTGGAGATGGACGATGATATCACTGTACCATCGATCGATAGTGTTAATCATGAAGAGAGTGTCATTCGAAATGTGCTCATCAAGATCGGATGGAGCGGAGGCAGAGGGAAGGCAGCATATCAATTCAGTGAAAACCAATGATTTATTTGATTTGGCAGTGGTGAATTCCAAATCAAATATTGTAAAATGACAATCCATTTTGAATATTTAACCCCCAGCAACTAGCGGGTCAAGATATAAGTCATAGGATTGTTGTCGGAGACCACGGTATTCATGCGTAAAAGAATGTAATCCTAAAAGCGCTAAACAACATGTACCACAACTAAAGACAATTTCTCGACATGGGCATATCGATTCTATGTATCCATAATGTTATAGCTGAGGTAATAGATGACATGTTCAATACCATCGTCATTGTCTTGGAGCAGCACCATAGCAATGGTACCAAAAGAAGCTGCTAAGTAAAAGAAATAGTCACGATGATAATTGGGGGGATGCAGTAAAGGAGCGTTGATGAGAATGTTCTTTAAAGCATCGAAGGAGAGTTGAGAAATTTCATCCCACAGAAAGGGGATCCCCTGTTTAAGTAATCATGTAAAACCCTTAGCAAGCTTCGCATAGTTTGGAACCAAACGACATAGGAAATTAGCTTTCCCTTGCAGAATCTGCAACTGAGATAAAGATGAGGGAGGGGGTAAATTAATGATAGCCTCGAATTTCAAGGGATCAAGACGAATTCCTTCTTTAGAGATGACAGACCCAAGGAGTCTTCCAGATTCAAGGCAGAAAACACATTTATGTGGATTCAAATGAATATTATAGTGTCGGCAACGTAGAAAAATCTCCCGAAGGTGTGCAGGATGGTCACAGCACTTAGATGAATGAGCAAGGAGGTCATCCTGGTAAGGTTGTATGATGTGTTTAATGTCATGGAAAGCATAGGACATCCTATGCTAAAAGGTAGCATTGGCATTCTTCAGACTGAAAGGGAGATTTTTGTAAGCAAAGGTTCCACATGGACCAATAAAGGTAGTCTTGTGTTGATCAGTCGATAGGAATTTAGTCTGGTTGTAGCCAGAAATACCATCCATAAAGTAAAATATCTCACTCCCAGTGCATTCAATGATGATTTGGTCAATAAATGGAGTGGGATAGTTATCCTCCGGGCAGGTCCAATTGATATCTTCGTAATCAACACAAACGTGAATGGTACCCTATTTTTTATTAACATGGACAATATTGGACACCCAATCTATCAACGGAATAGGATAAATAAATACAACCTTAAGAATTTTTTCAATCTCTCCCTTTATGGCGGCCACCTTTCTAGGATGCACAGGGTGAAGTCACTGACGAATAGGCTTCGCGTCAGGGTAAGTCAGTATTTCATGCACCACTATACTCGGGTTGATGCTAGGCATTTCTTCGTAGAACCATGAAAAAACATCTCGAAATTCTTGAAAGAGACTAGTATAGAGCTTGATCTCATTTGAAGAGCAAGTCACCCCAATGTTAATGTTCTCAAAAATTCCTAGTTTTATAGAAATGTTGATAGGCATTGTGGCAGTGATGCTACCCATGTTCCCCTCAGAGAAAACCTCATGTACCGATAGTGGTGTCAGGAGTGGATCACTCAGAAAATGGGAAGTGAAACTTTCAAGACACGACTGAACTACTCCAGGGTTTGGGAGAAACCATGAACGATGATGAGTATCATTCCATGGTGTTTCCTTGAGAGACATAATTTCCACAATACTTTCTTCAGATGGAAATGTCTCATTCAAGGGATCAGATGAGTCTGAGGAACCAATCCAAGGATACTAGGAGTATGCGTCAAAATGCATGCTAGAAGTAGCATTTTCAGAATCATTAGCCGAATCTAAGACGGTTTCACAATAATTGAATTCTATTGCCCTTAATGGCATCACATCACCAAACGAATTGACCTGATCAGGTGAAGGGATGATCTAGGGATCAGAAGAAGTGGAGATCATATTGACCTGAGCAGTGTTTAGTGGAGGAAGAGAAAATTGACCCATTAGGGTAGAATCTTTGAAAAGTCCTGCCCCCACACTTTCATAGGGTGTGGTAGTATGGTCTACATACAGAACATTGCCTTCTGAAGAAGTGGAAGTGAAAAAGGACAACTGATCAACATTGATGATCTTTCCTTCATGTGGGAAATAGAGAACATGAAAGAAAGTGGATGGCACACAAAGCATAACGTGAGTCCAACTGCAGCAACGACTTCAACCTCAACGTTGACTATTTTTCCTTCCAACGTGATAGGAAAGTTGGGAAGGATACCAAAAGGACGAGAGTCCCTTCCATCAAAGGCCTCCAAAGTATTTGGATATTGGTTAAGAGTTGGAGAACCAATGGCTTTCCAACACAAGACAGACATGATGCAAGTGGCACACCTTCATCCACGATTGCTCGATGGATATTCTTTCCATTAATACCAACTTGGATAATCAAATCAAGTTGATGAGGGAGACGTGGAATGAAATTTTCCAGATAAAAGTAATGAGGCTCAAATCGGATGGATTAATTCCTCCGATAGTGAATAGCAACGCTTTCCATTGTGACGAACAACTCTGAAGCACCTCTAGCGTGGACATAGCAGAAGGCACCTAAGCCAAATCCTAAACAATATTGTAGTGTTGAGCGACGTGGGCGTTCAGATTATACAAGGATTTTCGGAGCACACCTTTAGAAGGAGGGCATACAACGGTATCAGAACTAGGCCTTTCAATATGAAGAGGCCCGGAAGTGGGCAGGGGAGAAGGAGTAGGAGCATCAGTGATTTCTTTCCCCATTGGCTGATGCGATTCTGAATACTCTTTAGATCTGGTAACTATAGAGATGGGTGCATCACCATTCATCATGAAAACCTCAGAACCAAAAGAGGTGGAATATTGGGGTTGTTCCATGATTTGAGTCTGTTATGACGGAAGCAGCTCTTTAAGAACAATCAGAGTCCCTTGAGTTCCCTTCAATAAGTGGCTCACCTCAGCCCATCGAGGACAGTCCTTGATGTAGTGCTTGTCATCACATATCAGGCAAGGATACTGCAGTTTACGTTTAGCACCATCATCGGTGTGAGGTTTGGGGGAATCCTACTTTGGAGCATCAGATTTAGATTTACCTTTGCCCTTATTTTTTCCTTTAGAGGATTTATCAGCCACAGAATACTGAACGACGTTGACCTCTAAAGTTTTTCTAGGATTCTGAGGATTCTGAGGAACAGAATCTGAGAAAGAAGACGAGTTTTGTTTAGATTCAAAATAAGACTTCTGGGAAGTATGTGAAACATAACCAATGACGTCGTCCACCAGTGGTGTCACCGAGGCTTTTGAGGTTGTAGACTAATACATTGGGCATGGAGCATCAAGTAAAATATCATATAACGTGCCAGATTAGGAGTAAACCAAATTGAGATACTGAGCACAAGTTATGACTTGCTCTTCTGTGATAGCTTCCCCCATAGAAATGTCCTTAGTGATCTGATTGACGAATGATTTGGTAAAAAATTATGTCAATAGTTGATCAAGAATATCAAACTTGATCAAACGGTGATGCCTTCTCCATTCATGAATATGATCAGAGATATGCGTAGCGGTATCTTGTTTTAAGGATGTAAGGAGGTGGGTTCATGTTTCATAATGAACGAGAAACTGAAAATGTGTAAGGAAATCCATGGCTAAGGAGTTGAAATCTTGAAAAGTTCCACGCGAAAGTTCAATGTACCACTTTGCAACACCACCATTCAACATTCTTTGAAAGATATGGAGACAGACGGAATCGTCGACCCATGAATTGGAGGAGCACCAAAGATGGTACGTCATAACATGCGCTTGGGGGTCTTCTCTAGACTTACCTTCAAACTTGGGGCAATCGCTCAAAATTTTAGTTGGAGCTGGGTGCCAATATGGATTATGAAGAATTGGATCATTGGCCAACCTTGACACATCAATAATTTCCAACGTCGTGAGAAACGAAAATTTCGGATTGAAGGTCATGGTGTTCGGTCTTTTATACATACCCATATGTTGATTCCAACCAGACTGGGGGAAGTTATGCCCCCAAGGGTTTTGTCCCGAAGGATTTTTCCCATATGGATTTTGTCCATAAGGAATAAAACCTTGTGGATTCAGACCAAATCTCCATTGTTGACCCAAAAATGGATTCTGACCCGCAGTAGACCATTGAGGTCCAACCTGACCATAGTTCTCAGCATATGGATTTTTCTATTGAAATTTTTGGAATGGATTTCCCTGTGGTTGACCCTGCGAACCCAAAAGGTAACCTTGGGAACCCAATGGTTGACCTTGTGAGCCCAAGGGTTGACTCTGGGGTTGTTGGATGGTACCCTGAGGATTGGATGACACGATACCCTGAGGTTGTTGAGGTTGGCCAGATTTCCCCTAAGGACTAGATTGGCCTGGATGAACAAAGACCTGGCTTTGCTAAAAAGAGGGTTGTCCTTGCTGGAAAAAAGGTTGACTTTGCTAAAATTGAGGCTGTCCTGGTTGACCAGAAGGTTGTCCCTACTGAAAATAGGAAAACTGGCCTTGATGAGCAAAAGGTTGACTAGTTTGTACATAAGGCATTTCTTGTTGTACGTAATGTTGTCCTGGCTTCCCATAAGGTCGATTTTGACCATAGATAGGACCCTGTTGAAAATAATAACCCCTTGACTGAATGCCAGGCTTCCCTTGAAATCCTTATGGATTGATTGGCTGGGTCTGCAACTGTTGGAAACCATATGGGGTGTAATTTTGTTGGTTAAGACTCTGCAAAAATTTATGATACTAATCATATGTTAACCTTGTTGGACCAGATGATCCAATAGACATAGGAATGTTACCAACAGCTTAGGAGGAACCCAAGTTGTGAGCTTGATTTCCACTCACGGATGGACCAATGGAGGATTCAGAAACATTCGATAAGGTAGTATCCCCACCATAAATCGAAGTCGATGGAATCGATGTAGGAACACTGACATGAGTGGCTAAAACGCCTACGCAAATAGTTTCCTTTGTGGGAGTAGGTGTAATTATAGTTTGAGCACGCATGGAAATAGACACGTTGGAAACACTCGGACCAGGGGTAGATACCCCAGTATTATGCCAAATAGTATTGTGATAAAAAGGCGTGGCACTCGACATACTCAACACTAGGTGTCCCAACAAGGTGTAACCACGTGGAATATATGACTGGGTGGAAGGCTGAGAGGTCTCCACATAGGGAAAACCCTCGAGAGGGAATTTAGGTCCCTCAAACAAAGACTCATCTATGCCACTGATGGTGCTTGAACCTCCAGGTGGATGAAACCTCTCCTTCAAAAGCCATCGAGAATAAATGATGGGTAGAAGTCCAAGATGGATGTGACGAATGCAAAAATGTTACACCAGGTGTATCGTATGGACTATATGGACGTTGAGGGGAGATTTCAATGGGATCAAATAACAGATTTAGAGGGTAGGAAACATAGCCTACTTGCACATCAGGAGGAGATCAAGTAGCAAGAAGTTGGATACTCATAACGTGGGCAAACTCATCATTTTGAGTCCTATTCTAAGGCAAAGAGTCAAAAGATATAGGTGACAATGTCTCTTCGAAGGAGGGCAATGCAAAAGAAACTGAACTTGATGGTTCAACCACATTGATCTTATCTCAAAAAGCAGAAGAGGAAGAAGATGATTAATTCAATGCTTTAAATAATATCTTTATAAGGAGTTACTCATGATGTGGCCCATAAAAGTTCTAACAGGTAAGCCATGTGATCGTGGGCAATTAATTTTAGAAAAAATGAAATAAATCAAAAAGGGGCAAGCCAGGCAAAAGGTTTACCAGGTAGACGTGAACTGCAATATACACCTTGGTGATCAAATGAAAGAGAAATTACCAAGGACTTAACGTACAGCAGTCAATCTCCCCGAATGTTGTGTTCGGTATATCACATCTAAAAGGTGGCCAACTCAGTTACCTATGATAGGTTTGTAGCCTAAATGGTGTCTCCCAAAATATACGCGACGGTACGTGGGAGTCCAAACCCATAGTAGTTCTATCTGATGTGTAGCCATTCGATGAGAGCATCCCAAAATATACTTTCATACATCAATATACTTCCATACGCGATATGGGATATCACCCCTGGCTGTAACGTAGACTGTTAGCGACAGCTCCTACACTTAACGACATCAGAACACTTAACGACATCGGAACATGTCTCTAGCCTAGACCTCTAAATGTGATCTATTAGGTTCCAAATGCTCCTTAGTTTGATTGAATAAATTTGAAGTTTGACCTTGAATTATGTCTCAGTTTTAAATTCTAATAATGTCACCTAAACCCCTAATATGCAGCTAAATGAGAGAATAAAT
Source organism: Pinus albicaulis (assembly GCA_034641835.2). NCBI lineage: Eukaryota > Viridiplantae > Streptophyta > Pinopsida > Pinales > Pinaceae > Pinus > Pinus albicaulis. The sequence goes on along the minus strand of CM076581.1, from coordinate 968,073,387 downwards.
CATTCATTTCAATGAAAACTATGTTAACAAAGGAGAAGGAAACTCATGTAATCAACGTAGAAAAAAAAACAAATGCATAGAATGACATTCACTTTTCTCTTCAAGTTCACAATATTAAAGGGAAACAAAACTTTTCAATTTTTTTCCTTTCACTAAATGCACTTAGAAGCGAATCGAAATGAAACTTTTCATTTTCTAAAGCGAAACGAAACAAAAATATTTTTGTATTTTTCTTATAAACACAATGCAAAATGTAGAATGAAAATTTAAAAAAATGCTTTGAGTACTAATGAAATCTCTCAAAATGCAACAAGAAGCAAATATTCATGAATCAAAGAGAGACCCAAAACAAATTCCTCAAAACAAGACACTCTTCATTTACACATTGATCAGTCACTCAAAGAAAGCAAACTTCAATGGAAAGCAAGAAATTGTGATCTATTCTCGATAGCGAGAACAAAACTCAAATGCACTCAAAATTGACACTTGAAAATCCCACTCGTGAGAACCGACCAAAATAGAAACTCAATAAAACAAAAATCCTGAAAGATATGACAAGACTTGATTCAATGAGAAACCTGGAAATCAATAAAGCAAGCAATCACTCGAATGGCCCGAAAACACCTAGAAACCCTAGGATGGCAAGGATGCACCAGCTTTGAAAAAGATAAAACCAAAGATGTGAAACAAGAGTTATTCAAAAAGAAGAACAAGAGTTATTCAAACAACCAAGAAAACTCAAAAGGATAAGACCCACTGGCTAACCAATTGAAGGAAACCCTAAAAAAGTTATACACAGAAATCAACGTGGTTGTTAAGCTGAAACTCACGCTGGAAGAGGAAAAGCACAATTTTGCAAATGCATTCGACGTTGATCAGCGCGACTGTCAGAGAAATACTATCACTGATCGAGGATAAGACTTGAAAATAAAAGGGTTTTCCAAACTGGCACCAGCATTATCACTTCAATAGAGATACAAATGTTTTTAAGCAGTTACAGAAGCTACAGAGACAAGGAGATGGACACTCGACAAAAATTTATGACAAAACAAAAAATCAAAATTCGAAAATAGGAGACTTAAAGGCTGGCACTTCCCAATGGAGTCACCAATTTGTTATGCAGGAAAATCCTCTCTAGGAACAGAGACTGTTATGAAACTAGCTCCAAAAATAAAATAAAAGAGAGATCAAATCCTTAGAAATAAGCCACTTCGAGGGGGCAACCTCCTTTACATTACATAAATGAACAATTCTTGGATGATACAAATGATAGAACCTCCTTCTATATATAGGAGTCCATAGGGTCACAATATAATCCTATCCGACCTAACAATAATAATGTAAGGGCACAATAATAACAGAATTGGGGTTATAGGGGTACAACAATAACAAGAAGGGGGCTACACTAACAACAATAAGGGACTACACTAGTAATATAGGGAGCTAACAGAGACGATCCCTCTAGCCCTAGCATGGGTAAGGTAACAACAAGGAACAATTAGAAGCCTACTTTCCTAGATTTTGAATGGATACAGATTGTGAATAGATCACCTACCTCGATCTGATGGTGTTCCTCGCTTGAATCCTTTGATCCTTTGTGCTCCGTAGTCAGATCCTCGCCGTCATCGAGGCTTGGTTACCTACATGAGAGATCAAACAATAGTAAACATGGAAGCATAACATATATCTTGCATAGACAATCTATCTAGTTGATCAAGGAGAACTATAAATCCAATCATACATTAAAGACCAGAATGGAAAGCAAGAATCAATTGTATTATATAAATATAGAGAGGGGGAGTTACAACCTACACCTTGAGGTCGTAACTCTCATTTGATAGGTCTAGATCCAGGCACGTCTCCAAAGTGCTTGTTTCAACTTGATACAAGGGGGCTTAAGGTATCAACTCTTGCTCAATGCCTAATGCAACAAATGTCTCTATGTTGTTCTTCTATCTCTGTTCTAACTAGCATAGCTATGGGAGGATTTCCATTTATAGCAAGGGAAGATAGAACATGGATACACTTAAGGTGGGGAAATGGGTTTACCCTTTGGGTGGTTCCACTTTTGTAGGAACAAGAATCCCAAAGGGAGAAGCTCGACTCTATCCTTAGGAACAAACAACCATCTCTCTGCCACGAAGCTTCTAGATCTCGAAGCTTCACTTCCATTTTTAAAAAACTTTCCAAACCAGGATCACTGTAAGTATGATTCTCATTCTAGCACCAATCGGCGCTACCCCAGACCAAAAATATCCATCGGTGCGATCAAGACACGCAGGGGGCGCACCGCTCCAAATAACCATGTTTTTAAGGAGCTTCTTTAGGAATGGTCAATAGAGAGTTTACTCAATATGTTGCAAGGGATATAATGGCACGTTTTCATGATGGAAAATAGACACAGGGGTCACTGTTAGGGGTTTTGAGGATAACAAACAGGGAGTACAGGGATAGTGAAAAATTGTTGTGTAACAAGGGGACAATGCCTTCAAGCTCATTATTCCACCATTCCTTGGTTTTCACCCAATTTTTAATGTGGACCGCCTTTGACCATACTTTCCAACATTATTCGACACATCCGAGAGTGCAGAGCAACTCACACCAACATATTTAAACCCAGACTGCTTGGAAAAGACAACAACTAATAGAATCATGGATGCACATATCAAGAACGCCTGCTAGTAGAGGATCCGGCTATATCAAATTGTCAAAGCAGGCCAACTCCTTCACCAGGGAAAGTTGTTCACGAGGGATCAGATTCAACATAAATTTCCTCAGCTCATGGAGGCTCTGCATGCAATGGGGAGCATTTCTTCCTAAGAGCGAAGGAATGACCCAGGTGGATATTGGTGGCCAGCCACCTATTCCACCTAGACCTCCAGTTAGTTTCATCATTTTCCTTGTTTATAGCAGCATTTACTATTTTTAGCAATTTTTTGAGTCCTAAACTTCCGGAGCAGTTTTGACCCCCTAAACAGTGTTTTTTTAAAGTCTGCAGCAAGCCCTTAACCATAAGAAAGGGTTTGTAGCAAATCATGTAGTAATCTTCGAGATATTTCTAACGATATATCGTATGCACCAAACGGAGATAATATGACCAAGTTATGACCCCGGGAAGTTGACTACCCAACTAACCCCAACGGGGCCCACAAAATCTTGGTGTTCCATCTCCTAGGGTTACAGTTTTGGTTGTTTAGGATTTTCCCATGTTATTAAATAATAAAAATTCCCTTGAGCCTCATTGTAACATAGTTCAGAGGCATGTAGCCACCACATCTCTTCTCAAAGATAAGTTAGCATCAGCCAAGCTAGTTTATTTCCATTTTGTCTGTAAGCTTATTTCAGTTATTTGATATTAATGAAATGAAGCATATTTTCTGCTACACCTCTATGTTTATGTTTGTTTTTGTATTTTATCATGTTCCTGCATAAATCTGGATTATCAGTTGAATAGTGTGCATCATAAAGTTATATAAGCATTTGGAATATTTCTTTTTTTGTGAATGTTTTCCCATTTCCAACTCCTCCAATTAGAAATAGATACAATGGTTTCTCTATCTTCATATGTTTTTTCATTGCAATGTCTTTGATAATTGCTTATTTCTCCCTATTGAGCATTATTCTTATCTTGTGATATTATGCATTCTCAAGTAGAAATGGATGTTCAAACAAATGGAATCTAATATTCAACTATCTTTTTCTTTCATGGTGAATGGAACATTGCAGATATATTTCCAAATCATATTTCTCACTGGGGTGTTCAACAATTTTCTGTTTTTTATTGTATTACTGGAATCCATGGAATTGTTCTAGATTTCCTGGATTACATTCTATAGATTACCCCATAGTGGGTTGATTTTATATGTGAATTTAGATTCATTTATTTTTATTGTGTTTTCATGTAATATATAAGAAGCTTCCCATGATACCAAGTTGTGTTTCAATGCCTTCTCATTTTTCAAATGGGACATATAGAAAAATATTTTCACTACAATAGTTTTCATACTCAATGGTTTTCTTGTATTTGATGAAGCATATTACCTTTGGTTCTTTATTTTTGTAATAGGTGTTCCATTTTTATTGTATCTTGATGCAAATTCAGTCATGCATACATGCTTTATAGCATCAGGGCTAGCAATGTAATAATAAATAATGGAATTAAACATGGCATTTCTGGAATTTTCATCTTCATTTATTAGCAAGAATGATGGTTTGAGGATAAATTTGCATTCATCCATTGGCCCTGTGTTTATAAATATGCATTCTCGTGTAATATTCCAAAAATTTAGCCTACATCTAAATGGAATGTTATAGTTTGTTTTATCACTAAGTTGGTGAATAAGTGGGTAGGTAGGCCCATAAAATATTTAGAAAGAATAATAACGCTCCTAATGTGAAAGGAGGAAGAATAAATAGGTGGATTAAGCACCTTTGGGTGTGAATTGGAGGGGATACATGTTGAAGAAGTCGACTTTGACCAAGTCAACAGCGATGTCATGGAGGAGTGGCATTCATGAGGAGACAACGCAGTTTTAGTGGAGGACAACTTGCATGAGCTTAGTGGAAAGTATGGATGGGACCCAATGTGAGAAGGCTCACATACTATATATGGAGGGGATGGCAGCCATTGTTATTCATGTTTTTGGATTATCATTTGATATTGCTCTGTTTAGACTTTGCTTCCTTTTACTGTTTAGCGGGGTTGTTGTTCTGTTTAGCAGAAGGGTGTTCCTAATCGAGAATCCCTACCTCATCCTTAGGGAAGGAGAGGTTCTTTGGGCTGAATTTCCTCATTCCATCATTCTAGCCAAGCTACCTCCTTCAGCTACAGTGCAGTTTCTGTTTAGAGCTGGGTTGTGTTGCAGGGTGTAGTAAAGGAGGATCACATAGAGCCAATTATGGGCTTGTTTTTCAATGGAGAGGAATCCTATCCATTGGATGACCAGAAAGGAGGGCTCCTTAGCATATTTTTACATATTTTTCATCAGGCCAACCATCTAACATCCCTCACAGTGCAGTCATAAACCAGAACTGTGCTATTTTTGGAGGCAGTTGTTGGGAGGGTTCGTTGAGCTCATCAGGAGGGTCTATTTCTGAGAAGAGGGATCAGCCTTCTATTTAGAAATAATATTGGAGGATGACATCATAATTTTATATCTTTCATAGCCTCATTCTCTTCAGATCCAGTTTTTCGTGACATCTCAACCCAAGGGTTATTTTTCATATTGTATATTTCTTGGTATTTCTAGCAATCTTTTTCGGGTTGGCTAGAAATCATGTATTAGAGCCCACATCCTCTTTTCTAGGCATTTATTTTGCTTCTATCAGCCATATTTCATTTATGTATGTTTACAGCAGCAACTACACTGATATAGACAGCATTGTCACTGCTCTCTGGCATTCTATATAGTTGTAGCAACTCATGTGCTGATTGTTCTGATCATTGGAGGCTTTTCCTTATTGCTTGAGTGGCTTGACCCTCAAGATATTTTTGTATATTATTGTTGATATCTTAATAAAATGATGGCATCATATTGATCCCTCTTATGTCATGTTCAGATTTTCTATGTTTTACATTATCATGCATGTATTGTTGAGTTTTCCCATTTGGGAATATCACATCCCGTGAACTATGATTCAATGGTAGAGAAAGTGCTATATGCACTGCTTTTTGCACCCAAATATGTTGGAGATTAAGAAAATCATTTCCCAATGATTGTATCATTTCAATAGCATTTAATTTTTTCTTTTCATGTTATATTCTTATTCTTTTGAATGCATTTGTCATCGATTAGTAAATTTTTTTCATGTAAGGTATGCAATATGATGCAATTGCATATGCATTAAGCACAGATTGGGCATCATAAGTATTTGCATTCCATAATTGTGGCATGTTCTTTGCAAAGCTATTGTTGCAAATGTGACGGGGTTTTCATTCCAAAAAAATCATCGGTTGTTTCAATGGACTTTGTATTTTTACGATGTAATCATCTTCAATCAACTGTATATCATCCAAAAAATCATTAAAAGTACTATTTCTATCATATTTTCTAGTTTCTGGGATACCATAAAATAATTTTTCTTTTTCATTCATTGTGTCATCTAACAAGGCAATTGGTTCAAGAACTTGTGTGCTTCTCATGGGAGGCATTGGAAAATTGTATCTACAATGTGAACTCTTTCTCTTTTTACAACCTTTTGTATGATGGTGTTGATGTTTTTTTGCAAGCTCTGGATCGAGGTGGTATGTGTTACAAGTCAAATAACTACTGGAAAAAAATTCAATGTCAATGTTACTATTAACTCCATATATCGGTGCATTTTCTACCCATAACAGCCCACACTCATGTTTTCTTCCTCTATTTTGGAACTCAAATAAATAGTAGTAATCCACTATGTTTCCAAAGAATTTTTTATCTTGAGATATCATTTGCTTTAACACATTGATTCTATGCCTATTATAACAACTACAAATTACTGCATTTTTTCTTATCAAATAGTCAATATTGAAATCCTATATTGTTTTAATATCTTTTGTTTTTATTCTTTTGTCATGTAATCTGGTCAATGTGTTCACCAATGGCCCCCACCGGTGTTAATCACTTGTAAATGTGACAAATAAAGTTCGCGGTCCTTGTCGAATTATCATGGAAAATATATTTTTCTTCATTTGTTGCAAGAAATAGGGAGAAATTATTATGTGTTTGAAATCCATGTAACCAATGTCACTTCTAAGAATATTGTCTAAGTTAGGTTTGTATTTAACATATTTGGCTCATAAGTTTCTTCCTTTTAATTTTATATTTATATTTCTTACTAAAATGCATGAAAGTAATTTTTCAATTATTATTTACAATGTTTTGAAACATAGATTAGTTGTGTGGTAAGAGAAATCACTACTGTAGTGCATCAGCTCCCATTGCACAATGTTTTGGTAGTAGAAGCTCTCAACAATGTCACTATTGTTAGGATCCTATAGTAATAGGGACCATAATTTTGGATTGACTATTTTTAATCTTGTAATATTGTACATACCTTTGCTTTCTACAAATGTTTTCCCATATTAAAAAAAATGAAAAGAGGGTATGTCCTAAGAGAAAAATCATAGGATCAAAATAAATAAGAATAAAAATATATATATAAAGAATGAACCCCACAAAAATAAACAAAAATAGATCTTGAAAGTGTCGCACATTCAAATGCCACTACTATTAGTTTAGTTTACTTTTTGCAAATAAAAATTGTATGCAACTTGTCCAAAATTCCACAATTCATGATGATAAAATAGTTTAATCTTGATTCATTCATGCTTTTAAATTTCAAGTAATGGTAGTTAGTGAATAAAGATCAAGCCAAACCATTTAATAGTGGTAGATCAGTAGTTAGGTAAAGAATAAAAATGAACTCATCAGTTTAATCTGAGCCATTTGAAGTTATAAGGTTAGAAGCAGGTTAGTTTTCTTATTAAAAGAAAATAAAAGGGTCGGCAAGCTCAAATGCACCCAATAAAGGAAATAAAAATGTTAGGATAACTAAAGGGTAGGTAGATTACTTTCACAAGCATTGGAAAGCATAAAATGGTTCATATCTAATCACTATGTCTTTCTAACATTTTCCCTTGTAAAAATCACTTTTCTTATCCCTTCCCCCCATTTAGAAATCATTCTCCCCTACTCTACCCCTTGTCCCTTCCTAAAAACCCTTTTCCCTTTGAAAAATCACTTTCCCTTTACTAATTCCACATTATTCAATGCAAAACCCACTTTGCATAGTTTAAATTCACTAATATGTATTGGGCCCCTCTTCCCTTTAAGTTTAATTATATTAATACCCTAGCCATTATATTTTACAAAACCCCGCTTTTCTCATTTTAACCTAGAATTTAAAGTCCTCCATATCAATATCTGCTTTTATTCATTCGATTAAATATATTTCTAAATGTATTTCATATAAATCAACTTTTATGTATTCATTAACCCCCCGTACATATTAAACCCTTCCTTTATATAATCAATCATATATATATATATATATATATATATATATATATATATATATATATATATATATATATATATATATATATCAACCCATTATACCCCTTCTCATATATAACCCGGGTCCCACTTATTTGAAACCCTGACAGTTTGTCAACCGTCCAATCTCCATTGTCAGATCCAACCACTCCCACGCCCTTTTTCATTCCCCGAGAGTCCAAAGATTAACACCATGGGAGGTTGTGAAATGAGTGGTTTCGCACCACCTCTTCCCTACCATGCGGAACTTCCATGTGCTATTGCACTCCTCCAGCATAAACCACCAAACTGCTCCTAAACAGTGCGACAAACTACCTGTTCGCTCCTGCAATATGCAGTAAATCACCAATGCGATAAATCAAAATCCCGCCAATAAAGTAAACCATAGTTCTAAACCCTGCACTATGATAAACCAATGCGATAACTGCACCATGTAAAAAACCACAAAGTCTTCAAAAGAAACTTTGCTTTTCGTACCTTTGCGAATTAGCGAAAGAACAATTAAAAACCATTACCAACCAGATTAAGCCTTGTTCCAATCTGGATTCTTTCCACAGGCCTCCCTGTTCCCTGAAAATGTTTTTGCTTCCCTGCAAACTTGTCTTTTATTAACAAATTATTTTTTTTGTAGGTAATTAGCATACCATGAGATCGGATAAACAATTTCATACTAGTTCCAAATTTGTTTACTCCAAAAACTCCCAGGTTATGAATTCAAATGGTTCTCCTCAACAAAAGATTCTATACAGCAACAAAGCAGAAGGAAACAATTTACAAAATAAAGGTTAAAACAAAGATGAAAACATTTACATCATCCAAGTTTATTCAAAGTAATTCTCTAGGACATATTTTACATGAAGTTACAAATGTCTTTTCAGAAAAATCCATTTTGACTAAAAACACAAGAACACAAGAAAGTCAGTGTGATTTACTATAGGTGAAAGAGTAAATAGATGAAAGACAGGGGAAGAAGCTAGCGTGAAAGCAATAGTCAAAGAGATAAGAAAACAAAAATATCCCAGAAGCAAACAACAAATCCAATAAATAGGGACAACTAGCATTTAGTTACATAGGTGTCTCTATCTTCTTGCATGAAGATATTTTATTTTCCCTTGAATAAATCCTAAATCATTTTTAGGATATTTTGTATTAAGTTTTGTATAAATAATTCAGTAATTCGAAGGATTGAGTGTGGATTTTTGAGCATTTCTATAGTTGTAATTGATCTAAATAGCTGAGGGTTTATTGTACCATTTTAAAGTCAACAGATAGGACAAGTAATAAAAGCATTGCATTACAGGATTCATGTGTTGAGCTACTTCAGTGAAGTATATTTCAATTGTTCATTTTTATTTTTCTTAAGTATTCGATAAAATTGCATGTTTTTCCAAATTTAAGTGTTATAATAGGAATATTATTGCAGAAATTGTTTAAGAATACTATGTTCTAAAATGTTATTCATTTTAATGTTTTCCTCTGATATCTGGATCTGAGAATCCTTAATTGCTCTCCCATCTTGATTGACCTCTTTCTAACTTCTTTCATTATCTATTTTAAGGAATCCTTAACTGCTCCTTGATCCTGATTGAAAACCACTTCACCATTCAGCCTTTAAAGATTTGATTTTGGTTAGCTACCCTACCCTGTGAACACTTCCTTTAGAACTTGATTTTGTCTTGTATTCTTGATATTTTGACTCCATAGCCCAATGGAAAAGTAGAAAAAACAACTATCCATCTAAATCAGTAATTCCACCAAACAAATCAAAATCAAACCCAATCAATCTTTCATAACTAGCCTAAAATTAGTAAAAAACAACAAAGTTAAATCATATAGAGAGAGCCCTCTCTGAGTATTAGGAAGGTTAGATCCTAATCTCAAAATTAGGTTTGTGGTTACCTCAGTGATATCTTTCTTTAGCCTTGAGAAATTACTGAGTGATAACATAGTGGCAACTCTGATGAGGAAAAACAAATATCTTCTTCAGAAAACTTATACAAGGATCAGAACTCATCTATGATGGTGGACAGTGATCAGAAACACAAAGGCTAAAATCATCCACCTGGCGACTCCAAATCGATTTCAAAATAAAATCCAAGACTCCACTGGAGGAATGAACCTAAAAGAACAGCACGGGAAGATCAGGTTTCTAACTTGGATTATATTCCAAGACATCATGTTCTTTCTCATCAAAAAGGTTTTTCAATGTATATTATATTTTAGAAAATATCTTAGACTAGTATTTAATTTCTTTCTTTTGGAGATTGTAAATATAAATTCTCCCTATCCCTTTGAGCAGATTTCTTCCGAAACTTATGATGATCATCTTCCAATTAATAAGCCTCAAATAATCAAAGCTAATCTTACAATTCTTGTACATATTCCTATACCTTGTAAAGTTCCTAATAGATATAAGCCACTCATCTTACCTCCTATACTCCATGATTTCCCTGATAAATATTACAAATATCTCCCCAAGTTTGATGGATAAAATGGTAACATCACTACCGAAAAACATATTCAAGGTTTTGATAATTATCTAGACCTATTTGAGACTGATGAAGATGATGTTAGAATCGGGATTTTTGCTCTTTATTTGCAAAGTAAAGTAAAGAGTTGGTCCAAGAACCTGCCTATTGCAAGCATCTCAAATTTCCAACAGTTTGTCAAAATTTTCCTTGATAAATGGATAATCAAAGTCAACCTTTTTATGATCATAGAAGAATATCATCAGTTGAAAAGACATCCAAATGAGACAATACAACAAATTTCTGCCAGATTTAATCAAGTTTATTATTCAATGCGAGAAAATATAAGACCTCCTCCTGATTCAGCTCTCTTGCATTATCCAAAGGCCTTTGATCCAGAAATAGAGTTTCAATTAAGAGAAAGAAACTTGGAAACACTTGAACAGATGCAGAACATTGCAGTAGATGTAGAAGTTAATATGTTAATTAGAAGGGAAAAGTTGAAAGCAGAAGAAAAGAAGAACAACATTACAGAGCACCTGACATCTTCAGAGGTAAAAATCGTCATTTTGGTAAGTAAAATAGAGGAAATGATACAAAATATCACCATGAAAGATTATTTTTTCATTCAAGATCACCATGACCCATTGATTGCAGGAAAAGAAGAAGTTGTTGGCCATAAAAAAATTTATGTTAATCCCAATTGCCATAGATTAGAAAATGGATTTATAGATCAATATGTGGAGGAGAAATCTACTGATCTAATGTGTATGTTTTGAGGAATTCCTTCTTTTAATGATTTGCCTGAGTATGATCAATATCATGATAATTATGTTCTCCAAATTCAAGCTAACTTTGCAGATCAATCAGTAGCTAATTTGTGGGATAAGGAAATTCACTTTCAGCAGCTCGAATGCAGTGATTAGAAAATACATATTAGCTATGGGAGTGAAGAAGGAAGTGTAGAAAATTTGGAAATAAGTGAAGGATATTTGCCTCTTTTTTTTGCTTCATTTCAGTTCATCAAAGAAAACTTTAATGCAATCAAAAATCAGCAGTCTTTAGATATTGTTATTGACAACAAAGAAGACAATGAAACTCTTAATCAAGATTCTTTAGTTTCACAATTAAAGTTATCAAATTCTATTGAAATACCTAATCAAATGACACAGGAAAGTTCTATACCACTATCTTTTGAAGCATTACATCTTTTTAAATAAATTTTTCATAATATTTCTAAAGCGAATGATGAGCAGCCTGCAAAAATATATGAAGTTCTATTCAAACCTATATGCAATAGGTTGCAACAATCCTTCCAAGTCCTTCATGATCCAATATCTAATTTATTGGATGATGAATAAAATCAAATTTTTTCTTCATTTACTAACTAAGAGCTTCGGAATTAAGATGATAAAATTCTTGTCAGATAAACATTTCCATCAGTAGAAATATCATCAGAAAGCTCATGTGAAAATCAGCAGTTATCTCAGGACAATTATAGGTTAATTTTGCAAGGAAATAAAGGTAAATATGCCAGCTTAGACTCATGGCATGGAGGCCATCCAAAATAGATGTACAGTTGCTTGGATCAATTGAACATTAGTGCATATATCTTGGAAGATCCTTTTGAACAATTTCTAGAGTCAACAAATAAAAGTAAATATTTCCTTATCAAATTCATATTTGTTGACAAGTTTCTGTTGGGTTGTAGAACTTCGGTTTTGATCACAAATAAGAAAATTCAGCCAAATCCATCAATGTATATAATTCTTGAATGGTTGCATTGTTTGTTTCATTTTACCTAATCAACAGTTATACAGTTGATTAGAGTAAGTAGGTAGAATTTCAGTTTGAGTGAATTTTTGTTTCAACAACAAATTTATTTCAAAAAGAGGTTGTGAGTTCAGAGATTATGTGACAAAGCATGTGCAGGATTGGGATAGGCCCAATGGATTAGGCCACTAGGAAATGGTGTTCTTGACATCTCACAAGGAGATGCCATGCCCAAGTGAAGCCACTGTTAGGATCCTATAATAATAGGGATCATAATTTTGAATTGACTATTTTTAATCTTGTAATATTGTACATACCTTTGCTTTCTGCAAATTTTTTCCCATATTAAAAAAAAATGAAAAGAGGGTATGTCCTAAAAGAAAAATCAAAGGACCAAAAGAAAGAAGATTAAAAATATATATATAAATAATGAACCCCACAAAAAGAAACAAAGATAGATCCTGAAAGTGTCGCACATTCAAATGCCGCTACTATTACTTTAGTTTACTTTTTACAAATAAAAATTGTGTGCATATTGTCCAAAATGCCACAATTCATGATGATAAAATATTTTAATATTGATTCATTCATGCTTTTAAATTTCAAGTAATGATAGTTAGTGAATAAAGATCTAGCCAAACCATTTAATCGTGGCATATTAGTAGTTAGGTAGATAATAAAAATGAGCTCATCAGCATAATCTAAGCCATTTGAAGTTATAAGGTTAGAAGTAGGTTAGTTTTCTTATTAAAAGAAAATAAAAGGGTCAGCAAGCTCAAATGCACCCAATAAAGGAAATAAAAATGTTAGGATAAATAAAGGGTAGGTAGATTACTTTCACAAGCATTGGAAAGCATCAAATTGTTCATCTCTAATCACTATGTCTTTCTAACATTTCCCCTTGTAAAAATCCCTTTCCTTATCCCTTCCCCCCATTTAGAAATCATCCTCCCCTACTCTACCCCTTGTCCCTTCCTAAAAAACCCTTGTCCCTTCCTAAAAGCCCCTTTCCCTTTGAAAAATCACTTTCCCTTTACTAATTCCACATTATTCAATGTAAAACCCACTTTGCATAGTTTAAATGCACTAATATGTATTGGGCCCCACCTCCCTTTCTGATTTGAATTCCCCGCTATATTAATAACCCCTCCTCCATTATATTTGACAAACCCTTTTTTCATTTTAGCCTATAGTACTTAAATTCCCTCCCACTATCATTATCAACTCTTTATTAATCCCCGTTAAATATATTTCCCAAAGTATATATTTCATATTAAATCCAGCTTTATATATTCATTAACCCCCATTACATGTTAAACCCTTCCGATTTGTATCCCCTAATCACTCATATATATATCTCAACCCATTATACCCCTTCGCATATATAACCTCGGTCCCACTTATTTGAAACCCTGACAGTTTGCCAACCGTCCAATCTCCAGTGTCAGATCCAACCACTCCCACACCCTTTCACATTCCCCGATAGTCCAAAGATTAATGCCATGGGAGGTTGCGAAATGAGTGGTTTCGCACCTACTCTTCCCTGCCATGCGGTACTTGCATGTGCTATCCTCCATCATAAACCACCAAACAGCTCCTACACCGTGCGATAAACCGCCTATTCGCTCCTGCAATTTGCAGTAAATCACCAATGCAATAACTCAAACTCCTGCCAATATAGTAAACCATAGTTATAAACCCTGCACTGTGATAAACCAATGCGATAACTGTGCCATGTAAAAAACCACAGAGTCTTTAGAAGAAACTCTGCTTTTCTTACCTCTGCTAATTTGTGAAAGAACAATTAAAAGCCATTGCCAACCAAATTTAGCCTTATTGCAATCCGGATTCTTTCCATAGGCCTCCCTATTCCCTGAAAATGTTTTCACTTCCCTGCAAACCTGTATTTTATTAAAAAATTGCTTTGTTTTGCAGGTAATTAGCATACCATGAGATTGGATAAACAATTTCATACTAGTTCCAAACTTGTTTACTCCAAAAACTCCCAGGTTATGAGTTTGAATGGTTTTCCTCAACAGAAGATTCTATACAACAACAAAGCAGAAGGAAACAATTTACACAGTAAAGGTTAAAACAAAGACGAAAACATTTACATCAGCAACAACGAAGTTGATTCAAAGTAATTCTCCAGGACATATTTTACATGAAGTTACAAATGTATTTTCAATAAAATCCATTTTGACTAAAAACACAAGAACACAAGAAATTTAGTGCGATTTACTACAGGTGAAAGAGTAAACAGATGAAAGACAGAGGAAGAAGCCAGCGTGAAAGAAACTGTCAAAGAGATAATACAGCAAAAATATCCAAGAAGCAAACAACAAATACAATAAACAGGGACATCTAGCATTTAGTTACATAGGTGTCTCTATCTTCTTGCATGAAGATATTTTATTTTCCCTTGAATAAATCATAAATCAGTTTTAGGATATTTTGTATTAAGTTTTGTATAAATACTTCAATAATTCGAAGTATTGAGTGTGGATTTCTGAACATTTCTATAGTTGTAATTGAGCTAAATACCTAAGGGTTTATTGTACCATTTTCAAGTCAGTAGACAGGACAAGTAATAAATTCATTGCATTACAAGATTCATGTGTTGAGCTACTTCAGTGAAGTATATTTCAATTGTTCATTTTTATTTTTCTTAAGTATTCCATAAACTTGCATGTTTTTCCAAATTTAAGTGTGATAATAGGAATATTATTGTAGAAATTGTTTAAGTATACTCTTTTGTGAACTGTTATTCATTTTAATGTTTTCCTCTGATATCTAGATATGAGAATCCTTAATTTCTCTCCCATCCCAATCGACCTCTTTCTAACTTCTTTCATTATCTGGTTTAAGGAATCTTTAACTGCTCCCTGATCTCGATTGAAAACCACTTCACCATTCATCCTTTAAAGATATGATTTTGCTCAGCTACCCTGCCTTGTGAACACTTCCTTTAGAACTTGATTATGTCTTGTATTCTTGATATTTTGACTCCATAGCCCAATGGAAAAGTAGAAAATACAACTATCCATCTAAATCAGTAATGCCACCAAACAAATAAAATTCAAACCCAATCAATCTTTCATAACTAGCCTAAAATCATTAAAAACAAAAAATTTAAATCATAAAGAGAGAGCCCTCTCTGAGTATTAGGAAGGTTAGATCCTAATCTCAAAAGTAGGTCTGTGGTTACCTCAGTGATATATTTCTTTAGCCTTGAGAAATTACTGAGTGATAACAATTATCACGCATGTCTCCAAATAAAATTGATGTAAATTTCATCTCCTCTGCATATTTGTCTATAAAAATTCCAAGGCATTGTTTCCCTTCAGTTGGAGTAACCTCGATCAACTTGTCTTGCAAATCATTGATGCATTGGGACCCTATGTATCAGTGTACCAACATTTCAGTTGGTGTTTCTTTTTTGATCGTTGGTTGTTTCATTTTTGTATTCAATGCCAATGTTTTTAGTTGAAGCATTTAAAGCAGTTGATTGTAGAATGTTATTCCAATCCCTATTTATGCTTATGTTTTCAGCTTTATAAAGGTGTCGAGAACATAGTTCTCTCATTGCATTCATCACATTGTGCACACAAACTTTTCCTGTTTGAAATGCATTTTTATATTCCAATCATCTTTTCAATGCAACATTGATTGTTTTTGTGTCCTCCATAGATTGTGGAAATTCATTTTGGATAATGTATGTTTGGATAGGAACATTGATAATCATGCCTATTAATCCCATTTGTGCTTGTTTATAGCGCCATTGTCTTATTTTTGCAAATGCAATTCTTAATGTGACAAGATGCTCTACAAGTTCTGAGAGTGTGGTTTCAATTTTAAATGGTATGTTCTACCTAATCCTTTCAGGAACAAAAAATTGTGGAAATTTTCCACTTTTAAGTGCTCTTTTGCAAAATTTTCATATTACTCTTGTACGAAGTTTTTTAAAACTATCAAATAAATCTACATATATTTGTTCCAAGTCATGTTCAATGCTTACTAGATTCTTTTGGAACTGCAATTTTTACATATCAGATCTTTTCAGGTGTGCCTGTATCTTAGCTAGGTAAATTTTCAAGGTATATTTCTTGGGCAAGTAACAATGTTGACTTTGCAATTTTTCTTTGCATGATTGTTTATGGTTCTTTGTTTCTAGACGCAGTAGTTGTTTTAATCTATGGACATTGATCAAACTATTTGTTTGTGTTTTCATTGTCAGCATGGCACATTGCAATGTATCTTGATGCTTATATGCATTTGTTGGCATGGGGCCATGTTTTATGTGCAAGGAGGTTGTTCCTATTGCTAGCATTTGACATTGTGCATTGTATCTATTGTTGTTTTCGTCTAATGGAAAAGGTGCATAATGAGTATGCAATTTATCGGTTTGAAGTGACATTAAGCTATATGCTTTGCTTGAACAATAGTTGCATTGGAAATAATTTAAAATGATTCTAGTTAGAAAGGATCACTCTTGTATGTTCACTTTGAATATTAATTTTTCCTACTGCAAGAAAAATGGTCCACTTTCAACCCCACCTTTTTCATATGCAATTGCCATATTAAAAGGTATGCTTGCCAATTTGCAACTCTTTTTTTACTTTTTATAACATCATTTGATATATATTTTTGTAAACAATGCAATGCATCATATATGTTGTGCATTATCGAATTACAAAATGACTGGACAATGTAAAGTCTCAAGGACCTTGTATCAATGTCAAGCATTATCAAATGACAAAATGTAGAGAACATGTTATCTCCACAAATCAATATAAGATTTATCACTTTATGCGATTCATGGGCTTGGATTTTTTCATTAATCACTTTGCAATAGATTTGTATATATTTTCAAGAAGGATAAAAGTATATAGTTCATGTTACAATGCTTTGGCCTATTTTCTTGTACAACAATGGTTCATAGTGAATATTAAGAGGATTCTCATCATGGAAAAATATATGCAATGGGTGTGTTGTTTTTCTTGAATTGAAGAGCAGATACATTTTTTTTTTGTGCTTGACCAACTCCCTATTGGTAAGTTCAACCATTTGGCCAACAAGCGTACATGCAAAATGTATCTTCCATAGTCATTTTCCATTGTCAATAAGACCATTTGAAGCAAGGAAACGCATCCTCCGCAAATATGTTTCAACATCATGAATTCCATGAAGTTGATATAGGAAATTAGGTGCTAGATCATAATTAAATGATTCTATTTATTCTATCTAGCCTTGTTTAAGACATATCAAGAAGTGATTTATTGTGTCATTTCTCTATTCAGTCGATGTATAGTGGAAATGCAAAATCACTTCAATTGCATTGAAAATAAAATCGCCTAGGGTGTATAAAAATGCTTGAAGTTTGAAAATATTATTTGTGTTCAATACATCGTCAATAGTTGTATTATTATTTCATAGCTTTTTTGATTGCCAACTTTCAACATCAATTATTTCACACATTTTTGTATAGTTGTCTTGTGAGAGTTTTCGTTGAAACTGGTTAGCTAAATGTACTTGCCCTGTGTTTGTGACAATTTTACTTGCAATGAAATAGGGGCGGGGAGGAACAATACAATGCAACGTGCAACTAAGTCTACATTTCCACTTTCATGTATTTTCGAAAGAGAAAAATGCAATTGGCATATGAGTTTCTATCTGCAAAAGTGTTGACTTATGACATATAACAAAAGCAGTACAAGTCCTCACGAAAGAAAAATAAAAACCATTAAATGGATTAAGCCTATTAAATATTCTCTAGTTTTTTTTCCCTAGTAGGTTAAAGATATTAGTTATTATGTGCAATGTCTTATAGAATCTAAAGGGAGATGCACTTCCTAGTAAATTCAAATTTTTTTATGGCATAACTTTCTGAATTTTTCCTAGTTGTTTAGAAATGTTCTATGTCATACATGAGACTAAATCTAAATTTAAAATCTAGCTAGTGTAAATATTCACATTACTTAACATCTGCAATGTTTTTAAATGAAACTGCAACACTCAAATGGAAGCCGATGTGGAAAATATTCCTATTTAGGAGCCTGAGTGCAAACAACGAATAGTGAAACTGAAAAAGGTTGTTTAAAATACTAAATTCACATGTTTTTTTAAATGGATTTTGTCAATAGATAAAATCAAATCCATGATATTTTACATAGATATATTCCTCAAAACATAGAGCAAACCATAAGGACATGGAAAGGGTCAAGAAAAATAGACAACCAATGAATATGTTTCATTTTGAACAAAAAAAATCGAGACACTGACATACCTTATTGACAATGTCGGTACAGATTCAATTGCACCAAGGTTCCCAAACTTCCTATTCTTTCAAATACCTTTCTTCTAACTCCTCCATATGTTTTCAACCCACGAAAATTATTGGCAAAGTCGAAATTCTATCTGAAATATTTGCAGCATAATGAATTGTAACATTCATAAATGCTTAGACACTTACTATTTGATTTCTTTGGCAATGGCATGAAATATTTTTTCAAGTATTAAAGCTCTAAGCAATTTCACTAAATACATAGGATTGCATAAAAAAATTTGAACATTGTAGTACAATCCAGACCTCAAAATATTTGGTATTTTGTCATCATTTTTACTGTAACTATACTATTATGAAATTTTGTGTGTAGTAATAAATAATATTCACAATAATAATATTTTAGTCATATAAAATAAATGGAAATATGAAACTCTAAAACTATATTATTTTCTTGACTACGTTAAAGTCACAAAGTTTTCACTTCCAAATCAGTCGAGAATGGACAGTGAAACAACTTGGCCAATAGAGAAATTTCTTGATCCCCAACTTCCTTTGGAAAATTATACCTGGGCCATTAATGCTTGTTATCACTGCAAGTGTGGGAGTATCATCAAATATTTATCTCCTTGAGCTCATGCATTAACGTGTGCACTGCGATTGATTTGGATCAAATATTTATGTTTTCATTACATGGAAACCCTAAACAAAATAAATGGAAATATTAATGCACGAGTATGAGAGAGGTGTTGTTATATTAAATTTCATTTAGAATTTGTATAAACAATAAATAATTCATTAAATGAGAAGGTGAAATATCCAATTAATACAAAGCAAGAGAAATCAATAGAAAGCTAAATCATAGTTGTGAATCTTACAATGGAATTTATACTTCTTTGATTTACTTGCTACCTCACTTGATGCCATCTTAATTTCAATTGTTATCCAGACCATACAAAATTAATATGCTTAAAATTATTCATTCCTATATTTAGAACCCTAAGTGAGGAGAAAAGGGCCTAAATAATTGCAATCAATAGGTTACATTGGATACAGGTTTTCAACCCAAACTGCCATTTCATGAGGGTCACAATGTTATGTTACATAATGCAATGGCTCATAAGCAAAACTTTATCTTTACATGAAGGCTTTTGTATATAGCCAAGAAATTTATTTCCATTGCATTGTTGTTGAAATTCCTTTGGTCGACAGCTCTACCCTACAGAGTTCCTCAACATTGACTTGACTCACTACCATATCACCTGAACTAAACTCCCTTCAAGGGTCACCAATTTCTTAGCAGTAAGTGGTTAAAACTTAAAAGATTGCCTGCGTAGACATGCGTGGAATTCCTTTTCCCTAGCGTACAAATGTTTATATATAGACAACACATCCAATGCACACCTTTCCATGGTATTCAGGGTCGTAACTAAACCTTGAAAACATATTCCCCGTGCCCTTTCTAAATGTCAATATTTTTGTGGCCTTCTTTGTTCTCTAAAAACCCATTAGTTTAGGAAATAGTCGCATTGTTGAAAGCTCTGGAGGGATAGCGCCAGTGGATGTTGTAGTGAGTAGTTGAGGCTTTAGAAGCACATCCGCAAAGGTCGAGCTGATTTCACAACTACTGCAACTAAGCCATAGGGTAAACTATGCTAGAGCAATGTGGTAAAATCCATTGAATCCAAAATCCAGCGAAGTGCTCATTTAGACCTTGCACAAACTCACATATCAGATAACACATATCCATCCATATTTACCATGAACTAGTTGTCGTAGCTCCATGTTAGACAACCACGGATAACCCTATCACTATGCGGTGGAAGAAGAACTAAGTTGGAAGTAAGCATATTTCCGAAGATGAAAAAACGAGCAAAGCATCATGTGTTGCGACATAGTTGGAGTCGGGACTAGATCGTCGTCAAGCATGTTAATGTACCAAATAATGGGACCGATGCCAACTATGATGTACCAATGACGATAAAAAGGGTGGAGGTTCAGGACCAGAAATAAAAAATTTGGTCACACCAATGGATAGGGTCAACCCCGAGTGGGCTTTGAACTGAATATTGCCACTAGGTCCACCAAGACGCTACCACATTGACTATGGAAGGTCTTGTCACAATTATATACTTCCACATGGAGTACTCAGCGAAAACTGGGCCCACTCGTTGATAGGCCCCACTCCTCCTAGCACCTAACAAAAAATTTATTATTTGTTGTTCAGATAAGATAATTAATTTAGTTATAAAAACGAATGCAAATATAAGAAATAATTAATAATAAGGGACATTCATGTTTGTTTTAATTTAATATTAATTTTTCTTTGATGTATGGGAGTGTATTAATTCAACACCCTTGCAAACGGACTTGGGTCGTTAGTTAGTCGGTAGTTAGAAAAAAATGTTGCAAGTCCCCTGCAAATAAGGAGTAAACCAACCTCGACCTACTTTGGGAACTATGTATGTTTTGGAATTATCCTAGAACAAGCACATTGAACATTACTGTAGAAATACAAGCAAATAGAATCACATAAATATAAGTCCAGTGAAACATAATATGCATATCTAAGCTTTTTGTGCTCCACTGCATTATTGCCTTCCCACTTTGCTCTGTGAGTTCCGTTGGGTATTCGACAGTCAGGAGTGGGTAGTGAAAGAACTTGGCGAACAGAGAAAAGCCCCAACCCTGAATTGCTTTAGGGAAATGTTAAATTTCCTTAACATTTTGTATGAACAATTAATAATGTCTTTGTGGTCTAAATTCAATTTGTTTTCATGACTTTTGTGCATTTTAATGTGTAATATTGCAATTTATCAATTCTATGTGCTCATCCTACATTGTATTAATTCAACACCCTTGCAACGGAACTTGGGCCATCGGTTGAAAAAATGAGTAATCATACCATGGTACATTGCATTACTATAAAATTTGGTGAAAAAATCATTGCCAAATAAGACCCAAGGCCCATTTACCGATCAGAATGCAAATCAATATAATTCAAAAAAAATTAAAAATACATTGCTTTTGTTTTTTGATGTTCACTTTAGAAATTGCCTCTTTAATTTTTTTCAACCAGCGTTAATTGAGGGGTCAACACAAATCGATTGTGATATGTCCTACCAGCGACAGGGATAATAATATGTTAACACATAATATCATCTCAATTAAAAAAGTAATAAAAATAATTAATCAATTATATTTTGTTAGATCCCCATAATATTAGTGCAGCCTCCTTATTGTTATTGTTAGTGTAGACACCTTATTGTTATTGTTGTGCCTATGTAACCTCCATATTGTTATTGTTTTTCCCCATATAATCCCACTATTGTTATTGTTGTGCCCTTACATTATTATTGTTATGAAGGCTCTGATTATATTGTGACCCCTTAGACTCCTATATATACCAAGGAGGTCTTGTCATTTGAATCATCCAATAATGGTTCATTTATGTAATGTAAAATGAGGCTTCCCCCTCGAAGAGGCTTATTTTGAAGTCATTGGTCTATTTCTTCTTCTATTTTTTTATTTGGTTACATAACATTTGGTATCAGGGCTTTGGATTCTAGGATTTTACTGCTTCAAATAAGTCATCTTGGAATTTTCACAATAATTTTTTTTTTATTACGCTTCATAAGCTTAAATTTCGACCACATGGAGCCGAAATCTTAGTGAATTTTTGTAACAATTTCAAATATTGATTTGCTATATTTTTTGATATATGATCCAAAGAAGTTATATTTTTTCCATGCTCCAAGTTTTGTCTCAAACAAGTGACGTAGAGAAAATTTTTATAACTTTCTCTACAAGCATCAGATCTGAATTTAGTAAAAAGTAACTGAAAGTGAACAAACTATAGTTTTTTGTATATCATTTTAGGGCTGAAGGTTGAAATAGTGACACATGGCATTTTATACAAGTTATATCTACTTAACCAGTCCATAATCAAGTCATCGTGGGAGACTGGGCATAACTTTATCTTGAAGAATCCAATTGTTATCACTCAGAAAAATGAAGCATCATTTGACAAAGTCATATGGGTTCATGTGTCAAAGGTAGGGTTGTAGAGTTCATTTTTCATTACTTGGTCAAGGAAAAAAGAATTATTTTTTCTTATTAAGCTTACCCTAAGGTCTAAACCCACTCAATTTCAAATCCCCTCATGTCACATCACTCATAATTTTCTGACAGTTTTCATTTCCCAAGGTTTTAGTACCAAAATGGTCATTTTAGCCAAGAAACCACAGTTTTTGTAGCGAAATACACTGAGAAATTCCACTTTTTGCTATGAAACCGCTAATACTTTTGTAGCAAAACACCCATATTTACACTAAATACACTACGAAAGTGAGGTTTCATGTATGTCATGTCAAATTAGCTGTTAGGTGTTAGAAAATCATTTGAAAAGGATAAGTTAGATTCCATTCGAGTCAGTTAGGGTAAAGATCAAGGTACATGGTCAGGTCTGAAGTCATCATCACCATTTTAGGCATGTATGAGTCATCATTGTGTTATGAGTGGGCATCAAACTTCAACATTTTTCCAAATTAATTCATTTCTCGTTCTTCATTCCTTCTTTGCGTGATATTAATCTCTGGAGAGCATTTCATTAAGCCAAAGTTGTGGCTGGTATTTTAAAAGGTTGCAGATATCAGTGATCAAGCGAGGCAGAGAACTATCAAGTGAGGTAGAAGAACTATCAAGCGAGGTAGAGAAGACACTAAAGAAAATATGGTTGAAAAAATAAAGACAAATAAGGGTGGCCAATGTCTAAGATATGAGCCGTCAAATATGAATCTGATCAATGAAGACCCAACAGCAGTAGAAGTCTTTAGAAGGACAGGATGTTTATAGTTTTGTGAAAGACTACAAGGTTGTCATGTACAGGTTTCCAAAGAATTTGCTCTAAATTTTAGTGGAATAGCTACTAAAGTGGGGTGTTGGGGCCCTTGTTTTTGTTTAAGTTTTGAATTTTGAACTTGGACTCTTTTTGAGGGGATGTTGAATCTTTCCATTACACCAGAGGTCATTGTAGTAGCAACAGGGATTCCAAAGGGACAAGAGAAGTGGTTCAAAGGATTCAAATTTAACATGGAGGAGTGCAAAGAGCTTGTCAAGCCAAAAAACAGTCAAATGGACATTACTAATGCTATTCCAAGGAGTTGCATGAAGGATAACTACTCAAAGTTGTTGCTTATCATCCATAAATATTTCACTTGTGAAGGGAGATACCATAAAGTCTATTCTTACCATTTCAAGCTTCTCCTACACTTTATTGGTAAGATATCTCTTGATCTGCCTTGCTATTTACATAGAAGTTTATCAAAAATAGCAGATAAGGTCCAAGCAAAATCTGAAGGAAGTGAAACTTCATTGTTTCACCATGGTTTAATTAAATTGTTGGTTTTAGATGAGCTCCAAAGTCTAGGTAGAGATTGGTACTCTTTCTTATTTGTTAGTGTTTTTGAATTGGATACCCTTACTCCTACAAGAAATCCTAAACCTAGGGGTATCCCATCACCTTTAGTGGTAGAACCAAGTGAACCAGTCATGATGGAAATAGAGCAATTGCAAAGTTTTGATACACCCATTGTTCCACTTGCAAAACAAAATTCAGTCAAACCTGTAAAACAAAAGCAATATGTGAGTAAACAAGGCAACAAAAGGATAACAAGGAGTCAAACAATGGCTTTAGAAGATAAAACAGTGGTTGTAGAAGACAGAATAGTAGCTAAAGTAAATTTAGAAGATATTTTACATGCCATTGATATTGAAGAGACTCTTATAGTCTAGGCTGAGAATATAGAAGAAGGTGGACAGAAACTAAAGAAAGCCAAATCTGCAAAGAAACTAGAATTTGAAGGAGAAGATGTAGGTTTTATGTTCCAGGCAAGAAATCCCATGACAAGGCATGCCAGAAAACTTTTAGAGACCAGCAAAGAATTTCATCTAGCTACTGATACTGTCAAGCTACCACAAGACATCATTGATCTTTCATCACCTGCAGAGAAAAATTCAGTTAGCAAGCCAAAGAAAGGAAAGGAGAAAGTAATGGAAAAAAACAAAGTTTGAACTCCTTAAAGAAAAATTGAAGTTGGCCAATCATGAAATAGCTGTTATGAAGAAAGAATCAAGGAAACACAATTTCCAGAAGGTTCAATTTGAAAAGATAAAAGAGGTTTGGGAAGAGCAGGTTGACAGTGTTTCCAAGACCCTAGATAATACACAACAGTTAATCAAATGGACCATGCCATTGAGGAAAGAGGTGAAACATTTCAGTAAAATGAACTTGCATTTGAAACATACAAATAGAAACTTGAAGGATTAGGTTAAAGACCTGCATGAACAGCTAGAACTAATCTATGAGGAATTGGCAAAGAAAGGCTTAAAAATGACAGTAGTTGAGGAGCCAATAGCTCAACTCATCACCAATGAGGAAGAAACACCTCAAGATTCATATTTTGAGTTTTTTTATGATTTTAAAGGTCAATGGCATGTTGGAAACAAATTTTTTATATCTGGAAGACACATTTTTGAAGCTAGACAAAAATCTGCAAATAACACACTTTTCAGCAGTTTCGTAGCGTTTCCTAGGCTTGAAGCCAGGAAAATGATACAAAGCCACTGTATCTTTATTTTTTCATTTTCAACCATTTTGAGGAGCTTCCAAGAGGAGGAAATCACATGGAGTATATGTCAATACATGAAGAATACAATGCAGAAAGAAAAAATTAGAAAAGTTGATGGAAAGGGGCATTTTTGTAACATTATGAAAGTACGCTACTAAAATGTCCGTAGAAATTAGTATACGCTAAGCATGCATACATCCAGATTCCCCTTATCTCACAATATTTAACTTCTTGCAAAATACAGAATCATTCCACTATTAATATTTTGTGGAAAATTAATTGCCCACACATGTGAAGCATTAATAAAAACAATCGCACATAACACAGTTTTTTAATGGGAAAGCCTGAAGCTAAAAACCCCAACTATCATATATTATGTATCATGGAGATCATGTAACAATATCATACAAAGCTTAGCATATCAAGCTCTCAGTACAATCAATCGTCACACACTAATCAGGAAAATTCTGCAAATCCATGCACCGATCTTTGCCCCCCTGCTAGCCCGCCTCCACTGCGTAATCCCTGCTGAAGAATAGCTCTGAATGAATTCGAATTACACTTGCCTTGACTGTGCAATCCTCATTGGCAACTCCAATGTGTGTGTGATGCAATCAATGCATCACTATAGTCACAATAGGTAGTCCATCTTTCCCTTTCACCTATCTCTCCATTGGGTCTCCACTGGAACTGTCATGCACTGTAGTTAACTGCTATATTGTTCAATTGATTAATGATTTATTATTTATGAATTAATTCACTCCACTCTCACTAGAGTATCATTCAGTTAGACTAGATACAACTGGCTCAACTGAGTCTAACTGAGTTAAACTGAATACAACTCCATGAACTACTCTTCCAACTCTGTCATAACTTTTCCACTTGAGTTCTAACTGAGTCCTCCATGCATGAACCATCAGTTGCTCTTGGGAATTGTGTAATTCCCTCAGCCCACTAATTTTCCAAATCTGTGCATTGAAATTAAGTGCTCCAAGAGAATAAGTTGTTATTTATTGTCAGATTATTATTAAGAGCTAATAATAATCGACACTTCTATTTTTAGATCGATGATCTATAAATAGACTTCGCCCAATATTCTAAAAATAGAATTTCATCTATTTTTCCAACTTGATCAACCATCCACAAATAGCATCCTACAACTTCTGAAATATGATCACCATGTCTAAAAATAGACATAGTATAAAAATATACTTGCGCCAAAAATAGCTTGCGAGCCCACTTAGTGAAGGCGACTCTTTTCACTAAGCTCATCATCTTGTTGAATCTCAACACTCCCTCTCAACAAGATAGGGTTTATCCTTCACCCCGATCTTGCCTCTATGGTATTCGAATTTTCTCATGGTGAGTGCCTTCGTCAGAATATCTGCATCTTGATCCTCCATAGGAATGTACTGAAGCAACATGATCTTCCGCTACACACAATCTCTGATATGATGATACCGGATATCAATACGTTTAGATCTATCATGAAACACAGGATTAACCGAGAGTTTAATGCAACTCTAATTATCACAATGTATCAATGTAAGATCTAAATGTGAACCAAACAAACCAACCAAGATCTTCCTCATCCAGATAGCCTCACATGCAGCTTGACATGCTGCCATGTATTCTGCTTTCGCTGAATTGAGTGCCACGGATCTTTGTTTCCTGTTGTACCAAGAAACTATCATAGATCCAATACTGAAAACCTCTCCTGATGTGCTCTTTCTGTTTGTTGGGCTACCCGCCCAATCTGCATCCATGAAGCCATGCAACTTCACCTCATCTGTCTGTCTGTACCATAAACCATACTCAGATGTGCCCCTAAGATATCTCAGGACATGCTTTCCTGCCTTCCAAAAGAGCTTGGTAGGCTTAACCATTGCTTGTGAAAGTTGGTTCACCGCATAGCATATGTCCGGTCTTGTATTGACTAAATACATGAGCGAACCCACCAATTGTCTATAAACAGTGGCATCCACTACCTCTGCCGATGTAGCATCCTCTTTCCTCCAATTTCCTGGAAGAGGAGTTTCGATAGGCTTGCAGCCTTACATGTGAAACTTCTCGAGTATCTCCCGGGCATACTTTCCTTGAGACACAAACACCTTCTAGCTGCCATATTTCCAATCCAAGGAAATAATGAAGGAGGCCCAAATCCTTCATCTCAAACTCCTTTGCAAGATTTGCCTTGCATGAGTGTATCAACTGCTCATCACTCGTTAGTATTAAATCATCCACATAAAGAATAATGATTAAAAGCTTATCCTCCACCACAATTTGGTATAGGTTTGCATCTGCCTCACTCTTGGTGAAGCCAAGTCCAGTGAAATTGTTGTCGATCCGAGTGTACCAAGCATGTGGTGCTTGCTTCAGCCCATACAGCACTCTTTTGAGCCTGCACACATGCAACTCGCTGCTGAAGATCTCAAATCCTTTAGGTTGCTCAATTTACACCTCTTCCTCAATGATCCCATTAAGGAATGCAGTCTTCACATCCATCTGATGAATGTTCCAACCCATCTGCGCTGAGAGAGAAAGGATGGTCCGTATGGAAGAATACCGTGTGACAGGTACAAAGGTTTCTTCATAGTCAATCCCCTCGATCTGTGAGAAGCCCCGGGCAACAAATCTTTCCTTATACTTCTCAACGCTCCCATCAGCAGCTTTCTTTACCTTGTAGATCCATCTTGATCCTACAACTAATTTTCCCACCATCCTTGGAACAATCTCCCAAGCACTATTTCTGACAATGGAGTCATACTCCTCCACCTTGGCATATACCCATGTGGGATCCTGCACTACTTCTTCAAAATAAGATGGCTTTATCACCATACACTTGCTCATAAGAGTCATGTATCCAGTAAATCGGTCAGGTGACTGTCTCTGTCTATGTTGTGATGTAGGGACTCCTACATTTGTGCCACATCAAGCTTCAGTCTCTCAGCTTCTGTGGTACGCTTTCTGCCTTGTCTGATGTTTGGTTCTGCATGAGTGGACTCCTCCACTCCATGAATCTCCTCTTGTGGTTGATCCACATCTAGAGGTTCATCTTTGGGAATAAGAAGTTCCTCCTCCGCATGCAAGTGTAGCTCCCTCTCAAGCAACAACTTCATGGCTTTTATCTCATTGAATTTTATATCCGGTCACACCACAGTCATTCGACTGTCTTGCAAATACACACGATAATTATGGGGTGTTTCTGTGTACCCCAAAAATATCCCAATTTCTGCAATCGGCTCCAGCTTCTTCCTGGCATCCTTTGTCACATGAATGTAAACAGATGAGCCAAAAATATTCAAATGAGAAATATCAGGCTTCTTACCAGTAAAAGCTTCTTCAAGTGTACTCATGCCAAGTACTCTATGAGGACAACGATTTTTCACATAAACCGCAGTGTTGCATGCTTCTGCCCACAAGTGCATCGGTAGGCCCTGGTCATGCAGCATCACTCGTGCAGCACCCACGATCGTTCTATTCTTCCTCTCAGCGACCCCATTCTGTTGTGGGTTATGAGGCACTATGAGTTCTCTTCAAATTCCTTCTTTGCTATAGAAGACTTTGAATTCACCCAAGATGTATTCACCACCATTATCGTTCTGTAGAGCTTTCACTTGCTTCCCCGACTCCTTCTCTACCAATGCTTTGAACTCACAAAACTTTGAGAATGTTTCACTCTTATTATGCATGAAGAAGATCCAGCGTATACGAGAATAGTCATCAACAAATATAACATAATACCTGTGTTTTGTTGTTGAAGCAACCGAGAAAGGTCCACACACGTCTGTTTGAATGCTCTCCAGGATCACCGAAGCACGATTATCCTTCTCATGAAAGGTGGTCTTCACAAACTTACCCATAGTACATCCCTTGCACTGATCTGACTATGCAAGAGTACCCTTGGGAAGTCCAGTAGAAATCTACAGTAAAATATTCAAAGCATCATGGTGAATATGTCCCAATCTCCTGTGCCATAATTCGCCCTCATCCCGGCTCACCACTTCTTTTGCTTTTCCCACCATTGCAGCGCAGCCATCTACCTCCAACTTGTATATATTCTTTATTTAAACCCCTATCTTCTTGGTTTAACCCATTTTTTAATTTTGAAGGAAAGCTTTTCCCTCACTGAAAACAACCTCATAACCTTTGTCTTCCAGCATTGCGACCGAGACCAAGTTCTTCTTCAGACCTGGAACATGCATAACATCCTTCAACAAGAATGGATTACAGGACTCCCTCTCAAAGGTAATGGTCCTAATGCCAGTCGCACTGTACCGACCATCGTCGCCCATCTCTATAAGCATCTGGAGGTCCTTCTCCTCCAAGTCACTAAACAACTCCTTGTCTCCCGTCATATGGAAAGACGCACCACTATCAAGATACCACACCGATCCCATTGCGCTTGAAACCAAGCATGCGATCAAAGAGAAATAAAGTTCAAATTGTGAGGCTAAGGCCTCTCCAGCTGTAGCTCCAGTAGCCTTCTTGTTCTTCTTCTTCTGTGGGCAGTTAGTGGCGTAATGCCCATGTTCGTGATAGTGAAAACACTTCACTATGGACAAATCCTACTTCTTTCCTTTAGCTTCGGATTTTGAAGGAAATTTCTTCCCCTTCCCTTTCCTTTCTTTGGCAGCCAAAGTGCAATTATCTTCATCTTCATTCTTCGATGAAGAGCCAACCCTGGTACCCCAACTTAACTCCTCCTGCACAAGATCCGACCAAAGTTGCTCCCATCCCGGCAGTTTCTCTCGTCCATTGACAAAGTCTTCGTAGCTATGCCAAATCTTTGGAAGCCCAAGGAGAGCCAAGCTCCCCAAGTATTCATCATCAACAGTAACCCACACACTTCCCAGTTCATCCTTTCAGTGGACAAACTTCGTGAGGTATTTTGGAATACTGTCGGGCTTCTCCATTTTTATTTTTCTGAGCTTGTCTTAAAGTGCCAACTTCCTCTAGTCACTTCTGCTTTGGAAAAAATATGTCAAAGCCTTCCACATTAAGAATGGAGTGGCTTTCCCATGAAGGTTGGAAACAATATGGTCCTTCACAGCTTCCAACAGAATTCTTCTTGTCTTTTCTGTCTTCTGTTGCCATGCATCAAGTAATGTAGCATCTCTAGATCCCGGCTTAGGAACATCGCTATCGATGAACTCCTTCAGTCCATTATCCTCCAAAACCGCCTCCATCCTATTATTCTAGGCTATGTAATTTGAGCTGCCATCAAGGGCATACTCCAATCGCAACCCATTGAAATACATTTCAATGTATACTCAACTTCTGCACCAAGAATCTTTTGTACAAATTTGAATTGTCCACCAGCACAAACTCACCAATTCTTCACAGTTTCAATCTTCAAGAATTAACAATGCTCTGATACCATATAGAAATTAGTATACACTAAGCATGCATACATCCATATTCCCCTGATCTCATAATATTTAACTTCTTGCAAAATACAGAATCATTCCACTATTAATATTTTGCAGAAAATTAATTGCACACACATGTGAAGCATAAATAAAAACAATTTCACATAACACAGTTGTTTAACGGGAAAGCCTGAAGCTAAAAACCCCAACTATCATATATTATGTATCATGGAGATTGTGTAACAATCTCATAAAAATCTTAGTACATCAAGCTCTCAGTACAATCAATCGTCACACACTAATCAGGAAAAATCTACAAATCCATGCAACGATCTTTGCCCTCCTGCTAGCCTACCTCCACTGCGTAATCCCTGCTAAAGAATAGCTCTGAATGAATTTGAATTACACTTTCCTTGACTGCACAATCCTCATTGGCAACTCCAATGTGTGTGTGATGCAACCAATGCATCACTATAGTCACAACAGATATTCCATCTTTCCCTTTCACCTATCTCTCCACTGGGTCTCCACTGGAACTGCCATGCACTGTAGTTAACTGTTGTATTGTTCAATTGATTAATGAGTTATTATTTATGAATTAATTAACTAATTAACTCACTCCACTCTCACTAGTGTATCATTTAGTTAGACTAAATACAACTAGCTCAATTGAGTTTAACTGAGTTAAACTGAATACAACTCCATGAACTACTCTTCCAACTCTATCATAACTTTTCCACTTGAAATATAACTGAGTCCTCCATGCATGAACCACCAGTTGCCCGTGGGAATTACGTAATTCCATCAACCCACTAATTTGCGAAATCTGTGCACTAAAATTAAGTGCTCCAATAGAATAAGTTGTTGTTTATTGTCGGATTATTATTAAGAGCTAATAATAATTGACACTTCTATTTTTAGATTGACGATCTATAAATATACTTCGCCCAATATTCTAAAAATAGAATTTCATCTATTTTTCCAACTTGATCAACCATCCACAAATAGCATCCTGCAACTTCTAAAATATGATCACCATGTCTAAAAATAGACTTGCACCAAAAATAGCCTACGGGCCCACTTAGTGAAGGTGACTCTTTTCACTAAGCTCATCATCTTGTTGAATCTCAACATTGTCATACTTTCGTAGCATACTATTTTGAAGCTTTATGAACAATTTTTTGTGCATTTTTGGATAGGTGGATACTTTCAAAGATTCAAGGGACCTTTCCAGCAGTCATCCAAGACTTAAAGACCACGAGATGAAGACAAATCATCAACCAAACCATTCATTAAAGATAAGGACTAGTTTTCCTAAAAAGCAGGGTTTGTTTCCAGTTTTAAAGGAGGCTAATTAAGATTTCATGTAGTGATGAGTTCCATCACACCCTATTCGAACATGTGAAGGAATAGTTGTCAAAGATGTAACTGATATTAGGAGATAAGGTAGTTGATGTAGTAATGAACAGTTTGAGTCCTATTAGGAAAAGGACTGTCAAATAGAATAACTGTCATTTTCTCATTAATGTAGATGTTTTCTTGTTATGCAAGGTGTCATTAGAAAAAGTTCAATGAATCTAGCCATGAGGTAGATCATCTCATCATGTAACAAGTTTATTAAAGGGCAGAGATTAAAATTTGTAAAGGGTTGGAGACTTTTTAGAAATACTACAGCTTTATGTAAATTAACTGTTTTTAGTAATATTGTTGGGGAAAAATAATTTTCTGTCATTTAATTTATCAAATCGGGGGATTTGTAAGCTTTTGAAGCATGTGTGCACTATATGTGCTAGAAATTATCTTTCAGTTTAGATCAATCTAACTACAAAATAACGAAAACCAATTCATCTAATCTATGAAATCAAATAACGAAAATGAAATTCAACTAACCTATGAAATCAAGTAATGAAAAGAAATAAAACAAATTCAAAAGAAAATATAGTGTGTGCAATCACACTTGCAGGAATTGAAATTTAATCTAAGAAAGCATTTTAAAAAATGTAAAGGAAAACAACTAATGTATATTTAGTTACTCCGGCATTCAATATGAAGTTTCACCTTCTTGAGATGATGTTAAGTAACCAACTATACCTAATGATCTATAAAAGCAAGTAAATTATATAGAAGATAACTCAGTAATTGCATTAATTAAACATTCAATCATTCAGTCTTGAAATATGATAGAATCAACTTCTTAGAATGACCTTTAGGAATATCATTGATGCAACTAAATGAGAATCTAAAAGCAGATGTAAAATAATGTAAAGCTAACTGCAAACAACTAATGTATGTTTTATTTACTCCAACATTCACTGTGAAGTATTACCCTCTTGAGATGTTGTGTAAGAAATAAATTATACCTTAGTTTCTAAGTTCCTAAAAAGCAAGTAAAATGTGCAAAGGAAAGACTCAATAACTATATGAATTAGACATTCAATCATTTAGTTTAGAATCATCATCTTGAAATGACCTTTAAGAACATCCATTGATACAATTAATTGATATTTCTAATCTAGAAAAGAAAATGACAAAACAGTAAAAGAAACTATATAACTGTGAATTCTTATTGTTGCAAACTTAGTTCAATTTGAAAATAGAAAGATCTATCCTCACGAAATGTTTCAAAAGAACAATGATTACACAGTTATTTTAAAACAAATTCTAAGAAATCACTTAAAATTTAATCTATAAAAGCAAGTAAATCTCACACATTTTAGGCACCTGATCTAAAAGTATGAGAGATGGTAAATCGAGATGCTCCATATGTAAGAAAAACCAAATCAAAATGAAGGGACATTCATGAGTAAGGTGCCACAATCTAATTTTGCATTCAAAGCTTAAGCATAACTCCAATTTTACACATGATTTGATAGGAGAAAGCTTCCCCTATTTATACAAAAAGATGAGAAGTTATCTCATTAATGAGAGTCCATGAATCTCTCCCTATATCACTAGAATTACAATCCAAATAGGAAGTGATAAGGCACGTGTCTTCTTAGAATCACAATACAAATAGGAAATGAGACACATATCCTTATGATCCCATGATCTTCTCCATCCAAATTCGAATTTGGCCTTAGGAGGCCACATAAGGGTCTTTTGGAAGCTTCTTTTTGACCTACACATGGCAAAAAAATCATTCCACTTGTTAAGTATAAGTATGTGCATATTATTTTCTAATTTTAACCACAAATTCACTTAAAAATACTAGGAATCAATAAAGTTTGGAAAAACATAAATGTAACCCAATAGTGGTAATGGTAAGGTAAATGTAATGAAATGGAGGTGGAGTGAAGGTGATAATATGGAAATATAAGTGAAAACATAATGGAAGTAAATGACAATTTCAAGGCCCAACATACCCCCCAACTGAAGCTATTGCATGTCCTCATGCAATCTATTACATTAATTCATTTTTATCCCTTGAACTTTGGCTTAACTTTGCATGATATCATTTGATAACTTCATACTTCTGCAAAGTATTTTAGTTGAATTGCAACCTGGTTGGTTCTTGTGTTTCAACCATATTTTGTTGTTGCATTCAATTTTGATCTTTGAACTTTGCATAATGATAATTTGATTATTGTTGCAAAGTATATCTTTATTGGATTGCATCATGGTTGGTTCTTGTGTGACAACCATGATTTTGTTTGCATCCAATTATCTTTTAAGTACTTTTTAAAAGCCATTGTATGCTCATAATAATAATGTAATAGTTAATATATTTTGAAAGTATGTGGGATTTTGAATGTGATATGAATGTGGAAAAATGTGAATATGAATGTATTCCCCACCCCCCCCCCCCAAACTAATGGTATTGGAAATTTTATGAAATGAAGAAAAGAAGTGTTTTTTCCAAAAATTATCATTCTAGCTTTTCAAGGAATTCTATAGTAAAAAGTTAGAAAATGGCATACCTTAAATTACTCTTTGGAAATGGATGAGCTGCATGTATGTTGGCTACAAAATTTTGATCATAATCTTTTTCATGTGGCTGTATAATTTATGGATAAAAGAGTCAAGATGACTTTTTATTGCTTCTACTAAAACTGTTGAATTTGTTGCAAAATGATGTTGATTCTACAGTTGTCCTCTGATTCTGCAACTTCCATCTAATTCTGTAGTTTTCATCTGATGTTGTTGCTATCATCTGATTCTGCAGCTGCCATCTAATTCTACAGCTGTAGAATGGTGCTGATATGTTGTAGCTGCATATCTTCCTCATTTGCTTCAAAATGCTGAAAATGATAGTCTTCATGTCTTCAAAACTCGTTGGCATAATTCTTGCTATGTGAATAGATGTTCTGATATTGAACATAGCAGGAAATTGTTGACTTAGTGGCCATTAATGGATGCCACTAGTTAACACGAGAACTGTCACCATTGATGACAATGAGAGTCAAGATGCCCAAACACATCTTGCTAGGTACGAATAATTTTGTTGTTGTCGAGTACCTACAAGATCCGATGAATAAGGGACATTAATGTATTCCCATTGTTCGTTAGCAATAATACTTTCCGTTAAGGCATTCAAGCCTCAAGGTGTTTTTTCAAGGATTTTAGACTCAAAGGACTATGGACTCAATAATTTGCATTGAAGCAAGGTTTATTTGTGAAATGAAAAGGATAGGATAAGGAAAATGGAAATGGAAAATGACAATGGGCAATAAGCATGTAAGTTAGCTTCTTGCTTTTATTTGTAGGTTAGGAGTAGACAAAGAGTAATGGAAATTGTGTGTGAATAAAAATGAACAACTGACTCATGCTGGGAAAATAATTGTGGCTTGCTTTGAATTGCTTGGTTGGATTTATAATTCAAAAGGGAGGAAAGGTAATGGTCTTGATGGATATGGACATGGACTTGTTCTTATGTTTCTCATGAAATTGGTCCTTTGAAGACCAATTGTGCCAGAAAATTGGTTTCCTTCAATGATCATTCGATCATCACAAACCTGCAAAAAAAAAGTGGCATAAAGAACATAAGTATGTTCAAAAAGAAATGGCCAATTCCTCTATGATTCTTACGTAGAAATTTGAATGACAAATGAAACAAATTAAGGAAAATCAAAAGTGTTATATTCATTCCAATTCATGATATTGATAACAATCCATTTTTAAGAAATAACCATGAAAAATAAATCAACTCCTTGTTGTCGGATGACTTCATGCAATGTGTTCAGTAATATGATTGGAATCACAAAGATTCGTGGTGTCCTGCAAGTTAAAGCTTCACAACAACAATATTATAACTTTTAATGTCAAATATTCAGAAATCATCTAAATATTCTTCCAATTGTTCTGCAAGTCACTGCCAAATTGAATCTTCATATGTGCTACAAAATTCAAAAATATTTGAAGCAGTAAAAAAAAGTACTTGCACAAAAAATTATTTCAATCAAATTTTGCAAGTATTTTTCACCTTATAAATTGCTTCAATAAATAGATTGTATATGCAAAAAAAAATTATTTCTCATTATATATATATATATATATATATATATATATATATATATATATATATGTATATATCTTATTTTTATATTTATTATTGTTTTTTATATATTCCTTTTTGTTATTATTATTATTTTTTAATGATGAGACACATAAGAAATGAGACACGTGTCTAAAATCAAATTGGACTCTTAGACCACATGCCATGTGGAGCGGAGTTTTTTATTCACTTGGATTCTTCTAAAATCAAATTGGACTCTTAGACCACATGCCATGTGGAGCAGATTTTGTTATTCACTTGGATTCTTCTGCTTTCAACTTGCCATGTTTAAACAGTTCTAAACAAATCATTTTTTCCTCATGCAATCTGCAAAACGGAGCTTCGGAGAACCCTGAATTTCTCCCAAATGTCTGTGAAATCCAGCAAATTGCTCACAGGTTACCTAATTCACCCTGTTCCCGAAAAAAACCGTGTTTTATTTTTTACTAATTCGCCTTGGTTTGCTCCAAAAATGTGTTTTAAAATCGGGTGTTTTTAACAGTTACGCATTTCTGGCAATTACTTCTGCAACAAAATAAAATTGTTGTGGTTTGATTTTTTTTTATTTGCAGGTTTTGATGTGTAATGGCTTGTAACTCATAGAGAATTTTAGATCGATCTCCCTCATTCCAATTACCTGCAATTGAATCTGCAATCTTCTCTTCATCAGCAGTCTGCAATATTCTCTTCATTAACAGTTTCTTCATGCGATACACTTTCATTGTCTGTCTCTGCAATTGAATCTGCAAATATTCTCTTCATCAACAATTTTCAATCTTCATCAGCAGTTTCTTCATCCGATACACCTTCATTGTCTGTCTCTGCAACTTTTAAAATCAATTTCTAATAACTGTTGCTTGAGGAAGATCGAATATGGAAAAGAGAAGGTTCCTTTTTTTTTTAATGTAGTGCACAGGTCTTTGTGTGGATTGAAGGCCTGCACATATGCGTAAGGCCAAGCCAAAGGTTTGCCTCACACATATGTGTGGGCTTCCTTTCCATGGGCCAAATATATATATATATATATATATTATGTTTTTTTTTTTAAAGAAAAATTGTGCACATGCAATTCAATAAATCAGAAAAAGATTGAGAGGATGCAAAACATTAAAATTTGCAGAACCGATAAAAAAATGGTCATGACTCAAATGACAATTTTCAATAGAATTTTAGCTCAATTTCCAGCAAAACTTTTAACGAATTTTTGAATTTTAATTTTTAAATTGACTGATCTGATTTTCTGATCTTCCAGGTCACAATGAGGCGAGGGAAGAGAGCATACTAGTTAGCTTCATCAAATAAATTCATATTTTCACACACAACTGATAGTGATAAAAACGAAGTGATTCTTACTGCGTCACTAAAATTTATTCAAAATGAATTAATCAACGTTGATTATTATTTTATTTTATTTTTTTGAAAACAAAATAAATAAATAAATAAATACAAAATTCTAGCTAAGTTTGGTTTTATTCTTATTTTTCCTATCTATCTAAAAAAAAAACTATATTTTTTACTTTATTTTTAAGTATATTCATGCTTCAAATGAAGCCATTTACGGATTAGAATATTTGAAATATTCATATCCAAACTTGAAAAATGTACCTGATTATTTGTAATGATATGAAGAATCGACTTGATCTTTCGATTTGCCGCAAGCCTTCCCTTGAAGAATTGATGAATGTTGTGGCACAATCACTTTTTGATACCATTCCTCAATGTAGTCTTTGGGTTGCATTCTAGATCCTCTGTCCATAAATGGTTATTAAAAACTAAAAACTAAAAATAAAATACACTCTAGACTAAAAGCTAGTTCCTATGCCCACTTCCTCGGCAACGACACCAAAATGTCGGGGCAAAATGATTGCCTGTCATTTAATTTGTCAAGCCGGGGGGTTTCGTAAGCTTGTGAAGCATGTGTGCACTGTATGTACTAGAAATTATCTTTCAGTTTAGATCAATACAAACTACAGAATAATGAAAACCAATTCATCTAATCTATGAAATCAGATAATGAAAATTAAAATCAACTAACCTATGAAATCAAGTAATGAAAAAAAAAGAAAACAAATTCAAAATAAAATATATTGTGCAATTACACTTGCAGGAATTGAAATTTTAATCTAAGAAAGCATTTCAAAGCATGTAAAGAAAAACAACTAAGGTATGTTCACTCCAACATCCAATATGGAGGTATGATAGAATCACCCTCTTGAGATGATAAGCAACCAATTATACTTTAGTTTTTAAATCTAGGAAAGAAATTAAAGCATGTAAAGGGAAAACTCAATAATTGCATAAGTTAGGTATTCAAGAATTTAGAAATATGATAAAATCACCTTCTTGAAATGATCTTTAAGAACACCCAATATTACAATTGAATGAGGATCTAAATCTAGAAAACAATGTAAAAGCAATTATAAGTAAAGCTCAATGATTGCATAGGTTGAACATTCCATCACCCAATTTAGAAGTATGAAAAGTCACCTTCTTGGCTTGATCTTTTATT
The DNA here is from genome assembly GCA_034641835.2 of Pinus albicaulis. Lineage (NCBI taxonomy): Eukaryota > Viridiplantae > Streptophyta > Pinopsida > Pinales > Pinaceae > Pinus > Pinus albicaulis. The sequence continues at coordinate 968,034,826 of CM076581.1, read as the reverse complement.
CAATTATACAATGAATTGATAGTTTGATCTAAGAAAGTAAATAACAGAACATGAAAGGAAACTAAATAACCATGAGCTCTATTGCCTCAAACTTAATCCAATTGGAAAATAGATAAATCTTTCCTATTGAAATGTTTTTAGAAAAGCAAATATTACACAGTCATTCTCAAACTAATAATAAGAAAGCACATAAACTTTAATCTATAAAAACAAGTAAATCTGACACATTTTAGGCAGCTGATCTAAAAGTATGAGAGATGGTAAATCAAGATACTCCATATGTAAGGAAAACCAAGTCAAAATGAAGGAACATTCATGAGTAAGGTGCCACAATCTAATTATGTATTCAAAGCTTGAGCATAACTCCAGTTTTACACATGATTTGATAGGAGAAATTTTCCCCTATTTATACAAAAAGATGAGAAGTTATCTCATTAATGAGATTCCATGAATCTCTCCCTATATCTCTAGAGTTACAATCCAAATAGGAAGTGATAAGGCACATGTCTTCTTAGAGTTACAATACAAATAGGAAATGAGACACATATCCTTATGATCCCATGATCTTCTCCATCCAAATTCGAATTTGGCCTTAGGAGGCCACATAAGAGTCTTTTGGAAGCTTCGTTTTGACCTACACATGGCAACAATCTCATTCCACTTGTTAGGTATAAGTATGTGAATATTATTTTCTAATTTTTAACCAGAAATTCACTTAAAAATACTAGGAATTAGCAAATTTTGGAAAAACATAAATGTAACCCAATAGTGTTAATGGTAAGGTAAATGTAATGAAATGGAGGTGGAGTGAAGGTGATAATATGGAAATATAAGTGAAAACGGAATGGAAGTAAATGAAAATTTCAAGGCCCAAAAAATACAGAGAAATTTTACTTGACCAACCTGAGATTCTTATGGATTTTTTAGTGCTTACTGGATCTATATTTTCTATGTGTACCATTTGCAGTGGTTTTCATCTTTAATACTCATAATTCATTCATGTAATGCTTTGAATTCCTTTATAGATGAATTGACTATGTTATTTCATATTTTCATGTGTGCTTTACCTCTGCTAAAAAATCTTCCCTACCTCAGCTTCCAGGTCAAGTGAATTTACTACTGAATCACTGAATTTGTTGAATCCATAAGCCCAATGATTGCAGACTCATTCTCTTTTTAACTTATACACGTCATAATAATTTGTTTTCTAAGTAGATTTATCCATATAGATTCATCTTTATTCAATATCATTAACCCCTTTGAGAGAGCCCTCTCAGACTGAAGAGGCTAAACTTCAGTTACAAGTTGGTTTAAAACAGTTACATGAAGTTGTCTAATTAGCAGCCTATCAGGTGCAATTTTGTGATAACACCAATCTCGGTCTGACTTGTGGCTTTGAAAAGAAGAATGAGAGGGGTACCATGGAACGAAATTTTAAACATTGGAGAGCCAAAATTACAGAGATACAATAGTTTCAAGATCAATCTCCAAAAAACAAGAAAAAAGGTGTGTATATTTTAAATTTGCATAACTATTATTTGAAAAATTAGTTTGAAGTGATTCAAAGGGCATAGTGAAGCATAGATGTCATTATTTAGTTCCACCGTGTCTCGCAACAAAAATATTGATACACTCAATAAGAAACTAGAAATATCTACTAGAAATGAAATATGATATATAAAAGTTTCAAGACCAAGTGCAACAAATTTCACTCTCACAAAGAGCAACCAAAAATGAATTGAATGCTAATATGGATGGTTTAGAAAAAAAAAAAATGAGACATGGGTGGTTTAAAAGGGGACATGAAAGGTTTAAAAGTAGACATGGAACGTTTGAAGGATGGTTTGACAAAGTTGCTACAAGAAAGGCTTCCTAGAGGTGACAAGGTACTCTGTGAAAATCATGATAAGCACAAAGGGAATATACATTATGATTTTAGAGACTCTAATAGTGGGTTGAAGACTAACCACATTCCAAATAGAGATATGAGAAATTTTGATGGCAATGATCTGGTAACATGGATACTATAGATGGAGAAATTATTTAATCTACAATATGTGTTGCACACACAAAAGGTACACATTGTATCTTTATATTTAGAACAAAATCAATTTATGTGGTATCGATGACTTTTTTCTCCTAAATCAGTTGTAAATTGGACAATTTTTATGGAATAATTGATAGCACATTATGATGATACAAAGAGTAATACCTTCTTTATTCAATTGATAAATCTCATATAAAATGGTTCAATGGTGGAGCACATTGAGGACTTATAAAGATTGAATATCAAGGTAATGATATTCCAAAGGAGCATAAGTTTGGTGTCTTCATAGGGACTTTAAAGGATAACATCTGACACGATATTTTCCTTTGGGAGCCTAATTCATTGGAGAAGGCATTCAAGGTGGCAAGAAAAGTTGAAATAAAATTATGGAAACAAGGAAGTCTACCACTCACAATTATAGAGATGGAAGTGGTGTTGCTCCTATGTAACACCCTCTTCCCACATCTACCCAAGTAATTGTGTTAGGTCCCTATATTACTAGTGTAGTCCCTTATTTTTGTTAGTGTAGCCCCTATATTGTTATTTTTGTACCCTTGTAGTCCCCATATTATTATTATTATTCCCCATAAAAGCCCACTATTGTTATTGTTTTGCCCTTACATTATTATTGTTATGTCAGTTAGGAATATATTGTGACCTCATGGACTCCAATATATAGAAAGGAGGTTTTTTCATCGGTATCATCTGAGAATTTTTCATTTATGTAATGTAAAGGAGGTTTACCCCTCAAAGTGACTGATTTCTAAGGCGTTGATCCCTCTTTTCTTCTATTTTGGGAGCTGGTTTCATAACATTTTGTATCAGAGCTTTGGATTCTAGGGTTTCACTGCTTCAAACAGGACATCATGCCATTTTCACTATAGATTTTTTTATACGAAGTTGAAGAAGCTAAAACAAAAAACCCATTTGCGAATAAATCCTGAGGAACTTCATGTAAAAATTTCAGATCTTATTTTGCAATATTTTCAGAGATATGATCTGTGGAAGTTAGGGTTTTTGTAGGCTCCCAAATTTCATCACAAAGAAGTGACCTTGGGAAAATCACCATAACTCTCTCTCTCTGAGCATCGGATTGAAATTATTCAAAAAGTGACTGAAATTATATAGGATGTAGTTTCTTATGTATCAATTTCAGAGCCAAAGGAGGAAACAGTGACACGTGGCATGACATAAAGTTATCTCTATTGAACTAGTCCATAATTAGGACATTGTGAGAGATTGGGCATAACTTTGCCTTGAAGAATCCAAATCAGGTCAAACGTGTGGCATTGGAAAGAATATTTAGAGGGTCACTAAAGGACTGAAGATAAAATCTTGGGGATCTGAAGTTACATAAATACATCAGATTCAATATCAAGCTCCTCAAAAGAAAGAAAAATGAGTGTATTTTTTTTCAAATTTCATAATTCTTTTTTGAAAATTCAGTTTGAAGTGATTCCAAGGGCATATTTAAGCATAGATATCAGTATTTGGTTCTAAAATTCCTCTAAAAATAATTCAACACTCATTAAGCCCTCAAAATACTCTACTATGACTCATGAAGAGGAAGAAGTGCAACATGATATGTCAAAATTACAAGACCAAGTGCACCAACTTTCGCTCTCGCAAAGAGTAACCAAAAATGAAATGGAAGTTTTGAAGAAAGACGTGGAAGCTAAGATGGATGGTTTGAATAAAGGCATGGAAGCTAAGATGGATGATTTGAAGAATGGCATGGAAGCTAAGATGGATGGAATTGACGAAAAAATGAAAGGAAACATGGAGGACATGAAGAATGATCCAAAATCAGACATGGAAGGTTTGAAGGAAGGTTTGAAAAAGTTGATACAAAAAATGATTCCTAATGGTGAAAAGGTAGTAGATGAAACTCATGATGAGAAAAAAATAAATGTTAATCTTGATTTCATAAAATCTAAGGTTGGATTGAAGAGCCACCATATTCCAATGATTTATATGAGGAAGTTTGATGGCAAGGATCCCGTAACATGAATATTGCAGATGGAGCAATATTTTGATATCCATAATTTGGAAAACACACAAAAGTTACGCATTGCAACTTTATTTTTAGAAAAAAATACATTTGTATGGTAATGATGGCTTTTCTCTCATAAAAAAAAATGTCACTTGGTCAATTTTTATGAAGGAAGTCATAGCACATTATGAGGATACAAAGAGAAACACCTTCTTTAGCCAATTGATAAATTTCAAACAAAAGGGTTCAATGGTGGAGAACATTGAGGACTTCCAAAAATTGAATATAAGGGTAAATGATATTCCAGAGGAATATAGGATTGATGTCTTCATATAGAATTTGAAGGATAACATCCAACATGAAGTTCGCCTTTGGGAACCTGACTCATTGGAGAAGGCATTCAAGTTGGCAAGAAAAATTGAAAGTAAAATTATGGCAATAAGGAAGCCTACCACTCACATCTATAAAGATGGAAGTGTTGCTACTTCTAGACTCCCACAACCTACAAGGTTGAAACCACAATAATTGGAAGAAAAAAGAGAAAAAGGGCTTTGCTACAGTTGTGATAGAAAATACACTAAAGGTCATAAGTGTGATGAGAATAAATTATTTTACATAGATTGTGAAGAGGAGGAAGAAAATAAACAATAAACTTCAAAAGAAGAGGATATACACCAGCAACCAACCCTATAGAAAGAAGAAACAAGTCTCACCATATCATGTAATGCATTGGCAGGAATTACCACTCCTCAAACTCTCAGGGTAGAAGGACATATCAAGAAGAAAAATGTAATAGTTTTGATTCATTCTAGTAGTACCCATAATTTTATTCATTGTAAGCTAGCCAAGGAATTGAATTGCCTCCTATATCCAGCACCGAAGTGTCAAGTGATGGTTGAAAATGGAGGAACTATAAATTTCTTTAGAAAATGCCATAATATCAAGCTAACGATGGGGGAATATGTATTGAATAGTCCAATGCTTTCCATTCCAAAGGGGTGTGTTGATGTTGTACTAGGAGTACAATGGTTACAATCTTTGGGGACAGTAGCTTTTAATTTTCATGATTTTTTCTTGAAATTTTTTTCAGAAGGAAAGGAAGTTGAATTATGGGGTATCGTAGGGAAGCCAGGAAAGATAATAAGCTCCAATTTCATGACAAATCTTCTGAAGAAATAACAATGAGGCATAATTGCACAATTATGCTCACTTGAAGTTCCAACATCAAAATCATCTATTTCTCCAGATCTCCAAAAAATCTTGGACAATCATTCCAAGGTTTTTGAAACCCCAAAAGGACTCCCACCTATTCGTGACCATGATCATGCTATTCATTTTATTATAGGAAGTCTTCCTCTAAACATCAAGCCTTACATATATCCTTATGTCCAAAAGAGAAAAATTGAACATATGATTGCAGAAATGTTAGAGGTTGGTATAATTCAACCTAGTCAAATTTATTTCTCTGCTCCAGTAGTATTGGTGCACAAGAAGGATGGATCATGGTGCATGTGTCCATATTATAGGGAGCTCAATAAGATAACTATTAAAGATAAATTTCCCATTACTGTGATTGATGAATTATTGGATGAATTACATGAAGAAATTTATTTTACCAAGTTGGATATCCATTTAGGATATCATCAAATTTGAATGAAGATTGAATATATTTTGAAAACAACATTTCAAACTCATGGGGGTCATTATGAATTTTTGGTCATGCATTTTGGCCTTACCAATTCACCTTCTACATTTCAAGGGTTGATGAATTCCATTTGTAAGCCCTTCCTTAAAAAATTTGTGTTAGTATTTTTTGATGATATACTAACCTACAGCAGGTCTTGGAAGGATCATGTTCAACATGTTGATAGGGTGCTAAAACTATTGGGGGAGAAACAATTATATGCAAAAACCTCCAAATGTTTCTTTGGAGTAAAAGAGGTGGAATATTTGGGTCATATTGTATCTCAGGAGGGTGTTAAGGCAGACCCTAAAATATTTTAAGGAATGGAAATTCCCAACAGCCATAAAGCAGTTGCGAGGATTTCTCAGGTTAATAGGGTATTATAGCAAGTTTGTTAAGAAGTATAAGATGTAGAAATTATACAATCTGCATGTATATCTTGGACTCACCTGATCTAAGAATATGCTAAATTTAAATACTGAATCGCTTCTACAAATCACTACAGAATTAAAAACACAATCGCCAATTACATAAGCATGAAGAAAGATCAATCACACACAACACAGATAATTTCCTGGGGAAAGCTTACAGCTAAAAACCCTACTATCTCCTATTGCATATTACATCATGGATCATGAAACAATTACATACAATACTCCAATCACAAGAGCTCTCATTACATCATCTAATTGTCTCACATTGTCATACAAAAATTAGCAAATCCCTTACTCAATTTACTGTCTCCAGACAGCCTACCTTCACCACGCAATCTCTGAATTGATGCCTTCTTGCCTGCCTTGATTGAGAAAGTATCATGGGCTCATCCAATGTGTGTGTTCTTGCATGTGTGCAAGAAGATAATGTCACAACTGATAGTTTACTTCCCTTTCACCTAGAACTCAATTGGGACACCACTGGATCTGACATGCATGCAGCTAATAATAGTAAATCTTCAGTTTATGTGAGATCACTACTTGTGAATTAATTAATAATTAATTCACTTGACCTCTCACTAGTGTGTCTTCAGTTACAACTAGCACAACTGAGTTTAACTCACTTAATTGAGTTAACTATTTACAACTTACACAACTCATGCACCACTGCACTTCCAACTTGGTTACAACTGTAATCACTCAGTTACAACTAAATTCAACCTGCATGTCCCACCAACCAACCACTTAACTCAAAATTCACTTAGCTAACTGATTTTCCACTTCAGTTAACTATTTCCAAGTTCTCATTGAGGATATATTATAGTTTAATGTCCATCTAAATTAAGTAATAATAAAAATAGATATGCATCTAAAAATAGACATACACCTAAAAATAGCCTGTGGACCACACCCTAGTGTAGGTGCTTAATTTTTACTAGGATCAAATTTTTTTCTTTTTGAATCTTAACACTCCATCTCAACAAGAAAGGGATTATCCTTCACCCCAATCTTGTATCTATGGTATTCGAATTTTCTCTTGGTGATCACCTTCGTCATAATATCTGCATACTGATCTTCTGTGGGAGTGTACTGAAGAAACATAATTTTCCGCTGCACACAATAGACTCTAAGATGATGGTACCAGATATCTATATGTTTGGACCTATCATGAAACATGGGATTAATCAAGAGTTTAATGCAACTTTGATTATCCCAATGAATCACTGTTGGATCCATCTGACAACCAAACAAACCAACCAAGATCTTTCTCATCCAGATAGCCTCACATGCAGCTTGACTCGCTTCCATGTAATCCGCTTCCGCTCAACTGAGTGCCACGGATCTCTGCTTCCTGCTGTACCAATAAATAGTTGTAGACCCGATACTAAAGATCCCCCCTGATGTGCTCTTTCTATCTGATGGACTGCTAGCCCAATCTGCATCCATGAAGCCATGCAACTTCACTCCATCTTTTCTTCAATACCATAAACCATACTCTGATTTTCCCCTCAAGTATCTAAGGACATGCTTCCCTGCCTTCAAAAAGATCTTGGTAGGCTTAACCATAGCTTGTCTCAGCTGGTTAATTGCATAGAAAATGTCTAGTCTTGTGTTCACTAGATACATTAGCAAACGCACTAACTATCAATAGACAATAGCATCCACTACATCTCCAGAAGTAGCATCCTCTTTCCTCCAGTTTCCTGGAAGAGTCGTATCCATGGGTTTGCATCTCTCCATGTTAAACTTACCTAGTATATCCTTTGCATACTTTCCTTGAGACACAAAAATTTCACCATCCCGCTGCCATATTTCCAATCCAAGGAAATAATCAAGGAGGCCCATATCCTTCATTTCAAACTCCCTTACAAGATCCTCCTTCCATGAGTGTATTAGATGCTCATCACCAATCAATATTAAATCATCAACATAAAGAAAAATTATTAAAATCTTACCCTCCACCACAATTTGGTACAATTTTTCATCTACATCACTTTTGGTGAAGCCCAGTCTGGTGAAATAGTTGTCTATCTGAGTGTACCAAGCACGAGGTGGTTGCTTCAGCCCTTATAGTGCTCTTTTGAGTTGGCACACATGTGACTTGCTATTGAAGATCTCTAAACCTTCAAAATACTCTATGTACACCTCTTCCTCAATGATCCCATTAAGAAACGAAGTTTTCACATCTTTTTGATGAATGTGCCAGCCCATCTACGCTGAGAGTGCAAGGATGGTCCTTATGGAAGAGTACCTTGCGACAGGAACAAAATTCTCATCATAATCTATCCCCTTGATCTGTGAGAAGCCCCGAGCCACAAATCTGACCTTGTATTTCTCCACACTCCTATCACCAACTTTCTTTACCTTGTAGATCCATCTTGAACCTACCACTGATTTGTCAACCTCTCTTGCGAAAATTTCCCATGCAGTTTTTTTGACAATGGATTCATACTCCTCCACCATTGCATCAACCCAAGTAGGCTGTTGCACTGCTTCCTGAAAGGAAGATGGTTTAGTCACAATACATTTTCTCATAAGAGCCATGTATCTAGTAAATCGGTCAGGAGACTGCCTCTGTCTGCGCTGTGAAGTAGGGGCTCCTACATTCTCTACAACTTCAAGTCTCAACCTATCAGCGTTCGTGGTTCACTTTCTGTCATTTCTGATGAATGGCTCTAGATGAGTGGATTCATCCACTCCATGAACCTCCTCATGTGGCTAATCCACATCTTTAGACTCATATTTGGGAACCAAAAATTCCTCCTCTGCATGTAAGTCTAGATCCCTCTCAAGTGACAACTGCATGCCTTTCCCCTCATCAAATTTTATATCATGTCGCACAACAGTCATTCTGTTGTTTGGAAAATACACATGATAATTATGGGGTTTTTCTGTGTATCCCACAAAAATCCCAACTTTAGCAGTCATCTCCAACTTCTTCCTAGCGTCCTTAGTCAAATGCACATAAACAGATGAGACAAAAATCTTAAAGTGTGAAACATTTGGTTTCTTACCAGTGAAAGCTTCTTCAGGTGTACTCATTCCAAGTACTCTATGAGGACAATGGTTTTGTACATAAAATGTAGTGTTGCATGCTTCCACCCACAAATGCATTGGTAGGCCCTGATCATGTAACATCGCTCGTGCTGCACCCACAATCGTTTTGTTCTTCCTCTCCGCGACCCCATTCTGCTGTGGGTTATGAGGCGCTATGAGTTCTCTTTGAATTCCTTCTTTGCTGCAAAATTTCTTGAATTTGTTAGAGATGTATTCTCCACCAATATCGCTCCTAAGAGCCTTCACTTGCTTCCCTGACTCTTTCTCCACCAATGCCTTAAACTCACAGAACTTAGAGAACATTTGATCTTTCTTCTACATGAAGAAAATCCAGCATTTACAAGAAAATTCGTCAACAAATATTACATAGTACTTATGTTTTTTTGTTGAAGCAACCGATAATGGTCCACACACGTCTGTGTCAACTCTCTCAAGGATCCCGGAAGCACGGTTCTCCTTCTCATGAAAGGTGGACTTTATATACTTCTCCATGGTGCAACTCTTGCATTGATCTAACTAAGCAAGTGTTCCCATTGGAAGTCTATTAGATATTTGTTGCATGACTTTCAAGGCTCCATGATGAAGATGGCCCAATCACCTATGTCATCATTTGCCCTCATCCTGGCTCACCACTTTCTTTGCCTTGCCCACTATGGCAGTGCAGCCATCTACGTCCAGCTTGTAGAGATTCTTAACTCAAATCCCTATCCTCTTGGCTTGAAATATTGTTTTATGTCGCAGGAAAAATTTTCCATCACTAAAAACAACGCCGTAGCCTCTGTCCTGCAACATTGCGACTGAGACCAAATTTTTCTTTAGACCTGGTACATGCATCACATCTTTTAATTGAAATGGTTTACTTGACTACCTCTGAAAGGTAATGGTACCAATCCCGGTAGCACTGTATCGTCCATCGTCACCCATCTCAATATGCATCTAGATATATTTCTCCTCCAAGTCACTGAAAAGTTCCTTATCTCCCGTAATGTGAAAGGAAGCACCACTATCCAAATACCACATTGATCTCAATGCACTTGACACCATGCATGAAATCAAGGAGACTTAAAGCTCAAATTGTGAGGCAAGGGCCTCACCAGCTGTAGCTCCAACAACCTTCTTGTTCTTCTTCTTTTGTGGACAGTTAGTAGCAAAATGCCCATGTTCGTGACAGTGAAAACACTTCACATTGGACATGTCTTGATTCTTGCCTTTAGACTCGGATTTAGAATGAATTTCTTCCCCTTCCCCTTCTTCGCCTTGGCATCAAAATCATAATCATCTTCATCATCATGCTTTGATGAAGAGCCATCTCTGTTGTTCCACCTAAACTCCTCCTACACCAGATCCGACCACAGTCGTTCCCAATCCGATAATTTTTCCCATCCGTTGAAAGAGTCTTCATAATTGTGCCAACTCTTAGGAAGTCCTAAGAGAGCCAAGATCACTAAATCATCATTAGCGACTGTTATTCCCACACTCTCTAGTTCATCCTGACATTGGACAAACTTTGTGAGATACTTTGGAATGGTGTTGCCCTTTTCCATCTTGATCTTCCTAAGTTTATCTTTGAGCGCCAATTTCCTATGGTAGCTATTGCTTTGGAATAGATCTGTCAAAGCCTTCCACATAGCATATGGTGTGGCTTTCCCATGGAAGCTTGAGACAATGTGGTCTCATACTCCCTCCAACAAGATCCTCCTTGCCTTTGCCACTTTCTTTTTCCATTCATCAATATTGGCAGCATCTGCAGCATCTGACTTATGAACATCTTTTTCAATGAATTCCTTCAAGCCATTGTCTTCGAGTACCGCCTCCATCTTATCCTTCCAAGAAATGTAGTTAAAGCTGCCCTTGAGTGCATACTCTAACCTTAAGCCATTGAAAGCCATTTCGATCTTGAATCAGCTGTAGCACCAAGAAATTCTTTCTATAAATTATAATTCTATCCAAACACAAACTCAGCTCCTACTTCACTTCTACAATTTCCTGTGCTCTGATACCATGTAGAAATTATACAATATGCATGTATATATTGGATTCACCTAATCTAACAATATGCTAAAGTTAAATACTAAATCGCTTCTATAAACCTTGCGGAATTAAAAACACAATCGCCAATTACATAAGCATGAAGAAATATCAATCACACACAACACAGATAATTTTCTGAGGAAAGATTACAGCTAAAAACCCCACTATCTTCTATTGTATATTATATCATTTATCATGAAAAAATTACATACAAAACTCTAATCACAAGAGCTCTCAGCACATCAGTTAATTGTCTCACATTGTCATACAAAAACTGGCAAATCCCTTGCTCAATTTACTATCTCTAGACAGCTTGCCTTTGCCGTGCGATCCCTACTGAAAGAAATCCCTGAATTGAAGCCTTCTTGCATGCCTTTACTGTGCAAGTATCATGGGCTCCTCCATTGTGTGTGTGCTTACATTTGTGCACGCAGATAATGCCACAACTGATAGTTTACTTCTCTTTCACCTAGAACTCAACTGGGTCTCCACTGGAGCTAACATGCATGCAACTAATAATAGTAAATCTTCAGTTTCATGTGGGATCACTAATTTTGAATTAATTAATAATTAATTCACTTGATCTCTCACTAGTGTATCTTCAGTTACAACTAGCACAACTGATTTTAACTCACTTAACTGAGTTAAAATATTTACAACTTGCACAACTCATGCACCACTGCACTTCCAACTTTGTTACAACTAGAATCACTCAGTTACAACTAAATTCAACCTGCATGTCCCACCAACCAACCACTTAACTTGAAATTCACTTAGCTAACTGATTTTCCATTTTAGTTAACTATTTCCAAGTTCTCATTGAGAATAGATTATATTTTAATTTTCATCCAAATTAAGGGATAATAAAAATAGACATGCATCTAAAAATAGACATACACCTAAAAATAGCCCATGGGCTCCACCCTAGTGTAGGTGCTTAATTTTCACTAGGATCAAAAAAAATTCTTGTTGAATCTCAACATGGGATAATAGCAGGACCTCTAACAACATTATTGAAGAAAGATGCATTTTCATGGACTCTTAAAGCAACAAAGGCCTTTGGACATCTTAAAGAGGCAGTGTGCCTAGCATTGATCATAGCTACACCAGACTTCACAAAAACCTTTATTGTGGAATGTGATGCCTCAAGAAATGGAATTGGTGTTGTTTTAATGCAAGAAGGAAGACTCATTTCTTTTGAAATTCGTCCAATCAAAGGAAATTATTTACAGAAAGCTATTTATGAGAAGGAAATGTTGGAAATATTATATGCACTAAAGAAATGGCGACCTTACCTAATGGGAACACACTTTAAGGTAAAAATTGATCATGATAGTCTTAAATAATTTTTGGAACAAAGACTATCTTCAGAAGAGCAGCAAAAATGGGTCACAAAGATGTTGGGTTATGACTTTGAAATCATCTACAAAAAATGGAAGCTAATTTTTTTTGCAGATGAACTCTCAAGAAAGTATGAGGAGGTGGAAGCATTGGTTTGTGCCAATTCTATTATCCAACTAGATTGGATAACTGAAGCAAGGGAGGAATGGAAGAATGAAGAAGAAGTGTGGACACTCATTCAAAAGTTGCAGCAAGATCCTAGTACATCTGATACATTTAGCTGGAAAAATGATTCCTTATGGTACAAATATCGCTTATATCTTTGTAAGAATTCCCAACTAAAACAAAATATTCTTTTGGAATTGCACACCTCTCCCATAGGAGGACATTCAGGATTTTTAAAAACTTACCACAGGGTGAAGAAAGATTTTTTTTGGATGGCCTTAAATAAGATATTCAAAAGTTTGTGGCGGAATGTTTGGTTTTCCAACAAAATAAAGTTTAGATAATTAAGACCCCAAGTCTACTATAGCCTTTATCCATTCAAATTCAATGTTGGGAGGAGGTTTCAATGGATTTTATCACAGGTCTACCTAAGTCCGAAGGTAAGAGTGTCATCATGGTGGTAGTTGATAGACTTACCAGGTATGCACACTTTTGTGCATTATCTAATTCATTTAAAGCAAGTAAATTCGCTACTGCATTTATGAAAACAATTCAAAATCTACATGGAAACCAAAATATTATTGTAAGCGATAGAGATCCCATTTTCACTAGAAATTTTTGGACGAAATTATTTCCTTGTTTGGGCACTCAACTAGCTCATAGCTCATCTTATCATCCTCAATCTGATGGGAAAACTGAGATAGTGAACAAATGTTTGGAAGGATATCTTTGTTGTTTTGTATCTGATAAACAAACACAATGGATCAAGTGGTTACCACTGGCTGAATGGTGGTATAACACTTCCTTCCATACTGTAGAAAAAATGACCCCATTTATGGCACTTTATGAATATCATCCGTCATCCATCACATCATCTTTAAGTTAAAATTATAAGGTTAAATCAATGGAAGATCACATCGAGCATCAAAAACAAGTTCTCCAACTCTTAAAGGATGACCTAAATTTGGCACAAAATCAAATGAAACAACATGCAGATCAACATCGCAGCGAGAAAAATTTTGATGTAGGAGACTGGATATTTTTATGGCTACAACCATACAAACAAATGTCCCTCAAGCAAGCTAAGAAGGATAATAAATTATCTCCAAAGTACTATGGTCCTTACAAGGTGTTGCAAAAGATCAATACTAAGGCATACAAATTGGAGCTTCCTGCTTCTTCTCAAGTGCACCCAATTTTCCATGTTTCATGCTTAACGAAGGTTATAAGTGACAAACTTCCAGTTCAAACAATATTTCCATAACTTAATGAGGAAGGAAAAATAATATTGGAACCTGAAGCAGTCACGGAAACAATAACTCGACATCTACAAAATCGATCAATTTCAGAGTATCTCATCAAGTGGAAGAACTTACGCATTGATGCTTCCACATGGGAGGATGAGAATTTTATATAGAAGCATCCATAGCTACTCAAGAATTGAGGACAACACATTTTTTAAGGAGAGGGGTATGTTAGGTCCCTATATTACTAGTGTAGTCCCTTATTGTTGTTAGTGTAGTCCCCTCTATGCTATTGTTGTACCCCTGTAGTCCCCATATTGTTAATATTATGCCCCATAAAATCCCACTATTGTTATTGTTGTGCCCTTACATTATTATTGTTAGGTCGGCTAGAATTATATTGTCACCCCATGGACTCCTATATATAGAAAGGGGGTTTTTTCATTTGTATCATCCGAGAATTGTTCATTTATGTAATGTATAGGAGGTTTCCCCCTCGAAGTGGATGATTTCTAAGGCGTTGGTCTCTCTTTTCTTCTATTTTTTGAGCTAGTTTCATAACAAACTGTCTCACCATGGTAAACATGTGACGAGAGGCTACTATGATCAGATTAAACCTCGTAGGTGACCTTAAGGAAGTGGAATCAACAAAAATACATCACACGGACCTTATACATCAACAATAACACCCCCAGGAGCCAACACAACCATTCAGACATCCTGCCCCTGGGTCCCACTGACATATTTATCTTATGGGCCTTTAGATGCATGCACAAGCCTGCAATATAGCATCTATGAGGCTCTGGATGCATGCATAATCCCACATGCCAGCGTCCAGGGACTAAATTACCTAATGTTGTGCTAGTGTCCCTAGGATTTGAGCCACTTTTTCAGGACCAGAAGGGCTAGTGCACTTCCCAAAACTTCATGGAAAGTTCAAAGATGAATTATAATAGCCAAAAAATGATACATTTGTAAAAATATCCACGGTACTAAATTGGACTCCTACTAGCCATGACAGGAATTTCGTCAAACATGTCAAAAATATGAAAGTTACAGGTATAAACAACAGAATTGAGCATAGGGGTCTCATACTTATCTGAGAATCGCTAAGAAGCATTTCTCCCTTACATAATTAGTTGCATTACCATCTATTTGAACATAGATACATTATTCATTCATTTATAAGTAAAAACATGGAGAGAGACATACATCATCACTGTTAAAATACATGCTTATAACTAACATTATAACAATAGAAATATCAAGGATACAACAACCATATAATCCACATATAAACCAGTAAATTTATATATCAATTACCAAAGGAATGAAATTCTCAGTAATGAATGTAAAAACCAATTGGATGGGACTACCACGTTCAACCCAACCATATATTGGTTAAGCCAAATCTCTCTTCAGTCAATCATCCACGTGCCATATTCCAAGCATGAACGTGGGACTCAAACCGAAAGAACCAACTAGGGCATCCCAAGGATAAACCACCTTGCCCTCATCAACATAAACCAGGCTTTATCGTAATCCATCTTAGATCACTAGGCCAACATAATAAATATTTCATAATAGGAATTACCATGATCACCGCCCGATCACTAGGCTAAAACACAAGCATGGATACAATTGTATTCTATCCACCTACACTATGAGGAATTTTCCTACCTCCTATTCTCTCAGGATTTACCACAATCCAAACCATATCACTAGGCCTTGAACCAAGACCCACTCTCCAGTATTTACCGTATATCTCAACCCGAGATTCCTAGGTCTGATGGAGAGCACCCACCTCTCAGGAATTGTCGCAATCCACACCAGATCATTGGGCCCTAAACTGAGGAAACACGCTATCTAGATTTATTGCAACCCACAGTCTAGTTTAGGGGTTACTAGGCCATGTGTTATATCAATTTGGAGATCCACCTCACTCAGCTTCGAATCCATCTGGAAATCCAGCTAAACCAAAACATGAGAACTCCACAACACCATGGCTATCTAGAAATTGAAAGGCTAGGCTGAAAACAATGTCACACCTGGAAAAACCTATGCCAAGATAGAAAATAACCACATTCAATACCATCCATGCCATATATAGCAAGGAAATAACATATGAAAATCAATACCTGCAAAGAATCTTGTTGTAGCTTCTTGATTATTCTTTTTCATTGCTTGCTCCTTCCTTCTTCTTACTTTCTTTCCTTTCCTCCAATGCCAAAATGCTCCAAGAAACTCTAAGTGTCCAAGAGTGAGAGAGATAGAGAGATAATAATGAGAGAGCTCCAAAAATGAACTACCAAAATGTTTAAGTAAAAATCTTGAGCCAGAAGTTTTCCAACTAATCCTCAATAGCCTTTTTATCAATGAGGTCTTTATTTTCTTCATTTTCCATTATTTTCCTTAATTTTCATCCTCGCATGCAAATTATGACCTTTCATTTCCCTTTTCTCCTAATTTCCATTATTTTTCATAAATAAATGTGCCAAATATGCCATTTTGCCTCTCCAAAGCCTTAGCCTTTGCCAATTTTCTTAGCCATAATAAACCAAATGATCACCCACTAGGAAAATTTTCCCAACATTCAGCTTGGAATAAGTGTCCCATCAACCTTGGTTATTAATTTTTCCTTTATTAACTTTTATTACATGGAATTTTCACTAGGGTTGTTACAGAACCCTCCCCCTTGGGGGAACACCGTCCTCGGTGTTCAATGACACCTACAAACCAGCAAACTACTAAAAATAAAACATACTACCTATGGATCTTTATAACACATCTCATTGCAGTATTTATAATGAATAACCTACTTAAAATAAAAAATAATCATGGCAACCATATCATGTATTGGAGCCTTATAACACAGCTCATTATGGTTTTTGCAATAGTATACACATTTTCTCAACCAAGAAATAAAAGGATATGATGCTTGTGGTCGTAATAAGGGAATCTAGAGGATCACACCTCCACCCTAAAAATTGTACTAGGATTCACTTCCTTCTTAGGAAGTCCAGAATCCACTTTTAGAGCCAAAGTTGCATCCAATGTCCAGTGCTACAATCCTGCGTTATTGTGCCCTCAGTGAATAGTTACCAGATAAATTTCATGGCCATACTCCCAATGTGCACTTGATTCCATATGGAAATGCTAATGACCAAAACAAATCCATCCCCAGCCTTCCCTTATCCATTATGCAGTCCCTCGAGCAATATAGCTACCCCTTTTTTTGCAGTCACTCACCTTCCAAGTTCCCCAGCATCCCCTATCCTGGATGATCCATCCCTTGGAAAGGCTTCCTCTCATCAGAAGATATAAAAACCAAGGTATATACCTGCCTCAAAACCAAGGCATATCCCTACCTCAAAACCATCATACTGGTCATAGCATAGTCATGGCAATAAATGAACATTATTGGGTACCAATGTCCCACAATGCCCCTGTTCCTGAAATTCTTTACCAGCATACTACTTCTTGTTTCAATTCATTTTTTTATTTATGCTAATGCTTGCAATCATTTTCAACCACCCAACTGGGCCTTTCCATGCTTCCTGTACCACAAACATAATTTCCATTAGATTCAAAATAAATTCAAATAACTTCAAATCATACCTCATTGGTAGTCGTCAATAAGGTACACTTGCAATCCTGTTTACTTCATGTTACAACCAATCAAATTAGATGTTTGATTAAATCATCATGTATAAACATGCAACATATGGTTATCTCAAAATGCAACCATCATAGGTCAAAATAATGAATCGCATGCAATCATCATAAATCACATGTAACCATCATAAGTCAAAATCTTAGATCACATGCATAATAAAACTGAAATAAAATACTGATACTTATCCTTACTTCTTCCTTTTTTATTTTGTACACACGCGGGATCGGTTGCCACAACTGACTAACACTAATGCCTTCTCATCAACTATGTACACATACACATAGTGTACAACACGTACATCCACACAAGGCGTACAATACCACACAATACATACACCCACACTGGCATACAACACATATACCTACACTTGGGATATACATCACGATACATATACTTACACCTAGTGTACAATAAAACACAATACATACACCTACACTAAAATACAACACATACACCTACACCCATTGTATAATATAACACAATACATATACATATAAAACACAACAAATACACATGTCACGATACCACAACTACACCATGCACATACATAGTACTGCATTCCCTCAACACAACATGTATGACATGCACGCGATACCACATGTATTACAGTACCATATGTACAACATGTACACAGTACCACTAGTACACAACACTACCTGCACAACATGTGCACAACATCACATGTACATGGCACCACCTACATAATGTGTACACAACACCAAATGTACACCACACCACCTATACAATGTGTACACAATACCACCTATACACAGCACCACATGCTCGACATGTACATAACACCACATGTACATAGCGCTACATGCACAACATGTACACAGCACCACCTACACACAGCACCACATGTACAACATGTACACACCGCCACATGCACACAACACCATATGTACATATCACCACATATACAACATGCACACAAAACCATATGTACATATCACTACATATACAACATGTACATAGCATTGTATGTACACAGCACCGCATATTAAGCATGGGCATAGCACCATATGCACACAACACTGCATGTCAAATATGTGCACGATACAATATGTACATATCACTGCATATCCAACATGTACATAGCACCATCTATACCTAGCATTGCATATGTAATATAAACACAACACCATATATACAACAGGAAAAAAACATCACTGTGTACACAATACTACATATGTTACATGTACACATCACCATAGTTACAATCATTGGATATACAACATTCGCAACATATACACAAAAATAATACTGCACATTTATAGACCATACACTGACCCCACAAGCAACCTTTCTTCTAGTGCATTTCCTCTATCCAGGCTTATCCTAGCATGTCACAGATCACACTATTTTCACTTCACTGACGTACCGCTCATCATTACTTGTCTAAAACATAGGCATAATATAAAAACATAATATCAATTCATACCCACATGATACTTACCTCATATATCTGTCAGGGATACTCTTCCCATTGATTCCTCATAAGACCAAGAACTTCTTCATTTCATTCACCTACATAAGCAATCATTCCTCTACAAAAATGATCCTTGAAAACCCTATCAGATAGTGACATAGATACACGCATACATACATATATAATCATTAGCATAAAACAACCATCATCCTATTAGACAACGACATGCATACACACATATGTACATATAAACATTTAGCATTAAACAACCATGATCCATGACGACCCTGTCAGACATGACATACATACATGTATACATATA
The DNA here is from genome assembly GCA_034641835.2 of Pinus albicaulis. Lineage (NCBI taxonomy): Eukaryota > Viridiplantae > Streptophyta > Pinopsida > Pinales > Pinaceae > Pinus > Pinus albicaulis. The sequence continues at coordinate 968,015,400 of CM076581.1, read as the reverse complement.
TAAACATCAGCATAATCATGACCACAACGTAATTACCATATAGCATAAGGAAAATGTTAAGAGAACTTCCTTCATCTGTGCACACCATGCACAACATCGAGAATAGTCATTCCCAACATAGCCAAGGCATCTAAAACCTCATATCCATTTTATTTACCGTTTATATTTCCTTTCTCATGTTTATATTGCCACCGTCTGTTTACCACAATGGACCCAACCAATCCAACCGAATGTCATCTTCTTACCTTTCATTGCGCTTACTCATGCAATAAGCTTCATCTGTGTCTTTCATTACTTTTTGGGTACCACACATCTCTCTCTGAACTCCATTACTTTCCTCTTTCCCAACCAATTCCCAAGACTCTCAAACAAAAGAAAAGAACAAGAAACAACAAGAAAACCATGAGAATAAAAAACAATGTTACACTACAAAAAGGTGGTATGGCCATACTCTAGACATAAACAAAGCCACAAATCAAATGCAACAAACCACAAAATACCAAAAGCACAAGATTGGAAACAAACACCATGACTTAGTCCCCATGTGTCCCCGGTGCTTCCGAAGGAAAACTTAACCTATGTGTTCTTCAATATTCCATGGCAATCTCTTCGCCTTGCAATCCCCTACATCATATTTTCATAACCACATAATTGTCAGCGCATAAAAAAATATAGCAATATGCCAGTTATCTTACTTTGTTGTGCCAAACATGTTGCCTTGTATCTGAACACATACATATATCATCTCTCAAGGGACTCCAATCCCTTGATGAATCCATCCATAACTAGAACCAACTGATATACCTATCAAATACATTTTCATGACTATAGCACATATCCTCGTGATTTTAGACAAAATAAAGGTTAAGAAGACTTTTTTTTCCATGCAAAGCGCTCATTTGTTTGGAATTAGGGTTTCCAAACATAGCCCAAGGAATTCTTACCCAATTCCTTTCTTTTACCATTTACCTTGCTACAGTTGAGTCTTACTACATGTTATCACATCACCCAACTATTAGTTATATAAAAAATTCAACTATTACCTTGTCATGCTAATGCCAAGCACGTTTCCCTGCAATTGTTCCCGCGTGTCAATCACATGTTCCACATATCAAGACATCATATATATCAATTTGAAATCAACATTTTCCAAGACTAACAACCATGTCATAATCAACTAATACTCAAAATCATAATACTAAAACTATCACATAGTTACACTCAAGTACATATAAATTCTCTCGGCACATATGCATTAGTACAATCATCCTAAAACAAGACCATTCATTCGTACAGTGTTTCAGTCACATATTCATATCATGCAATTAATCAAACATTTAAGAAAATTATAAACGTGCCATGTTAGATAAATCAACTAGAAGGCATAATAGACACTAAACACTCAAACACAAAAAAGACGACATAGTCTAACGGTCAACCACCAAGTATACCACATAATCAAACGCATACCTTAATGTATATTAGGGGAGGTTATCTTGTATGCACAATAAATCTAGTTAGCAAAATATAACTTCACAACACATCAGCTCAAACAAAAATAAGATCATGATATCCATAACAGTAACTAACTAACATGTTCACATCATAAGCTCATAAACATTTGCCGTTCATGCATAACAATAACATATGTATGATCAGTCTAGATTACTACAACATAATGTCACAAATAAGTTGACTCATACATGAATGTCATAACCCTAACCACTTGCATAGGCCAGTCCAATTTAGCATGATACATATGACATCAAGATATTAATGATGTAGCCCTAATCATCAAGTTAACTAACATATAACAATAATAAGTTAACATATAACATGATCATCAACAATATATACTAATAACCATTGAGCTAGCTACAAGTTAACATATAACATGGTCATCAACAACATATAACATAATCATCGAGCTAACTACAAGTTAACATATAACATATTCATCAACAACATATAACATATTCATCAAATTAATACCATGCTTGGCTAACCAACGCATGTACATATGATCACGCTAATTAACTAACATATATCATGTATGTAACCATGAAATCAATAGAATGAAAGGCATACACATAACAGTAATGCATAAGACTACACTAATCAACTAGATTTTATCACGTATGTAACCATAATAATATAATGACAAACATATAACCCTAATTCTTAAAACAACCATGAATCACATACCTACATGACAAGCATACAAACCTGTATGACAGTCTACTCTAACCCAAAGTCCATTGTTTCAACTTCACTTTAATGATCTAGATCCATTGCTCTATCTTAGCCAACACATTAGCATCATATCATACCAATTTCATCATGATGACCTAAATGCATACAATAGCCTTATGCACAACAACCTTCAACATGAAAATGCATGCATAACATAGACATGCATAATGAATGCATATACAACCATACACTCATGACAACACATCCCACAACAACACCATCAACCTTCACATGGCGACATCACTACAACCATGATCAACGTGATGCAAATGCAACAAGCACATAGACTACAAGGATGATTAACACATGTTTAACCGACATGAATGCATGACCAACACACACTGCCCATCTAGTCCAAGGGTTTAACCATGCTTTGATACCACTCTGTAACACCCTCTTCCCGCATCTACCCAAGTAACCAACAAATCAGGGTAAACATGTGATGAGAGGCTACTATTATCAGACTCAACCTCCTAGGTGACCTTAAGGAAGCGGAATCGACAAAAACACATCAAAGAGACCTTATACATCAACAATAATATTGCCAGGAGCCAACCCGACCATTTAGGCATCTTGCCCCTGGGTCCCACTTACCTTTTTAGCTTTTGGGCCTCCGAAAACATGCACATTCTTGCAATCCATTGTCTATGAGGCTATCAATTCATGCATAAACCCACATGCCAGCGTCCAGGGACTAAATTACCCAGTGTTGTGCCAGCGCCCCCGAGAATTGAGCCACTTTTTCAAGCCCGGAACCCAGTGCACTGCCTAGAACTTAATGACAAGTTCACAAGTGAGTGATAACATCCAAACAATGATAAATTTTCAAAAATATCCATGAGGAATAAACTGGACCCCTACTAGCCATGACATGCATTCCATCAAACATGTCACAAACATTAAAGCTACAGGTATAAACAATCTAATGAAGCATACGGGTCTCCTATTATCTGAGAATCGCTAAGAAGCATCGATCCCTTAAATCATTAGCTACATTACCATCTATTTGAGCATAAAACATTGTGCATTAATTTACATGCATATAACCAACATAATAACAACAAAAATCTCAAGGATACAACATCCATAGAATCCACATATAAACTAGTATATTTATATATCAATTACCAAAGGAATGATATTCTCATTAATGAATATAAAAACCAACCAGAGATGGGACTAACACATTCCACCTAGCTATATATTGGTTGAGCCAAATCTCTCTTCAACCAATCACCCCATGCCATATTCCAAGCATGAATGTGGAACTCAAACTGAAAGAACCAACCAGGGACTCCTGAGGTTAAACCACCTCACCCTCATCAACATAAACCAATATTTTCCATAATCCATCTTCGATCACTAGGCCAACACAATAAACATGTCATAACAGGATTTATCATGATCACCACCTGATCACTAGGCCAAAACAAAAGCATGGATACCATAGGATTCTCTCCGCCTACACTGTGAGGAATTTTCCTACCTCCTAGTCTCTCAAGATTTAACACAATCCAAACCATATCAGTGGGCCCTAAACTGAGACCCACTCTCTAGGCTTTACCATATATCCCAACTTTGGATTCCTTGGATTGATGGAGAGCCCCCACCTCTCAGGATTTACCGCAATCCACGCCGTATCATTAGGACCTAAACCAAGGCAACACACTATCCGGCTTTACCACAACCCATAGTCTGGTTCAGTGGTTACTAGGCCATATGTGTTACACAGCATTTTTTCACTGTCCCTGCAATCCCCATATCACCCATTGGAGGATCTTTTTTGTGACCAATAAGCAATGTCATGCCTAGAAAAAACCATCACTGCATTCCTTTGCATGAGGGTAACATTCCTCTTGTTGATAATTCCCTGAGCAGAATTGTAAAAACCCTTGTTTTTGCCTTGGCGCAAGTAGCCAGTTACACTCCCGCGCCAAGCTGGAAAATTGACACTGAGCTCGTGCCAATTGGCGCTCTTTCCCAGTTAAGCGCCTGCACCAAGTTTGTTTATGGAATGTTTTTTAAAAATAGAGGTGGAGGTTCTCTTCCAACCAGCTCGAGGATGAGTCATTGGGAGTGGTTGAACTGAAACAACCACAGACTCGCTCCTTTAGTTAGTAGTTTCCACCTCCCTTGGAACTCTCCTAAAGGATAGGACTCCCTCCCACCTTTGTATAGATCCCAACCTCCTCCTTTTCCTCTATAAAAGAAGTTATCCCTCTTATTTCAAACTAGTTGAATGGCTGAATAGCTGAACCTGGAGAGCTGATACTAGAGAAGATAGATAGAAGGAATCATGTTAAGGAGAGTTTTAATCCATGTCCTCATTCTGTCTGAATCCCTCGACAGGTATTGAGACGCACTTCTACTGAACCCTGTTGGAGGAGACTGTGACGTCAAAGCATCGGTTATACCTCTTCCTTCTACTTATATATACATGACTATTGTTTGGTTCCACTATTTTGTTATCATGTTTGTATAATGCTATAGCTTTAGCCCTCCTTGACTGGTTAATAGTTGTGAATGAAACTATGATGTCGTATGTTGTTCTTGTTTCTTGTTACATGTGCAGGTATCCGGGCGTAACAGCAAACGGATTGTGATTTGCCAAGACAAGAGCGAGAGGCTATCACCCTTTCTGTAACAATAACAACATTGGATTCCAGGTAGGTCAATCTACAGTATGTTTCGTTAATTCATTAAATAGGAACCAACACTTTAGCGTGTCCTTTTATTTCTAGACCCACCCTAGGGCTAGAGGGATTGTCTCTGTCCGCAGAGAGGATTTACTTATGTAAAAAATTGGCGACTCCATTGGGGATCAGTGTGAGTTTGTTGTTTCTTCCTTTTGGGTCAGTTTCAATTATAGATTTCATTTTTTGTCATTTTCTGGTTTGTTTACTTAATTTCTATCCTCTGTTTAGCTCCAGAGTGTCAAGGTTGGCCTCTGCTCGTTAAGTTTTGGTTTTTCCTCTTTTTCCCATAGGTATCTAGCTTGGTGTAGTTTTTGTATGAATAGTCGTGCTGATTGGAATAGGTTTCTCTCTTTTCCCTCGCGCCAACCCCTGTATGGCGCGGATTACAGCCTTACAGTTGTGCCAACCCCTGTAGGTTTTGGTTTGACCTCCTTAATGAGTCTTTTGGTCAATTGTGCTTGCTTCTGGGTTATTTTTTGGGTGTGATTTAGCCTTTGGAACTGTGTTGACTACTGTAGGCTTATTTCTTTCAGTTTTTTGTCCATTTTCCTGTCAGTGTCATTTAAATGCCTTAGGGTTTCTGAGTGTCCTTGTACACTGAGCCTTTTGTTTGAAATGCAAGTCTCTTTGATTGTTGTTAGCCCCGTTTCATTTTGCGCTATTACACTGAGTATTCCTTGATCCTTTTGAGTGTTTTGGTTGAATGGTATTTTCGCTTTATTGATTGATCTTTCCCCTTAGTGCTCTAGGCATCGATTACATTTCTTGTGTTGGGTCAATTTGGTAAATTCTCTCTATTTGATCGAAAGTTTGTTGCATTAGCTTGAATTTTTTTGTGTTTGTTTCACTTCAGTTGAATCATTCAATTTTAGATCCCTACATTCGCAAAATTAAAACTAGTGTTTATTGTGTTTTCCATTTGAATTAGTGCATTTTGTGCTTTTTTCATTGAAAAATAAAAAAATATGTTTTGCATTCTTTCGTTGCATCAAAATTGAAACATCCTTTGCATAACTAGCCTTTGTCAACTAGGAAGGAATTTTGCTTTCAATTTTTTTCATTAGAAGCATTAGAAGTTTCTTCATATACTTTCTCTGTTTGTTGTTGTTTGAAAGATTTCTATCCTTCTTATAACTAGCATTCATCGAACTGAAATGATGTTTATTTGCATATAGTTTTCATTTAGGAAGTTGAGCTCCAAATTCGTTAGGGCCTGGAAATTGAAACCTAATTCAAGATTAACTTTAAAATTTACTCAATGAACCTAAGGCAACATTGAAACCTAATGCAATATTTCTAGTGGTCTAGGCTAGATACATGTTCCGACGTCTTAAAACCTAGTAGTTGTCACTTGCCTGTTGGCTTCAAACAGCGCTAGTACGAACTTGTGCTCCCTGTACCATCACGTATATAAAGGGAGACCCCTATAGGTTGCAATCCTTTTACCCATAGGAAGCTGAGTCTGCCGCCTTATAACCATGATACACCGAACACAGCATTCGGGGAGACTACCTGCACGTACGTCAAGTCCTTGGTCATTTCTGTTTCATTTGATCACCAAGGTATATATGGCAATTCACAGAAACCTGGTACACCCTCTTGCTTAGAATTCCTGAGAAGTCATTTCAATCTTTTCGTGACTCTTTAAACAAGAGAAGATATCATTGATCACTTGTCCTTTCACGCTCATTTCAAATTGAAAGTGACTAGAGTCATATTTTTCCTGTTTCTCAACTCTTAAAACATGAAACAATGAATTTTGGTTTTAGTGTTATAAAATTAATCACCTATGATCACACGCCTATTAAAAGTTTCGTACTTGGCCAGATTTATTTCTTTGGTTCTTATTTTGGCACCTTCGATTGGTTATCTCTTTTCCTTCCTGTTCTGATATACAGTCAAAGTGGCAGAACATCTAGTTTCATTGTCCTCACTGCCTCCTAGTGGTGATTCTTTTCCAGACGCTTATTTTGAAACCCCTCAATCCACTAGGTCTGTCGAGTTCTCGTAGCCTATTATTCCATCTATCCGACCCCTTTCTACTCGATCTCCGCTTTACAAGCCAGTTAAATTCAATTGGCCTCCTTCAAGTGCTTGGCCTGGTTTCGGGGAAGAAGGAGAATTTCCTCCTCTTACGTCAGGATCACCTTTTGTTGCTACTACGGTACCTCCTAGTCCCCATAGTATTTTTGAAGATATTACATTGGACTCAGATATGGATTCCTCCAGTCCCGTTGGCAATGAAGGAATGCATGTTTCCACAGGAGAATATCAACTCTTTCTTGAAGATCTCTCTCATGCCTCCATCCAATCTTCACCACCGTAGGCCTCACTTCCGCTTGGATATAGATCCTTGAGTCAAATCATATCTGGCGTTGCCTCCATTGTGAAATCCAGTATAGTAACTCCTCCTCAGATTTTGGTCCTACCTTCATTAGGGATATCACCTTCACCTCTTGGTTCGTCAGTTACTGTCACATTTGTTCCAGTTCAACCAACGGTTTGTGTGGCTTCTAGTTCAGTTTCCACTCCTTCTGTGATTCCTGGCGGTCTTACTTTTGAAGAATATTTGTTGGTTGTTCAGCAGCAGATTTCTCAAGGTTCTCAACAGTCTCAGGCTCCTGTTAATCCTAGATTCCATCACTATGATGCTGTTGGTAATCCTGTATATATCTATCCGCACCATTATGATGTGTATGGTAACCCAGTCTATTTGTCTCCTATTGATCCTTATCAGGATGTTTATGATCCTTATCAGACTGTTACTCATTTGGGACCTACTCTTCCTGTGCAACCCTCTGGCTTCCAAGGACAAACCTCATCGGGACAACCTTTAGCTCAGCAAGGCCCTACTTCTGGTCCACAGGGACAACCATACGGTCCACAAGGCCAACCTTCATAAGGTCAGCCTTTGGCCCAACATGGACAACCCTCTGGTCTTTTGGGTAAACCTTTGAATCAACTAGGATTATATTTTGGTCCTGGGGGGGGAAATTATCTGTCACAGGGACAACATTTTGCACCTCAATCATAGCTGCACGTTCAGTATGGCCCAAATATTGTGCAACCAGAACAATCCTTTGGTCCTTCTCTGGGTCAACCTGGTTATCAGGGACAACCTAGTCTGTCACAACCATCAGGCCAACCTTTCCCATAAGGACAACCTGTTGGTCCCCAACAAAAATTTCAACAGCCAGCTCAACCAGCTCAGCAGCCATTTCAACCTTCTCACCAGTAGATTCCTTCAGTTCTGCAGCTAGTTCTACCTATTTATCCTGCTCAACCTGCTCTGCAAGGTCAACCTGCTCAACCATAGGGCACTTACTACCCTCAAGTTTCATATCAACCGGTATATAGCACACCTCAAATTCCTTACCCTCAAAATCCACCTTTGTATCATCAACGTCAAAGTCGTGCTTACATTCCACAGCAGAATCCTTATACTGCTCAGCAAGGACCTCAGTGGTAAACTTCGACTCCATATTATGGTCCTCAATCCCAGTATCAACCGAATTATCCTACTTCTAATACCTATGATCTGAATCTTTCGGGGCAGAATGTATGGGGACAGAATCCCACTCGGATTGGGTGGAATGTATACACGGGTCCTTATCAAAGACCTCCGATGACTTTTAATACCCAATTACCATTTCTTGCTACGTTGGAATTACCTGTTGTGTCAAAATTGACAAATGATCCCATTCTTCATAATCTGTATTGGCCTCCGGTTCCAACCAAGATTCCTGGTGATTGTCCTAAATTTGAGGGTAAACCTGGGGAAGACTCCCAAACACATGTTATGACTTACCACATGTGGTGTTCCTCTAACTCTTAGGTTGACGATTCTATTTGGCTCCGTATTTTCCAATGAACTCTTACTGGTGCTGCTACAAAGTGCTACATTTAGTTGTCTCGTGGAGTTTTTCAAGATTTCAATTCCGTAGATATGGAATTCCTTACACATTTCCAGTTGTTAGTCCGCTATGAGACTGGGACACACCTCCTCACTTCATTTAAATAGGACTAAGCTACTCATATCTTGGATCATATTCATGAGTGGAGGCGATGTTGTCGCATGATCAAGTTTGAAATTCCTGATCAGCTTCTAACTCATTGGTTCACTACCTCCTTTGCCAATCAGATCGCTAAAGACATAGCTATGGGGGCATATGTAACCGAGGAACAAGCCATTGCTTACGCCCAGTACCTTGATCTTGTGTACTCTCAATCCAGCGCTTTATATGATATCTTGCCCAATGCTCCTCGACCTAGAACTTCTAAACCTCCAGCGACTCCATCTGTTGACGATATTATTGGTTCTGTATCTTAGACTTCTCAAAAGTCTCCATCTAATTCTGGGAAGCAGAAGTCTACTTCTTCCAATAATTTTTCTTCTCAACTAAATCCGAATTCTAGCAAACCCACAGAAGTGAATGTCATTCAGTCCAATCCTACGGATAATGCTTCTAAAGGTAAGAAGAAGGGTAAAGGTAAGGCCAAAAGCAATACCCTGAAACAGGATTCGTCGAAACCTCGTTCTGATGATATTACTCAACGCAAACCGAAGTATCCTTGTTTAATTTGTGATGAAGAGCACTTCACCAAAGACTATCCTCGATGGTCCGAAGTGAGCCGATTTCTCAAAGGCACTCAAGGAGCTCTGGCTGTTCTTAAATAACCTTTTCCTACTCAGAAAACTCATATGGTAGAGAAACCTTAGTCCGCTACCCCATTTGGTTCTCAGGTTTTTATGATGAACGGTTCTGCACCCGTTTCCATTAATACTCGATCGAAAGATTATTTTGGCTCATGTCAGGCAACCGGGAAGGAGATTTCTAATGGTCCTCCTCCTCCTCCACCTATTTCTAGCCCTCTTGAGATTGAATGGCCTAATACTAAATCCGTTGTGCGACCACCTTCCAAAGGTGTGCTCTGCAAGTCTTCGTACAATCCTAACGCCCGTGTTGCTCAGCATTACAATATTCTTAAGGATTTGGCTTAGGCACCATTCACAATTTTTACATTAAAATTACTTTAGCATTGTCTGTCACAACGGAAAGCGTTGTTATCCACCATAGGTGGGGTTGATCCTTCTGATACTAGCTTGCTTGCTTTCAATTTAGAGAATTTCGTCCCGCGACTCCCACACTAAATTGCGCTCATTGTTCAAGTTGGTATTAATGGTTTGAACATTCACCAGGCATCCATGGATGAGGGTGCATCTACTTGTGTTATGTCATCTACTTGTTGGAAATCCATTGGTTCTCGAACTCTCACCTCATCACCCAATTCCCTTGAAGCATTTGATGGAAGATAGTCTAAACCTCTTGGTGTTCTCACTAGTTTACCGATCACATTAAAAGGGAAGACAGTCAATGTCGAAGTTGAAGTCATTGATGCTAAACTCAATTATAATCTTATGCTCAGTCACAGTTGGACTCATGCAATGTTATGTGTTCCATCCACTCACTTTCGTGTTTTGAAATTCCCGCATGAAGGAAAGATTGTTACTGTCGATCAATTGTCTTTTTTCACTTCTTCTTCCAAGAGCAACGTTCCGTATGCAGATAAGATTCCTACTCCTTACGAGAGCGTAGGGCCAAGCCTTTTCAAGGATCTTGCCCTCATGGGTATTTTTCCTCTTCCACCACCAAATACTATTCAGTTCAACATGATTTCTTGCACCGATGACCCATGGGTTATCCCTTCCCCTAAATATGATTCTTTCAGAGATTCGATGCCATTAAGTCCGATTGAAATTGATTATTATGAACTCATCGCCACATCGGATACTTTGTCCCTTAATTCTGCTCCTGCGAGCATGTCTCTTGACATTTATTCTCAATACCCTTGGCTTGGTAATTTTGATTCACCCGATCCTTTGAAGGAAGTGTTTCCCTCCGATGAGGCCATAGTGGAAACCGTGTCTCTCGAAGATCCCCCGTGGGACAACAATCATCATCGTTCCTTGTTTCTCCCAAGTCTTGGGGCCATGTCTACTTGGCTTGAGCGTTTTTCTTCTCAGGTTTCCTCTCCTCCGCTTCAAACACCTGTTCAGATTCATGAAGTTTTTTCGGAAGGTAACTTTAGTAACATTACACAGACGATGCCTATTGACATTTCTGTTAAACTGGGAATTGTCGAGAACATCCATATCGGGGTCACTTGTTCTTCCAATGAAGTACAAGTCTATACTAGCCTTTTTCGTGAATTTCGTGATGTCTTTGCGTGGTCCTATGAATAAATGCCCAGCATTGATCCTAGCATTGTGGTACATGCAATTCCTACTTACCCCGGTTCGAAAATTGTTCGCCAACATCTTCATCCGGTTCATCCTCGGAATGCTGCTTCCATTAAAGCTGAAGTGGAAAAGCTTCTCAAAGCTAGTTTCATTTATCTGACTCCCTTGACAAAGTGGGTCTCTAATATTGTTCTTGTAGATAAGAAACAGGGCACTATTCATGCTTGTGTTGACTATCGTGATATCAATCAATCTTGTCCTAAGGATAATTATCCTACACCCCTCATCAATCATATTATTGATGACTGTGCCAGGAGCGAGATTTTTTCCTTTATGGACGGTTTTTCTGGTTATAATCAGATAAACATTCTCCTAACTAATCAACACAAGACTTCCTTCATCTGTCCTTGGGGTACCTTTGCATATAAGAAGCTTCCTTTTGGTTTAAAGAATGTTGGGGCCACATTTCAGTGCGCCATGTCCTACGCCTTTCATGATATTCGTCACATTGTGCAACCTTATCTGGATGATCTTCCGGCTCATTCGGCTAAGCATAGGGATCACCCTGACCATCTTCGTCAGATTTTTCTTTTTTGTAGACACTATAGCATTCGGCTTAATCCGCAAAAGTGTGTCTTCTGCGTTGATTCTGGTAGACTCTTAGGGTTTATTGTGTCTCGAGAAGGAATTCGCCTTGATCCTCTCAAAGTTGAGGCTATTATTAATCTCCCCTCTCCTTCCTCATTGCACCAGTTGTAGAGTTTACAAGCGAAAGTTAATTTTTTATGTCGTTTTATACCTAACTACACCGAAGTAGCTAAAGGATTCACATGATTGTTGAAGCAGGGTGTTCCTTTCTGTTGGGATGAAATCACTCAGAAATCTTTTGATACGTTGAAGACATTGCTTGTCAATGCTCCTCTACTCCACCTTCCAAATTATCATCGTGATTTTTCCCTTTATTTAGCTTCCGCTTTTAGCACAATTGCGATGGTTTTGGTACAAGACGATGATGACGATCATGAGCATGTTATTTATTACTTGTCTTGTAACCTTCTCTACCCAGAAACTCGTTATGCTCACGTCGAGAAGTTAGTGTTAGCTGCAGTTCAAGTAGTCCAATGTTTTCATCATTATATTCTCTCACGCATAGTGATGGTGATTTTTGATTGCAACCGCATGACTTACATCTTGTCTCGACAATTGCTGGGGGGGGATACTCTAAATGGATTGTTATCCTCCAAGAGTTTGATTTAGAATTTACTGCTGCCAAGTCTAATAAATCATTAGTTTTCACTGATTTTCTTTGTTCTCTCCCTTCTGACTCTGCTCCTTTTTCGTTATGAGGATTCCATTCCAGACGATTCTCTTTTCTTGATTAGCACCCTCGATCCGTGGTAAGGTGATATCATTGTTTATCTCCAGACTTCGTCTTTTAGATCTGAGTTGATGAAGGATGCTCGCTAATGCATCCACCATCACTCGCAACCTTATCGTATAGTCGGGGATACCCTCTATCGTGTCACATGACTGGTTATGCTACTTCTCAAAAAATCCTTCGTGCTAGTTATTTTTGGCCCTCTATTTTCAAAGACTGCATTGTCACAGATCATAAATGCCACGATTGCCAGATTTACCAACGCAAGATGTGTGCGCCACCCGTTCCTCGTCATCCTATCATTACCATTAGTCCCTTTGCGAAGTGGGGCATCGATTTTATGACGTGTAACCCTCACTCGGCTAGGGGGCATGTTTATATTATCGTAGTCATGGACTACTTCACTAAATGGGCCGAAGCAATACCTACACTTGCCGTCGACAGTAAGACAGATGCTTAGTTCATATTCAATCACTTTATTGCTAGGTTTTGTGTTCCACAAGCCATCATTACCGATCATGGTTCCCATTTTTGGCATTATATGGTGGCGGAGTTGACTTCTAAGTTGGGTCTACGTCACGACAGCTCAACGCTGTACTACCCTCAAGCCAATGGCTAGGTTGAGGTTGTGAACAAGGTCCTTGTAACTATGCTTCAACGTATGATTGGGATCCATAAATCAAATTGGCATCTCATGTTATTTTCGACTCTTTAGGCATACTGAACCTCAGTTAAGAATGAAACTAGGTTCACTCCTTTCTAGTTGGTCTATGGCCTGGAAGCTACTCTCCCGATTGAATGTGAAATACCTTCGTTGAAGTTAGCTGTTGAATTACTGCCAAATAATTCACCACAGGAAGAATGCCTCCTTTATTTGGAAAGGTTGGATGAAACTTGCCGCTTTTCTGCTTTGGTTATCGAAGCACAAAAAAATTGGGTCAAGGCTCATTTTGACCAATCAGTTTCCCCTCGTTCTTTCGTTGAAGGAGATCTCATCCTCCTGTATGACCAAGCTCATGATAAGATGGGGGCAGGTAAATTTCAACCTATGTGGCATGGGCCCTACATCATTAAACGTGTATTGCAAAATGGGGCCTATGAGCTTATTGATTACGAAGGCCATCCTCTTGAACAGCCTAGAAATGGGTTGTATCTCAAAAAATATTATGCATGAGTCATCCATGTGTAATAGGTGTACATAAGTGTCATTTTCATTTTTTTTACATATTTTGGTTTGATGTGCTTTGTGAGTGTTTTCCTGCTTATTGGGTCTTGCTTATGGTGCAGATTTCTATTACCCCCTATGTCAGTTTCGCGGATGGTGCTTCCCGTAGTACCAGGAATTTGTCTTCAGCAGCCTAGGTAATTTATGATCCTGCTAGTGAGTTGATAGATCTACAAGGTATTTTTCTAGGACGAGCTACAAAAAATGTCGCTGAATATAGCGTTGTTATTGAGCTACTAACTGAAGCAATCAACCTCGGCATACGTGCATTGCTTGTAAATCTAAAATCACAGCTTTTCGTTCTGTAACTCAATAGTCATTATTTAGTTAGAGATCTACACATTCTAAGAATGTATTTAAGTATTCGTTTGCTAGAAATACATTTTGATTTTATTACATATCAGCATATTCCTAAACGAATGAATACATTAACTGATACAGTGGCTAACATTGTATTATATAGACATTTGCATAATTTGTAAAATCATCATCACATGTAAAAGATCCATGGAGGAAAATAGATGTATATATATATATATATATATATATATATATATATATATATATAGATAGATCGCATGTTTGCAGTTGTGTGCATCATAACTTCAAAAAATATATGTGTGTTTCTATTACATCCTGAGACATCATGTCTTCAAAATATGCAGATGAAAATAAAACATAGGTGTATAATCAGCATGATGCTCGTGATAACATGTCACTGCCCGTACGAGCTGCCTCAACAAATGGTGAATTCGGTTGGGCACCCTTACATTATGCCTCTGGTAGGCGCATGGAACATCGTCAAAACATGCATATTCTAGAACTCCTAGGGTGATTCCCTCCATATTACGCACTATCTCATCTTCCTCGCTGCCCTTGCCTTGAGGGTCGAAATTGCGAGGGATTCACCTTGCTATCGGTGACATACCTGCAGGTCTCCCTAGGCCAACATCTGCAAACACATGGATTTAATGTTAGAACACACATAGATAAAAATCATAATGCTCATAAAACTTTAAAAAATGAGTCTCACCCAAATATTCATCCCAATCCTCTCCCTCTGGGAGTGGGAGGTCTGGATCATCAGTGAAATCTGTACCATAGTAGGGCTAGTCCTCCTCGACAATTAGTTGTCGGTGGAGCCAATTGAAGAATTCTGGTCTCCAGGACATCTGTTGACCGTCCCCTGCCCTTGGCATCAGAGCTACCCATCGGGCCATCCGTGGTTCTCTCGCTAGTGGTGTTGGGACTATGACCTCCTGTCACTTGAAAATGGGTAGTCGTTCCAAGAAGAACGATACCAGAATGGATCCATAACCAAATTTCTTCAATTTGGTCTTCTTGCATTTCATGTTTATTGTCACGGCCTCTGCCCAGTTGTACATGGTTGGTGCCAAACAGTCTACAGCAAGAAGCAACTGTGTCTTTGTTGCTTCGTGCGGGGCTTGTGATCCCGCAGATCATGTAATGGTATGTAGCACTACTCTAAGTGTCAAGTCTGGGATAGTCTGGATATCAAATTTCCCACTGCCTGATCCTTTCCGTGCTCCTGGACATACCCTGTCTATCACCATGGTCATGTTTTCCATGCAAGGCCGAGTAGCAGTTAGGATTGGTGCTACTCCCCTTCGCAATAATCCTATTATGAAATAGATTTCAGAGACTTCAATCTCAAGTTCTTGATCCCGAAGGATGAACTTATCTTGATTTTCATCCCATATACTGATCAGATATTGCAATAACTCTGGTTGGGCTCAGAGACATGGCGTTAGGAAGAATTTTTTCAGACCGCAATTCCTGAGAGTTTCCATGACTCTCTCATTTTCCATGGCCAGCTCATCTTCTTCGCTATGTTCCCATTCTGTCCATTCTAAGACCATTTTGCTTCTTTCTACCTGCAAACACATTCATATGAGTGGTATTAGCCAATTTTGAACCTTAATTTGTAAATAATTGGGGTATTTAAGTGAAATTTTACATAAAAAATGGTTTGTGCCATTGGTGCAACTGTTTTCCAAACAATCGTGCCAATGGGCGCGCCCTAGTGTAGAAAATTGGGTGGTTGGTGCAACTCTGTGCCCGAAACCCGCGCCGACCGCCATGCCCTAATATTTACATTTCCTCCCTCAGAATTCGAAATTGGAAATTGCAGATGGCAAGAAATGACTTCAAATGACAAGAGGGATCTCGACTCTTACCTGGAACTAACGGATTTGAGATTGGTTTGTTGGATTGACTGCTATCGTCGCCGCAAGATTGCACAGTGAAATGGGTAACTATTGCTCCACAAGAGGTAAAAAGTGAAAAGTAATTATTTTTACCATTTTTGGCATTTTATAACTTTTTCACAACCCTAATTAGGTTTTAAGACATATTTTTTGATTATTTTATTATATTATTTTCGAGAAATGGGTTTTACATGTGTCTCTTGTGTAGAAACAGGTTTTGATGTGACATTGATGAAGTAACGAGTTATATTTTATATTTTTTTGGACTCAGTAAAAACACAAAAAAGTCACTACTGGAGTCATCTTTCAGCTATTTTCTGACTCTCTAAAATTGAAAAGATCGTTGAGATTCTTGTTGTTTTTAACTCGTTAAATGGCTGCAAAACGATATCCAGCCAGTATAAATTTAACCCTTTTTCGGGCTGGGATGAATTATTTACGAAAATGGAATACCTTAGCCTATCGCGACTAAGAGGTTCTCGCAGACACAGTTTTCTACCTTTTCGGATCTGCGAGACTACCTACGAAAAGGGACTTTTGGAGTTTTCTTTTCCACCTTCTTTTCAAACTCTCTAAACATGAAAAGATGTCGAGTTCTCCCTTTGTCAGACTCGTTAAACACTGATGACATCGGATTTCGTCGCCATGATGTTACTCGAGTTTCTCCTTCCTAGGGCTCGTAAAATGTACTAGGATGGATTTTTCCGAAGGACAAATTTACAGCGCAATCATATGCTATCCCCTTCAAGCCTGTTTTAAAAATAATTGGGGTACTCCCCAGGAATGGTGTGGGGGAAATGGAACCTAGTTTTAGTTATGTTGGCAGTATGTCGCTCTTGAACATGGCACTTGTCTACATTCGTGTCGGGTTGGGGAAATCTCATTTCATCATTTTTGCCTCCATGGGTTTGGGTAACCTCTTTTGACCTCTCATCCGCTCTTTTCCACGTCGTCATGACTTCAGATCCTTTGATGTCAAATACTGCCAAATCTAGTTTCATGCTGATGATATGTACAAGAGAAGTTTTCCCCTACAATTTTCAACCGCCCTCTAATTCTCTATTGGTCATGATTCACTATTATCATGTTCCTCTGTCTCGCATCGATGATGTGGGAAACATTATGGCCCACCTTCGATCAGGTCACTTCCTGTCGACTTCAACTCATTATCCAGGAATTTGATTGAGAGACTATATTCTAGTACCTTGGAGCCTGCATGCCTTAATGGCGGGTTTTTCACATTCGACGCAAGGTCCACATCATTAGCCTTCGATCGAGTGATTCTGCGGATGTTCGACGCCATATCACTGTTCACATCTTGTAGATTGTGCCAGTTGTACCTTGAGAGCCATTTTTATTATTGTTGGTTTCTCTCATGCCTGTTAACAGCTTTCATCATTGGTTGGTAATCAGGTGATTTTTTGGCATGTTCGACTTCAGCTCGTATATTCGCATGCCTGAAATTGTACTTATTCGGGTTGAGATGGAGCGCAAGACCCTGGATTTTGTCTGATAAAGTCCAGGCTGTGAATTTTGGTGAATTATTATAACTTATTGCATGACTCTTTTGATTGGATGGCTGCGACCATACCTGATTCTATTTGTTGATCCCTACTACTGGATGGTTGTGTCCATACCTCGAATCTCAGTTTTTATATATACTCTATATGGATGGCTGCACCCATGCCACATGTTCATGTATCAGAGATATCAGTTGTATTTGTAAATTGCAGGTTTTCCAACAGTGGTGTTTGGTTTGAACGCGTTCTCATTAAGCATTTCGCCCCTCCCTCTCCCTCGGACCTCATGCTTTAGAGGGTATCTGTTACACAACATTTTTTCACTATCCCTACAATCCCCATCTCACCCATTGGAGGGTTTTTTTTGTGACCAATAAGCAGTTTCATGCCTGGAAAAAGCCATCACTACATTCCTTTGCATGATAGTAACATTCCTCTTGTTGACAATTCCTTGAGAAGAACTGTAAAAACCCTTGTTTTTGCCTTGGCGCGAGTAGCTAGTTACACTCCCATGCCAAGCTGTTTATGGAATGTTTTTTAAAAATAGAGGCAAAGGTTCTATTCCAACCACCTCGAGGATGAGTCATTGGGAGTGGTTTAACTGAAACAACCACGGACTCCCTCCTTTAGTTAGTAGTTTCCACCTCCCTTGGAAATCTCCTAAAGGATAGGACTCCCTCCCACCTTTGTAGGGATCCCAACCTCCTTCTTTTCCTCTATAAAAGAAGCTATCCCTCTTAGTACAAACTAGATAAATGGCTAAATAGCTGAACTTGGAGAGATGACACTGGAGAAGATAGATAGAAGGAATCATGTTGAGGAGAGTTTGAATCCATGTCCTCATTCTGTCTGAATCCTTCGACAGGTACTAAGACGTGCTTCGGCTGAACCCCGCTGGATGAGATTGTGACGTCAAAGAATCGATTGTACCTCTTCCTTCTACTTATATATACATAACTACTATTTGGTTCCACTATTGTGTTATGATGTTTGTATAATGCGATAGCTTTAGCCCTCTTTGACTGGTTAATAGTTTTGAATGAAACTATGATGTCATATGTTGTTATCATTTCTTGTTACGTGTGCAGGTATCCGGGCGTAACAACGAACGGATTGTGATTTTCCAAGACAGGAGCGAGAGGCTATTACCCTTTCTGAAACGACGACAGCATTGGATTCCAAGTAGGTTGATCTACCATGTCTTTCGTTCATTCATTAACCAGGAAGCAACACTTTAGCATGTCCTTTTGTTTCTAGACTCACCCTAGGGCTATAGGGATTGTCTCTGTTCGCAGAGAGGATTTACCTACGTAAAATTGTGTTATATCAATTCAGATATCCACCTCACTAAACTTTGAATCCATCCAGAAATTCAACTAAACTGAAACATGAGAACTCCACAACACCATGGCTATCTGGAAATGGAAAGGCTAGGACGGAAACACTATCACACCTGGAAAAACCCATGCCAAGATAGAATATAACCACATGAAATACCATCCATTCCAGATCTAGCAAGGAAATCACACATGCAAATCAATACCTGTAAAGAATCATGGTGTACCTGCTTGATCCTGTTTTTCCTTTCTTGCTCCTTCCTTCTTGATTTCTTACCTTTCTTGCTCCAATTCCAAAATTCTCCAATAAACTCAAGTTTTCAAGAGAGTGTGTGTGTGTGTGTGTGTGTGTGTGTGAGAGAGAGAGAGAGAGAGAATAATGAGATATCTCCAAAACTAAACTGACAAAAGTTTTGAGCAAAAATCTTGAGCCAAAATCTTGTCAACTGATCTTCATAAGAATTTTTATTAATGAGGACTCTATTTTCATCATTTTCCATTATTTTCCTTCATTTTCCTCCTCAGCTGCAACCTATGACCTTTCATCTCCATTTTCTCCTAATTTCCATTATTTTTCATAAATAAATCTGCCAAATATGCCATTTTGCCTCTCCAAAGCCTTTGCCTTTGCCTTTTCCAATTTCCTTAGCCATAATAAACCAAATGAACACCCACTAGGATGTTTTTCCCAAAATTCATCTTGGAATAAGTGTCCCATCAACCGTGGTTATTATTTTTTCCTTTATTAACTTTTCATACATGTAATTTTCACTAGGGATGTTACATCCTAGCCTCCCACAACCTATTAGTCATTAGTATTTTTCACCAGTTGATGATGACTAATCGTTAAAGCCAAGTTTTCTAGCAGTTGATCTCCAATATGTCAAATTTGTCAGCTAGAAAACAACCATAAACATTTTTGCCCTCCTACCTTTTCAATCAGCCCATGATGAGATAAAACCTAATTGTCGAGCCCTATCTAGCCTCAGTCATTCAAACTTGTCCATCAGCTCCAAAGAGAATACTCCAAATCTATCCAAAAGTCTCCCCTAAGTTAGGTAGTGGTGCTTTAGGCACTCCTCCCTTGGAAAACTTTCCTAAAACCAAAAGAACCTCTGTCTAATATCAACCTGTCCTAGATGACCTTCCTATTCTACAAATAAATATTGATACACCCTTAAGTCACGCCACTAACAAGCCTTGACGTCTCAGCAGTGCATATGCCACAGGTCAAACTAATATTAGGTGAATTTACAGTGTTTCAATGTCTTTTTCAAGAGAAAAAGTGTACTAGTGTTCCAGAAGACATTATTAAACTTAACATGAGAAGACAGCTGCTTCTCACGTGGTTTTGAGCCTGGGATGCAAGTACTGGTGAGAGGTATTTCAATGAACTCCTGCAAATATAGTAAAAAAGTTAGTGACTTATGAATAAACAAGTAATACTCTGCAGATACTGGTCAGGTTACTTCTGATGTCTAAAGATGCATAAAGATATTTTAATAGCAGATTTACATATCTCAGAAAATTTCCCCTCATGGCATATTGTCAATTTCTCACCTTTATTTTCTTAACTATGAATAGGCAATGAAAGAACAGATGACACATCTTGAAAGCAGATGAAATGGCATCACTATGTAAAACCTCCTCCAGGCATGAGCAGAGGGTTGGGTCACTTATTGTAACACCTCCTCCAAATATGAGCAGATGGTTAGGTCATTGGTTGAAAACCTCCTTCATTTAACAAGCAGAGGGTTTGGCAATGTGATAAAGGCCTCCTTCATTTAACAAGTAGAGGGCCAGGAATAGAGGTGTACCCTCATTCAAAAGGGCACAAAGCTAACAATGCTGCAAACTGCCTAAAACTTGTTTTAACACCTTTTTCTCCAATATATGAAACCACTAACATAGCAATGGTGTTTCAAATATTGATTATATGGTTTCACTGATTGAAAGACAGAGTATAAGTGCAGTAGGAAACCATTGAAGGCTTATGAATAGAAAAATGTTGTTAAGCAGATGGCCAAGGAGTGATGTGTTTATGATTCAAAGAAAATTTGCTCTTCCTGTTTATGAAGATCGTTTTCAAAAACTCATCAAAATTGACAAGAAGGTAGCCTAAGCCTTTCTTCTCAAGGGGAATTTGCAAATAAACAACATAGAGACAGTATGTGTGAAAAAAGGGTATGGCATGTGTTTTAAGTTCAGGGACAGCATTCAAAGAAATAAAACATGCCACTATCACAAACATAGGCCCTTTTTCCTTGATAAACAGATATAGGTAAAATCTGGGGAGTACAAATGAGTTTCTTCACCCACAGTCAAAAGAAAATAACAATGGGCACAATCAATAGAGTCCAGATTGTCAAAGTAAGTTTAGAGTTATGAATCATCTCCTCCCAGGATATGGCAAAGGATGCATCAAAAGGCTTGGATTTGACTCTTAAGCAGCGCTCCTTTAAAAATAAAAAATAGGCAAACAGTGAAAAGAGTACTCCCTTGATGAGAAAACACTGAGAGAGATTGTGGCTTTCAAGATGGTTTCTTTACCTTGAAAAGGGCCATATATATGAAGATCTTCAAAAGTATCATCCACAACACTTTTAGGAGTCCTGGTCAAATATTGGCTTTTTTGATGTTTTAAAGATTATAAAATGACAAAAGCAGTGATTCATGTTTTAATGAAACAAACAGGCCTTTCAAAATAGTTAAACCCTCCAAAGCACAATATAAAGGCATTTAAAGTGTCTCTTTCAAATATTAAGGTGGAGAGACCATTGCTAAGTCTCATTAGCAAATTTTAAAACACAAACAATCGCTCTCCTAGCTGTTCACCAGACAGAGCAAGAAGTTCCAAGCAAATTTAGAGTGTTTTCAGGCTTTCAAGCCTGCGTGGCGCGCCTGGAAGAGTGCACGACGCGTTTGGGAGAGAAATTACAAAGGGTCGTAACGACCGCGCGGTGCACCTGTAGCGCCGGTCACCAGCAGCCCGAAGGCCGACACGACAACCCTCCACTGCGCGGCGTTTGGGCCTATGAAAGTGTCGCGCTTGTTTAAACATCCAAAATGCCTTCAAAGAGTCTTGGGACCTGCTCAACTCATCAAACAAGGGCCATAAGCCATCTTCAAGGTATTTTTTATTGCCCCTTGGTGCATTCAAAATTCTAAAGGGGTATTGATACCATGTTTTTCCAAGACTAAAACAGTGATTGGAGAGTGGAGTTTTTGGTAGAAAATCAAGGTTGTTTATTGTTGTGGTTGCCAAATATTGTTACAGTAATAGGTAGGGTGTGTTCATATCAGTTTCAAAAGGCCTAAAACTGCCTTCAAGCAAAGTGATAAACCATATACTAATGATAAGACAGAAAACACAGTGGTAGAGGTTTCGAGTTGCTGTAAGGTGTCCTAACAGTGTTAAAACAAAATTAACCCCTGTCTGCAAAATGTAAGGTGAAAACAGTTTTTATAAGGTGAAAGCAGTGTTTGTAAGGTGAAAACAGTGTTTATAAGGTGAAAATAGTGATCATGATGTGAAATTTTTGTCAGTTTAAAAAGTGACCTCTTTGTATGGTAAAAAATCAAACTTTGTGTAGCCTCCATAATCCAAAAATCAAAGTCTGTGATTGAAATGTTTTCTCTAGATAACTCAAGGGTGTTTTGTCTACCTTTGTATAGAAACCAGTGAGCAGCAGTAGAGTATTGTTTGAGGGAAGGTTGTTTTGTTTCTGTCAAAACACAAAGGATCCTTCTTCAAATAACAAACCACAACATCTCTTTTCAAACACTTTGCCCAAACACAGTGATAAGATTGAGTTTGTTTCATTTTGACAAATACTTGTTGTTTGGCATAAAAGAGGAAAAATAGTGATTTATAAGGAGCACAAAGTTGGTGTTGGGGGACTATTTCAGAAAACATTTGAAGAATCTTGTCTTGGTCAAAAAATCAAAGAGTATTCAAAACAAAAATGCCTCCCACGCAAGACAGTAGAAGTGGCCTTCACAGGAGGTTTGAGCATGTTTCAACTGAAGAGGTAAATGCTCATCCATTAGTCCTATTTAACTTCCATGGTTGGGTTTCTAGAGTTTTGTCAAAGGGTGCAGGAGGTGAAAAGCTATTCCCCTTTGACACATCTTTGTGCTTTGAGATTTCAAGGGAAACACTTTCAAATAGCAGGCTTAGATTTCAAGTTCTCTCCTAGGTCCATTTCCAAGGCCACCAAAATCCCTTATGTCAGAGAGAAGTGGTTTAAACAAAGCCACCTAGACTCAGAAAAATATAAGCCTTTTCTGAAGCCTGAGCATAGAGATACATGTCCATCCATTTTTCCCTTCTCATATCTGTTGACTAGTTATGCCCCCCTCATGAAGATAATCATGAAATACTTCACTTGCGAGGGAATATTCTCCCAAGTCTATGCTTACCATGTTCGATTGCTCATGCATTTCACGAGAGCCAAATTGTTAAATCTCCCTTTCTTCCTCCACAGAAGTATTGAAAAAATGGCCTCCATTGTTTAGAAAAAACCTCCTTCTCAGTAGACAGCCTGCCTCTTCCATCATTCCCTCATCAAGGTTATCATTCTTCATCAGCTTGAGAAGAAGGAAATCTCTTGGGATACTTTCATTGCACATCTAGATTTTGCCACTGTCCCTTCATTCCATACATCTCCTTCTCCTTCCACTCACCATCCTTTGCCTTCTTCAAGCAAGCCCATTCCCAAGAAGCTCAAATTTCCCATTGAACAAGAAGAAGAGCATGATGAGGAAGAAGAGCATGAGCATGAGGAGTAAGAACATGATGATGATGAACAGCAGCATGTTGAAACAGGGCAGCAAGGGGAAGAAGAACATGATGAACAGTAGCATGTTGAAACAGGGCAGCAAGGGGAAGAAGAACATGATGAATAGCAGCATATTGAAATAGGGCAGCAAGGGGAAGAAGAACATGATGAACAGTAGCATATTGAAATAGGGCAGTAAGGGGATGAAGAACATGATGAACAGCAGCATGATGAAGAGGAGGAATTGCATGATGAAGAGGAGGAACAGCAAGATAAGGAAGGGCAGCATGATGAACAGGTGTAGCACAGTAAGGAAAGGCAGCCTCATGAAGAAAAACATAGTGATGATATACAGCACAATGATGAAGGCAGTCAAAACATCCATGAAGAAACTCAAAACAGTGGCAAGGGGGATAAGGCAAATAACAAGGGCAAAGAGCTAATAGAGCATGTGCTAGCTGCCTCTCCTAGGCAAGGGGCCATGCTTTCTTCTCCAAAAGTGGCCAAGCCCCGGAAATCAAGGAAAAGGGTGCCTAAAAATATAACTCCAAATGTTACTAGGGCCCTCCGAAGCAAGGGGAAATTGCCCAAGAAGCCCATTTTCGAATTTCCCAAGAGTAGGAAGACCAAGAGAGCCACCCAAAGCAAGGGAAAGGAGAAAGAGGAAAGCAGCCATGAAAAGGAGAGGGACTTCGACATAATTCAAATCCAAAGTGATGGTAGTGACAATGAGGCCCGAATCCTAGAGACTCTCTTGATCAATAGAAAAATCCAAATTGATGCTTTGAGGGCAGATCTAGAGAGGGCTAGAAACTTCAATCACTTTTTACAAATTCAAAATAAACAGATGAGTCTCCACATGGCGGTATATGAGACATGGGCCATCAAGTACAAAAAAGAGGCCTCCAAGGCACAAGTTAGATTGGAAGAACTCATGGGTGAGTTCAATGAGAGCGAAGATGAAGATCAGCCCAGGAGAAAGAGGCCAAAAACCATGGGACTCAAAAGAGCCCTTGAGAAACAAAAGGAGGAAGAAGCTGCCCTTCTCCAATCTTTTCCTCTCTCTACTTCGTTCCCCCAAGAGATAGAGAACAATCCAGAAGCATGGCTTGAGAGGGTAAATGATCACTTGGAGAAGAATTTGGAGAATGAAAATAGAGATTTGGACCCTCAACGAAGGATGACCAGGTACTATAAGAAGCTCAATCAGTTTGCTCAGCAGAAATTGAAGGCCACACAAG
This sequence comes from Pinus albicaulis, assembly GCA_034641835.2. Classification (NCBI taxonomy): domain Eukaryota; kingdom Viridiplantae; phylum Streptophyta; class Pinopsida; order Pinales; family Pinaceae; genus Pinus; species Pinus albicaulis. The sequence goes on along the minus strand of CM076581.1, from coordinate 967,990,500 downwards.
AAAAACTCAAGGAGGCTCAAAGGAGGCGCCCGGCACCAAAATTGAAGAAAGACACATAAAAGCTCAAAATTTTGGCCTCAGCTTCACAGCATGTTTCTGAAAACCCTTGAGGGTCATGCTCGCCAAAATTGGGCGAAATTCAACAAGTTTTGGTTTTTTGTCATTTTTGGGTTTTTGGCTAAAACTCATGAGCATCACCATTTCTGTTTGGGGCATCCTCAAAGGATGAAAATGGTATCATTGGATGCCATAATTTAAGGGGCATATACTCAGCAATTTTCAAATCAATCGAAGATGATTTTCTTTCCCAAAATGGCGGAAAACACTCACTTTTTCCACACTCTGCCCCGTTTATCAGCAAGGTCTATTTTTTTGGTTTTTTACACACAGGTTAGTTTTTGATGGACTTCTAGTGGTCAGTTTGGAGAAAAATAAGCATTTTCAGAAAGAAAGAAAAAAAAAAAAAAAACATTCATATCTTTCCAACGAGCCATCACGGACCTCGTTTCGACATCGGGAAGGCCTCCAAAAGTTGTCGGCAATTCAGAGGACTTTCTGCTGATGTATTTCTTAAGTATTTTTGTGAAAAATGTACCTTTCTAAAGTGACTTTTCCTCATGTGCGTTTAGCTATTCTTGGGCATGATTAGTTATGAAAAGTAAATTTATTTTCCTTTTTTAGCATTTTTGAGATATTTTATTAGATATTTTGTGCCTTGGGCTTTGCAAAGCCTCAAGGACAAAATCAGATATTTTGGATAGACCAATGAGATTGCAAGTTGAATTAGGAGGTTTTCCTCACTTTGGCCTATATATTCCAAAGGCTTTCATTGTAAGCAAGGCTGAACTTGATGAATAGAAGCAATATATGTTTATACAAGCTTGGAAGAAACACTTGTCTCATGCATTGGATAGTTTCTTGAATGTTTTTGGATGATGAAGGAGGTCTGTTGTTAGATTCCTTGACTTGGTAAAATGGTATAGTGTCCCTCTCTGTTATGCTTCTTAGTTTTCATTCATAATTCCATGTTCTTGCTTGCTATAAGACAGTAGAGAATAGATTTAAGACATGCCCTTGGAGGCACCTCAAGTTTCACGTTTCTTTATAGCTTCTATGTTTTCTTCCTTCTTAGTCATATCAAAGAATCCTTGATTGCTCTTTGATAACTGAAGAATATTGTTTGCTTGTTTCATTTATGGTTTTATGCATGCTAAGTATGATTCACGATATGCCCTCATGGCTAGTCATAGCTCCACCTCTGAAACCTTTCTTTGATTGATTAGATTGTCATTTGTTGAACCAAGGAGGTCTTGTACTGATCTTGCCCTTTGCCTAAAACTATGCAATCTTGCTTCAAAGTGCCCAATAGCTTGAAATACTATGCTTCGGCGTTTCCTCATAGTGATTTGAGCTGTTTGTTTGTCTTAAATGTATTTCCCCAGAGTCTGATAGCCATTTCCTAAAGTTAGAGAGTCATATATCTCTATGCATGGCTTGAATGTTTATTTCTATGCATTGATCAGTTTATAGTTACATTTCTCATGATGAATGGTTAGCCCTACATTTTTATGTTAGCTATTAAACTATTTATGTTTGAAATCCTTTGTTTTTCACAAGTTTAATGTCCATCTCACTCCATTTTACCCAAAGATCCATTTTACCTCAAATCAAATCGGCCCTTCAACAACCTTGTATCACCACCTGAAAGATTTCTTAACCTTTTCAACCCCATAGCCCAGTTGATCTGACAATCTTTTATCTATCTTAGTCTTTGATCAGTTCATCCCTCACAACCTAAAAACCAAAACCAAAAACCTACTTCATAACTAGCCTAAAATCAAGAACCCAATAAGAAAACACACAGATATCCCTTACACAAATAGAGAGAGCCCTCTCTGAGTCCAGGAAGGCTAGGTCCTTGGGCTCCAAAGATTGGTTTGATGTTACACTGCCATTTGGCTTGCCAATCAGCGAAATCACGGGACCCTAACATAATGGCGATGACGGTGGGACTCTGAGTGATAAACAAACTTAGATTCCCTAAACATTTTAGCAGCCTTAAGAATACTATCTGATTGACTTATCCCACCGCTCCCTAACATAATGGTGATCATGGTGGGACTAACTGAGTACATAACAGTCTAGCAAAATCTTGTAGATTCATTAGTCTTTAAAAATTTAAACAGAAAATCAGTCCATAGAATCATTTAGAGTAAACTCTTTTTGTTTTCACCACCCTAGCAAAGTGATGAATTAGGTTTAGAACACTCTAATAAACTATAAGCTGCACATAAAAACTCAAAAAACCCCAAAACATTCCCAAATTGGCTTTTCCCTAGTTATTGGTGGTGGACCATAGCTACATCTTTACAAAAACAACCAAGTTCCACCTGGCGACTCCACTAGCCTCCAGTAGGCCAAAAAACTCCATAAAAAAACCAAAAATTTCATAAACTATACCTTTCTGTTGACTCATCCTTTCCAAAACTTAAAACTTATGGTGCAAACCCTGTAATCAGTGACAAACTAAGTATAACTTAGTGATTCAGAAGACTTCACCTAAATAGAGGGGATAAACAGAAATAATCTTGCAAGTAGAACCATTAGCTTGTCCAGACAACCTATCAAACTGTTTGAACCAAGTGAAACACTCTTCCTTGCAAGTATTCATCTCAAATTTTGCTAGAAAACTTTTTCCCGAAAGCATCTTTGATAGTTTTGTTGGTGGACCATAGTTCTCACAGAAATCCACCTGGCGACTCCACTAGTCCTCTTTTTTGTTTTGAACATCCTTCACATTAGCAGCACCCCTAGAGAGGCCATCCATCTAAAACAACCACAAATTCCATCCTCTCTAAGCTCTAAATTCGAAATATAGCTTCACAAAGAATCTATACCAAATCTCATCCAGACCCAAATCCCCCTATCATAGTAGATGACCCAGAGAAGATTATGTGGCAAGCTTCCGAAACTAGAAATTTAGTTACTGATAGGTCCATCCGTAAAGCAATATCAGTACCTGAACACCTCACAGCCTTGCAGGATTCCCCATTTGACTTAAAATCAGCAAAAACCCTTTTTAGAAGCAAGTCACAAAGTAAGGTAAACTTTGACGATCTTGAGCCCCTAGATCTGCCACAGAGTCCTAGTAGAGAAGCCTCGCCTACTACACCTCCCAACTTTCAGCTTCTCCATCACTTTGGCTCCTACCACCCCAGATCTACTCAAAATCAGATCACTAGCCCAAGCACATCCGCCACACCCATCCAAACCACTATTGTTCAAATCACCTCAGCTCATCCTACAAGCCCTCATTTTGTACATCATCCATTATCTCCCGCCATGGCAGCCTGGTATGCACCCTTGGTGTTGCCACACCCTTTGGCTCCCTTACAAAATGACTATCAATCCAAAATCTCGCACGTTATCGGAGTTGAGACTACCACAGCTCAACAACATGTAGATAGAATTAGCGATGCCTTTGAATACATGGAAATAGAAGACGAGACCATCAGAATGAGGATGTTCACCCAAAGCCTGGGCGGAGAACCCAAAAAATGGTTTAAGAGCTTAACTCCGAACAGCATCCACGATTTCCCAGAACTCTACCAAACCTTCATAAATAAGTGGGAAATCAAAAAGAACCCCACTCAAATCATGTCGGAATATAACAATCTAAATCGGGAAAATGGGGAAAGTGTCCAGGGATACTGCACTAGGTTCAATAGTGTTTATAATGCCCTCCCACCTCACTTCCAACCTCCACTTGGCTCAACCTTAGCAAAGTTCCCTGAAGGTTTCGACCCAGACATGACTTATCAACTAAGAGACAAGGACCCCCCTACCTTAGAGGAAATGCAAAAAGTGGCCATAAGTGCAGAAGCAAACTTAGCAGAAAAAAGAGCTAGGACCAGATCAGAAAGGAAATTCACATACCGGGATGAGGTCTCCCCTTCATCCCCTTCCTTAGATCCTAGAATAGATGATTTGGTTAGATCCATGGCGAAAATGTGGGAAAAGATGAGTGAAAAGACACCTCTTAGGGACAACCAGCCAAACCCTCCAAATAGAAACCGGAACCAAAATTTTAGGAGGGAACAGCCTCAAAACAAACCAAGGGAAAATGACCAACAAATTAGGCCACCCTTTAATGAAAATGATGTTGATGAGGATGAGAGGGATACAGAACCCATTGATGAAAATCATTTGAACCTTATAGGTTCTGATAATGAGAATGAGGTTTACCTCACAGAATAAGAACAAGCTTTCTTCTCTCTGAATCCAAATGAAACCAAATATGAAGATCCCGAAGATCCTGCCATAGATTTTCAGAATGCCATAATAGAAGCTCACAGAAAGTATGACCTTAGAAGCAGAAAAAACCTAGAAAACTCCAAAAAAGGTAGCTCGGACACTGCTAAAACCCTTGATACCATCCTTAAAAAAGTAGTGGATAGCAACAAAATCATGGTCAAGAGAACTGACCAAAACAAAGATAAAGCTATTCAGATAAGTCTTGGCTCAGATTCTCCTAGTACCTCCACCAATATTCCCGAGATGGCTAGGTCAAACAAAATCCTGAAACAAAGTCAGCAAACTCAGAACATAGAGAAAGTCATGGCTGAAAAAACTAAAGCAAACATGTCTAAACTACAAGCACCTTTCAGTTTGAGGGAGAAATCGCCAAAATAAAGATTACCATGCCTCTCACTGAACTTATCGCCCAAATCTCTTATAAATCCCAAGTGTTAAAGGTATTGAATATAGGAAATGATGCAAACACCCTAAATCTAGTTGCTGACACTCCTGAAGTGTTGTTTGGTCCAAAAATAGAAGGGAAATTCTAGGAAGGAACCACTCTTCCCTTTTACATCAGTCTGAATATCCATGACCAAATTCTACACAATGCCATGCTAGACTCTGGGGCCTCGCATAATCTCATGCCAAAAGTGGTGATGGAAAGATTAGGCCTAGAAATCACAAGACCATATAAAGACTTATATTCATTTGACTCAAGTAGAGTCAAGTGTCTGGGTTTAATCAAAGATCTTTGTTTCAGTTTGGCCCAAGTACCTGCAAAACACCTGATCATGGACATAGTGGTAGCAGACATCCCTCCCAAGTATGGAATGCTTTTATCCAGATCTTGGGGAGCCAAGCTTCAAGGAAATATTCAAGCCACTATTCCTATGTTTGACCAAACTAGAATACTCTATCAGGAATCGCACATGAAATATATGATCAGCAGCCAAGAAAGGCCAGATAACATCCCAATGTACTCCTTGCATTCTGATCTGAACTCTTTCATTTTACACACTGATGAGGACATTGAAGAACATTCATGACGATTTGAAACAAACTTAGGCCCACCACATCAACTGCCCCAAGTTCTCTATGATGAACTAGACACTCAGAATTATCATGACCATGATCAGTTATGTCTTGAGGAAAGAGAGTTTGTTCCTTTTGAAACAGGGATAGAGTAAGAAGCACAAAACATTATGTACCATCAAGAAAATTTCTCAAACCTTAGGAAAACATCAGCAGTAACATCAGGAGACTTTTTCATAACAAAGGCATTAGAATACTTTCATATCACAAACCTTTTTGGAAATCAAGGGCAGGGGAGCTTAATGTTATTACCATACCTTAAATATTTACCATCTCATAACTCCACCCCTTCGAATGAAACTTTGACTGTAGCCATAGCAACTAAAGATCCAGAAAAAAATGTCTGATAAACTTCTTATGAAAGGATATGATGACTGCAGCCCAAATATACCTGAGTTGCTTGAACTGCCTGACATTCTGTCACTCCACCAAAGACTTAGAACTGCTAGAATTTGAAATCTTGTTCAAAATACTACTTCATATAGAGAAAATAGTGAGAAACACTATGCCACTGCCATCACTCCAAGAAACAACTTCAACAAAAGAAAATACAAAAATCTGGACCAAACAGTAATAGTCAAAGATAAAATAGCTGGTCATAGGATCTGTTTTGATTTTAGAAGCACTAATACACACCCTTGTGACAGAAATTTTATCCTTCCTGCCCAAGACCATGATATACCAATGATAAGTGCTTTTAATCATATTTCTTTTCAAGATGATGTTTCAGGTTATAGCCAAATGATTCCTTTACAAAGCGAACAGCTTAAAGAATTTTTCAAGTATGCTAGAAGTAGTTCCATTTTCAAACCCAGAATTGCAAAACCACCGGACACCAAAAACATGCTCCTAAAAGCCATGTTTCCGTCCTGAATTTATGCATTTTGATGTACCTTGATGATGTCATCATATACTTCAAAAATGACAAAGAATATCTACATTATTTGAAAAAGATGTACAACAAAAGAAGGAGTGGGAGTCAAAGGTATAAAGAGGTACAGCGGGAAGATATTGGGTTGTTCAGAGATTCATGCACGAATCCTTATGTCATGCTTGAAAGAGAAAATTTTCCAAATTTTTCTTTTCAAGAGTTGAGTGGACCAAGAGTGGTAGGAGATCCTTATGAAGATAGGATGCTTAAATTTCACCTTTTTCAAGATTTCTGAGTTAAAACATTTTCAATCATTGTATATATCATTGTTTGAAAATTAAATCAAAAATAGAAAATTCAAAAAAAATAGAAAAATAGAAAAAGAGGGCGGTTTGAAAAATAGAAAGAAAGCCCCATATTCCAAAAAATAGTCATTCTGAAAGCGCACAAGTCTAAATGCCGCTACTAGTGCTCAAATGTCTTGTTCAGTTATCTAGCCTAATCATAACTGAACATGTTTTAAATTTATTTTCTGATAAGTTAGTGAGAGGAAAAGATATTCAACATTGTGTAAGCTTGACTTATCAAAGAGAGTAGATTAGGAAAAGATACTGGTCCCAGATGCTCAAAACAAAACCAAAGAGTAAAGCAGGGATGAAAAACAAACTGTGTATCCTAGCCCTGATTTTCTAGATTTCATTTTATGCAAAATAATATTTGTGTGCAGATTGTCTTTCATGCCACAAGTACATGAAAAAACAGACTATCTAATCCTAATTTGGTCATTTTTTAATTTCATGTTTTATATTAGAGAATAAAATCTTGTCAAACAGTTTAACCTTGATAGTCGATCCAGCATAGGTAGAGAAACAAAGGAGTTCATCAGTTTAATCTGAACTCCCGGAGGATATAAGTGTAGAATTAGATAGTATCATTTTTCAAAAATATTATGTCAAAGGGTTGCTAGTCCAAATGCACCCAAAAGAAGAAAAAAATGTTAGGAAATATAGTGGGGTAGGTAGAAATATCGTTGATGCTAATCATGCTGTCAATTTTCAGAAATAGCATCAAGGAAGAAAGAAATTTTCACCAATGGACAAAGGCATTGGTCTTCAAAGAACCGAGATCTGAAATTCTGGACACCTCCTGAAAGGGAGCTGCCCTCCCCAAATGGAGCCACTATTAATCATTAGTATTTTTCACCTGTTGATGATGACTAGTTGTTAAAGCCAATTTTTCTAGCAGCTGATCTCCAATATGTCAAATTTGTCAGCTAGAAAACACCCATAAACATTTTTTCCCTCTTACCTTTTCAATCAGCCCATGATGAGATAAAACCTAATTATCGAGCCCTATCTAGCCTCAGTCATACAAACTTGTACATCAGCTCCAAAGAGAATACTCCAAATCTATCCAAAAGTCTCCCCTAAGTTAAGTAGTGGCACTTTAGGCATTCCTCCCTTGGAAAAATTTCCTAAAACCAAAATAACCTCTGTCTACTATCAACCAGTCCTAGATGACCTTCCTATTCTGCAAATAAATATTGATACACCCTTAAGTTGCGCCACTAACAAGCCTTGATGTCTCAGCAATGCATATGCCACAAGTCAAACTAATATTAGGTGGATTTACAGTGTTTCAATGTATTTTTCAAGAGCAGAAGTGTACCAGTGTTCCAGAAGACATTATTAAACTTAACATGAGAAGAAAGCTACTTCTCATGTGATTTTGAGCCTGGGATGCAAGTACTGGTGAGAGGTTTTTCAATGAACTCCTACAAATACAGTCAAAAGGTTAGTGACTTATGAATAAACAAGTAATACTCTGCAGATACTAGTCAGGTTGCTTCTGATGTTTAAAGATGCATAAAGATATTTTAATAGCAGGGTTACATATCTCAGAAAATTGCCCCTCATGGCATATTGTCAATTTCTCACCTTTATTTGCTTAGCTATGAATAGGCAGTGAAAGGAAAGATGACACAGCTTGAAAGAAGATGAAATGGCATCACTGTGTAAAACCTCCCCCAAGCATGAGCAGAGGGTGGGGTCACTTATTGTAAAACCTCTTCCAAATATGAGCAGATGGTTAGGTCATTGGTTGAAAACATCCTTCATTTAACAAGCAGAGGGTTTGGCAATGTGATAAAGGCCTCCTTCATTTAACAAGTAGAGGGCTAGGAACAGAGGTGTACCCTCATTCAAAAGGGCACAAAGCTAACAATGCTGCAAACTGCCTAAAACTTGTTTTAACACCTTTTTCTCCAATAGATGAAACCACTAACACAGCAGTGGTGTTTCAAAGATTGATTATATGGTTTCACTGATTGAAAGACAGAGTTTAAGTGTAGTAGGAAACCATTGAAGGCTTATGAATAGAAAATTGTTGTTAAGCAGATGGTCGAGTGATGTGTTGATGATTAAAAAAAACTTTTCTCTTCCTGTCTATGAAGATTTTTTTCAAAAACTCATCAAAATTGACAAGAAGGTAGCCTAAGCCTTGCTTCTCAAGGGGAATTTTCAAATAAACAACACAGAGACAGTATGTGTGAAAAAATGGTATGGCATGTGTTTTAAGTTCAGGGACAACATTCAAAGAAATAAAACATGCCACTGTCACAAACAAAGGCCCTTTTTCCTTGATAAACAAATATAGGTAAAATCTGGGGAGTACAAATGAGTTTTTTCACCCACAGTCAAAAGAAAATCTCAAAGGGCGCCTTGCATTTTTTATCAAATTCACAATGGGCATAAACAATAGAGTCCAGATTGTCAAAGTAAGTTTAGAGTTGTGAATCATCTCCTCCCAGGATATGGAAAAGGATGCATCAAAAGGCTTGGATTTGACTCTTAAGCAACGCTCCTTTAAAAATCAAAAATAGGCAAACAGTGAAAAGAGTATTGCCTTGATGAGAAAACACTGAGAGAGATTGTGGCTTTCAAGATGGTTTCTTTACTTTGAAAAGGGCCATATATATGAAGATCTTCAAAAGTATCATCCACAACACTTTTAGGAGTCCTGGTCAAATATTGGCTTTTGTGATGTTTTAAAGATGATAAAATGACAAAAGAAGTGATTCATGTTTTGATGAAACAAACAGGCCTTTCATAACAGTTAAACCCTCCAAAGCGCAATATAAAGGCATTTAAAGTGTCTCTTTCAAATATTAAGGTGGAGATACCATTGCTAATTCTCATTAGCAAATTTTAAAACACAAACAATCTCTCTCCTAGCTGTTCACCGGATAGAGAAAGAAGTTCTGAGCAAATTTTGAGTGTTTTCAGGCTTTCAAGCCTGTGTGGCGCACCTGGAAGAGCGCACGGCACGTTTGGGAGAGAAATTACAAAGGTCCGTAACGACCGCGCGTCACGCCTGTAGCGTCGGTCACCAGCTACCCAAAGGCCGACCCGACACCCCTCCACTGCGCGGCATTTTGGCCTATGAACATGACGCGCCTGTTTAAACATCCAAAATGCCTTCAAAGAGTCTTGGGACCTGCTCAAATCATCAAACAAGGGCCATAAGCCATCTTCAAGGTATTTTTTATTGCCCCTTGGTGCATTCAAAATTCTAAAGGGGTATTGATACCATGTTTTTCCAAGACTAAAACCGTGATTGGAGAGTGGATTTCTTGGTAGAAAATCAAGGTTGTTTATTGCTGTGATTGCCAAATATTGTTATAGTAATAGTTATGGTGTGTTCGTATCAGTTTCAAAGGGCCTAAAACTGCCTTCAAGCAAAGTGATAAACCATATACTAATGACAAGACAGAAAACACAGTGGTAGAGGTTTCGAGTTGCTATAAGGTGTCCTAATAGTGGTAAAACAAAATTAACCCTTGTCTACAAAATGTAAGGTGAAAACAGTGTTTATAAGGTGAAAGCAGTGTTTGTAAGGTGAAAACAGTGTTTATAAGGTGAAAACAATGATCATGATGTGAAAATTTTGTCAGTTTAAAAAGTGACCTCTCTGTATGGTAAAAAAGCAAACTTTGTGCAGCCTCCATAATCCAAAATTCAAAGTCTATGATTGAAAGGTTTTCTCTAGATAACTCAAGAGTGTTTTGTCTACCTTTGTATAGAAACCAGTGAGAAACATAAGAGTATTGTTTGAGGGAAGGCTATTTTGTTTCTGTCAAAACACAAAGGATCCTTCTTCAAATAGCAAACCACAACATCTCTTTTCAAAAACTTTGCCCAAACACAGTGATAAGATTGAGTTTGTTTCATTTTTACAAATACTTGTTGTTTGGCATAAAAGAGGCAAAACGGTGATTTATAAGGAGCACAAAGTTGGTGTTGGGGGACTATTTCAGAAAACATTTGAAGCAGCTTGTCTTGGTCAAAACATCAAAGAGTATTCAAAACAAAAATGCCTCCCAGGAAAGACAGTAGAAGTGGCCTTCATAGGAGGTTTGAGCCTGTTTCAACTGAATATGTAAATGCTCATCCATCAGTCACGTTTAACTTCCATGAGGTTGGGTGTCTAGAGTTTTGTCAAAGGGTGCAGGAGGTGAAAATCTATTCCCCTTTGACACATATTTGTGCTTTGAGATTTCAAGGGAAACACTTTCAGCTGGCAGGCTTGGATTTCAAGTTCTCTCCTAGGTCCATTTCCAAGGCCACCAAAATCCCTTATGTCGGAGAGAAGTGGTTTAAACAAAGCCACCTAGACTCAGAACAATACAAGCATTTTCTGAAGCTTGAGCATAGAGATACATGTCCATCCATTTTTCCCTTCTCATATCTGTTGACTAGTTATGCCCCCCTCATGAAGATAATCATGAAATACTTCACTTGTGAGGGAAGATTCTCTCGAGTCTATTCTTACCATGTCCGATTGCTCATGCATTTCACAAGAGCCAAATTGTTAAATCTCCCTTTCTTCCTCCACAGAAGTATTGAAAAAATGGCCTCCGCTGTTCAGAAAAAACCTCCTTCTCAGCAGACAACCTGCCTCTTCCATCATTCCCCCATCAAGGTTATCATTCTTCATCAGCTTGAGAAGAAGGAAATCTCTTGGGATACTTTCATTACACATCCATATTTCACCACTATCCCTTCATTCCATACATCTCCTTCTCCTTCCACTCACCATCATTTGCCTTCTTCAGGCAAGCCCATTCCTAAGAAGCTCAAATTTCCCATTGAATAGGAAGAAGAGCATGATGAGGAAGAAGAGCATGAGAATGAGGAGGAAGAACATGATGATGATGAAAAACATCATGTTGAAACAGGGCAGCAAGGGGAAGAAGAACATGATGAACAGCAGCATGATGAAGAGGAGGAACTGCATGATGAAGAGGAGGAACAACAAGATAAGGAAGGGCAGCATGATGAACAGGTGCAACACAGTGAGGAAAGGTAGCCTCATGAAGAAAAACACAGTGATGAAGGCAGTCAAAGCATCCATGAAGAAACTCAAAATAGTGGCAAGGGGGATGAGGCAAGTAACAAGGGCAAAGAGCCAATAGAGCATGTGCTAGCTACCTCTCCTAGGCAAGGGGCCATGCTTTCTTCTCCAAATGTGGCCAAGTCCCGAACATCAAGGAAAAGGGTGCATAAAACTATAACTCCAAATGTTATTAGGGCCCTCTGAAGCAAGGGGAAATTTCCCAAGAATCCCTTTGTCGAATTTCCCAAGAGGAGGAAGAACAATAGAGCCACCCAAAGCAAGGGAAAGGAGAAAGAGGAAAGCAGCCATGAAAAGGAGAGGGACTTCGACATAATTCAAATCCAAAGTGATGATAGCGACAATGAGGCCCGAATCCTAGAGACTCTCTTGATCAATAGAGAAATCCAAATTGATGCTTTGAGGGCAGATCTAGAGAGGGCTAGAAACTTCAATCACTTTTTACAAATTCAAAATAAATAGATGAGTGTCCACATGGCAGTATATGAGACACGGGCCATCAAATACAAAAAAGAGGCCTCCAAGGCACAAGTTAGATTGGAAGAACTCATGGGTGAGTTCAATGAGAGTGAAGATGAAGATCAGCCCAGGAGAAAGAGGCCAAGAACCATGGGACTCAAAAGAGCCCTTGAGAAACAAAAAGAGGAAGAAGTTGCCATTCTCCAATCCTTTCCTCTCTCTACTTTGTTTGCCCAAGAGATAGAGAACAATCGAGAAGCATGACTTGAGAGGGTAAATGATCACTTGGAAAAGAAGTTGGAGAAGGCAAATAGAGATTTGGACCTTCAACGGAGGATGACCGGGCACTATAAGAAGCTCAATCAATTTGCCCGGCGGAAATTGAAGGCCACATAGGAAAAACTCAAGGAGGCTCAAAGGAGGCGCCCGGCACCAAAATTGAAGAAATACACCTCAAAGCTCCAAATTTTGGCCTTATCTTCACAGAATGTTTCTGAAAACCCTTGAGGTTCATGCTTGCCAGAATTGGGCGAAATTCAACAAGTTTTGGTTTTTTGTCATTTTTGGGTTTTTGGCTAAAACTCATGAGCATTGCCATTTCTGTTTGGGGCATCCTAAAAGGATGAAAATGGTATCATTGGATGCCATAATTTCAGGGGAATATACTCAGCAATTTTTAAATCAATTTAAGATGATTTTCTCCCCCAAAATGGCGGAAAACACTCACTTTTTCCACACTCTGCCCCATTTATCAGCAAGGTCTATTTTTTTGGTTTTTTACACAGAGGTCAGTTTTTTATGGACTTCTTGTGGTTATTTTGGAGCAAACTAAGAATTTTTAGAAAATATACATTTAGAGCTTTCCAACAAGCCATCACGGGCCTTGTTTCAACATCGAGAAGGCCTCCAAAAGTTGTCGGCAAGTCAGAGGACTTTCTGCTGATGTATTTCTTAAGTATTTTTGTGAAAAATGTACCTTTCTAAAGTGACTTTTCCTCATGTGCGTTTAGCTATTTTTTAGCATGATTAGTTATGAAAAGTAAATTTATTTTCCTTTTTTAGCATTTTTGAGATATTTTATTAGATATTTTGTGCCTTGGGCTTTACAAAGCCTAAAGGACAAAATCAGATATTTTGGATAGGCCAATGAGATTGCAAGTTGAACTAGGAGGTTTTCCTCACTTTGGCCTATATATTCCAAAGGCTTTCATTGTAAAGAAGGTTGAACTTGATGAATAGAAGCAATATATGGTTATACAAGCTTGGAAGAAACACTTGTCTCATGCATTGGATAGTTTCTTGAATGTTTTTGGATGATGAAGGAGGTATATTATTGGATTCCTTGACTTGGTAAAATGGTATAGTGTCCCTCTCTGTTATGCTTCTTAGTTTTTATTCATAATTCCATGTTCTTGCTTGCTATAAGACAGTAGAGAATATATTTGAGACATGCCCTTGGAGGCACCTCAAGTTTCCTGTTTCTTTATAGCTTCTATGTTTTCTGCCTTCTTAGTCATATCAAAGAATCCTTGATTGCTCTTTGATAACTGAAGAATATTGTTTGCTTGTTTCATTTATGGTTTTATGCATCCTAAGTATGATTCACGGTATGCCCTGCTTACTCATGGCTAGTCATAGCTCCACCTCTGAAACCTTTCTTTGATTGATTAGATTGTCATTTGTTGAACCAAGGAGGTCTTGTACTGATCTTGCCCTTTGCCTAAAACTATGCAATCTTGCTTCAAAGTGCCCAATAGCTTGAAATACTATGCTTAGGCATTTCCTCATAGTGATTTGAGCTGTTTGTTTGTCTTAAATTTATTTCCCCAAAGTCTGATAGCCATTTCCTAAAGTTAGAGAGTCATATATCTCTATGCATGGCTTGAATGTTTATTTCTATGCATTGATCAGTTTATAGTTACATTTCTCATGATGAATGGTTAGCCCTACCATGTTTATGTCAGCTATTAAACTATTTATGTTTGAAATCCTTTGTTTTTCACAAGTTTAATGTCCATCTCACTCCATTTTACCCAAAGATCCATTTTACCTCGAATCAAATCGGCCCTTCAACAACCTTGTATCACCACCTGAAAGATTTCTTAACTTTTTCGACCCCATAGCCCAGTTGATCTAACAATATTTTATCTATCTTAGTCTTTGATCAGTTCATCCCTCACAACCTAATAACCAAAACCAAAAACCTACTTCATAACTAGCCTAAAATCAAGAACACAATAAGAAAACACACAGATATCGCTTACACAAATAGAGAGAGCCCTTTCTGAGTCTAGGAAGGCTAGGTCCTTGGGCTCCAAAGATTGGTTTGATGTTACACTGTCATTTGGCTTGCCAATCAGTCAAATCAAGGGACCCTAATACAACCTACAATGTTAACACCACAACAACCAGAGGAAAAAAGAGTGAAAGGGATTTGTTACAGTTGTGATAGCAATTACACTAAGGGTCATAAGAGTTCTGAGAAGAAATTATTTTACATAGATTATGACGAGGATGAAGAAAATAAACAAGAAACATCAAATGAAGAATATATACATTAGGAACCAACCCTAAAGAAAGAAGAAATGAATCTGACCATATCTTGTAATGCATTGGCAAGAATTACTACTCCTCAAACTCTCAAGATAGAAGGGTATATCAAGAAAAAAAAAGTAATATCGTTGATCGATTCTAGTAGTCAAAATAATTTTATTCATTGTAAGATAGCCAAGGAATTGAATTTGTTTCTATATCTAGCACCAGTTTATCAAGTGATGGTTTAAAATGGAGGAACTATAAATTATTTAGGTAAGTTCCATAATATCAATCTAACCATGGGGGAATATGTATTGAATAGTCCAATGTTTTCCATTCCAATGGGTGGTGTTGATGTTTTATTACGAGTCCAATGGTTACAATATTTAGGGAAGATAGATTTTAATTTTCAAGATTTTTTCTTGAAATTTGGCTAGGAAGGAAAGGAAATTGAATTAAGTGGAATCGCAGGGAAACCAGGGAAGTTAAACAGTTCTAATGGCATGACAAAGCTTTTGAAGAAATAACAATGAGGCATAATTGCATAGTTATTCTCATTGGATGTTCAAGCATCAAAATCATCTATTTCTCCATATCTCCAAAGAATCTTGGACAATCATTCCAAGGTATTTGAGACTCCCAAAGGTCTACCACCTATTAGTGATCATGATCATGTTATTCACTTGATTCCAGGAATCGTTCCACCAAACATCAGACCTTATAGATATCCTTATGCCCAAAAGAATTAAATTGAATGTATGGTTGTAGAAATTCTATAGATAAGTATAATTAAACCAAGTCAAAGTTCTTTCTCTGCTCCAGTATTATTGGTACACAAGAAGGATTGATCATGGCATATGTGTTTGTATTATAGGGAGCTCAACAAGATCACTATTAAGATGAATTTCCCATTCATGTAATTGATGAATTGTTGGATGAATTACATGGAGTAATTTACTTCACCAAGTTGGATATTCATTATGGATATCATCAAATTAGAATGAAGACTAAAGACATTTTGAAAATAACATTCAAAACTCATGTAGATCATTATGAATTTTTAGTCATGCCTTTTGGCCTTACTAATACGCCTTCCACATTTCAAGGTTTGATGAATTCCATTTTCAAACCATTCCTTAGAAAACTTGTGTTAGTTTTTTTTTATATAATATACTAATCTATAGCAAATCTTAGAAGGATCATGTTCAACATGTTGGTAGGGTTCTCAAACTCTTGGAGGAGAAACAATTGTATGCAAAAACTTCCAAATGTTTCTTCAGGGTACAAGAGGTGGAATGTTTGGGTTGTATTGTATCTCATGAGGGTGTTAATGTAGATCCTAAAAAAATTAAATCAATCAAGGAATGGAAAAATCCCACAACCCTAAAGCATCTTTGAGGATTTCTCAGGTTGACATGGTATTATCTCATGCTTGTTAAGAATTGTGGAAAAATAGCATAGTATCTAACAACTTTACTAAAGAAAGATGCATCTTTTTGGACTCTAGAATAAAATAAGTCCTTTGAACATCTTAAAGAGAAAATGTGCCAAGCTCTGGCTTTAGCTACTCCATAATTCATAAAAACCTTTATGGTGGAATTTGATGCCTCAAGAAATGGAATTGGTGTTGTTTTAATGCAAGAAGAAAGACCCATTGCTTTTGAAAGTCGTCCAATCAAGCGAAAGTATTTAAACAGACCTATTTAAGAGAAGGAAATGTTGGCAATACTATATTCCCTAAAATGATTGTGCCCTTACCTAATGGGAAGACACTTCAAGATAAAATAGATCATGATAGTCTTAAATAATTTTTGGAACAAATATTATGTTTAGAAGAGCATCAAAAATGGGTCACTAAGATCTTTGGTTATGACTTTAAAATCATACACAAAAAATGGAAGTAAAAGGTTGTTGTAGATGCACTCTCAAGAAGGGATGAGAATGTGGAAGCATTGCTTTACGCCATTTCTATTATCTGACCTGACTGGATAACTGAAGCAAGGTAGGAATTGACGAATGATGAAGAGGTGTGGACACCCTTTCAAAAGTTGCAGTAAGATCCAAGTACATTTGATATATTTATCTAGAAAAATGACTCATTATAGTAAAAATATTGCTTATATCTATTTAAGAATTCCAAACTCAAACAAAATACTCTGTTTGAATTGCACACCTCCCCTTTAGGAGCGAACTCGGGATTTTTAAAAACTTACCATAGGGTCAAGGGAGGATTTTTAAGATGGCCTTAAATCTAATATTCATAATTTTGTGGCGGAATTTTTGGTTTGCCAACAAAACAAAGTTGAGAAAAATAATACCTCGGGTCTTTTACAATGTTTATCCATTAAAAGCCTTGGGAGGAGGTCTCAGTGGATTTTATCGCAGGTTTACCCAAGTCCAAAGGAAAGAGTTCCATCATGGTGGTAGTTGATATACTTACCAAGTATGTAAACTTTTGTGCATTATCTCATCCTTTTAAACCCAGTACAGTTGCTACTGCATTTATGGAAACAATTCAAAAGTTACACAGAAACCCAAATATTATTGTAAGTGACAGAGAGCCCATTTTCACTAGAAATTTTTGGATGGAATTATTTTCTTGTCTTGGTACTCAATTAGCTCATAGCTCATCTTATCATCCTCAATCTGATGGGAAAACTGAGATAGTGAACAAATGTTTGGAAGGATATCTTCATTGCTTTGTATCCAACAAGCAAACACAATAGGTCAAGTGGTTACCTCTGGTTGATTGGTAGTATAACATTTCCTTCGATACTACAACAAAAATGACCCCATTTATGGCACTTTATGGATATCATCCACCATCCATCACATCATCTATAAGAGGAATTCTAAGGTTCAAGAATTGGAAGATCACATATAGCATCAACAAAAATTTCTCCAACTCTTAAAGGATAACCTCACTCTGGCACAGAATCGAATGAAACAACAAGAAGATTAGCATCACAGTGAAAGAAGTTTTGACATAGGCGACTGGGTATTTTTATGGATACAACCATACAAAAAAAATTCTCTCAAGAAACCTAAGAAGGATAATAAATTATCACCCAAGTACTATGGTCCTTACAAGGTCTTGCAAAATATTGGTACTATGGCATACAAATTGGAGTTTCCTACATCTTCCTGAGCACACCCCGTTTTTCATGTTTCATGCCTAAGGAAGGTTATCAGTGACAAGCTCCCAGTTCAAACAATATTTACAGAGCTTGACGAGGAAGGAAAAATCATATTGGAGCCTGAAGTAGTCACAGAAACAAGAACTTGATAGCTATAGAATTGATCAATTTTGGAGTATCTCATTAAGTGGAAAAACCTACCCACTGAAGATTCCAATGGGATTATGATAGTTTTATATAGAAGCATCCATAACTAGTCAAGCATTGACGACAACTATTTTTTTAAGGAGAGGGGCATGTTAGGTCCCTATAATATTAGTGTAGCCTCCTTACTTTTAGTGTTATTATAGCCCCCTTATTGTTATTGTTGTGCCCCATAGAATCCCACTATAGTTATTTTGGTGCCCTTACATTATCATTTTTATGTAGTCTCTTATTATATTGTGACCCCTTAGACTCCTATATATACCAAGGAGGTATTTTCATTTAAATCATCCAATAATTTTTCATTTATGTGATCTAAAAGGAGGTTCCCCCCTCGAAGAGACTTATTTTGGAGTCGTTGATCTATTTTTTCTTCTATTTTGTGATCTGGTCACATTAAAAAAATCAATTTATTATATGGTAATTTTAATTTTATTAACCATCCTATATCTATCTTAACTCCAGAGATATTAAGCCTCGAGAGGGATCAAATCTCTTTTCACTCTAAAATGTTGAGATTCAACAAAGATGATGATCCTAGTGAAAATTAAGCACCTTCACTAGGTGGGGCCCGCAGGCTATTTTTAGGTGTATGTTTATTTTTAGAATGGTGAGCATATTATAAAATTAGCAGGATTCTGATTCTAGATGGTTGATAAAATTATGTCTTTATATGAGTTTCTATTTTTAGATCATGGGCGAAGTCTATTTATAGATCACATATCTAAAAATAGAATGCATTTCGATTATTATTAGCCCTTAATGATAATCAGACAATAAATAATAACTCATTCTGTTGAAGCACTTGATTTCAGTTAACTGATGTGGAAAACCAATTAGCTAAAGGAATTACGCATTCTAAGGTTGTTTTGTGACTCATGCATGATGGACTTCATTGTAACTGAGTGTGACAAAGTTGTAACAGAGTTGGAAGAGTAGTTATGTGAGTTTTTATTTAGTTTAACTCAATTAAGTGAGTCAAACTTAGTTGTGCTAGTTGTAACTAAAGATACACTAGTGGAAGATGAGTGAATTAATTATTTAATTAATTCACAAGTATTCTCTTACTTTCAACTGAAGAAATACAACAGTTAACTACTTGCATGCTAGATCCAGTGGAGACCTAGTGGAGAGATAGGTGAAAGGGTGTGTTTGACTATCATTTGTGACTATAGTGATGCATTCAATGCATATACATACACATTGGAGTTGCCAATGAGGATTGCGTAGTCAAGGCAAGGCAATATCGAATTCATTTAGGGATCTTCATCAGTATGGATTGCGCAGTGGAGGCAGGTTGTTAAGAGGCAGTAAATTGGTGCATGTGTGAACCAATTTTTGTATGACAGTGTGAGATGATTGTATATTGTACTGAGAGCTATTGGAGTATAATTTTGTATGAGATTGTTTCATGATTCCATGATATACATAATATATGATAGTTTGGGTTTTTAGCTTTAAGCTTTCCCAGTAAAACATCTTGTTATGTGCGATTGATTTTTCTTCATGTGTTTGCAATTGGCGATTTAATTCCCGCAAAGAATTGAGTAGAAGGATTCGTTATTTAACAGTGGATTTAATTGTTAGATCAGGGGAGTCCGAAAATACATTATTGTGTTTATAAATTTCTACATGGTATCAGGGCAGTGTTAAACACTGAAGATTGCAATATTGAAGCAGTGCTGAGTTGTGTTGGTGGAACAATTCGAATTTGCTGCAAGAATTTCTTGGTGCGACAGTTGAGTAAACATTGAAATGGATTTCAATGGGTTGCGATTGGAGTATGCACCTGAGGGAAGCTTGAACTACATAGCCTAGAAGGACAATATGGAGGCGGTGCTTGAAGATAATGGCTTGAAGTAGTTCATCGATAGGGATGTTCCTAAGCCCACTTCGACGGATGCTACATTACTTGACGCCTTGCAAAAGAAAGTAGTGAAGACGAGAAGGATTCTATTGGAAGGTGTGAAAGACAATTTTGTGTGAAGCCTTCATAGAAAATCCACTCCCTTTGCAATGTGGAAGGCTTTAACAAATATTTTCCAAAGAAGCAGCCACCATAGGAAGTTTGCGCTGAAAGACAAACTCAGAAAATTCAAAATGGAGAAGGGCGACAGTTTTCCAAAGTATCTCACGAATTTTGTCCAATGTAGGGATGAGCTGGGGAGTGTGGGAATTACAGTTGTTGATGATGACTTGATGAGCTTGGCTCTCCTTGGACTTCCGAAGATTTGGCACAGTTATCAAGACTTTGTCAATGGACGAGAAAAACTGTTGGATTGGGACCGACTTTGGTCGGATCTAGTGCATGAGGAGATAAGGCGAAATACCAATGATGGCTCTTCATCTAAGCATGATGATGAAGAGGATTTTGCTTTGGATACAAAAGCGAGGAAAGGAAAGGGGAAGAAATCCCATTCAAAATCTAAGGCTAAAGGCAAGAAGTTGGATTTGTCTAAGGTGAATTGTTTTCACTGTCACGAACATGGGCATCTCGCCACTAACTGCCCACAGAAAAAGAAGAACAAGAAGGTTGTTGGAGCTGCAACTGGTGAGGCCCTTGCCTCGTAATTTGAACTTGATTTATTTTTGGTTGCATGATTTTTTTCAAGCACAATGGGATTAGTGTGGTATCTTAACAGTGGTGCTTCCTTTCACATGACAAGAGATAAGGAGCTTTTCAGTGACTTGGAGGATAAATATCTCCAAATGCATATAGAGATGGGCAACGATGGATGATACAGTACGACTAGCATTGGTACCATTACCTTTGAGATGGAATCAGGTTAACCATTTCTGTTGAAATATGTTATGCAAGTTCCAGGTCTAAAGAAGAACTTGGCCTCTGTCGCGATGTTGGAGGACAGAGGTTATGAAGTTGTTTTCAGTGATGGAAAATCTTTCTTGCGACATAAAACGATGGGTGAAACCAAGAGGATAGGGGTTTGAGTTAATAATATCTACAATCTGGAGGTAGATGGTTGCACTGCAATGGTGGGCAAAGAAGAATAAGTGGTGAGTCGGGATGAGGGCGAATTATGGCACACGATATTGGGCCATCTTCACCATGGCACCCTGAAGATTTTCTAGCAGATTTCTACTGGACTTTCCAAGGGTACACTTGTGTAGATATATCAGTGCAAGGGATGTAATATGGGTAAGTTTGTGAAGACCACCTTTCATGAAAAGGATAATCGTGCTTCGGTGATCCTGGAGAGAGTTCACACAGACGTGTGTGGGCCATTCTCGGTTGCTTCAATAGCAAAACATAAGTATTATGTTATTTTTGTTGATGATTATTCTCATAGATGTTGGATATTCTTCATGCAGAAGAAGGATCAAACATTATCAAAGTTCTGTGAGGTTAAAGCATTTGTGGAGAAGGATTCGACGAAGCAAGTGAAGGATCTACGGAGCGATAATGGTGGTGAATATATCTCAAATGATTCAAAGAATTTTGTAGCAAAGAAGGAATTTGAAGAGAAATCATAGTGTCTCATAACCCATAGCAGAATGGGGTCACGGAGAGGAAGAACAGAATGCTCGTGGGTGTTGCACGAGCTATGCTACATGATCAGGGCCTACCAATGCACTTGTGGGCGAAAGCATGCAACACTGTGGTTTATGTGAAAAACCATTGTCCTCATAGAGTACTTGGCATGAGTACACCTGAAGAAGCTTTTACTGGTAAGAAACTAGATGTTTCTCACTTTAAGATTTTTGGCTCACCTATTTATGTTCATGTGACCAAGAACGCCAGGAAGAAGCTGGAGCCGACTGTAAAAGTTGGGATATTTGTGGGGTACACAGAAACACCCCATAATTATCATGTGTATTTTCTAAACAGTCAAATGATTTTGATGCGACGGGATATAAAATTCAATGAGGAGAAAGCCATGAAGTTTTTGCTTGAGAGGGAGCTACACTTGCATGCAGAGGAGGAATTGCTTGTTCCCAAAGATGAGCCTCAAGATGTGGATCAAACACAGGTGGAGTATCATGGAGTGGAGGAGTCCACTCACGCAGAGCCAAACATCAGAACTAGTAGAAGGTGTACCACATAAGCTAAGAGGCTGAAGCTTGATGTGGCACAGAATGTAGGAGCCACTACTTCATAGTGCAGACAAAGACAGTCTCCTGATAAATTCCCTAGATACATGGCTCTCATGAGAAAATGTATTGTGACAGAGCCATTTTATTTTCAAGAAGAAATGTAGGAGCCCACATGGGTAGATGCAATGGTGGAGGAGTATGACTTCATTGTTAGAAACAGTACTTGGGAAATTGTTCCAAGGTTGGTTGATAAATCAGTGGTAGGTTCAAGATGGATCTACAAGGTAAAGCAAGCTGTTGATGGGAATTTTGAGAAGCATAAGGCAAGATTTGTTGCCTGGGGCTTCTCACAGATCGAGGGGATTGATTATGAAGAAACCTTTGCACTTGTCTCAAGATATTCTTCCATAAGGACCATCCTTGCTCTCTCAGCGTAGATGGGTTAGCACATTCATCAGATGGATGTGAAGACTGTGTTCCTTAATGGGATCATTGAGGAAGAAGTGTACATTGAGCATCCTAGAGGATTTGAGATCTTTAGCAGCGATTCGCATGTGTGCAGACTCAAAAGAGCATTGTATGGGCTGAAGCAAGCACCCCATGCTTGGTCCACTCAGATCGACAGCTATTTCACTGGACTTGGCTTCACCAAGAGTGAGGTAGATGCAAACCTATACCAAATTGTGGTGGAGGGTAAGCTTTTAATCATTTTTCTTTATGTTGATGATTTAATACTGACTGGTGATGAGTAGCTGATACACTCATGCAAGGAGGACCTTGTAAAGGAGTTCAAGATGAAGGATATGGGACTCCTTCATTATTTCCTTGGATTAGAAATATGGCAGCGAGAAGGTGAAATGTTTGTGTCTCAAGGGAAGTATGCAAGGGAGATACTCGATAAGTTTCACATTGAGGGCTTCAAACCCATGGATACTCCGCTTCCAAGAAACTAGAGGAAAGAGGATGCTACATCGGTAAAGGTAGTGGATGCTACTATCTATCGACAGTTGGTGGGTTCTCTCATGTATTTAGTTAATACAAGACCGGACATATGCTATGCGATGAACCAGCTTAGTAAAGTGATGGTTAAGCCTACCAAGCTCTTTTGGAAGTCCGGCAAGCATGTCTTGAGATATCTCAGGGGCACATCTGAGTATGGATTATGGCACAGACAGACGGATGAGGTGAAGTTGCATGGCTTCACAGATGCAGATTGGGAAAGTAGCCCAATGGACAGAAAGAGCACATTAGGAGGGGTTTTCAGTATCGAATCTATAGTTATTTCTTGGTACAGCAGGAAACAGAGATCTGTGGCACTCAGTTCAGTAGAAGCAGAATATATGGCAGCAAGTCAAGCTGCATGTGAGGCTATCTGGATGAGGAAGATCCTAGTCGGTTTGTTCGGTTCTCATTTAGATACTACAATGATTCATTGTGATAATCATAGTTGCATTAAATGCTCAATTAATATTGTGTTTCATGATAGATCTAAGCATATAGATATCTGGCATCATCATATGAGAGATTGTGTGCAGCGGAAGATCATGTTGCTTTAGTACATTCCTACGGAAGATCAGATGCAGAATTCTAACAAAGGCACTCACCAGGAGAAAATTTGAATACCATAGAGACAGGATCGAGGTGAAGGATAATCCATTTCTTGTTGAGAGGGAGGGTGTAATATTCCTAATTAGCCCAAGCTAATATGAATATTTAATTTTTTTTTTATTTTCCATTTCTAAATAAATTACTAATGGAGGACATGTAAAACTCCTTAGATCAGTGAATAAATCAATGCTAAATGTAAACAAAGCTATATCTGAGCCATTTATATAAAATTCACTTGCATTTGAAACATGATTGAGCTATTTGACTGGGTCAACAGGACCAAATCACAATATAGTCCAGGTGCATTGAACCTCCTATATGATCAGCGCAGTTCTAGAAGGAGGACCTCATGTGAAAGGGGTTAAGTGATTCAAGGTGGTTTAGGGTTTGGGCAAGCCCTCATCTTATAAAAGGAAGGAGAAGGCTCAAGAGAAGGTTGTTAAATGTATTATGATTTTGGAGAATTATGTCTACTTAGACAAATTCTAGTTCTTTGGGATTTTTAGCAAGAGACTAGTGAGGATCTCCTGTTGGGGGTTCTCCATCCTTCCATTGAGTAACTCTTGGAAGGTTTTGTGCTTCTTTTCCACTATCTGGCATATGGCCAAGCCCCATCTCTCTCTGGAAATGTAAATCCAGTGAGGGTTTCATTGTCTAAGTGAGCTACAGCAAGTGGAACTCTAGATCTGCAAATATCTATCTTATATTGGAACCTCTTCTTAGTGAGTGTGTCTTTTAACCTCCTGGAAGAGTGCATCCACAGCCTGAGCTTCAGTATCAGATCTTGGCATCAGGCCAAAGTGTATATTATCATCAACTGTGTATTTTCTCTCCTTGATTTGTGTAATTATTGAAGAGCAGAGTTACAGGGGTTTGGAATTCTCCTGGAGGAGAGATCTCTAGTGGAAAGGATCCTTCCTTTCACTGTGGTGATCCATGGATTGGCCAACCAATCCATGTACCCTTCAGATATGATTTATTTTTTGATGTATTTACTATAGAATTTCTGAATACTACTACAGAACTATGACTTAGATCTCAGATCTACTCACTGTTGTTGATCATTTGCTGAGATCCCCAAGGGGAGTATATTCTAAAGTCCCTTTTGTATACAGATCTGCAATAGATCTACCATTTAGTATGCAGATCTGTTATAGATCTGAAATTTAATAAAAATAAGCTTCAGCCTCCTGAAATTTATGCTGATAAGCTTTCCTGGTTCAATACTCTGTTGCAGCACCTATTTGAGGCTTGTATTTCATGTAAATGCATGTATCTCTCTTGTATATTGCATAATCCATAGCATAGATTATATTTCCTATTTCTCACACTCTATTACAACTTTCACCTTCAAAAATTACGCTATCCATGCTTCAGTAAAATTCTGCATACTTCAAGTCATGGGGAATCAGGGTTTTTAAGCCTAGTCGGGATTGAAGGAACTGTTTAATATAGCTAGGATCATTTTTTTGACCTGAAATTTGATATGGGAGTCCTACATGACCTAAGCTAAAATAACCTATGGCCATTTCCCTTATTTTTATGCATATTTCTGAATACACTAATATTAGGGCCAAAATCACTGCTTTTCCCCATACTTTGTCAATAGAATTAATCTCTCTTCTTTATGATGTACATAAAATTTCTGCTGAGGTGTTTCTAAACACATTTTAGAGTTATTAGCCCACTGATACTTCAGTATTGTGGTTTATACTGCAACATCCCTTCATTGGGCAATTTTCTAAAGGCAACTAGGTGTGGGAGATCTGTTTAACACACCTAGAGTGATTAATTTTGAGCCTCCTCTTGGATTTCAGTCTTATATACTCTGATATAAGAGATACAAGGTCTGGTATTGGTTTCTGAAGCAGACATCCCTGAAAAATGTGTTTTTTAGGCCTGTTTTGCTGAGCAGGCCAGATCTGGAATATTACAGTGGTATTGAAGCATGATCTCTAGCTCAGCCTATGATATAAAAATATCTGAAGCATCAAGAGGAGAAGCATAGATTGGGATGGCCAGAATGACAGAAGAAGAGATCTCCTTACTTCTCTTTCAAACTATGAAAGGCATCAAGGAAGATCTTGAACAGATGGAGGAAGAAAGATGCAAGGAAACTCCTAAAGGGTTTCAAAGAGAAGAAATATGCAGTGAGCTCTAGAAATTAGAGATTAGAAAGCTGGAGAAGATGATATTTGCCTCATCATGTTTCGGATCCATGAAGGACCTCCCCAAGGAGGATGAGAAGCTAGAAGAGGAAGGCCCCTGCACTACCTATTCTCATCAAGGAGACAAAGAAAGAAGCAGGAGAAAGACTCCATATTTTGGAGGAAATAAGGAGGAGAGGCCCTGTTGGCCAGATAAATCGTTCTTGCAGACAAGACTGATCTCCCTAGTGTCAGAAGACAATCTAGCAACAAACGAACAACTAAGTTTGTCTTTCTCTAAATATATTCGTTTTACAAATAAATGATATGAAGGTGTCGATCCTACCTTAGATCCAAATGCTTATTTGCGGTTGTAGTGCTTCCATCGTATCAATAATCCTTCGTCGCAACAAGAGCTCTTTTGTCACAAGAAAGTATCATCTTTCGTTGATCTGCAATCACAAACAAGAAAATATCAAATAGCACCTGTATAACAAATAATCATAAAACATACCTATCATAGTGATCAAGGAATCTATGAAATAAATGATCAAACGACAGCTTATTGAAATAAACAATCGAACAACAATTTATTGAGAAAAACAGAACTTGATTGTATTAATCTTAAAATATAAAGAAGAACCTTACAACCTTAGCCTTGATGTTCAAAAGGCCTTCCCGGGGTCCGAAGTAGGAGTCTCCTCTACTTTGATAAGTCTTGCACTCTTCCTCCAGGAGCACAAAGAGGTATGTGATCTTTCCTCTCAAAAGCTCAGCAGAAAGAAGTCTAAATCTCAACAGCACTTCAACTCAAATTCTTAACTTAACTTCTTCAATCCTCCATTAGTTTTCTTAACACTTAACTTCTTAAAACTTAACCAATATTTCTTTTTTTAACCCCTTTTAGGCTACCCAACGCCTCCTTTTATAGAGCAGATGAGGAGGTTAGGATTCCACCTTTAAAGGGATAGAACCCTCCTTTAAAGGGATAGGCTCCTCACATCAAGGGATTAGTTCCTTAAGGTGAGGGATGCATGCACCTTATCAAAGCGTACTCATCCCCAAAAAATCTCATCTAGAACCTTCTAGAATTGACCAAAATTCAACTTTTTCACTTTACTTTCTCGCCTTTTCGAGTTTTACAGGAGTCTACACCTATAACACAGAGAAAGTGCATTTTAGGTCCGCAGGAGAGCTGAACATTAGGTGTGGGACCGCAGGAAAGATATAGAGAAAGTGCGATACCAAAGTTTAGGAGATTTTTAGGAACTTTTCTCTGATTTTTAAGGTTTGGAATGAGGAACAAAGGTTGTAAGACTGGAAGAGGAGGCATGTATGAGTGTTAATGAGCTCATACAATCAACAGAATGTCAAGGTGACATTTTTTAGTGTAACAGATTTCCCCCTAAAGTGCGAAGTCTGAAATAGATGAAGATGAAGTCTGTCATATATGAAGAGTGAAGTACTTTATCATTTCAAGAATCATCTTGTGGACACCCCAGTCAGAACCTGTAAAAACATTCAATGCAAAATATATATGGATACATATCATCATAGAGGTGAGCATTCCCATACTCGAGATCAAAACTATCTACGAACTAACTTAAATCGATACGTCACAGGAATGATTTGGTCTATCTATTCGTATGGAACATGCGTAGACAGAGTATAGATAGCAGCCATATGTATATGAATAGTCCACTGTATAAATGAATAACAAAATTCCTTGCAGCCTGGATGGTAGAAACTAGATCCAGGGTCTTGATTTCCGTTTCTCGAACCAGTACGATTCTATCCATGTGAATAAATGTGTTGAAGTTGAACATGGTAGAAACCACTTGATTACCAGTCAATAATGTAGACTGTTAACAAGTGTGAGAGTAACCATCAGTAATGTCAATGGCCCTCAAAGTACTCAGTACAATCCATGAAATGTGAATGAATGAGCTGAAGTCGAACATGTCATGGAATCATTCGATCGAAGGTCAATTCGTGATGCAACCATACCTTCTAGTCGGCTTGAAAACATTAGTAGAAAGCATCACGGATTTCAAATCTTGATGATTTCTAAGATCGGCTCCCTAGATAATAGAGTTGTCGTCGATAAGTGATCCGACAATATAGAGTCCATAGCACGAAATCATAGATCAAGTTTTGAAAATATATTGGTCAAGGACTGACTCGGGGGATGGTCAACACGAAGAAGACAAATATTTGCGGATGAATGGTTTATTTTGAGCGTCCTCTTGAACAAATAACGATACTTGTAGATGGTTTGGTGACAATTGACCCAAAGCTAATAACCAGAAACCGGCTGAAAATTTTCAATGTGGTTTGATTAACTGTTCGGCAAAGGATTTCCCAACCCAGGTGAATATAAGTGTCGTGTCCAAGAGTGGTCGACTGAGTTTTCGGACAATTTTAAAATACAACAAACATGCTCATTTTTCTCTCATTTCCCCCACCATTTCTGGCAAGTACCTCTTTATTTTTGACAAGCTTGAGGAGGATAACATTTGCTTGTTTATAGCTCATCCTTCGGATGAGTCCAACTTAGTTTAAGATTCAAACCCTAAGAGGGAGTGGTTTGTTCCTGTTTTGAAATTGAACAGGTCCTTTACTGTTAAATTTTAACGAGTTGAGTATAGGAGAAACTCAGTGTTTTTTCAATTTTAGGGAGTGAGAAGAAAAAACTTAAGAAGATTCCATGGGTGTACTTTTTCGTAAATTTAGTCTCTCGGGCCCGAAAAAGGAAAAAATAATGTGGGAGAGAGCTCTATTGAACATAATTAGTCAACGTATACCTTTTTCGTAAATAGTCCATTTCAGTCCGTAAAAGGGGTAAACTTATACTGAAGGGACGATTATTCATTTACTTTAACGAGTTCGAACAATCAAGTACTCGGAAATCTTTTCATATTTAGAGAGTCTGAAAAGGGCTTAAAAGAGGACTCCAATTTTTCGCTTCTTCGTAAGTTTTAACGAGTTCGAAAAAGGGATAAAAATATACTCAGTAGTTTCACTTTTTCTATAAATTTTAATGAGTTCGAAAAGGGGATAAAAATGTACTCATGTGGCCGACTTTCAATTTAATTAACGAGCAGGAAAAGACGGAAAGAACTCGGCATTTTCATTTGTTTTACGAGAATGAAATATAGCAAAATAATCTCGAGATTTTCATGATTTTAACGAGTCTTTGAAAGTAACCAAAATTGACTCAAGATAGGTTTCATTTTTACAAAAGCTTGAAAGAGAGAAAACTATGCTTCAGAGTGGTTTCATTTTTGCACAAGCTTGAAACAGAGAGAAAACTGTGCTTGATGCCCCCTTAGCGTAACTGCTAGAGCACATGCCCCCCCAGCTTCATTTCATTCAACTAAGTACACTGCTGGTAATTAATAGCTGGATGGAATGAAGGTTCATTTATGAGATCATATGAAAGACCTGACCTAAAACTATAATAAAATTATGCAAAAACTGAAATAACTAACCTAAATATATGACTTAACATTTACAGATCTAGTCAAAGACTCGACTCAATTAGGGGAGGATTTGTTTCATTTTTTAAGGAGCTTGACACAGGAAAAGAACTATGCTCATGGCAACGTGTTTCATTTTTTTTTGCTTGAGGTTGTGCAATTAAAAATTTTCTCTTCTATGTGTTTCATTTTTAAACGAGTTGACACACGGTAAAATGTCCTCAAATCTACTCTTAAAATCTACCTATATAACCCTATTGATTCATTTTTTGAGGTTGACACGGAAAAAGAGCCATCCTCTACATGATTCATTTTTTACTTGAGGTTATTTCGGTAATAGGAACTATCCTCGAGACACTACTTATTTCTAATCTAGCAATCTACTCTCTACAATCTATCTGCGATTCATTTTTTAACGAGGTTGACACGGAAAAGAGCTGTCTCTCTTTGATTCATTTTTTAATGAGGTTGACACAGGAAAAATAATTGTCCTCATACCTGATTCATTTTTTAACGAGGTTGACTCAGTAACAGGAACTATCCTCATGATCCACTGATTCATTTTTTAACGAGGTTGACTCAGTAACAAGAACCATCCTCAGAAACTACTTATTTCTAATCTATTAATCTATTCTCTACAATCTACCCACTGATTCATTTTTTTTTAATGAGGTTGACACAAGAAAAGAACTGTCCTCATGCTCCCTTTGATTGTTTGATGTAGGTTGAAGCACGGTAAAGGAACTCTCACTCACCCGGCCAACGATTCATTTTTTGAGCGGAGCGAGGTTGACACAGTAAAAGGAACTATCCTCACACTCATTGAAACATTTTTTAACGAGGTTGACACAGTAAAAGGAACTATCCTCAGAAACTTGATCATGGCTTCCAACTGGAAGAAACACATGTCAATGGACACACCTTGATCATAGCTTCCAAGAGGTCTTCATCAAAAGGAAGAACAATTCTCTGGAAGGAACACATGTCAAGGGACTCAAAAGGGATAAGAAAATCGTGTTCAAATAATCATATATATTTTTCCATGTCAATTACCATATCTAAGTCATAGGAAGTTGAGTAAACAGTGAGAGGCTCGCTTACATCGGTAATTGAAAACATGGGACTAGTTGCCACATAATTAACCTGTGGCGAGGTAGATACCACTTTATTATCAGGAACATTTAGGGGTGTCGGAACTTTCTTATCAATACTAGGGAATGAAAGCTGGTCTACAGTCACAATATTTCCATTGTGAGGGAAAGACATCATGCGAAAGAGTGTCGATACGACAACTTTCATTGCATAGACATAGTCTCGCCCAAGGAGTAAATTGAAATCCAAGGGGTGTTGAACTACCATAAGATCAATACAGATAGTTTTACCTTCCAAGGAAATAGAAAACTAAGGAAGGATCACTAATGGTTCTATTAAAAGCTTTCAGATTCTGCGTAATAGGCACAAGCTGAGGGGAACCCAAAGCTTTCCAAATAGTTGAGGATAAAATACTAACAGAAGCACCTTCATCTACCTGTGTACGGTGTATGTCCCTACCACCAAACTTCACAATGATTTGGAAAGGGATGGAGAAAGGAAGACGAGGTTCTGTCAGTCTATTCCATTCAAAGGAAAAGACCTCAGTACTTGGAGGGGTTCTGTAGAAATAGGTGAAATGCCCCCTAGCGTAGAAGAATCTGATGTAACAAGAAGAACCTGAGCAGTATGAAGTTCACTCTCTTCAAGGAGAGTGGGATCGACCGAATGTGAAATAAAATCGACCACTTGATCAACTAATGGATCATCAACCTGAGTGATATGAGTTTCACTCTTCAATGGAAGAGTGGGATCGACTGTACTTGAAATTAGATCAATCACTCCGTCAGTTGACGGTAGGTTGGGAGAAAGTTTACGATAAGCAGTTGGAAATTGTTTCTGTGGAACAGTAAGGTTTTCCAATAATTTTGAGGCTTCATCCATGTGAAGACAAATGTGAGTTTGATGACTCCCTTTGCATAACTTACAAGGATACCTAACTTTACCCTTTTTCCCAGGAACCTGACTATCACTGGTTGATGGATCAACGGAAAGTTGATGAGATTTTTCTGACCATAATTCCAAGACCTTTGGAATACCGGGACAATTGATAAGGAATTGGTCACCCTTACAAAGCCTGCAAGGATATTTGGGTTTACGATACATGTCTGTGAAACCAGAAGTGCAGGTTCGTTCCCAGCAGTGAGTCGCCAATTTTTGGCCGGATAAATCGTTCTTGCGGACAAGACAAGTCTCCTAGTGTAGAAGACAATCTAGCAACAAACGAACAACTAAGTTTGTCTTTCTCTAAATATATTCGTTTTACAAATAAATGCTATGTGGTGTGATCTCTTAGATCCAAATGCTTATTTGCGGTTGTAGTGCTTAAGATCATTATCAATAATCCTTCGTCGCAACAAAGAATACTTTTGTCGAAGAAAGTATCATCTTTCGTTGATCTATGATCAAAAACAAGAAAATATCAAATAGCACCTGTATAAAAAATAATCATAAAACATACCTATCATAGTGATCAAGGAATCTATGAAATAAATGATCAAACGACAGCTTATTGAAATAAACAATCGAACGACAATTTATTGAGAAAAACAGAACTTGATTGTATTAATCTTAAAATATAAAGAAGAACCTTACAACCTTAGCCTTGATGTTCGAAAGGCCTTCCCGGGGTCCAAAGTAGGAGTCTCCTCTACTTTGATAAGTCTTGCACTCTTCCTCCAGGAGCACAAAGAGGTATGTGATATTTCCTCTCAAAAGCTGAACAGAAAGAAGTCTAAATCTCAACAGCACTTCAACTCAAATTCTTAACTTAACTTCTTCAATCCTCCATTAGTTTTCTTAACACTTAACTTCTTAAAACTTAACCAATCTTGTTTTTTTTTTACCCCTTTTAGGCCACCCAATGCCTCCTTTTATAGAGCAGATGAGGAGGTTAGGATTCCACCTTTAAAGGGATAGAACCCTCCTTCAAAGGGATAGGCTCCTCACATCAAGGGATTAGTTCCTTAAGGTGAGGGATGCATGCACCTTATCAAAGCGTACTCATCCCCAAAAAATCTCATCTAGAACCTTCTAGAATTGACCAAAATTCAAATTTTTCATTTTACTTTCTCGCCTTTTTGAGTTTTACAGGAGTCTGCACCTATAACACAGATAAAGTGCGTTTTAGGTCCGCAGGAGAGTTGAACATTAGGTACGGGACCACAAGAAAGATATAGAGAAAGTGCGATACCAAAGTTAAGGATATTTTTAAGAACTTTTCTCTGATTTTCAAGGTTTGGAATGAGGAACAAAGGTTGTAAGACTTGCAGAGGAGGCATGTATGAGTGTTAATGAGCTCATACAGTCAACAGAATGTCAAGGTGACATTTTTTAGTGTAACAGGCCCTCAAATCTTCTTCCTAGATCTGAAAATAACATCAGTGAATATCTCAAGAAGATTAGGAGGGAGATGTATAGAGAATCTCCAAATAAGTTTGAAGATGCATCAAACTCTGGATTTTCACACAGTGAGTGTGAGCATGCAGCCACACATTGTGATGTATAGCGCAGTCAGAAGCTCAGATCTGTCATGAGGAAGATGGGAGAGAAAGAAGAAATGACTAGGAGGAAAACTCTTAGTGATTTCTTGAAAGAAGAAGAGTCTCAAACCTTGAAACTAAGAAACCAGTTCTTTTTTTCAGAGTATTGCAAGGCCAAGGTGAAGAGAAGAAAGCAGAGTGATAGATCTACTCTATCTACCTTTGAAGGATCACCTACAAGATCAACCAAAGAATGGGTGGAAGAGCTAGACACCTTCCTACAACTGCACCAATCCCCTGAAGAAGAAGCCATCAGATGATCCAAGTGGATATTGGTGGTCACGTGTCCATTCCACTTGGGGCCCCACCATTGTCTCTTTCAGTTTTTCAGTTTCGGCACAACTTACTATTTTTAGCAGTTTTTCAGGTCCTGAACTTCCGAAGCCATTTTGAGGCCCTAAACGACGTTTTTTTGGGAAAACGGGGAGCAACATGTGTCCATGGACTAATGTTACTCCCATGGACTAATGTTGCTCACTCAAAATTTGTAGTCCTCGGATAGATCTTTCTAACGAGGTATGGTACGCGTCAAATGGAGATTGTATGCCAAAGTTACGTCCCCGAGAAGTTGAAACACCAATTTACCCAAACGGGGCCCATAGTTTTGGCGTTTCATCTCCTAGGGTTAGGGTTTTGGCTCTTTAGTATTTCCCATTGTTTCTAAATAATAAATAGGCCCTCGAGCCTCATTGTAACTCAGTTCAGAGGCCTATATCCGCCACATCTCTTCTCAGAGATAGCTACCAGCACCCTAGCTAGTTTTATTTCCATTCTGTCTGTAAGCAAATTCCAGTTTTTTGATATTAATGAAATGAAGTGTTATTTCCGCTGCATCTCTATATTTATGGTTATATTTTTATTCTATTGCGTTCCTACATAAATTCGGATCGGTGGTATCAGAGCGGTCTGCTTTTTCTCGATCCTTCTTTGCATGTCCCCAACGAGGTCGTGGTATAAGGAGTTAGGGCTCGATCTAGTGGAACCTTTGCAAGATTAGCCTCGCAAACCCCGAAGGACCCCCATGGGGGACGAAAATAAAGATGAGGGAGCAGGAGATCCTATAAAAATATTGCTCGAGGAGGCCCTCGAAAAACAAAGGAACGCGATAATGGATAACTTTTCCCAGATCCTTCAACGGCTGCCCACCAGCAACGAATCTGCATCCAGCAACCACTCTGGAGCTACAACTCCTTTTAAGGTACAAGTAAATTTTTACATTCCAATATTTGAGGGTCAAATAGATGCAGATGTTGTATATAGATGGTTGAATCTATTAGAAGGATATTTTTCAGTTCGTGACTTTTCCGACAGGGAGAAGATTATTTTTTCACTCCTCAAAGCTGCCCCCCATGTCAAGGACTAGTGGGAAACCCACTGTGAGAAAAAGGACAAGATAGAACCCTCTCTATTCTCGGTCGTACCCACTTAGAATTATTTCCGAGATGCCATCAAGGAACAATACTATCCCGTTGGGAGCTATGAGGACAAGTACATACAATGGACCACACTGCGACAACAAAGTGATCAAGATGTGCATGAGCTGACGAATCTGTTCCATACCCTGCGCACCAAGTTGGGTATCAAAGATTCAAAGAAACATCTAGTGCTAAATTATTGCAATTGTCTACACAAATACATTCAGGGGGAAATGGAGTTCCTCAACATCTCCTCGCTTGGTACGACATACCGGTATGCTGCCAAGATTGAGCAGAAATTCAAACAAAAGAAGCGAGACTTTGGATCTCCGAATCAAAACCAAGGGAAAGGTGCTCCCAAACCGCAAAACAAAGGACAAATCCAAGGCATGGTAACTCAAGACAACCTATCGAAGCCACAAGCAAAGAACAACACCGCAAATCCAAAGAAGGACATGGGAAAGTGGTGTGAGCTTCCATAAGAGCTCCACTCACAACACAAGTGAGTGTCAGGCCAAGCAGTCACTGGTGGCCGAGATGAGGGTTTTTGGGTCAGATGCATGCTCTAAATCTGAATCTGAACCTAAAAAGGGGAATGACAAAGGGAAACATATTATTGATGCGGAGCCCAATGCCACTGTTGCCACTACGAAGATCCAGAAGGAGGAATCGAAAGATCCAGAGGAGGAGGAACGTCTCTTCCACTCCCAGATGTGGGTAAAGGGCTCCCCAGTACAGTTCATTGTCGACAATGGGAGCCAAAAGAACCTTATTTCAGTAGATGTCGTGAATCATTTGGGCTTGTCGACCACAGCTCACCCACATCCATACACCATCGGGTGGCTTCACCAAGGACAAGATCTCCACGTCAGCCAGCAGTGTCGCCTTCCCTATAGCATAAAGCCCTTCACGGATGAGGTATTATGTGACGTTGCTTTTATTGATGTTTCTGATGTATTATTAGGACAACCATACTTGTGGAAGCGTCATGCTGTGTATGAGTCTCGGCCTCGTGCTGTTATTTTTACTTTGGGAAATAAGTTGTACAGAATACCAGAGGTACCACCTCCTATCGCTATCTCTTTGGTTACTGCAAAAAAATGCAATAAGCTCATTTCCCAAACTAGGAAATTTGTTTTCCTGATGATCCACCCCCAGAGAAAGAAGAAGAATGTGGCCACGACCTCCAAACAGGGCTCCTCTGCACGACAACAAAAAGTGGATAAGGTTGTGGAGGAGTACGGGGACATCTTCACCTCACCCACAGGGGTTCCTCTGCACTGTCAGGTCAAGCACCCGATTGATCTGACCCCAGGTGCGCCGCTACCCAATGGACCGATCTATCGGCACTCTGTTCTGGAGAACGATGAAATCAAGAGGCAGATTCAAGAGCTACTGCAGAAAGGTCACATCTGACCAAGTTCATCACCCTGTGGGAGCTCGATCATGTTGGTACAGAAGAAGGATGGGATGTGGAGACTTTGTATTGACTATCGGGCACTGCACAAGATCACTGTCCAGAATAGGTACCCAATCCCACGGATTGATGACCTTCTAGACCAACTCAAAGGTGCAAAATATTTCAGCAAGATCGACTTGAATTTTGGGTATCACTAGGTACCAATTGAACCCTCCGATGTGTGGAAGACTACCTTCAAAGCCAAGGAAGGCCTTTTCGAATGGCTGGTCATGCCTTTCGGGTTGACGAATGCTCCTGCAACCCTCATGAGCATGATGGACGACATCTTGCGGCCATTCACCAACTCATTTGTAGTGGTGTACTTGGATGACATTTTGATCTTCAACCAAACTTGGGAAGAGCACCTTCACCACATCCAACAAGTCCTCCAAACACTGCGGCAACACAAGTTGTGTGCCAATTTGGAGAAGTGCACTTTTTGCATGACCCAGGTTCAATATCTGGGATACATTATTGATGAAAGGGGGGTGCATGTGGATCCAGACAAGATCCAAGTCATTCAGGATTGGCCAGCCCCAACCACTATAACAGATCTTCGCAACTTTCTGGGTCTTGCTAATTTCTACCGCAGGTTCGTGTTGGGATTCTCTCATATCACTTGGCCCTTGAGTCAAGTCACCAAGGGAGGAGTGAGAGCAAAATTCTTTTGGTTGGAACCTCAACAGAAGGCGTTCACATAATTGAAAAATCGCCTATGTTCTGCCCCATTTCTCACATTACCAGAGTTGCAACAGCCATTTGAGATTGAGACAGATGCCTCTAACTATGCTATTGGGGTATTTCTTACTCAACAGGGACATCCAGTGGCATATCACAGTGAAACATTGTCTGACATAGTTCGCAAGTATCCCACTTATGACAAAGAAATGTATTCCATTGTGCAAGCTTGTCGACAATGGAAGCATTACATTTTGGGGAAGGAAACAATCATCCACATAGACCACTGGCCCCTGCAGTTCATACAGACACAAGGGAAGTTGCAGAATGATCGCCATCAGAATTGGTCCACATATCTGCAATAGTTTCATTTAAACATCAAGTACAAGAAGGCTAGCACCAATAGTGTTGCAAACTGCCTCAGCCGACCATCGATCGTGGCGCTCACTACCGTTCTCAACTCTTGTGGGCACGAGACTTCTGATTAGCGACTTCTCTACGAGAGTGACCCAGAATTCAGCCACACTTACAAGGCACTCTTGGGGGGTACGCAAGTTCCAAATTTTCACCTCCAAGATGCACTTTTATGTCACTTAGGACACCTTTGTGTTCCTTCAAGCGAGCGTGCCAAGATGATATGGGAAGCACACTACAGTCGAGTCGCTGGGCATTTCGGGGTCAAGAAAACAGTAGCAGTACTGCAGAAGTATTTCTATTGGCCAAACCTTCGAAAGGATGTCGGGAAGCACATCAAATCCTTCACTACTTGTGTTGTTTCCAAATAAATCATCAAGAAGCAAGGCCTATATGCTCCGCTACCTACCCCTAGTCGACCTTGGGAATCCATCTCCATGGATTACATGTCGGGTCTTCCTTCTACTAAGCATGGAAATGACTGGGTCTTCCTTCACAGCAGAATCCACTGCTAAACTCTTCTTTGAATGCGTGTGGGTGCACTTTGGGATCCCACAATCTATCATATCAGATTGGGATAGCAGGTTCCTCAGCACATTTTGGTCTAGCCTCTGGTCAATGTTGGACACCAAGCTCACCAAGTCCACAACTTTCCATCCCCAAACAGATGGCCAGACAAAGGTCATCAACAGAATGATTGTACACATTCTGTGCATGTACAATTCAAATCATCCACGCACATGGGACGAGATCCTCTCCTATGTACAACATAGTTATAACCAGGCTCTCCACAGTTCAATCGGCCATAGCCCCTTTCAGGTGGGCTTGGGATTCTAGCAACTATGTCCCATTGACATAGCCATGCCATTTGCGGCTACTCAGGCCAATTCCGCTCATGTCCAGTCTGGAGTTGACAAAGAAAATAGCTTCATCGAGTGCATTCAACACATCCGCCAACAGGTTCATGATATATTGGACAAAGCCAATGCCAAGTACAAGCAATGCCATGATCAACACCGGGTGCCACACAACTTCCAGGTGGGCGACAAAGTATGGCTACATTTGCAGAAGAAGCGCCTCACTGGACCCCACCGCAAGCTTCGCCAGCTCTGATACGGGCCATACACCATCACCAAGGCTGTAGGGAACAATGCCTTTGAGCTCAGTATTCCACCATTCCTTGGTCTGCACCCAGTCTTCAATGTGGATTGCCTTCGTCCTTACTTCCCACCTCTACTGGACACCTCTGACATTGCAGAACAACTCACACCAACAAAGTTAAACCCAGACTGCATGGAACAGGCTACCATAGATTGTATCATGGACATGAAAATCAAGAACACTTGCCAACAGAATATCCAACTGTATCGGGTTGTCAAAGCTGGCCAACTCCTGCACCAAGGAAAGTGGTTCACCAGGGACCAAGTTCAGCAGAAATTTCCTCATCTCACGGAGGAACTTAACGCAATGGGGACCATTGCTTCCTAAGGGGGGAGGAATGATCCAAGTGGATATTGGTGGTCACCCGCCTATTCCACTTGGGGCCCCACCATTGTCTCTTTCAGTTTTTCAATTTCAGTACAACTTACTATTTTTAGCAGTTTTTCGAGTCCTGAACTTCTGGAGCCATTTTGAGGCCCTAAACTACGTTTTTTTGGGAAAACAGGGAGAAACATGGCTCCATGGATCAATGTTTCTCACTTGAAATTTTTAGTCCTCAGATAGATATTTCTAACGAGGTATGGTACGCGTCAAACGGAGATCGTATGCCAAAGTTACATCCCTGGGAAGTTGAAACACTAATTTACCCAAACGGGGCCCATAGTTTTGGCGCTTCATCTCCTAGGGTTAGGGCTTTGGCTGTTTAGGATTTCCCATTGTTTCTAAATAATAAATAGGCCCTCGAGCCTCATTGTAACTCAGTTCAAAGGCCTGTAGCCGCCACATCTCTTCTCAGAGATAGCTACCAGCGCCCTAGCTAGTTTTATTTCCATTCTGTCTGTAAGCAAATTTCAGTTCTTTGATATTAATAAAATGAAGTATTATTTTCGCTGCATATCTGTATTTATGGTTATATGTTTATTCTTTTGCGTTCCTGCTTAAATCTGGATCATCAGAGTTGCAGCACTACACTTGAAAGGTAAGGCCTATGCTTGGTGGAAATTTGAGTTCCTTCCTTTCAGAAATGTAAATACTTCATCTTACATAAGTTTCACTAAGGCATTAGTGAAAAAATTTGATAAGGGAGTTCATGGGACACCTATGGTGAAGTTAAATGAGAAGACTCAAATAAAAGCCCTGCATAAAAATGCAAATCCATTTCAGAGGACCATGGAAGAGGCTGAAAACCTGCATCATGCCTTGTTAGAGGCAAGATTTCCTTCCCACACCTTTGAACAAAAGAACAGAGAGATCTCTTCTTCAAAGGTGGATCACATCATTCATAGGTTGCCCAATTTTGTTGCAGAAATAAAGGGCAACAGCGCTGTCAAATCTAGACTTGATCTAGCACCTCAAGTAGAGGAAGGAGGAGCTTTTGCTCCAACAAGAGGGATTCTTGTGGCATGGCAAGAAAATCCCCAGGATCTCATGTATGGAGATCAAGGCACATTTCATGATCTACATGTGCCATCAATGAGGAGGTGCAGAACCATGGAGACACAAGGAGGAGATAGGGAAGATAACCAACCTCATTCCTATCCATTACAGAAGGTTGATGCACCTAAGAAGGTGATTATATTGCGTAGTGGAAGCTTGGAAAGTTTTTTCCATCCATATATTCAGTCATCTCTTGTTGAGGATGTCTCATTGCATGGATACATTACACCAATGAAACC
The DNA here is from genome assembly GCA_034641835.2 of Pinus albicaulis. NCBI lineage: Eukaryota > Viridiplantae > Streptophyta > Pinopsida > Pinales > Pinaceae > Pinus > Pinus albicaulis. The sequence goes on along the minus strand of CM076581.1, from coordinate 967,950,769 downwards.
ACTGGATCAGCAAAGGAGGATGAGTGCTTCACCTGTTGAGGCACCAATCATTGATTTCAGAAGAGTGGAGACCTTGGGAGGTCTTGATACAGTGTTGAGAGTCTTGGGTAGGCTCAAGGAGGAGAGAAGCATTCTCTCAACATCATCCACACCCACTCTCATTCCAGTGTCTGCGATGTGGCAGAAGAAGCAAGGGAAGGATAGCAGCCTTCCCACTTACACATTTGGCATGGGAGATGTCTATGCACATAACTCTTTGGAAGAGTTAATACAGTCACCTCTCTTCTCTAAAAGGATGGAAGGGGACTCATCTATGAGTTGCTCCCTTTGCATGAGCAAAAATTATGGTAAGGGTATTTATTATTTTTATTTATGTAATGTATGTATGCATCCCTTAACCATATATGAGTAGGATGTTGCTCCAAGGAGGAGCATTCTTTCTTTGAGGATGCATGGTCTACTTGAGGCCATGAGCATTGTTGATGACCACTCCATAGGAGGACTTGGGGAGGAATTTTGTTTTGGAGGACATACTCACATTCCCTCATCCATCATTCACTTCCTTCAAACTTATGAGGAGATTGGGGCAGCAAGCAAGTGGTTGAGAGACCACACCTTTTTTTAGTCTCTGTTGCAACTGAGAGTCAAGTTGCATTGGTTACACATGAGGGAACTGTTGGGGTTCCCATGTTTTGGCCAGATTGGCAAGACCAAAAGATGAGACAACATCAGAGCCACTTTCAGACCTTAGGATCTAGCCCTCCTAGGTCCAGAGAGGGATCTGTCTATGATTGTAAAAGTATATATGTCTTTTGAGGCTCAAATTTTGAGATATTAGGCTAGTTATAGGCGCAAGGTTTGTTTGTTTGATTATTTATGTTTGGTTGTTGGGAATCAGGAAAGGAAGGTCCAATATAAGACAAGGATGAGTATAGAGGGGGTTAGGCTAACACAGATAACTCAGAGAACATCAAGACCATTGGGAAATGGAGTCAAGAAAGGGTTTACTTCTTGTTCAATGTGCAAGCTTTCAATTGGGCTAGTCATCTAAAACATTTGGATCTTTAAGTTGAAGGATGGAGTGTAACATTAAGGACTGAGAGTGAATGAAGGAGAACCATCCAATTCTGTCTATAGATCAGGTCAGAGGTCATTTAACTCTATACCTACTTGGACACAATCAGAGGCAATACAAGGGATCTTAGAAAGGCTTAATTGAGATGGAAAGATCCTAGTGAGGCAGAGACAGGGTTCTAGACCTCCCAGTGTTCTCAACTCATTCAACTAAATCCTAACAAGAACATCTAAACATAGATTTCATTAATTCATACATCAGAGAGCAGGAAATAACATCCACTACACTGGTTAAATCAATTGAAATCAATATTTAGACACACATATAAGCAGAAAACATAAAAGGCTAGGAGAGCAGCAACATAAGGTACCTATCAAGGGTAAATATTATGCCAAACTTCTGATGCGAGCCTGAAGAAATGGAATGAAATGAAATAAAACACAGAGATAGGAAAACATCACTAGCTGCTTTAGATCAGGATCCAAGGAAACGTGCTTTTCATATTAAAAAAAACACCAATCAGGTACATCATTGCCCACAGCTTGAAAATTCAGTCTAAATACATCAAATCTCAACCTATCTTACAATATTACACAGAGAACTTGTCTCAAGAGGAAAATGCTTGCATTTCTCTGATATCTCATCAACAACCTTTACAATAATTTCCTTTTGCGCTTTATAGCAGAGGATGAACAAAAATCGACTGAGGAGGTAGGTGAACACTAAATGTAACATTAAACACAGAAAAGAGTAGAGGGTCGAAACCCATCCTGTTTTAAATCTCTGCATTTATCTCTGGTATGGCTTAGGTGCTCTGACTGCAGTACTGTGTGGTACCATTGGTGAAATAACAAAATAAAATAAGAAACAGTGAGGTCTGCCCTACTTGAGTCACCAATGTTTCTGATTAGGTAGGGCTGTTGTCAGGTAAGATACTTCAGGAACATGATGTATAATAAAAACTGCATGGGCACTTTGTTCTCTAATGAAGAAAAACATTATGCTGCTGTAGAAACCCCTGGTAGTACGACCTCTCGTGCATTAAACTTCTGATTGACCTTCGAGGTTTTGAATCTAGTACTTTGCCTCTGAAACTACTGCATTATATATCTAAATCTTCAGTCCTGAGCACTGAAAACTATAATCATAAGCTGGTCTTCCTTCTGCTCCATAAATGTTTCGATTCTGCAAGATCTGGGCGTTAATGGCGCCAGGCAGGGTTGCGGATTTTCAAAACCTATCCTTTGATGAAATTTATACCTCCGCCACCCTTATTGACGTTTTGCTGGAGTACTAGCTTCCATATCAGCTCTCTCTCTCTGCGCAGCACGCCATTGAAGAAGTACGTGTGCATCATGGCGGTTTTCTGCCTTTGATAACCCTGCAAGAACACGAAACCTGCGGAGAAAATCATGGACGGGGTGGCGGATGATGTGGAGGAGGAGAATGGTCGTGTAGATGATGACATGGCGGAGAAAAATGCAAAGGAGCAATGGAAACCTTCTCTGGTGGAGGTGGCGGTCAGCGGAGCAGAAAAACGAATGAAAAACATGAAAAAACACGAAAATGAACAAAATAAACGTAATGGAATGGGCGAAGGTACGAAGGGTACACATGGGGATGATGTGGCGAAACGGGAGACAGTGGAACAGTCAACGGCGAAGGAACAAAACTGGACCGTCGATCGCGGTGGGGATCAACGGTGAAGAACGACGGCAAGCGGGCCAGAACCTGGACTATCGCGCGTGCAACTTCATATCCATCGTGCATCTTCATCAAGCGATAGTCGTCAGATGGTCGGCTCTAGATCGGATGGTCTACATCAATTTCGCTGGGCATCCGTGTCCGAACCATAACGCGCGATGGATGGAGTTAACGGGCGGGAAAAGTGGTTTTGGAATCGTACAGGAGGACAGGTGGCGAGCGGTGAGTGGAATCGCTGGGCTATCGGGGAAAACCACCTTCCGCCCAAAGGCGGTGCGAAATAAACAACGTACGGATGGGGGGGGTCCACAGAAATGGCACGCTTCACACCGTCCGATCTACGGAGCAGATCAACAGTGGAAAATGTGCCCGAAACTATTTGACTGCGGACCGTTGATCTGTGGATATGAATGAATGGCGAAGATTCATTGAAAAGGATAAGCGCCCGACAGGTTTAGCATTTGGTTCTGACGCTCGGGCGCATGGACGAAAATAATGGTTAGGGGCCTAGCCCGAGGGGGCTAGGCTTATTATATGGTCGGAAGTGGGTTTTTTAACCCATTTTAATGGATTTTAAAGCTATGAGAGGGTAGCGATAGAAGGACTAGGGGGGATTTTGGTGAAACAAGGGTAAGGGTAAGAATTAAAGGGGATTTTGGAGGGGTTTAGAGGGTTGATAGGGGGGCAAAAGAGGGGAACAAAGGGACTTTGACAAAAGGGAAAAAGGGAAAAAAGGGACATTTTGCAGGGGTACAAGGGGTAAATGCAGGCCTTAGGGAAAAGGACCAGTAGAGGGGACTTGTATAAGGCAAAGCACAGAGAGACCTCAAGGATGATGTGTCTACAGGGGAGATGCATTCCTTGAAGGTCTCCAAAATGACATAGCCCCCAGCTTGCTTCTCAATAATTTCATAGGGGGGCTAACTGTGGCTCCACATGGGGATGGCTTCTTCTTGAAGGAGGCAAGAAACCAGAAATGATCTTTGGAGTAGGACAGTTACCTACTGCTTGGCACATCCCTTTCTTTGATCAGCTGCCACAATATGAATAGGTTACATCAACAGAAACATCTCTCCCAATCAAACTACCTACCCAAACTACAGTCCTAGCATTTTTCTTCTTTAGGGTGCATTTGAGCTAGCAGACCCTTTACATCATTTATTTCTGAAACAAAAAACAAACCTATTCTATTTCTACCCTTATTGCTCCATGAGACCAGATTAAACAGTTGGCCTCATATGCTTCTCTACCTAATCTAACATCTGTTGGGATTAAACTGTCCAACAGATTTCTTCTCCTACATTCTAAGACAGGAAATTGAAAAACAGCAAAGCCAGGATTAGACTGTCTGACTTGCTAGAGTGAAGACTTGTAGAAAACTGAAAACAAAACTGTGAAGGCATGAAATCTGCAGTTTTGAAACATCCTTGTTTCTCTGTGACTCAGGTTTTGATCGTATTAGAGTCACTTATTTCCTTCAATCTAGCTCTGGTTTTAAGCATGTTAGAGCTGATTCTTCTTTCTTGCTTGCCGGTCCAGATTTTGAGCATGTTAGGATCGGCTTCCTTCTCTTATTTGGCTCAGGTTTTGAGTTTATTAGAGCCAATCTTTGTACTTCAGAGGTTCATGTTTTGAACATATCTGAACCTCTCCTTTCTTTCTATTTTTTGGAACATTTTATTCTTCTTTTTTTAACATGAAAAACCGCAATGGTATGTACAATGAAAATGAAACTGGAAATGAAAACTCAGCTGAAGTAGTGTTTGAGCATCCTGCCAATGACAGGACCCCCAAACAACTCTGTGCCATAAAATTCTTGTAGAAAAAATGCATTTGGGCCCACAGTAGCTTGGATAATGTAGGGGCCCTGCCATAAGCTGTCAAATTTTCCATGTTTACCTTTGTCCTCTCTTCTTGAGTCCCACTTAAGAACTTTGTCACCAATTTTGAAATCTGCAGCTTTGGTTCTTTTGCCAAATAGCTTTTTAATGTTTTCCTGAACTCTGACTGCTCTGTTATATACTTCCTCCCTAGTTTGTTGAAGATGGATTGTCTGATTTATCCTTCTTATCATGCTTTCTTCCTCTGATTGGATTTCCTGGACAATTTTGATTACTGGAACTCCAAGGCTGGTAGGAAATACCGCTTCTGTCCCATAGACTAGCTGGAATGGTGACATGCCAAGATTTTTTGTTCTCTTCTAATAGATTTTTGATGATTTCCACTAGACTCTTATTTGATGATTCAGCCAAGCCATTACCTTGAGGGTAATAGGCAGTTGAATGACCAAGCATGATATGGTACCTGTGACAAAAATCAACCATTTTCTTGGATCCAAAAGCAGCAACATTGTTGGTGATTATTTTCCTTGGGCAAATGAACCGAGAGAGGATATGACCTTCTAGGAATCTAATGATGACTGAATCAGTGGCATTCCTAGTGGGTATGGCCTCTATCCACTTAGTGAAATAGTCAGTGGCTGTCAAGATCCATTTGTGTTGCCCTGAGGAGGCTGGATGAATCTCCCCTATAAAATCTAGACCCCATTGCATGAAATGACCCTCAACTGTAATGGGTTGTAAAGGGAGGGGAAGAAGTTTTCTTTTTCCTTCAAAGATCTGGCATTTGTGGCAAGCAGTTATCATTTTATGGACATCATTAAACAGTGTAGGCCAATAATAACCAGCCCTAAGTATCTTATTTGTTGTGGCTTTCCAACTCCGGTGGCCTCCACATTCTCCAGCGTGAAATTCTTGTTTAACATTTTCAGCTTCAGTTTCAGACAAACATTTCAGCAATAGGCCGTTTGGATTTTTCCAGTATAAGTTTTCATTCAAGATGCAATAGTTTTTGGCTTTGAGTTTGGTGAATCTGGCCTTATTTTTTGACAGTTCTGGCAGGGCATTGATATTGGTGAGGACATAAAGTATATCAGAATACCATGGAGAGTTTTGGAATTTCTCTTCGATACTAGGACTAGGTATGCTTTCCTGCTCATCCAAGGCATTCACCATGTTAATATCCAGGGCCTGCAAATTCAATTCGACCATTATTTTGGCTAAGCCCTGCCCCTTGATCAGCTTAGTGGATTTTATCTCGAGGTCATATTCTAAGATTGTAGCAATCCATTTGCCCCTTTTCCCATCAGGGTCTTGGGACAAGATATCTTTGACCACTATATTTGGCACATAGGAAATGGTGTGAGAATGTAGAATGTACACCCTAAAGTCTTTTAAGGCCTTTACCAGGGCATAGGCCTGCTTTTCCATAACGTTGTACTTCAAGGGTGCATCTCTTAAGGCCTTGCTGAAAAAGGCAATTGGCTGTTCATTACCTTCTGAATTTTTCTGCAGTAATACTGCAGCCACGGTATGCTCTGAGGAAAATGAAAATATCAGGAAATCTTTTGAGAAATCAAGGCTAATCAGAACAGGAGCTTGGGTGAGTGCAAGTTTGACATATTTGAAATATTTTTTAGCTCCGACATTCCATTTAACTCCTACACCCTTCTTCAGCATGTTAGTCATGTTCCTAAGGTGTTCGGCTAGATTGGGAATGAATCTCCTAAGGAAGTTGATTTTCCCAATGAAGGACTGTAACTCTTTGATGTTTCTGGGATGTGTGATCTGTAGTATTCCCTCGACTCTCTATGGGCCTATCCTAATTCCCTTTTCAGATATAATGTGACCAAGAAGTTTACCTTCTTGCAGTCCAAACACAGTTTTCTTAGGATTCAGTGACAGACCAAACCTTCTACACTTTTCAAACACTTTCCTCAGATGTTTTAGGTGCTCTTCTTCGGTTTTGGAAAAGAAAATCAAGTCATCCAAGTAGATAACTATGAAGTGTCCTATCTCATCTGAGAAAGGTATATCCATCGCTCTCTGAGAAGGTGGCGCCAGCATTCATCAACCCAAAAGGCATCTTCACATACATGAAGGTGCCCCATGGAGTGGTAAAAGTTGTTTTGAGTTGATCTTCTGGGAGTACAAGGACCTGATTGTATCCTGAAAAACCATCAAGCAGGGAGATTCTCTTAGAGCCCACTACCCTCTGTAGGATATGTTCCATTCTGGGCAAAGGGTAGTTATCTTTCAGGGAGGCTCTGTTGAGATTTCTGAAGTCTATGCATAATCTGATCTCCCCTGTTTTCTTCCTCACAGCCACTATGTTTGATACCCAATCAGAGAACCTCATAGGGACAATTATACCTGCGTCATACATCTTTTTAATCTCTTTTTCAACAGCAGGCAATTTTTTTGGATTTACTCTTCGAAGTTTTTGTCTGAAAGGCTTCTGATTATCTTTCAGGGGTATCTTGTGTTGTATGATGTTGGTGTCATAGGCCTTTAAGTCTTCATAGCTCCATGCAAACACATCAATGAACTCTTTGAAAAGGTCGATGTATTTTTGCTTCATGTCTGCAGGTAATGACTTAGCCAGTTTAATAATTTTGGGTTTATCTTCAGTGCCTATGTTGCATTCTTCTACGTCCGAGTCTGCATGTTCTATAGTGGGCTTTTTTGCTACATCATCAAAGTCAAAAAGGTCCTCCAAGGGTGCTAGGCCTCTGGGTATATTCTTGTCTTTGGCCTACAGCACCTCTATCTCTTCGCTATCTGCGTTTTCACTTTTTTCGGTTGGATTTCCAGTTTATTCATTCAAGGTGTTTATTTCTATGTTACAGGGTGTTTCTTGTTCATCTGGGGGATCCTCACTTGAACAATTGTCATCAGATTTTGAGTCTAAATCAGAAAATTCAAACTCATTTCTGCCCACCAGGAAATCTTCGATCTGTTTGTCTCCTTCAAAGACCTGCCAGTATTTTTCATTGTCTGGCACTGCAAGTTTGAATTTGGTCTAAATGATGATTTTTTGGTCAGCTGGGGTCTTAGGATATGAACTAGCCAGGCAAGCTAATCCATTTGCAATGACATTCTGACCTCTAGGGACAAACACCAACTCATATTCCATAAACGTTTTCAGTATATCCATGGCATCATTCCTGTATGCCCTGAGCCTGGGGTGTTTTGCTAAATACTCACCGTTTACTTGTTTTATGACCAACTCTGAGTCTCCTCGTACAGCTATCCTATGAGATCCCAATTTTTTCAACAGATTTAGGCCAAGGATAAGAGCTTCATATTCTGCAATATTATTTGTACATTTGAAATGCAGATTTACCGCATGGCTCTCAGCATGGTCACTTTCTGTGTTACGTATCCACACCCCAACTCCAGCAGTTTTCCTAGTACAAGACCCATCGAAATTCATCTCCCATAGGGGTTTGCCATTATGTTGCGCTATGGGGCCTGTACTAGGATGTGGACCGCTTTGTTCATTGTGAAATGTAAGAGGTTTAGGGGCCTGGTTAGATGGTTGTTTACGTTCTGTTTCTTGTTCATATAGAGTCAGGTCCCCACCGCATATCCTACAGGTTTCATTGTTATTTTCTTCTTCGATTTCCTCCAAAGTGGCCATTATGTTCAGGTCTGTGCTTTCAGCCTCAGCGCTTGTATCTATGTTTTCAGATTCTGACTCCTCCCAGGATTCATCATTATAAAGGATGAAGGAGTCGAGATCCGTATGTACAGAGTATAAAGGAGAGTTTTCAGGCTTCTCAGGGCTGCTAACTAATAATTTCATCTGGGCCTCTCTATACAGTCTTCTAAGTTGGCCAAATATAGGGATAGTGGCATATGAGCCATCCATCTGCATTGTGCCTTGCAGCTTGGCTCCCCATGATCTAGATAGTAACATGCCATACTTGGGGGGCACATCTGCCACAATCACATCCATGACCATACATTTAGCAGGAATATGGGTTAAGCTTACACACAGGTCTTTGATCAGGCCCAGGCATTTTACTCTGCTAGAGTCAAATGAATACAGATATTTGTAGGGTCGGGTTATCTCTAGGCCTAATTTCTCCATCACTACCTTAGGCATTAGATTGTGTGATGCTCCAGAGTCATGCATGGCATTATGAAGGATCTTGTCATGAATGTTGAGGCTGATATAGAAAGGTGGAACTACCCCTTCCTGAAACTTTCCCTCAATCTTTGGACCAAACAGGAGGGCAGGTTGATCATCATTCAGATTGATAGTATCGTTGTTTTCCCCTAGATTTAATGATTTCAAAATTTTTCCTTTATATACATCCTGAGTGGCCAGCTCAGATAATGGCACGGAGATTTTAATTTTTGCAATCTCACTTTCCAGATTGAAAGTGGACTGGACCTTTGTAATGCTCAACTCTGTTTTATCAGCCACCTTGGTGACCAAATCAGTTTGTAATTTCTCGTTATGTACAGGGTTAGGAACAATTGTACCAGGAGTACTAACTGAAGTGCTAGTACTGCTGGTTGGTTGATTCTGTTTATCATTCTTTTGGTTGTCTTTTTCTTTGTTTTTCCCAGAACTTTCAGCTGCTGATTTGCTATTTACAGCAGATTCTTTAGAAGTTTTATCAGGTCTTTTCTCAAAGGTGACCTCAGGAGTCTTTGGTTTGGGAGTGTCTAGGTTCTTTTTGCTCCTAAGTTCATATTGTTCTCTGACCTGCATCATGGCATTTTCAAATCCTAATCTGTAATCTTCAGTTTCTAATCCTTCCTCATCCCAATATGAGGGTGAGAGCTAATCTTCTTCTGAATCACAGTTATGGATTGAGTCCTCTGTTTCAAACATGTTTATTGTATTCCCTTCAGACTCTTCTATGATTCCCTCATCTTCATCAAGAAAGTTTTCCTGGAATGGGGGGATTACTTGTTGATCTGACTCTCTTTGTCTGTTGGGAGTGGCATTGTTGTTCCTTCTAAAGTTTTGGTTCTGGTTTTGGTTTCTGTTTTGGTTATTGACAGTGACAACCATTCTCTTCATCATTTGTTGTAGCTCTTCCATGTTTTTAGAAAATTTGTCATAATTTGGATCTGAGGTGGAGGCTACATTGTCATCCCTATATGTTACCCTTCTCTCGGTTCTCTGTCTTACTCTTTTCTCAATCAGGTTGGCCTCTATGTTCACTGCTCCTTTCTGCATGTCCTCCAATGTGTTATATTCTTTATCTCTAAGCTCATAGGCCATGTCAGCATCAAATTCATCAGGGTATTTGGCCAGGGCCATACCTTGTGGAGGTTTCATGTGTGTGGAGGTTTCATGTGTGGAGGGAGAGCATTGTAAATGTTGTTGAATCTAGTGGTGTAATCATGGACACTCTCTCCTGCATTTATTTTAAGACTCATGTATTCGGCAAGGAGCTGGCGAGGATTTGCCCTAGTCTCCCATTTGTTTATGAAGGTCTGATATAATGCGGGGATATCTTGGATACTACCAAGAGGTAGGCCTTTAAACCATTTCTTTACATCACCCCCTAAGCTTTGGGCAAAGATTCTCATTTTGATCGTTTCATCATCAATTTCCATGTAATCGAAAGAATCCTCCATCTTATCTACATGTTGTTGAGCTGTGATGGACTCTTTAGCAGTGAAGTGTGGGATCTTTGACTGATAATCATTGGGTAAGGGTAACAAGGGTTGAGGTAAAACCAGAGGTGCACACCAGGCTACCATGATGATATTCTGATGAGGTAAAGGGTTAACTTGAGTAGCTGGTATATGGATGACAGGGATATTATGACCAGCAGAGGCTTGTTGAGCAGATCTAGGGTGGGAGAGCCCCAAGTTTTGAACGAAGTGTAAATCAAGTGGTGTAGATGGAGGGGTTCCTCTATCCCAAGTGTGTGACCACTATTGGACGGTGAACTGTGAAGCTCAGGGTCTGGCTGGTCTAAATGATTGAATGACCTAGTTCTAGGTAAACTGTTTAGCAGGTCTAGGTCAAGGTGAAGGCGTGATAGAGTTGTAAGGTCTTCTGGAGCAGATTTAGCTCTATGTATGTGACTGGAAATATTTGGTCTTTTAGGTGCAGGAGCTCCCTTGAGGATACTCTCCGGATTGTCAACTATTTCAGGTGGGTCAGGGTTGGGATAAGCTCTTGTGTGAATGGTTCTAAAATCCAAAATGTTGTTTCCTAGCCAAGCAGCTTAACCCTATGTGTTACTTCTACTGTGGTTGATTTCGTTATGAAGGCAGGTCTCCCAGTGGAGTCTTATGTGAAACCAAGATAACCAGCAGGCCTACTGATCACCAGTGGAGTCTTTGATATTTAGGAGCTATGGAGTCGCCAGGTGGAAGGTTTAGGGTATGTCAAGGGGTAACACTGTCCACCACAATGCTCATTCACTATCACCTTTCAAGGATAACCTCAGAACACAACAAACTCTAACCAGAGGTTGACTGGGAGGGCATTTACCAGATATGTCACCTCCAAAAGAGGATGAGATCCGGAGGCTACCTGGCCCTGTCCAGGCTCTGTCTAAGAGTACAAGAGAGCACAAAAAATGACACCGAGATTGTTCGAGAAAAGGTGTGACTGACTTCCAACCTAACCAGAGATTGTAGGGTTTTGAATGCCTAGGGATGTTCAAAGTGTAATGCACTCAATTTTTCTCAGCGGAGTCGCCATTATTTTGGGGTTCCCATGTTTTGGCCAGATTGGCAAGACCAAAAGATGAGACAACATCAGAACCACTTTCAGACCTTAGGATCTAGCCCTCCTAGGTCCAGAGAGGGATCTCTCTATGATTGTCAAAGTATATATGCCTTTTGAGGCTCAAATTTTGAGATATTAGGCTAGTTATAGGCGCAAGGTTTGTTTGTTTGATTATTTATGTTTGGTTGTTGGGAATCAGGAAAGGAAGGTCCAATATAAGACAAGAATGAGCATAGAGGCGATTAGGCTAAGACAGATAACTCAGAGAACATCAAGACCATTGGGCAATGGAGTCAAGAAAGGGTTTACTTCTTGTTCAATGTGCAAGCTTTCAGTTGGGCTAGTCATCTAAAACATTTGGATCTTTAAGTTGAAGGGTGAAGTGGAATATTAAGGACTGAGAGTGAATGAAGGAGAACCATCCAATTCTGTCTATAGATCGAGTTAGAGGTCATTTAACTCCAGACCTGCTTGGACACAATTAGAGACAATACAAGGGATCTTAGAAAGGCTTAATTGAGATGGAAAGATCCTAGTGAGGCAGAGACAAGGTTCTAGACCTCCCAGTGTTCTCAACTCATTCAACTAAATCCTAACAAGAACATCTAAAAATAGATTTCATTAATTCATACATCAAAGAGCAGGAAATAACATCCACTACACTGGTTAAATCAATTGAAATCAATATTTAGACACACATATAAGCAGAAAACATAAAATGCTGGGAGAGTAGCAACATAAGGTACCTATCAAGGGTAAATCTTATGCCAAACTTCTGATGTGAGCCTGAAGAAATGGAATGAAATGAAATAAAACAAAGAGATAGGAAAACATCACCAGCTGCTTTAGATCAGGATCCAAAGAAACGTGCGTGTCATATTAAAAACAACACCAATCAGGTACATCATTGCCCACAGCTTGAACATTCAGTCTGAATACATCAAATCTCAGCCTATCTTACAATATTACACAGAGAACTTGTCTCAAGAGGAAAATGCTTGCATTTCTCTGATATCTCATCAACAACCTTTACAATAATTTCCTTCTGCGCTTTATAGCAGAGGATGAACAAAAATTGACTGAGGAGGTAGGTGAACACTAAATGTAACATTAAACACAAAAAAGAGTAGAGGGCCGAAACCCATCCTGTTTTAAATATCTGCATTTATCTCTGGTATGGCTTAGGTGAAATAACAAAATAAAATAAGAAACAGTGAGGTCTGCCCTACTTGAGTCACCAATGTTTCTGATCAAGTAGGGCTGCTGTCAGGTAAGAGACTTCAGGAACACGATGTATAATAAAAACTGCATGGGCACTTTGTCCTCTAATGAAGAAAAACATTCTGCTACTGTAGAAACCCCTGGTAGTATGACCTCTTGTGCATTAAACTTCTGATTGACCTTCGGGTTTTTGAATCTAGTACTTTGCCTCTGAAACTACTGCATTATGGATCTAAATCTTCAGTCCTGAGCACTGAAAACTATAATCATAAGCTGGTCTTCCTTCTGCTCCATAAATGTTTCGATTCTGCAAGATCTGGGCTTTAATGGCGCCGGGCAGGGTTGCGGATTTTCAAAACCTGTCCTTTGATGAAATTTATACCTCCGCCACCCTTCTTGACGTTTCGCTGGAGTACCAGCTTCCATATCAGCTCTCTGTCTGCGCAGCACGCCATTGAAGAAGTACATGTGCATCATGGTAGTTTTCTGCCTTTGATAACCCTGCAAGAACACGAAACCTGCGGAGAAAATCATGGACGGGGTGGCGGATGATGTGGAGGAGGAGAATGGTCGTGCAGACGATGACATGGCAGAGAAAAATGCAAAGGAGCAATGGAAACCTGCTCTGGTGGAGGTGGCGGTCAGCGGAGTGGAAAAACGAATGAAAAACATGAAAAAACACGAAAATGAACCAAATAAACGTAATGGAATGGGCGAAGGTACGGAGGGTACACGTGGGGATGACGTGGTGAAACGGGAAACAGTGGAACATTCAACAGCAGAGGAACAAAACTGGACCGTCGATCGCGGTGGGGATCAACGGCGGAGGACGACGGCAGGTGGTCCAGAACCTGGACTATCGCGCGTGCAACTTCATTATCCATCGTGCATCTTCGTCGAGCGATAGCCGTCGGATGGCTAGCTCCAAATCGGATGGTCTACATCAATTTCGCTGGGCATCCATGTCCGAACCATAACGCGTGATGGATGGAGTTAACGGGCGGGAAAAGTGGTTTTGGAATCGTACAGGAGGACGGGTGGTGAGCGGTGAGTGGAATCGCTGGGCTATCGGGGAAAACCACCTTCCGCCCAAAGGCGGTGCGAAATAAACAACGTAAGGATGGGGGGGGTCCACAGAAATGGCGCGCTTCGCACCGTCCGATCTGCGGAGCAGATCAACGGTGGAAAATGCGCCCGAAACAATTTGACTGCGGACCGTTTATCTGTGGATATGAATGAACGGCGAAGATTCACTGAAAAGGATAAGTGCCTGACAGGTTTAGCATTTGGTTTTGATGCTCGGGCGCATGGGAAAAAAGAAGGGTTAGGGGCCTAGCCCGAGGGGGCTAGGCTTATTATATGGTCGGAAGTGGGTTTTTTAACCCATTTTAATGGATTTTAAAGCTATGAGAGGGTAGCGATAGAAGGACTAGGGGGGATTTTGGTGAAATAAGGATAAGGGTAAGAATTAAAGGGGATTTTGGAGGGGTTTAGAGGGTTGATATGGGGGAAAAAGAGGGGAACAAAGGGACTTTGACAAAAGGGAAAAAGGGAAAAAAGGGACATTTTGCAGGGGTACAAGGGGTAAATGCAGGCCTTAGGGAAAAGGACCAGCAGAGGGGACTTGTATAAGGCAAAGCATAGAGAGACCTCAAGGATGATGTGTCTACAGGGGAGATGCATTCCTTGAAGGTCTCCAAAATGACATAGCCCCCAGCTTGCTTGTCAATAATTTCATAGGGGGGCTAACAGGACCATTCTCTTTCACATTTGCTACATAGGGTAGCCAACATGATTCTCATTTTGGCTCCTTATGCTGCTATTTTTCCTATTCTTAAGAGTTGCATGTGTGGGAGAGAGACACATTGGCTGGATGTGTCCCTTGGGGGAGAGAATCCCCATGTTTTTTTCAGTGCATGCTCTAAAGGGAGCATGATAGATGATATGGCTGCCACAATCACACATTTGTTTCTTCAAGAGGCAAGCCATAAGAGTTGGGATATGACTCTCACTAATATTGGAGAGGAGTCTTTCTATGAATTACCGAGTTGGGAAGTGATTCATTTCATTTGGATGATAGCATGGAGACCCCCAAAGAAGGAGGGGAGATTTTGCAGCACTCACCTTATCAGTTGCTTGAGGTCAAGCAACACTTTTGGAGGGGAGGACTGTAATATTCCTAATTTTCCCAAGCTAATAGGAATATTCAAATTTTGTTTTATTTTCCATTTATGAATAAATGACTAATGGAGGACATGTAAAACTCCTTAGATCAGTGAATAAATCAATGCTCAATGTAAACAAAGCTATATCTGAGCCATTTACATAAAATCCACTTGCATGTGAAACAGGATTGAGCTATTTGACTAGGTCAACAGGACCAAATCACAATATAGTCCAGGTGCATTGAACCTCCTATATGATCAGCGCAGTTCTAGAAGGAGGACCTAATGTGAAAGGGGTTAAGTGATTCAAGGTGGTTTAGGGTTTGGGCAAACCCTCATATTATAAAAGGAAGGAGAAGGCTCATGAGAAGGTTGTTGAATGTATTATGATTTTGGAGAATTATTTCTACTTAGACAAATTCTAGTTCTCTGGGCTTTGTAGCAAGAGACTAGTGGGGATCTCCTGTTGGGGGTTCTCCATCCTTCCATTGAGTAGCTCTTGGAGGGTTTTGTGCTTCTTTTCCACTATCTGGCATATGGCCAAGCCCCATCTCTCTTTGGCAGCATAAATCCAGTGAGGGTTTCATTGTCTAAGTGAGCTGCAGCAAGTGGAACTCTAGATCTGCAAAGATCTAGCTTATATTGGAACCTCTTCTTAGTGAGTGTGTCTTTTAACCTCCTGGAACAGTGAATCCAAGATTTAGCTTCAATATCAGATCTTGGCATCAGGCCAAAGTTTATATTATCATAAACTACGCAGTTTCTCTCCCTGATCTACGTAATTCTTGAAGAGCAGAGTTGTAGGGGTTTGGAATTCTCCTGGAGGAGAGATCTCTAGTGGAAAGGATCCTTCCTTTCACTGTGGTGATCCATGGATTGGCCAACCAATCCATGTACCCTTCAGATCTGATTTATTTTCTGATGTATTTACTACAGAATTTCTGAATACTTCTTCATAACTGTGACTTAGATCTCATATCTACTCACTATTGTTGATCATTTGCTGAGATCCCCAAGGGGAGTGTATTCTAAAGTCCCTTTTGTATACAGATCTGCAATATATCTACCATATTGTATGAAAATATGTTATAGATCTGAAATTTAATAAAAATAAGCTTCAGCCTCCTGAAATTTACGTTGATAAGTTTTCCTGGTTCAATACTCTGTTGCAGCACCTATTTGAGGCTTATATTTCATGTAAATGTATGTATTTCTCTTGTATATTTCATAAGCCATAGAATAGATGAGATTTCGTGTTTCTCACACTCTATTACAACTTTCACCTTCATAAATTATGCTATCCATGCTTCAGTAAAATTCTGCATACTTCAAGTCATGGGGAATCAGGGTTTTTAAGCCTAGTCGGGATTGGAGGAACTGTTTAATATAGTTAGGATCATTTTTTTGATCTGAAATTTGATATGGGAGTCTTACATGACCTAAGCTAAAATAACCTACATCCATTTCCCTTATTTTTACGCATGTTTCTGAATACACTCATTTTAGGGCCAAAATCACAGCTTTTCCCCATCCTTTGTCAATAGAATTAATCTCTCTTCTTGATGCTCTACATAAAATTGCTGCTGAGGTGTTTATAAACACATTTCAGAGTTATTAGCCCATTGATAGTTCAGTATTGTGTTTTATACTGCTACAGCCCTTCATTGGGCAATTTTCTAAAGGCAACTAGGTGTGGGAGATTTTTTTAACCCACCTAGAGTGATTACTTTTGAGCCTCCTCTTGGATTTAGGTCTTAGATACTCTGATATAAGGGATACAAGGGCTGGTATTGGTTTTTGAAGCACACATCCCTAAAAAATGCGTTTTTCAGGCCTGTTTTGTTGAGCAGTCCAGATCTGGAATATTACAGAGTGTTGAGATTCAAAAAGATGATGATCCTAGTGAAAATTAAGCACCTTCACTAGGTGGGGCCCACAGGCTATTTTTATGTGTATGTTTATTTTTAGAATGGTGAGCATATTCTAAAATTAGTAGGATGTTGATTCTAGATGGTTAAGAAAATTTTATCTTTAGATGAGTTTCTATTTTTAAATCATGGACAAAGTCTATTTATAGATCGCATATGTAAAAATAGAATGCATGTCGATTATTATTAGCCCTTAATGATAATCAGACAATAAATAATAACTTATTCTCTTGAAGCACTTGATTTCAATTAACTGATGTGGAAAACTAGTTAGCTGAAGGAATTACGCATTCCAAGGTTGGTTGGTGACTCATGCATGATGGAGTTTGTTGTAACTAAATGTGAAAAAGTTGAAATAGATTTTGAAGAGTAGTTATGTGAGTTGTTATTTAGTTTAACTCATTTAAGTGAGTTAAACTCAGTTGTGCTAGTTGTAACTAAAGATACACTAGTGAAATATGAATGAATTATTTAATTAATTCACAAGTAGTGTCTTACTTGCAACTGAAGAAATACAACAGTTAACTACTTGGATGTCAGATCCAGTGGAGCCCAATGGAGAGATAGGTGAATGGGTGTGTTTGACTATTAGTTGTGACTATATTGATGCATTCAATTCATCTACACACACATTGGAGTTTCCAATGAGGATTGTGCAGTCAAGGCAAGGCAAGATCGAATTCATTTAGGGATCTTCATCAGCAGGGATTGTGCAGTGGAGGCAGGCTATCAGGAGGCAGTAAATTGGTGCATGTGTGAACCAATTTTTGTATGACGATGTGAGATGATTGTATATTGTGCTAAGAGATCTTGGAGTAGAGTTTTGTATGAGATTGTTTCATGATTCCATGATATACATAATATATTATAGTTGGGGTTTTTAGCTTTAAGCTTTCCCGGTAAAACATCTTGTTATGTGCAATTGATTTTTCTTCATGTGTTTGGAATTGGTGATTTAATTTCCACAAAGTTTTGAGTAGAAGGATTCTCTATTTAACAGTGGATTTATTTGTTAAATCAGGGAAGTCCGGAAATACATTATTTTGTTTCTAAATTTCTACATAAAATAGGCTTGCACCTCAAGGGATTTGATCCATCTCAGCGCTTGGTAGATCTAGAGTTAAAACAGATCTACGTTGGTTATATATATATATATACAAGAATACCATTTTTTTTCTTTTTTATTTTCTTTCTTTGTTTTGCTAAGAGGAACTCTCCAACCCAGTATGGAAGATGTTGAAATGTTTTGTCATGTTAAAAATTTTGACTTGAACAAATTACATAAAAATAAAAATTAAATTAAATTAATAAAAAAAAATTAATAATAAGTAAAATAAAATTGAGGTAAAATACTATATATATATTTGCAATTGTATCCACTACTGAGAGGGGGTGAACCAATAGTGATTGTGTTTCTTAACTTTTAAATTCCTTTTCAAATTACTGCAACATTATTGGGCAGGGCCCAACTTGGTCCAGCTTTGAGTTAAAGACTCCACATTTTGAGGAAGTGGAGTGCGTGATCTAGCAGAAATAAGTCAATCGCGCAAATTTTAAAAGCTTCACACAGAGATTAGGAGTCTTAGGGGCTTTGGGGCGGGTCAAAGGCCCTATTTTTTTAAATGGATTGGGTTGTTTTTAAAGATTTTAAGCTCCTCCCATGGTTTGCAGACCATGGTATTGTAAGATGTAAAGGTTATATAAAGTGAAGTCATTTTAGTCAAGGGAGAGATAGAGATATGGAATGATGCTTGCATGAACGTAAGTTGAGCATTATCTTTGTTTTAGTTTTTTTGGGTCTTCAGAGAAGGCGTCGCAGTTGTGTGTGTAGAGGCCTTCATCTCCAGGTGTGTGCATAGACCACCTGCAGCTGTGTGCATGGGTTGAAGAAGGATTATACTGAAAGGACACATTATCAATAAAGAGAAGGAAGATTTTGAATTATTTCTGTGTATTTGCACAATTTGTCTATGATTTATCTTTCATGTTGTTTTATGTATTGCAAAGTCATCTATGATTTTTTATGCATAGCAAAGTATTTTATGATGTTTATATGTGTTGTATCAGGTTGATTAATGCGTAAAACTGATAAAGGCATAGTGTGTGATAGTAGTAATTAATGAATAGAGGATAAATTGTAAAAGTAGATAATTGCATTTATGTATTTTAGGAAAACATAAGCAATAAATATAGCATTAAATCCATGTCCTAATATCCCTCTAGATGTAGAAACTTGGTTCTAGAATCCCCCAATATTGCCTAAGGTGATATTGCGGTCTACACAGCAGATCGTTGCCGAAAGGGTCAGTAATAGAGGGTTTTGTTGGTAGCGCAACTACTCTAAACCCGGGTCTAGACCCCCTCAAGCCAACAAATGGTTCCATTTCTGGGACCGAGACCTGATTGAGGCATATGTGGAACACAAAAGGTGAATATAGGGTCTGAAGAGGAGCCAAAATTCATGCTGATTGGGGATTATTGGGATGCAGATACACTAAGAAAGGTTTCAAAGTTATTGCATGAATATCAAGAGATCTTTCCCACTAAGTTTTCTGAACTGAAGGGAATATTTAGAGACCTCGTAGTTATGAGGATCAATTTGAAACTAGATGTGAAGCCTGTAAAACAGCGACCCTATAGATTGAAACCAAAGTACAAGGAAAATGTTAACGATGAATTGGAAAATATGCTTAAATTTGGCATAATTAAACCTATGGAGGAATCTGAATGGGTAAGTCCTATGGTTTTTCAGGAGAATTTTTGTGTAACCAGCTCCAAAAATGAAGAAAAGAGATATCAACGCCTTAGAAATAAGCCACTTCGAGGGGGCAACCTCCAATACATTACATAAAAGAACAATTCTTGGATGGTACAATTTACAAAACCTCCTTTCTATATATAGGAGTCCATGGGGCCATAATGTAATCCTAGTGGGCCACAATGTAATCCTAGCCGACCTAACAATAATAATTTAAGGGCACAATAATAACAAAATGGAGGTTACAAGGGTACAATAATAACAATAAGGGGGTTACACTAACAACAATAAGGGACTATACTAGTAATATAGGGACCTAACATGCCCTCTCCTTCAAAAAAGTGTTGTCCTCAACACTTGAGTAGCTCTGGGTGCTTCTGTATAAAATTCTCATCCTCCCATGTAGAATCTTCAGTGGGTAAGTTCTTCCACTTGATGAGATACTCCGAAATTGATCGATTCCGTAGTTGTCGAGTTCTTGTTTCCATGACCGCTTCAGGTTCCAATATGATTTTTCCTTCCTCATCAAGTTCTGGCAATATTGTTTGAACTGGAAGATTTTCACCTATAACCTTCTTTAAGCATGAAACATGGAAAACCGGATGCACTCGCGAAGAAGCAGGAAGCTCCAATTTGTATGCCATAGTACCAATCTTTTGCAACACCTTGTAAGGACCATAGTACTTTGGTGATAATTTATTATCCTTCTTAGCTTGCTCGAGGGACATTTGTTTGTATGGTTGTAGCCGTAAAAATACCCAATCTCCTACATCAAAACTTCTCTCGCTGCGATGTTGATCTGCCTGTTGTTTCATTCGATTTTGTGCCAAATTCAGGTTATCCTTTAAGAGTTGGAGAACTTCTTGCTTATGCTCGATGTGATCTTCCACTGCTTGAACCTTCGAATTTTCCCTTAAAGATGATGTGATGGATGGTGGATGATATCCATAAAGTGCCATAAATGGGGTCATTTTTGTTGCAGTATGGAAGGAAGTGTTATACCACCATTCAGCGAGAGGTAACCACTTGGCCCATTATGTTTGTTTATCAGATACAAAACAACGAACATATCCTTCCAAACATTTATTTACTATCTCAGTTTGACCATCAGATTGAGGATGATAAGATGAGCTATGAGCTAATTGAGCACCCAAACAAGAAAATAACTCCATCCAAAAATTTCCAGTAAAAATGGGATCTCTGTCACTCACAATAACCCTTGGGCTTCCATGTAGCTTTTGAATTCTGTCCATAAATATAGTAGAAACTATACTTTCTTTAAATGGATGAGATAATGCACAAAAGTGTGCATACTTGGTAAGTCTATCAACTACCACCATGATGACACTCTTTCCTTTGGACTTAGGTAAACTTGTGATAAAATCCATTGAAATCTCCTCCCAACGTTGATTTGGAATGGATAAAGGTTGTAGAAGTCTCGGGGTCTTAATTGTCTCAACTTTATTCTGCTGGCAAACCAAACATTCCACCACAAACTTTTGAATATCAGATTTAAGGCCATCCCAAAAAAAATTCTTTCTTCACCCTGTGGTCAGTTTTTAAAAATCCTGAGTGTCCTCCTAAAGGAGAAGTGTGCAATTCCAGAAGAATATTTTGATCATTTTTGGTATCAGAGCGACAGGCCTTTAGGTTTTTTTGTGTAAGAATGGATCTAATTACTTGCAAGTTCGTGTCATGCTTACAAGGTTAAAACTCAAAAGAGGAGAAGGTAAGTTGGTTGAAAGCCCTACAGTTGGGTCAAGAGGAAGAAGGGCAAGGTTTCCAAAGTCTTCAACACCAGCACATCCTCAAGTTGAAGTTTAGTCTTCAGTGATCATGTCTCATGAAGGAGAACCTATCATGACTGAAGATGAGAGAGCATTCAAGAAGGCATTCTTTGATATGATTGAGATGGTTAAATTCCTATATGAGAAAAGGAATGTAAGGATGCAAGGAGAGAGTTCAAGGCCTCCAAGAGGAGAGGGTTCTCCAGGAGGAGGATGCCATGGAGATGGTAAGAATCCACCATCTACTCCACCATCATCCTCACCACCATCTTCACCTTCCTCATCATCATCTTCCACTACCACAACCCTACAATTTGTTCATCCACATACTTCAAAAGGCACTGGTAAAACACCCTTACTTAAAATAATGCAAATTTGAGCTTCTAATGTATACTGGCGAAGTGAATGCAGAGAAGTTGGATAATTGGATTCGTCAATTGGAGGTTTATTACAGAATTCAGAAGCTTCAAGAAGATGACATAAAGATTCAATTGGCTTCCTTGAGAATGGAGGGATCTGCACTTGTATGGTGGGAAGCAAAGACACAAGAAAAGATTAAGAACCACGGAAAGATCTCAATGTCTTGGTCAAATTTTATTGCAGCCATTAAAATGAAATTCTATCCTCTCGTTGACATTCAAAAATACATTATGGACTCGCAAAATTTTAGACACTTGAAAGGACAAAGTGTGCAAGATTATACTCATGAATTTAGGAGAAGAGCTCTTATTTTGGGTGTCAATTTGTATTCTCAAGAAACTTTTTTAAAGTATATTGGGGGTTTTCACAATTATCTTAGACATACTATTCTCATGTTCAATCCCACAAACTTAGATGAGGTTTGTGTTCAAGCCATACATCTAGAAGTAAGAGGGAAACATAGTGCAAAAGAGAAAAGTGATATTTTCCTTGAGTATGCGGGTAAAGGAAAAGGTAAGTTTCATGGGAGAGGAAAGAAAAATGGTTCTATAAAAATAGAGAAAGAGAAACTCACATGTAAACATTGTTCGAAGAATGGCCATGATGAAGACCATTGTTGGCAACTCCATCCAGAGTTGAAGCCAAAGAGAAGGGGAAAACTGTTGCAATTATTGAACATGACTTAGGTTCAGATTTAGGAGATGAAGCCAAGATTACAACCATGGGTTTGAAAGGTAAGAACATAGCAAGCACTATTTCCTTAGGTTGTTCCAATGTAACTCAAGATGAAGATACAAGAATTGAACTATTTCATATTAGAGTTGTTTCAAAACATACCAAGATAGACACACTATTTGATAGTGGTTTTCAAGCTAATTTGATTTCCGAAGACTTAGTTAAGAAGTTAAATCTTGAAATTTTTACACATCCAAGACCTTATCCTTTAGGGTGGATATTCAAGAATGAAAATTTGCAAGTAATAAGGAAGTGCATCCTAAGGTTTGCAATCAATTCAAACTTTCTTGACGAAGTTGAACTTTATGTAGTGTTGCTTGAGATTTCAGGTACTGTTTTGGGAAGTCCTTATCTTTATGATAGGAAAGAAGTATTTCATCGCCATGAAAATAAGTGTCACTTCTTTAAGGATGGAATTGAGTACATAGTTAGAACGCATAAGAAGAAGAGAAGTTTGTCTCTTATACATGCAGGAGAAATGAAGAGAATAGTGAATACAAGTCAAAATTTGACTTTGTTAATAATAAAACATAGAGATGTTTTGAATGAGACCTTTCAAAAAGGTGCATCGAATGAATGATTTGATTTCATTGAAGCTGCTAATTCTTGTAATAATATGTTTCAGGACTCTAACATGTTTCCTTTGAAAAGAGGTAAACAAGATGTGAAATATTTGCAGCAGTCAACTTCAGTGTTGAGTAGTGATGGAAACAAGATGTCGGTGCAAGAGAGTGTAAAGGTCAAAGAGAAAGCGCCAAATCAATTTGAAAAAGAAAGCATAGGTTCTACAAGTAATTTTTTTGTTTCAAAAGGGTACATGTCAATGGCGAAAACACTCGGTCAAAAGTCGACGCAAGTACAAGGCAAGACAAGTTAAAAATCACCATGTCGACAGTGTTCGAGGTGAGACAATTTTCAAGTTTCCTTTGATTGACAACCAAGGTGGAAAAAGTTTGTTTCTTCAAGGATAGCTTGTTGTTCTGAAAATTCTGGGAAATTGCAGCATGATGGTGTCTACAATAGCAAGACAGGGTCTCCAGAATCAAGGAAAAAAACTAGTTTTTATGAAAAGCTCATATTGTTGAAATTGGGGAAATTTCAGTGGATTGAGACTAGAAGGGTGAGGGAACTGTACCATCATCCACATGTTCAATGATGAAAGAGCTTTTGGGGTCCAAAAGGCTTCCAGTGGGGAGGAATGATTAGGTGCTCAGTTTTATGCTCAAAAATAAAAGTTTTCATATTTTCTCGAAACTTGAACGACCACGTAGTGCTCGTCGTTCTGAATCCGGCGCACTTTTTTTCACGAAAAAAGAACTTCGTATGCTCCTGGAAACGTGATTTGTTCGCTTTGCTAAACAGGAAAAATTTTTAAAATAAATGACGGTCAGATGCCCAGTCAGCATTCTGTACTAATGACATGGAATTCTGACTGTGCAGGATCATTTGTTTGGCATTTTCTCCAGCGAATGGTAAGCTGCCAAGTGGCAGCATGGCACTGGTCTGAATGGTGGGTGATGTGGTGAAGTTTTATTGGTTCATTTTTGTGGCCAACTGGGTGAGGACGCATGGTGTAGCCTAGGGCCACCATGTGCGCCCCCCCCCCCCCCCCAAGGTTGAAATATGGTGTAAAATTTTTGGTTTAAGTCCGGGTGGAGGCATCAGGGTTCGACCTCGCGACCTCCCACCACACAGTGCCACGGTTTACCGTTTTGCCCACACCATAGTCCTTAAAATACAATGGATCTCATTTATATTTAAATTAAACTTTGTGTAATGGTGGGGGTAAGGTGGGGGCCAGCCCCCGATCCATAAGACCATGTGCTACGACCACCAATGGAGCTCCATTAACACAGAGGTTTAAAACCATTAAAACGTGTTTAAGCACCTAATCCAGTTTAAGTTTTAGATTAGTTTAAATCACGTAGTTAGCACTTAACCACGCTTAATTAGCGCTAAGACTCCCACTTAATACTAATGACAGTTTAATTGGCGGACTGCCAGTTTTAGTTGTAATTAGCTATTTTAGGGCCTGAAATAGTGGGAAAAATTAAAATGGTCATAAATTTTCATCTTGTGACCAATTCAAGCTCAGAAAGATGATGGCTGGCCATTTTGAGCCATTCTAGACCCATTGGAGCAGGTTACAGGAGCAAAAGAGCATTGCAAATAGGTCAATATGACAATTTGAGCATAATATAGAGGCCCAAGCCATGGAAGCTGGACCAAGGAGATGTAGCCCAAGAGGGGTGAACTCCTTCATCAAATGCCTGTGTTAATGTTATGTACGGTGATGTTCTGCACTTTATTTGTTGTTGTTCAGCTTTTTTTTTTATGTTAAATTGGTCACTAAAATGACATGAAAAACACTCATGAGACTTAATAATTTGCAAGAAAACCTGAACCCTTAAGCACGCATAAGACATTGAATTCATAATCTGAAAGAGTAATTAGTACAACAACACTAACATACTCCATTCATATCATCATCCAAACTATATTTTTAGCAAAAAAATAATAATAATAATAATAACAATACAGATTGTTTGGTTGATTGTCAACCTTGCCATGGTTATTCGATTTGATAAAGTATAAATAAGAAAAAACACTTTGGAATTGTGGGTGTGTATTCATCTAAGAAAGTTAGAATAAGTTTTTTGTGTGTTGTGGTTATATGGCACGAAGGGAGTGAAATAATACTATGGAATGAATTCTTTAGAGGATGTGTGAATGTAGAAGAAGTTAAAGGACAAGTTCATGTAGAAATTTATTAATACTGATGTATTACCGGATTCTCGTGATCTAACAATATTTATCTTCTTGCTAAATATAGAACCCTTCCACTGTTAAACTTGCAGAAATTTAAAACTCAATTGCAAACACATGTGAATAAATTCAATCGCACAAAACACAATTGTTTAACGAGAAAGCTTAAAGCTAAAAACCCCAACTATCATATATTATGTATATCAATGGAATCATGTAATAATCTCATACAAAGCTTCGTACATCAAGCTCTCAGTACAATGTAGATTCATTACACACTGTCATGTAGAAATTTGCATATCTATGCACCAATTTCTTACCTCCTGACAACCTGCCTCCACTGCGCAATCCCTGCTGAAGAAGACCCCTGAATGAATTCGAATTAGCCTTGCCTTGATTGTGCAATCCTCATTGGAAACTCCAATGTGTGTCAGATGCATTGAATGCATCACTATAGTCACAACGGATAGTCCATCTCACCTTTTCACCTATCTCTCCACTGGGTCTCCATTGGAACTGACATGCAAGTAGTTAACTGTTGTATTTTTTCAGTTGTTAGTGAGTTTTTAGTTGTGAATTAATTAACTGATTAATTCACTAAACTCTCACTAGTGTATCTTTCAGTTAGACTAGATACAACTAGCTCAACTGAGTTTAACTCACTTAACTAAGTTAAACTAAATAACAACTCCTATAACTAATCTTCCAACTCTGTCATAACTTTGCCACTTCAGTTCTAACTAAGTTCTTCATGCATGAGCCACCAATAACCCTAGGAATTGTGTAATTCCTTCAGCCCACTAATTTTCCAAATCTATTCACTGAAATAAAGTGCTCCAAGAGAATAAGTTGATGTTTATTGTCGGATTATTATTAAGGGTTAATAATAATCGACATGCACCTATTTTTAAATCGACGATCTATAAATAGACTTCGCCCAATATTCTAAAAATAGAATTTCATCTATTTTCCACATTTGACCAACCATCTACAATAGCATTCTGCAACTTATAGAATATGCTCACCATGTCTAAAAAAATACATACACCTAAAAATAGCCTGCGGGCCCCACTTAGTGAAGGTGCTTAATTTTCACTAAGCTCATCATCTTGTTGAATCTCAACACTCCCTCTCAATAAGATAGGGATTATCCTTCACCCCAATCCTGCCTCTATGGTATTCGAATTTGCTCCTACCGAGTGCCTTCGTCAGAATATCTACATCCTGATCTTCCGTAGGAATGTACTAAAGAAACATGATCTTCCGCTGCACACAATCTCTGATATGATGGTACCGGATATCAATATGTTTAGATCTATCATGAAACATAGGATTAATCAAGAGTTTAATGCAACTATGATTACCACAATGTATCACTGTAGGATCTAAATGTGAACCAAACAAACCGACCAGGATCTTCCTCATCCAGATAGCCTCACATGCAGCTTGACTTGCTGCCATGTATTTTGCTTCCGCTGAACTGAGTGCCACAGATCTTTGTTTCCTGTTGTACCAAGAAACGATTGTAGATCTGATACTGAAAACCCCTCCTGATGTTCTCTTTCTATCCATTGGGCTGCCTACCCAATCTGCATCTGTGAAGCCATGCAACTTCACCTCATCCGTCTGTCTGTACCATAAGCCGTACTCAGATGTGCCCCTGAGATACCTCAGGACATGCTTGCCTGCCTTCCAAAAGAGCTTGGGAGGCATAACCATCGCTTGTGAAAGATGGTTCACTGCATAGCATATGTCCGGTCTTGTATTAACTAAATACATGAGCGAACCCACCAACTGTCGATAAACAGTGGCATCCACTACCTCTGCCAATGTAGCATCCTCTTTCCTCCAATTTCCTGGAAGAGAAGTATCCACGGGCTTGCAGCCCTCCATGTGAAACTTACCAAGTATCTCCCGAGCATACTTGCCTTGAGACACAAACAATTCACTTTCTCCCTGCCATATTTCCAATCCAAGGAAATAATGAAGGAGGCCCATATCCTTCATCTTGAACTCCTTTGCAAGATCTACCTTGCATGAGTGTATCAACTGCTCATCACCCGTTAGTATTAAATCATCAACGTAAAGAACAACGATTAAAATCTTACCCTCCACCACAATTTGGTACAAGTTTGCATCTGCCTCACTCTTAGTGAAGCCAAGTCCAGTGAAATAGTTGTCGATCTGTGTGTACCAAGCACGTGGTGCTTTCTTTAGCCCATACAGTGCTCTTTTGAGTCTGCACACATGTGACTCGCTGCTGAAGATCTCAAATCCTTCAAGCTACTCAATTTACACTTCTTCCTCAATGATCCCATTAAGGAACACAGTCTTCACATCCATTTGATGAATGTGCCAACCCATCTGCACTAAGAGAGAAAGGATGGTCCTTATGGAAGAATACCATGCGACAGGTGCAAAGGTTTCTTCATAATCAATCCCCTCGATCTATGAGAAGCCTCGAGCAACAAATCTTGCCTTATACTTCTCGACGCTCCCATAAGAAGCTTGCTTTACCTTATAGATCCATTTCGAATCTACCACTGATTTACCCATCATCCTTGGAACAATCTCCCAAGCATTGTTTCTGACAATGGAGTCATACTCCTCCACCATGGCATCTACCCATGTGGGCTCCTGAGCTGCTTCTTCAAAAGAAGATGGCTTTGTCATGATACACTTGCTCATAAGAGCCATGTATCCAGTAAATCGGTCAGGTGATTGTCTTTGTCTGCGCTGTGATGTAGGGAATCCTACATTCTCTACCGCATCAAGCTTCAGTGTCTCAGCTTTTGTGGTACGCTTTCTTCCTGTTCTGATGTTTGGTTCTACATGAGTGGACTCCTCCACTCCATGAATCTACTCCTGTGGCTGATCCACATCTAGAGGTTCATCTTTGGGAATAAGAAGTTCCTCCTTTGCATGCAAGTGTAGCTCCCTCTCAAGCGACAACTTCATGGCTTTCATCTCATTGAATTTTATATCCCGTCTGTAATATTCCAAAATTTGCATGCAGCAAATTGGAATATTAATTTTTTCTTATTTCATCTAGGAGGTGAATATAATGGGTAAAAGGCCCATGAGTAGGAATAATATCCTTCATAGTGTGAAAAGGATCATTGGAGCAGCTTATTTTGCACCTTCCAGTGTGAAAAGGGGCAATTTGCATGAGGACAAGTTCAAGTTTGACTAAGTCAACAGCACTACCTAAGAGGTGTAGCTTGCTTGGGAAGACAGCGCAGTTTTGGAGGGAGAAAGATTCTTTGTGGAAGAAACCCTAATGTGTGGGGTCCAGGGCAAAGAGGAATTCACTTGCATAAAAGGAGGAAGAGGCAGCCATAGTGAGATATCTTGGAGCATTTGATCATTTGTCTGCTTAGACATATTTGCAGTCCCGGCTGTTCAACTGAGTTGCAGTGCTGCTTAGCACGACGGATTCCTGTTTAGGATTTCCTCTCCTTCCTGAGAGGCATCTTTAAGGATTGCACTTCATTTTCTCCACATCTTGTCTCAAGGCCAAAGCCATTATTCAATCACTACATTATTTCTACTGAAGTATAACGTAGTGTTGTTGGGTGTTGCAGTGGAGGGGTTCCACAACAGCATTCCTTGTCTCATCTTTCAGAGGAGGGAGTCTCTATTCCTCAAAAAGGTTAGAAGGAAGGGTTCAGAGCTGATTTTCATATATTGGCATCAAGGCCAAGCATCTCCCATCATAGACAGCGGAGTCCATCCTCTAGACTGTGTTATTTCAGTGCACACTTGCAGTGAGAGGTTGCACCAGCTTCTTGGAGGGAAAAAT
This sequence comes from Pinus albicaulis, assembly GCA_034641835.2. Taxonomy (NCBI): domain Eukaryota; kingdom Viridiplantae; phylum Streptophyta; class Pinopsida; order Pinales; family Pinaceae; genus Pinus; species Pinus albicaulis. Next base: position 967,921,858 of record CM076581.1, on the reverse strand, counting down.
CTTCAGTGCCAGGATCAACCTTGCATTGAGAGATCCATTGGAGGAGGTTTGTTTTAGATTGAGCATAATCTTTAGCCATCTCCATTTATTTCTAGTATTGAGTTGCAGCTGCTTCCCAGTAACTCCGGCATTTCTGCAGATTTGCCAATTTCATGTATATTGTAGCCAACCCTTCCAAGGATTGTGTATTATTGATGTATTAGTGTTTTCAGGGGTTGAGAGCTTGCTCCCCCTCATTTATTTGAGCTTATATTGTCATATCATCCTATTATCATTTTGTATATTGCATTATATCCTATAAATTGCATTATTTTAGCCAAGGCTCTCTTTCATGTAGTAGTGTTTTCCATGTATCATGTATTTCTTCCATTGAGGCTGTATTGCTCTGCTTGAGTGAGTTATTCCTCAAGGATTTGTACAAAATTGATGCTATATCATATATTTGTTGGATATATATATCTTCATGTGCTCATAGCTATAATAATAACGTTGTCATTCCATCATATGTTCTTACATTTGTTGCAGTCCCTCATCGGGCATTTTTAGAGGACATATAAGTGTGGGAGATCTATTTAACCACATTAGAAGGATTTATTTGGAGCCATATCTTGGATTTAGGACTTAGATACATTTATCTAAGGGATCCAGGTCCTAGTTTCAATTCCTATAGCAGCCATTATTGGAAAATGCGTTTTCCAGTCATGCCTTGCTAACTATTCCGAATTTGGAATATTACAGTGGTATCAAAGTTGCTTTCTTGGCTCACCCTATGAGTCTAAGCCCAAGAAGATCAGAATATTGAAGAGGATGGGATTTATCTCATCATATTTTAGATCCATGAAGAACCCCCCCAAGGAGGATAAGCAGAAAGAAGAGGAAGAACCCTGCACTTCCTATTCTCATCAAGGAGACAAAGAAATAAGCAGGAAAAAGGCTCCATCTTTTGGAGAAGAAAAAGGGGATAAGCTTACCAAGCCTCTTCCTAAATCTGTACATAGGATTCATGAATATTTCAAGGAGATCGGGAGAAATATGCATGAATAATCTCCAAGAGGGTTTGATTCAAAAGCAAACTCTAGATTATTACATGAGGAGTGTGAGCAAGCAGCTACACATCCTAATGCACAGCGTAGTCACATGCTTAGGATTGTCGGAAGAGAGATGGAAAGAGAAGAAGAGGTTGCTAGGAGGGAAACCCTTAGTGATTTCTTGAAAGAGTATGAGTTTCAAACTCAGAAATTCCAAGATCATCTCAGTTTTTCAGAGTTTTGCAAGATAAAGGTGAAGGAAAAAGAGCAGCAGGATAGATTTCATCTATCTACCTTTGAAGTTTCACCTGTATGTTTAGCCAAATCTTGGGTGGAGGAGTTAGAGACCTTTTTGCAGCAGCACCACATTCTTGAAGATGAAGCCATAAAAGTCGCAGCGCTGCATTTGAGAGGTAAGGCCTATGCCTGGTGGATCTTTGAATCCTTTTCTTTGAGAAATGTAAACATTGCATCCTAAGCTAGTTTCACTAAGGCATTAGTGGAAAGATTTGATGTAAGGATTCATGAAACACACATGGTGGGGATAAAAAATAAAATGAAAGAAAAACCCTTACATGAAAACTTGCACCATACTTTTCCAAAAGAAAGGTTTTCTTCTCACACCTTTGAGCAAAGGAGCATGGAGATCTCTTTTTCAAAACGGGATCCAATCATTGGAGAGTTGCTCACTCATGTTGCAGAGATTGAGGGCAACAGCGTTGTTAGATCTGGAGTTGATCTAGCACCTCATGTAGAGGAAGGAGGATCTCTTGCTTCGAATAGAGGGATGCTTGCATCTTTTCAAAGTAGTCCCCGGGATCTCATGTGTGGAGATCAAGGCACAACTCATGTTTTACATGTGCCATTGTTGAGAAGGTGTGGAACCATGAAGACACAAGGAGAAGGTAGGGAGAAGACCCAGCATCATGAGATGAGAAGTACACATCCCTATTCATTTTTGGAGGTTCATGCACATAAGAAGGTGATTGGATTGCGCAGTGGAAGCATGGAGAGCTTTCTCCATTCATCTATTTAGTCATCTCTTGTTGAGGATGTCTCATTGCATGGAGACATTTTGTCAGGGAGACCACTGGATCAGCAGAGGAGGATGGATGCTTCACATGTTGGGGCACCACTCATGGATTTCAGGAGGGTGGAGACCTTGGTAGAGCTTGATACAGCGCTAGGAGTCTTGGGTAGACTCAAGGAGAGAGGGAGCATTCCCTCAACATCATCAGTACCCACTTCCATTTCAGATTCTGTGTTGTGGCAGAAGCAGTAGGGCAAGGACAGCAGCCTTCCAACTTGCATATTTGGCATAGGAGATGTCAAAGAAGAGGATGACCATATGACATATGCTCTTCATGAGAGATCATCAGTGCTGTCACTATGGAGGATAGATCCATATTGGAACTCCCAGCTGTTGGTAGAGTATTCCAAGGGTCTTTTTACTTCCATGATCTTGTATCGCCAGTTGCATTAGGAGGGATACTCAATCATAGATGAGGTCATCTATTATCATGGTAGGATATTATTTCCTAGAGCTTCCAAGCTCAAGGAGAAGTTGCTACAAGCAGCTCAGGAGGATTTCCTTTTCAGTCCCACTTGTTCTATGAGAGCATACCACACCATCATGGAGGGGTATTTTTGGAAGGGCTTTGAGGAGGAGATATATCAGCATATGAGGAGATGCATGGATTGCATAGAGATAGAGGAGTTAGCACAACCACCTCTATTCTCTTTGAGGATGAGAGGAGTGTCTAGTGATTTAGTGTCCTAAATTGCTAACATAAATTATCAACCAGGGCTAGTAAATTGATGAAGTGTGGTGCACTATATGTGCTTAAGTGACCTCTTCCTTACTTTGTTGTATGTATTTTATTGATGTTTTTGGGGGTTTTGTCTTTTTAGTACTTATGTTCAAAATATGAAATCAAATCTATGTCAAAAAGAAAAGAAAAGGAAACCTTAGACTCAAAACAGAGTGTAATTGTAAATTCTATCCCTAATTAGGAAAATGATGAAAAACAGAGCATTCTAATCCATGGATATCCTAGCTTGCAAATGAACATGAAATGTAACTCAAGACACTACAACTTAATCTGATTCATTTAGTTAAAGATTTTTTGGAAGAGCTTGTGAAAAAGATTAATTTTAATGCAATGAGGATCTCCTAAAACATAAAAGGAAATGCTGAAACAAACAGTAACTTAAAACATTATAGTGAAATCTCATTCATTTGATAAGAGTTTATTGGAAGAGCTTGAGAAAAATATTACTATAATGTAGTAAGGATCTCCTATGAAATGTTGAAACAACTTATAACATTACAACTAAATCTCATTCATGAGTTAAAGGTTTATTGGAAGAGCTTGTGAAAGAGATTAATCATAATGTGATAAGGATCTTCAATGAAGCAAAACAATCCATAACTCACAATACTACAACTTAGTCCCATTAGTGAATTAGAGGTTTATTGGAAAAGCTTTTGAAAGAGACTAACTATAGTATAATGAGGAATCTGATCTAAAATTGTGTGAACAAAATATTTCTTATACAGAGATTGACAGTAGGGGCTTTTACTGGTTATTTCACCTTTACTAGAAAGGATGAAACCAGAAGCTTCTGGCCCTCTTACTGACTCTGCCTAAAGAAATATAATGTAAACACTAAATAGATCTGACAAATGAGGATCTTCTTTTTAACTAAATAACAGAAAATGAAATGCTAATAACTCAAAATATCACAATTGAATCTCATTCATTTAATAAAGATGTATTGGAAGAGCTTGAGAAAGAGACTAACTGCCATATCATGAGGATCCTTGATCTAAGCAAATGACATGAAAAATAATGCTAAAAGCTATGATTTCAGAAAGCAATCTAAGTAAGGAAATATGACAAAACAGAATTGAAAACAACTTATCTAGAAAACATGTAAAAGCCTCCTTGGATAGCAAGGGCCCTCTACTATCAATTTGGTGTAATCCTTAGCTCCTTGAAGATGTAATCAAAATAACATCAAAGAACTTCTTTATTGAAAAACTCACAAATCTACATCCCATTCCATCTTAAGCTTTGTTACAAAAGACTCTCTATTCCTTTCTCTCCTTCTCCTATTTTTCACTATTTTTTCACTACTCATGATAGGAGAAAGCTTCTCCTATTTATACAAAATATGAGGAGTTATCTCATTAATGGGAGTCCATGAATCTCTCCCTCCATATCTAGAGTTACAATAAAAATATGAAATGATAAGACACATATCTTTCTAGAGTTTCAACACAACTAAGAAATGAGACACATATCCTCTTAGAGTTTCAATACAACAAGGAAATGAGACACATATCCTCTTGATCCCATGATCTTCTCCAACCAAATTCGAATTTTTCCTTAGAGTGCCACATAAGGGTCTTCTAGAAGTCTCCTTTTGATCTACACATGTCAACAATCTCAACCCACTTGTTAGGTATAAGCATATGCACATTATTTTCTAATTTTTAACCACATATTCACTTAAAAAGGCTAAGAATTAATAAAGTTTGGAAAAACATAAATGTGGCCCAATGATAATGAAAGTGGGATGAATGTAGTGACATAGTAGTGAAATGGAGGTGATATAATGGACATAATAGTGAAAGTGTAATGGAAATGAATGACATTTTCAAGACCCAACGAGGACGAGAGATCATTTATGAGCCACTCTATTTGTATGAGCTGAAAATATGGTAAGGGTATTCATTGTTGTTTACATGATCATTTGTATAATGTATGTATGCATCCCTTAACCATACATGTGCAGGATGATGCTCCAAGGAAGAGCACTCTTTTTTCTAGACCACGTGGTTTAGATGAGGCCATAAGCATGATTGATGGCCATCCCCTAGGAGGACTTGGGGAAGATAGATATTATGGAGGAGATGCCAATTGTGCACCTTACATCATTCACTTCCTCCATACTTATGAGGAGATTGGAGCAGCAGGCAAGTGGTTGAGAAGCCACACTTTTTATCAATCTCTATTGCATTTGAGGGTCAAGCTGCGTTGGTTGCATTTGAGGGACCATTGTCCTTCACATTTGTTGCATATGGCAGCAAGCATGATTCTCATATTTACTCCCTATGGCTCTATCGTTGTTATCTTTATGAGGAGCATGATTGGGAGAGAGACACATTGGTTGGATGTGTCCTTTGAGGGAGAAATTCCTCGCACTTTTTGCACTACATGTTCAAAGGGGAACATGGGAGATGATATGGCCACTAGAGAAAAACCTTTGTTAAATTATGAGGTGAGCCATATGATGGACATGATGCCATATGATGATGACTTCCAACTCATCATATATGGAGATACTTGGGCTAGCATGATTTTCAGTGTTGGAGGAGAGATATTTGGAGATCTAGTCCTCATCTTTCCATTTGAGGGCAACCTTATTACAGCACGGGATCAACAAACACTCTACACTTATCTTAAGTGGAGAGATGGACAGCGTGGGGTAGGCTACATTATCTACCATGTGCAGAATTTCAACCCACCTACTTTGCCAGAGCCAAAGGTGGATGACAGTTTTCAGGAGTTGCTCAGTTGGAAGGTGACTCATTTTGCATGGCTCATAGCTTGGAGATGGAGGATCCATATGGGAAAGATGGTTCCCATTTTATTTCAAATCTCATTCTTCAAAGGGACCTCTAGACATCACTTTGCTATCCTCTTGAGTATTTCACCTTTATATGATGATGGCTTGATAGTAACTTGTATGCTGAGGAGGAGCAATGTGGAGGCTTGATTGATGAGATAGCATCACTTTCCTTAGAGGATATCATACAAGGATGCTACAGGGAGAGGAGAAGAAAACTCAGTCTATCCTTGCACTTGCTTGAGGACAAGCAATCTTTGAGAGGGGAGGATTGTAATATTCCAAAATTTGCATGCAGCAAATTGGAATATTAATTTTTGATTATTTCATCTAGGAGGTGAATAAAATGGGTAAAAGGCCCATAAGTAGGAATAATATCCTTCATAGTGTGAAAAGGATCATTGGATCAGCTTATTTTGCACCTTCCAGTGTGAAAAGGGGCAATTTGCATGAGGACAAGGTCAAGTTCGACCAAGTCAACAGCGATGCCTAAGAGGTGTAGCTTGCTTGGGAAGACAGCGTAGTTTTGGAGGGAGAAAAATTCTTTGTGGAAGAAACCCTAATGTGTGGGGTCCAGGGCAAAGATGCATTCACTTGCATAAAAGGAGGAAGAGGCAGCCATAGTGAGATATCTTGGAGCATTTGATCATTTGTCTGCTTAGACATATTTGCAGTCCCGGCTGTTCAGCTGAGTTGCAATGCTACTTAGCACGAGGGATTCCTGTTTAGGATTTCCTCTCCTTATTGAGAGGCCTCTTGAAGGATTGCACTTCATTTTCTCCACATCTTGGCTCAAGGCCAAAGCCATTATTCAGTCACTGCGTTATTTCTACTGAAGTATAACGTAGTGTTGCTGGGTGTTGCAGTGGAGGGGTTCCACAACACCATTCCTTGTCTCATCTTTCAGAGGAGGGAATCTCTATTCCTCGGAAAGGTTAGAAGGAAGGGTTCAGAGATGATTCTCATATATTGGCATCAAGGCCAAGCATCTCCCATCATAGACAGTGCAGTCCATCCTCTAGACTGTGTTATTTCAGTGCACACTTGCAGTGAGAGGTTGCACTAGCTTCTTGGAGGGCAAGATCTTCAGTGCCGGGATCAGCCTTGCATTGAGATATCCATTGGAGGAGGTTTTTTTTAGATTGAGAATCATCTTTAGCCATCTCCATGTATTTCTAGTATTGATTTGTAGCTGTTGCCCAGCAACTTCAGCATTTCTACAGATTTGCCAGTTTCATGTATATTGTAGCCAATCCTTCCAAGGATTGTGTATTATTGTTGTATTAGTGTTTTCAGGGGTTGAGAGCTTGCTCCCCCTCATTTATTTGAGCTAATATTGTCCTATCATCCTATTATCATTTTGTATATTGCAGTATCCCCTATAAACTACATTATTTTAGCCAAGGCTCTCTTTCATGTAGCAGTGTTTTCCATGTATCATGTATTTCTTCCATTGAGGTTGTATTGCTTTGCTTGAGTGACTTCTTCCTCAAGGATTTGTACAACATTGCTGCTATATCATATATTTTTTGGCTATATATATCTTCATGTGCTCACAGTTATAAGAATAACGCTATTGTTCCATCATATGTGCTTACATTTGTTGCAGTCCCTCATCGGGCATTTTTAGAGGACATCTAAGTGTGGGAGATCTGTTTAACCACCTTAGAAGGATTTCTTTGGAGCCATCTCCTGGATTTAGGACTTAGATACATTGATCTAAGGGATCCAAGTCCTGTTTTCAATTCCTGTAGCAGCCATTACTAGAAAACGCGTTTCTTCCCGTCATGCCTTGCTAGTTGTTCCAAATTTGGAATATTACATCGTCGCACCACAATCATTCGACTGTTTGGAAAATACACACGATAATTATGGGGTGTTTTTGTGTACCCCAAAAATATCCCAAATTCTTCAGTCGACTCCAACTTCTTCCTGGCGTCCTTTGTCACATGAATGTAAACAGATGAGCCTAAAATCTTCAAATGAGAAATATCAGGCTTCCTACCAGTAAAAGCTTCTTCAGGTGTACTCATGCCAAGTATTCTATGAGGATAATGGTTTTGCACATAAACCGCAGTGTTGTATGCTTCCACCCACAAGTGCATCGGTAGGCCCTAGTCATGCAGCATAGCTCGTGCAACACCCACGATCGTTTTGTTCTTCCTCTCTGCGACCCCGTTCTGCTGTGGGTTATGAGGCGCTATGAGTTCTCTTCAAATTCCTTCTTTGCTACAGAAGTATTTGAATTCATTCGAGATATATTCACCACAATTATCGCTCTACAGAGCCTTCACTTGCTTCCCCAACTCCTTCTCCACCGATGCTTTAAACTCACAGAACTTTGAGAATGTTTTTCTCTTTTTCTGCATGAAGAAGATCTAGCATCTACGAGAATAGTCATCAAAAAATATAAAATAATACTTGTGTTTTGTTGTTGAAGCAACTGAGAAAGGTCCACACACGCCTGTGTGAATTCTCTCCAGGATCATCGAAGCACGGTTCTCCTTCTCATGAAAGGTGGTCTTCACAAACTTACCCATAGTACATCCCTTGCACTGATCTGACTGCGTAAGAGTACCCTTGGGAAGTCCAGTAGAAATATACTGCAAAATATTCAAGGCGCTATGGTGAAGATGGCCCAATCTCCTGTGCCATAATTCGCCCTCATCCCGGCTCACCACTTCTTCTACTTTTCCCATCATTGCAGCGCAGGCATCTACCTCCAGCTTGTAGAGATTCTTAACTCGAATCCCTATTCTCTTGGTTTGACCCATTGTTTTATGTCGTAGGAAAGCTTTTCCCTCGCTGAAAACAACGTCATAACCTTTGTCTTCCAACATTCCGACTGAGACCAAGTTCTTCTTCAGACCTGGGACATGCATAACATCTTTCAACAGAAATGGTTTACCTGACTCCCTCTCAAAGGTAATGGTTCCAATACTGGCCGCACTATATCTGCCATTGTCGCCCATCTTTATATGCATTTGGAGATCCTTCTCCTCCAAGTCACTAAATAACTCCTTGTCTCCCGTCATATGGAAAGACGCACCACTATCAAGATACCACACCGATCCCATTGAGCTTGAAACCAAGCATGCAATCAAAGAGAAATAAAGTTCAAATTGCAAGGCTAAGGCCTCTCCAGCTGTAGCTCCAGCAGCCTTCTTGTTATTATTTTTCTGTGGGCAATTAGTGGCGAGATGCCCATGTTCGTGATAGTGAAAACACTTCACTTTGGACAAATCCAGCTTCTTTCCTTTAGCCTCGGATTTTCGATGGGAATTCTTCCCCTTTCCTTTCCTTGCTTTGGCAGCCAAAGTTCAATTCTCTTCATCATCATTCTTTGATTAACATCAATCACTGGTACTTCGCCTTATCTCCTCCTGCACAAGATCCGACCAAAGTCGCTCCCAACCCGGCAGTTTCTCTCGTCCATTGACAGAGTCTTCGTAGCTATACCAACTCTTCAGAAGCCCAAGGAGAGCCAAGGTCACCAATTCATCATCATCAACTGTAATCCCCACACTTCCCAGTTCATCCCTACAGTGGACAAACTTCGTGAGATATTTTGGAATATTGTCACCCTTCTCCATTTTTATTTTTCTAAGCTTATCTTTCAACGCCAACTTCCTCTGGTCGCTGCTGCTTTGGAAAAGATCTGTCAAATCCTTCCACATTGAAAATGGAGTGGATTTCCCATGAAGGCTTGAAAAAATATGTTCTATCACACCTTCCAACAGAATTCTTCTTGTCTTTGCTACCTTCTTTTGCCATGCGTCAAGTCCTGCAGCATCGCTAGAAGCAAGCTTAGGAACATTGCTATCGATGAACTCCTTCAGTCCATTATCTTCAAGCACCACCTCCATCCTATCCTTCCAGGCTATGTAATTCGAGTTACCCTCAAGGGCCTACTCCAATTGCAACCCATTGAAATACATTTCAATGAATACTCAACTATCGCACCAAGAAATTTCTGCAACAAATTCGAATTGTCCACCAACACTTATTCACAATTGCAATCTCCAGTGATCAATACTGCTCCGATACCATGTAGAAATTTATTAATACTGATGTATTACCAGATTCTCCTGATCTAACAATATTTATCTTCTTGCTAAATACAAAATCCTTCCACTGTTAAACTTGCAGAAATTTAAAACTCAATTACAAACACATGTGAATAAATTCAATCGCACATAACACAGTTGTTTAATGGGAAAGCTTAAAGCTAAAAACCCCAACTATCATATATTATGTATATCAATGGAATCATGTAATAATCTCGTACAAATCTTAGTACATCAAGCTCTCAGTACAATGTAGATTCATTACACACTGTCATGCAGAAATTTTCATATCTATGCACCAATTTCTTGCCTCCTAACAGCCTGCCTCCACTATGCAATCCTTGCTAAAGAAGACCCCTAAATGAATTCGAATTAGCCTTGCCTTGACTTTGCAATCCTCATTGGCAACTCCAATGTGTGTCAGATGCATTGAATGCATCACTATAGTCACAACGGATAGTCCATCTCACCTTTTCACCTATCTCTCCACTGGGTCTCCACTAGAACTGACATGCAAGTAGTTAATTGCTGTATTTTTTCAGTTGCTAGTGAGTTATTAGTTGTGAATTAATTGACTGATTAATTCACTAAACTCTCACTAGTGTATCTTTCAATTAGACTAGATACAACTAGCTCAACTGAGTTTAACTCACTTAACTAAGTTAAACTAAATAACAACTGCTGTAACTACTCTTCCAACTCTGTCATAACTTTGCCACTTCAGTTCTAACTGAGTCCTTCATGCATGAGCCACCAATAACCCTAGGAATTGTGTAATTCCTTCAACCCACTGATTTTCCAAATCTGTTCACTAAAATAAGGTGCTCCAAGAGAATAAGTTGATGTTTATTGTCGGATTATTATTAAGGGTTAATAATAATCGACATGCACCTATTTTTAGATCGACAATCTATAAATAGACTTTGCACAATATTCTAAAATAGAATTTCATCTATTTTCCACATTTGACCAACCATCTACAAATAGCATCCTGCAACTTATAGAATATGCTCGCCATGTCTAAAAATAGACATACACCTAAAAATAGCCTACTGGCCCCACTTAGTGAAGGTGCTTAATTTTCACTAAGCTCATCATCTTGTTGAATCTCAACAGTTCAGAGGATGTTTGTGAAGCAACGCTGAGGATTTTGAACAAAAATTAAAGTATATAATAGAGGATTAGTACAAATCAAAGTTAAAGACATAAACAAATGATTCTATTGAGAATTATTTAGGTTGGTGGTAGTAAAACATATTAGGGAGTTAGTGCTTCCTTTTGGTTGGTGCTAGTAAAACATCTTAGGGGGTTAGTGTCAGTAAAACATTTTAAGGATCTGATGTCTCCTTCTGGTTGGCGCCAGAAAATCATTGTAACAGTAAGTTGGTGCCTACAACGTCATTCATCAATAAAATAAGTTTCTCAAATATATCTGGTGTATCTCTTGTTGTTTTTATATGTATTTTAAAATCATTTTGATTGGTTAAGATTGACCATTACACTGATTCACCCCCCTCTTAGTATAGTTATATTTCAAACACACACACACACACACACACAGATATATATATAGAGAGAGAGAGAGAGTTGAACCTCTCTCTCTCTCTCTATAATAAATTGTCATGTATTCATTATAACTAACATTTTCCCTTTATTTTAATGATGATGGATATCATTTTTTTTTTTTAATTGAAAGAGTAAGGGTTTTAATATTAATAAACCTCTATTAAGTACAAAACCCTGACATAAATTTTCCAATACTAAATTTCTAATGACAAGAGATTGTTAAAAAAAAAATTACATCTTTGAGGCTACTATTCCAACAAAACCTGAAAACATTACCACTATAAAATCTATAGAAAATTCCAAGTATCAAACAAAATTTACAAAGCAACATAGGGAAACAAAATTGCAAAATATGTCACCCATAACCTCATACCCTTAAGCTCAACAATGATTTTCTCCATCAACATAATTTCCTATGAGATGACAAGTTATTTTCTTTCCATCTAGGGCATTGGGGCCCTCACCAACCAAAACTTACTACACCCTTCTAAACCTTGAGACATCCATGACATATAGATGAACACCAAGAAATTTCACTTCCTCACTGAGGCTTTCAATTGCTTCTTCCATTTTTGCCTTATGTTTGACCATTTTTGCTTCCAGGAAGAGTTGGAACACATTCATCTGCCTGTCGACCACATCTTCTAGTTTGTTGATGGAGACTAACAGAGCCTAAGATGCATCCAAGATCCCGTCGAGCACAAGGTGTTGTCAAGGTAAATCCCCTCTGCAGACAGAGGCAATCTCCCTAGCCCTAGATTTGGTCTAGCAACATGAGATTCTTTCTAACATAATCTTTCTTAACTAATGCCTACAATGCAAAGAGGAAAGAGACATAAATACCTTTTCCAATCGCTATCCTTGGATCTGTTGATGGTGACCTTGATCCACAATCCTTGTAGGCTTGCTTCCTGCTATTGATGGTGCGCGAATACATGTGGATGATCAAGAGACGACAGCAAACGTGATATAATATATAATAAATGTAAACACTGTTATCTAGCAGATCAAGGAGTACCAGAATATTTGCATAATCATGTAGAAAAATATAGAAAGCAAACATCAGATGTTATTATTGATAAATTACAAAAGGAGAGCTTATAATCAGGCCTTGATGTTGGAGGCTTCCTTAGGTGAAAATTTGAGTCCTTCACCCAACTCAAAATCATTCCTTCTCCTATGCACTTAGGCTTAATCACGATGAAAGCATGCAAAGGGATGAGAATTAAAATGAGTCTAAAATGATAAACCAAGCTCTAAACTTGGGGGAATGAGGGATGTGAATTTATAGCAAGGGAGAGGAGGAAGGGAGCCCGTAAAAGGAGGAGAAAGGCCCAATTTCTAAGGGATGATCCCCCATGGATGAGATAAAGGCTCTAAAATGAGATATCTTGACCTTATCATATATGTTCAACAACTAACTCGCCGCCCTAGAGCTTCTAGAGGTCAAAGCTTCTCGTCCATTTGAGGAAGCAATGCCAGAAAGGGGATCAATGCGATTTTCCAATAAATTAGGGTGATGAAAGCACTGGTCCAAAACTGGGATAAGGACATCAACGTGGTCATGGCACAAGAAAGGGCGTTGACCTAGGAAACTAGCAAATTTACCAAGTTTCTCCAGTAATCTTTCAAGGAAGCCTTAAGGGGATATGTTGGCATATTTCTTGATGATGGAAACATTGCATAGAATTTTTCATGGATCATTTCAGGATCAGAGACGGTAAAATGAGCATAATGACAAATTATTGTGTAATAAATTCCCCCTAAAGCATGAAGACAGAACAGGGAGTGATGGCTAAAATGCTTTATGAACCAAGGCAAAGAACGTCGACCCGGGAATCACTGGATCAATCTAATAGATCACCAAACTATAAAGTATAGGAATCTCGATCATGCTGAAGTGTAGCATATGAGAAACAATCAAGTCAAAGGGCAATAAGGAGTCCCTTTTCCTGATCCGAGGCACCGAACAATAATGGAAGCTAGAACCAAGATACACCACCCTCTAGACCTGTCTTCTGGAATGAATTTGTTGATGTTGACAGAAGGAGGTCCTCCATAGGTGAGGTAATGAGGAATCCTCAACTAAGGCATGAGAGATCATAGTAGAGAAACTGATGGACTGACACCAGGGATGATAATGGAATGGGTGATACTGAGTAGCAAACAGACAACTTCCCTTATTAGAGCATAAAAATCATGGATGACTTGCCAGCGACTGACTCGACTCCTGAGGGGATGGGGGACAATGGGACTGGAGCCCAAAATGGGCTACACGAGAGAGGGACAAGGCATGAATGGATGGGATACTATAACAGGAGGAAAAGGGACTCAGGACAGACTCCATGAATGCAATGATGAATCAACTCGGATGCTCTAATCAAGGGCATCTCGATGATGCTACCACACAGAATAGACCCGGTGGGTACCATAAAAACATGAGCAAACAATGGTTACTCATGAAAAAAATTGACACACGCATAGAAAAGTATGAAGGCTAAGTGGTTCCCCAAGTACAAGTGGTACAAGTGCAAAGAATCGATTTTGAGAGGCGACGAAGTGACCCTTCTTGGAAAAATGGCTTCCAGGTGAAGTGTCAAATCACCAAAAACAAAAGATGCAAGCTACCTAAATACATGACAGAAATAAAACATACATCTCCATGGGAGATGTTATGGGTAAAATTTCTTAAGGTAGAGTACATTGCAAGGGTTACGAAGGGGTTGGCCTTTGAAACCCTCTAGACGGTATGCCCCTTTTCCCAAATCCCTTCTAATGATGTAATGCCCTAGCCATAATGAGACGAACTTCCCATGACCAAGGACATCATGAGTATGGTCATACACTAGAACAAGTTCGGCTTCATGAAAGGTACGAGGGTGGAATTTTCGGTCATATTGAGCTTTGGTGCATTTCTTGGCCGCTTCAATGGTTTGCAAGGCAACACGACGGTCTTCGAGCGCACGTTCAAGCATGATAAGTCTTTGTTTTAAAATTTTGGTGTCAGGGAGAAGTTCAACGACTAAGTGAAGGGAGGGGATTTCACACTCGATTGGTAAGATTGCCTCCTCAACAAAAACAAGGTGGAAAGGAGTAAACCCGCTGGCAGTTTTAACAAAATTTCTAAAGGCCCACAAAGCATGGAACATCATAATTTTCCAGTTGGTTTTGTGCTTGTTCACCATTCGTTGAAACATATTTTTAAGGATTTTATTAACCGCTTCAACTTTACCATTACCTTGGGGGTAATAGGACGATGAATATTTGTGCTCAAAACCCAACAGAGAGGATATCTCACACCAAATATCTTCTTCAAAATGGGCAACTTGACCTTGAGGGGGTTGGGCAGCCACATATCCTTGCTGAGGGAAAGGATCAGTAAAAATAGCCATTTGAACTGGCGCAATATTTGGAGGGGTCGAAGCCATGGCTAGTTGTCCTCTATATGTCGCTTGTGCTTTCCACAACTGGAGCATCTGGAGTAAAATGGGACAATCATGAGTATGATGGCCATGGACACCACAACAAGAACAAGGCTTGTTCGTACGAAGAGGCATGTCCTGCTTGGGCTAATTGCCCTATTGCTGGTTGTCAATGTTTGGCTGGTTCCTTTAGCGCCCTTTATTACCTTACGCGAGTTGGTTTTGGTTTCCTTTCCTCTTTTTCTTGGAATTTGGAGGATCTATCACGCTCTGCTGTGCATACACCTTATTCGGAGGGGGAGGTGGTTTTTGTGAAGGAGGTTGAAAAGGCATAGGAAGTTGGGGTACTAATGCCGAAGGGACTAGAGAATCGGGCTATTAATAAGGATATGAAGGAGGTTGAGCAACATTGGGGTAAAAAGGTTGAGTGACCGTAGGCCCTGGCATTGGTTGATGTAATGGGGAAAATGTGCTTTGTCCTTGATACATGTTGTCGGGAGGGGGACAAGTGCTAGAGGAGCTGGCCCCTCCCTGAGGGAAACCATACCCCATGGGAGGATGACTATACGGATGTGAAAGAGATCCAACGATATTTTCGGCAGTGTGAGATGCCCCCGGTGTGTTGGCACCACCAGGTCTAGGAAGATCTCGTAAAATGATATAAACATAACCAGATTGGGCGTAGATCAAGTCATATTTCAATGCAATTTGGAGATCTTCTTCCTCTTTCTGAGGAAAGTGAGATGCGACATATTTACTAATAGAGGGAAAAGCGTTCTGAGAAACCAATCCATATAGACACGATCGTTGAATGTGGGAGCTCGACATAAGCTCCTTCTACGCCATTCTTGGACATGGTCAGAAAGGCGGGTGGCAGAAGTTTGACAGAATGCGGTCAACAACTTGGTACCAGTATCATATCGGAGAGGTAGTTGGAAATAGGACAGAAATGCTTTAGAAAGAGTTGCAAAAGTGGAATGTGAGGCAGAGGCCTGGTCCGAATACCACTTTGTAGCGTCTCTAGTGAGTGTACATTGGAATAACCAAAGACGTATGGAGTCATCAGTGATAGAATTGGATGAACACCACATGTGAAAGGAGTGGACGTGATTAGTAGGGTCCTCTCCAGTGTTTCCTTCAAACTTAGAGATGTTAGAAGGAAGCTTAGTTGGCATAACAGGCCAACCTGGATCGTGGTGTATAGGGTCATTAGTTAACTGGTTGAATTCAAGGAGGGTTAAACCTGCCATGAAAGGTAGCAAAGGAGTAGCCGGAATGGTTCTGGTAGTGGTTCCACTACTAGAAACTCCACATTTAGGGTCATTTCTACCACCAGATTGAGGACCAGTACCTACATTGGCACCTGACATGGTGACAGAATGAGGTGGAGGAGAACCGGGTTCGGAATCAGAGGAAGGACCCAATGAACCAGAATCAGAGTCGGTATGGGAACTCAGCGAAGGATGAACTCAGGTTCTACGAGGTGGAGTAAGTCTTCCTAATAGTGAGGATGAAGACCTAGGGGTCTCCGGGATAAGCACCTTAGGGGAGAAATGATGGCAAGACACAGATACCCAAATAAGATGGAAGAGAAATAAACAAAGGCTCAAAGGGGCAGATAAATTAATTACAATGTTTATGTCTTGGCTTGGCAATGTAAACCAAGCACTCTTCACTTTAGGTGTGTGTGTGTGCCAGCGGTGTGTTAATTTTAATTAAGCCCAAACAGTTGTGTATAAAGAAAAAGAAAAAATGATGTATAATTGTATATAAAACTGAAATGACAGTCAAATAAACAACTAAAGATGCATAAATTCAACCCATAAAAAAGGGCTCCCAAGCAACTGTTCTAAGAGGCGGGTGAAATTGACTCAAAACACACAAGATGGCCAAAAGATCTAATTTCTAAGGGACAGGGATCTAATGACTCAGATCTGCTGGAAAGAGGTGCAGAAAACAACAAGAAACCAGAGGGAAAACTGCTGCAAAAATGGGAAGCAACAGATTAAAACCCTAAGGGAAACAAGGGGGGCCCCAAGGGAAAGATCAAGCAAGTCTCAAGAGGGAGTTTTGGATGAGATAATAACTGATCTAAATGGATCTGAAAGAAAGATGGATTAGACCCTAAACAATGGTTGAAAGCACTGCAAAATCTCAGACTACCTACTCTGCTAAACCCTTCCAAAAAAGGTGGAAGCGTACTCAAACCCTAAGGGGCATGTTCCTACTTCAATGAGAAAAAATGAGCATATCCAGGCCTAATACGGGCGGAGAAAGAGGTCAGACAACCCTGAACAGTGCTTGTGGAAAACCCTGAAAGTTATAGAAAAAATCCCGAAAAAAGTTGCAGCTCGCAGGTACTAACCTGCAGGCTACTGAAATCATCATTCTCGGCCCAGCAGGTGCGACCTGAGCTTGAAATTGCAGGTTCTGGGCTAAAAATTATGAGTTTTAGTTCCAGGAGTCTTGAGTGGCAGATTGCGGAAAATTTAAATTTGTCATCTCTCGCACGGCTGATACTTATTACTTGTGGAAAACACCCAGAAACACTCGGAAGTTAGAATTTTTACTGTTTTAAGGCATAAAATGTAAAAACAATATTAAGGGGCTAAAAATAGCTGAAGAAAAACCCTAGGTACTGAAGCAAATGGTCACGCAAGAATCTGAATAAAACCCAGTGGAGTCGCCAATTGTTAGAATGAATTCTTAATGCAAGCGTACGAAAAGACATCACTTTAGCTGCACATGACAAACAGCCTTAACAACAAATATGGATGTCTAACTTCTTTAGATTTGCAATAGACGGTCAAAACAAATGCAAAACAAACCTAGATCTATGCAGTATAAGCAGCTAAACAGTAAAATGAAATAAGAGTTTATCCAAATATCCAATGGACAAGACAAGATTTATAAAGAAATTTTATATTATGTTAACACCTGGGAAGGGAACAAAGAATGATGTTACCAGTCCCCCTCAATGGGATGGGTTCTTGGTTGTCCTCAACACTTCAGCTTCAAAGTTTCTCTCTCTCAATAGTGTAGAAAACCCAGGACGTGTTGAACTCAATGGGAGCTCAATAAGCAAAAAGAAAATAAAAGTAATCAAAGTATGACAATGATAAGAGGATCAAAGTCTGACCATGATAAAAGGATCAAAGGTAAATAATGGATAGAAAACCCTCCTATTTATAACAAAATATTGAGTTAACCTTGATAATGGTGCATAATAAAATATTATCAACCAAAATCTAGATCTAACTGTTTGGAATATTTTATTACATTTTGTTGGAGGGAAAAGGAATTTAAATTGGTTAAATCCCTTTATTTAGAAATAATAAACAAATAAATGATTTATTTATCATTTCAATAATGGGGTTAAGGAATAATTTAACAAATAATGATTTATTTTATTATTCCTAAATGATTTAGTCAAATTTAGCAAAGGAATAATAATTAAATAATGATTTAATATTATTCCTACAGAATAATAAGACAAATAATAATTTATCTAATTATTTCTCATTAATTGGGTTAAATATGACCAGGAATATTGTTTAAACAGTTGTTTAATTAATTATTCCTAGAGGAAAATCAAATAAATAAGGATTTATTTAATTGTTCCTCATGGGGTTTTCTATTTGGACTGTAAATAACTTAATAAATATGGTTTATTAAATTATTTCTTATAGTGAAAGCAATTTTACTATGGTAAAATTGCTCTTACATGGTGCATTTTGATCCATCTAATTGTAAATGGTTAGATGACCAAAAATTGTGTAACAACCGGTCAATGATGAAAACAGTTAACAGACACGAGAGAGACCACCAATAATGACGATGAACCTCAAGGTACAATAGCACAATATACAAGTGTGAATAGATGTGTTGAAGTCGAACACTTGTAGAATCATTTGATCGAAGGCCAATGATGTGAACTTGCCGTCAGACACAAAGAACTTGCCATTGACGCATGCAAGCTCCAAGGTACTGAAAGAATTTTCTAAATCACCTTCCTGGATAATGAGCTGAAGTTGACAGGAAGTGATTCAGTGAAGGAGGGACATAAGGATTCTCACATCATCAACACGAAACAGTAGAAATCTTAAGATGATAGGAGTGATTTGGGATTGTAACAGAGGAGGTCGGATATGCACAAGGTGTTTGACAAAAAGGACTTCTCTTGAACATATTGGCGACATGACTCCAAAGTGTGGCAGTGTTTGACTCAAATAGGATTAGAGGTCATGTTGAAAAAATTGGTAATCAGATGAGAGGCAAACAGATTTCCCAAACCCATGGAGGCAAAGTGATGAATTTAGGATGTCCCCAACCTGACACAAATTGCAAATGAGTGTCATGTTCAAGAGTGACAAGTTGCACATAATACACATAGGATGTTACTTTCAATTTTCCCTCGTTATTGCTAACGAGTACCTCTTTATTTTTTATAGCTAGCATGAAGAGGATATCATGTGTTGAGCATTTAAGTTCATTCTTCTAATGAAACCATCCTAATAAGTTTAACGAGCCCTAGGAAGGAGGAAGGAGGTCTCGTCATGGTGACAAGTCTTTCGTCATTTAATTTTTAATGAGTCCAACAAAAGGTAAACTCGGTAACTTTTGATGTTTAAGGAGTTTGAAAATAAACAAAAAAGAAAACTCCATCATGTCCCTTTTCGTAAATCTTCTCTCGAATCCGAAAAGGTAGAAAACAATACTCGAGAAACCACATCAATTCATTCACTTTAATGAGTTAAAATGACAAGTACTCGACAACCCTTTCATTTTTCGAGAGTCAGAAAAGAGTCGAAAGATTACTCCTCCTAGAGGGTCGAGTGGTAAAAGGTAGCAACTAGTTCCGGTGATGGTGGAACTGCTCAAAACATATAAAGGTCAAAAGGTCGGCTAATAAGACCACTCATCGCAGATGTTCCTCGGGAAAGGGTAAAACAACCAAGTGAAAGTGTATGATCGGCCAAGCATATGGTGATGATGGAATGAGAAAACCAAGGCTCATCTGGAAGGAAATAGGCAATCACGAGGGGTATCGTGATAATGGTTTCTTTTACACAAGCTTGAAACATGGGAAAATTTGCTTGAAAACCCTGGAAGATGGTTTCATTTGTACACAAGCTTGAAACACGGGAAATTATGCTTGAAACTGGTTTCGTTTTTTCACAAGCTTGAAACATATGGATAAACAATGCTTGAAATAAGTTTGGATGCCCCCAGCATCGTGACTCAAATCAAGCTTCTAGAGGTCGAAGCTTCTCCTCCATTTGAGGAAGAACTGCCATAAAGGGAATCAGCGTGGTTTTCCAATAAATTAGGGCGCTAACAGTGCTGGCCAGAACTGGGATAAGGACATCAGCGCGGTCATTGCACCAGGAAGGGCATTGACCCAGGAAACTAGGAAATTTACCAAGTTTCTTTAGTAATATTTCAAGGAAGACTTCTTTGGATCTTCAAGGGGATATGTTAGCATATTCCTTGATGATGGAAACATTGCACAGGATTCGCCACGGGGCATTTCAGGATCAGGGACGGGAAAATAAGCATGGCGACAAATTATTGTGTAACACAAGGCTGGCATTAAAAAATTTTGAGGGGGCAGGAGAATTTTCCATCGTATACTATAAACCGAACACCCAACTATTCTTGAAAATGGCACCAAGAAATATTCTAATTTAATTTTTCCTTGAATTAAATTAGAAGAAAATTGTAATTTCACGTCTCATGACAACTTGTACTAGTTAACTAAGTTATTTGACTTAGTTGGTTCAGTTAATTCGAGTTGAGGATCTAACTTGAGTAATGTAGAGTGGATCCTACTTTATAGGAACCCTAGTTGAGTTTATTTTGAGTTATAATGAATAAATTCAATTTATCTGAGTTAAAGTCAACTTAACTAGCTCCAATTGTTGGAGGAACTAGTGGAAGGTCAAAGTGTGGAAGTGGAACTTGAACCACACTCAGTGATCAACCAAATAAATGATAAATCAGCCATAAATAACTCATGCATGTGTGAAGTGAGAGTTACCCAATTGAAATTGGATTTCAAGGGCAATGTACTATCATTTATATAACCATCCAAATTGTACAGGTGGTGCATGTAGTCAGAGGAAGGCCTATGATGGATTGCACAGTATTGGATGGGAATTTCACTAATGAATAGGGGGCTAATTCCCAAGGAAACAACGCAAGGAAATAGGGACTTGGGAAAACCAAAGTTTGGTTGATTATTGGCTTAGGCTTGTATAGAAAGTAGTGAGACATATAAACATAGTGTAGAGGTTGCTTGAGATTGAGAAAAGCATTGTAATATTCTCATATTTTCTGACTAATGCAATATGCAGATAACGAGGTTTTTATTTGTGGGTTTCCCCAGGAAATAATTGTTTAATGTGTTGATTGAATTCTTTCTCTTGTATGCTTCGTGATTTCGCGATCGAGAATTGTTTCCATGTTTGGTAGAGTAGATCCAAGTCTATTGTTTTAGTAAATTACAATTATCAGTTTGAATCTACAAGGAATTTCTACATGGTATTAAAGATGAAATCGCAATAGAAGAGAAGAATACAAGTTTGTACTTGCAGGAGGAACATGTTTTGCAGATCTCTTCTCTAGAGCTAGCAGCAGGATCAAGATGGTGTTCTATGGTCTGACGCTCAAATACTCCCTTGAGGGTAGCTCAAATTACATTTCTTGGAGGGACCAAATGGAAGAATTCATGAAAGACACCTGATTAAAGGAGTTCATTTATAAGGACATCCTGAACCCGGCTCCAGCTGATGCACAAGATCTAGTAGAGCGGAAGAAGTGCGTAGAAAAATCAAGAAGGATCTTAGTGGAAGGAGTTCAAGATCATATTGTCTTGAATCTCCACGATAAGGAGACTCCATATGAAATGTGGAAAGTCTTGACAAACTTGTTTCAGAACAACAGTGACCATAGGAAGTTGGCACTGAAGGAAAAGCTCAGGAAAATCAAGATGGAGAAGGGTGACACAATACCACAGTACTTGACCAGGGTCTTCCAATGTCAGTATGAGTTTGGGAGTGTTGGTGTTACAGTTTTCGAAGATGATCTAGTCATCCTAACACTTCTAGGCCTTCCCAAGAGCTGACACAGCTACTAGGATTTAGTAAATGAGAGGGAGAAGCCACCATAGTGGGAGCGATTGTGGTACAACTTGGTGTAGGAAGAGATGAGGAGGAACACCATATATGGAACCCCTTCCAAGCGTGATGATGAGGAGAACTGTGTGTTACACAGCATTTTGTCGCTTTCCCTGCAATCCCCATCTCGCCCATTGGAGGGTCATTTCCATGATCAATAAGCAGTGTCATGCCTTGCAAAGACCATCATTGCATCCTTTTACATGAGAGCAATATTCCTTTTGTTGACAATTCCCTGAGAGAGACTCAAAAACCCTTTTTTTTGCCTTGGCATGAGTAGTCAGTTATGCCCTTGCGCCGAAGAGGAAGATTAACACTGAGCCCCGCGCCAGATGGCGCTCCGTCTCAGTTAGCCACCCGCACCTAGCTGTTTATGGAATGTTTTTTAAAAATAGAGGTGAAGATTCCACTTCAACAACTTCGAGGATGAGTCATTGGGAGTGGTTGGATTGAATAATCACGGACTCCCTCCTTTAGTTTATGGTTTCCACCTACCATGAGAACCTCCTAAAGGATAGGCCTCCCTCCCACCTTTTTAGGGATCCTAACCTCCTCCTTTTCCTCTATAAAAAGAAGTTATCTCTCTTTGCATCAGCTAGCTGAACATGGAGAATTTAACATATTATAGCTGAACTATTGAAGAGATAGGATAAGAAGGAATTATGTTTAGAGAACTTGAGTCCATGAGTTCTGAGAGAGCTTGATTCCATGCCTTTATCCCGTCTGAATTTGCTAACGAGCATCTGAGACACACTTTGGCTAAACCCCACTAGAGGAGACTGCGACGTCAAAGCATTGGTTGTAACTCTTCCTTCTATCAATACATATATGTGACTATTGTTTGGTTCCCATTGTGTATTATGTTAGATGTTTAATGCAATATACTTAGCCCTCTTCGACTAGCTAGTAGTTATGAGTGAAATTATTATGTCGTATGTTGTTCTTGTTTGTTGTTCTATGTGCAGGTATCTAAGCATGACGGTGGAAGGATTGTGACTTGCCAAGGTAGGAGTGAGAGGCCACCACCACTACAGCAATGACGACAGCGTTGGATTCCAGGTAGGTCGATCCACCGTGTCCTCTTTTCATTCAGTAATTAGGAATCAACACTCTAGCATGTCTCTTTGTTTCTAGACCCACTTTAGGGCTAGAGGGATCGTCTCTGTCCGTGCAGAGGATTTACCTGCTTAAAAAATTGGCGACTCCACTGGCAATCAGTGTGAGTTTTTCGTTTCATCTTGTTGGGTCAATTTCAATCATTGATTTGCTTATCGGTCTTTTTTTGGTTTGCTTGCTAATTTTATATCCTATGTTCAGCTCTAGAGTGTCAAGATTGACCTCTGTTCATTGAGTTTTGGTTTTTCCCTTTGTCCCATAGTTATCCGGCTTGGCGCGCTTTTTGTCTGTACAGTCACGCCAATTGGCACAGGTTGCTTTTGTTGTAGTTGCGCCAACCCCTGTTTGGTGCGGATTACAGCGTTACAGTCGCGCCAAATCCTGTAGGATTTGGTTTGACCTCCTTTATGAGTCTTTTGGTCAATTGTGTTTGCTTCTGGGTTATTTTTTATGTGTAATTATGCCTTTGGGATGGTTTTGACTGTTATCGACTTGCTTTTCTCAGTCGTTTGTCCATCTTCTTATCAGTGTAAATTGAGGCCTTAGGGTTTCTAAGTGTCTTAGTGCACTGAGCCTTCTGTTTGGAAATCAAGTCGTTTTGATTATTATCAATCTCATTCTTGGGTCGATTACACTTAGTTTTCTTGATCTTTTTGAGTGATTTATTTGATTGCAAGATCATTTCATTTCTTGATTAATTCTTCTCCTTGTTGCTCCAAGCATAGATTACATTGTCTGTTTTGGGTCGTTTTGAGAACTTTCTTTTGATTTGGAAGATTGCAGTATTAGTTTGAGTGCTTTCTTGTGTTTGTTTTGCGTTTCATTGAGTCATTCAATTTCGATTCTTACACAATACTCAAGCTAGTGTTTGTTTTCATTTTTCATGTAATTAGTGCATCATGTACTTCTCTCATTGAAAAAACAAAAAAACAAAACATATTTTGCATTATTTCTTTGCATCGAAAGTGAAATACTCTTTTGCATAACTAGTGTCTGATTGTCTAGGAAAGAGTTTCGTTTTTGTTTGATTGTGTTAGATGCATTAGTGGATTTCTTTGCATACTGCCATTGTTTGCTTTTGTTTGAAAGATCTCTATCCTTCTCGTAACTAGAATTCATTGAATCAGAAATGATGCTCATTTGCATATAGATTGCATTTAGGAAATTTGAGATCCAAATTCGATAGGGCCTTAAAACTGAAACATAATCCAAGATCAAATTTAAAATTCATTTAATTAACCTAAGGAAGCATTGAAACCTAACGAAATATTATTAGTGGTCTAGGCTAGAGACGTGTTCCGGCGTCTTAAAACCTAGTAGCTGTGGTTCGCCATCTGGCTTTAGACAGCGCTAGTACAGACTTGTGCTCCCTGTACCGTCGAGTATATAAAGGGAGACCCCTCTAGGTTGCAACCCTTTTATCCATAGGAAGTTGAGTCTGCCACATTGTAACAGTGATACACCGAACACAGCATTCGGGGAGACTACCTGCACGTATGTTAAGTCCTTGGTAATTTCTCTTTCATTTGATTACCAAGGTGTATATGGCAGTTCACGGAAACCTGGTATACCCTCTTGCTTAGAGTACCAGAGTAGTCATTTTGATTTTTTCATGACTCCTTAAAAAGAGAAGAGACCGTTGAGCACTTGTCCTTTCACGCTCATTTAAAATTGAAAGTGACTTGAGTCATATTTTGCATGTTTCTCGACTCTTAAAAAATGAAACAGCGAAATCTAGTTTCAGTGTCATAAAATTAATCACCTACGATCACATGCCCGTTAAAAGTTTTATTACTTAGCCTGTTGTTTTTCCTTAGTTTTGATCTTGGAGCCTTCGATTGGTTTTATTTTTTCCTTTCTGTTTTGATATACAGTCACAGTGGTGGAACTACCAATTTCGTCGTGCTCACTGCCTCCTAGTGGTAGTTCTTTCCTGGACGTTTCTTTTGAAACCCCTCAGTCCACTAGGTCTGCCGATTTTTCACAGCCTATTCTCCTGTCTGTCCTGCCTCTTGCTACTCGATCTCTTCCTAAAGAGCCAGTTGAATTCAATTGGCCTCCTTCTGGTGCTTGGTCTAGTTTTGGGGGAGAAGGAGATTTTCCTCCTCTTACGTCGGGCTTGTTGGGGTTCCCGTGTTTTGGCCAGGTTGGCAAGACCAAAAGATGAGACAACATCAGAACCACTTTCAGACCTTAGGATCTAGCCCTCCTAGGTCCAGAGAGGGATCTCTCTATAATATTCAAAGTATATGTCTTTAAGGCTCAAAGGTTAAGATTTTAGGCTAGTTATAGGCACAGGGTTTGTTTGTTTTAGAGTTTGGTTGTTGGGAATCAGGAAGGAAGGGTCCAATATAAGGCAAGGTTGAGCAAAGAGTGATTTAGGCAAAGAGAGATGAATCAGGAAAACGTCAATACCATTGGGCAATGGAGTTAGGAAAGGGTTTACTTGCCATCAACACGCGAGCTTTCAGTCGGGCTAGTCATCTAAAGCCTCGGATCCTAAGAGGAGAAAGGATATATGGAACATTAAGGATTGAAAGTGAGTGAAGGAAACCATCTAGTTCGGTCTATAGATCAGGTCAGAGGTCATTTAACTCCATGCCTGCTTGGACATCACCAGAGGCAGCACAAGGGAACTTAGGAAGGCAAGCTGGTCACACAAGGATCCTAGTGGACAGGGCTAACTCTAATCCCCAGTGTTCCCAAATCTTCCAGCTAAATCCTAACAAGAACATCTAAGGGTAGTTTCATTCAATTCATACATCAGAGAGCAGGCAATGACATCCATTACACTGGTTAAATCTACTGAAACTAATCCTTAGATAACACATTAAGCAGAAAACATAAAAGGCTGGGAGAGCAGCAACATAAGGTACCTAACGAGGGTAAATATTATGCCAAACTTCTGATGTGAGCCTGAAGAAACGAAATGAAATGAAATAAAACACATAGATAAGGAAACATCACCGACAGCATTAGATCAGGATTCGAAGAAATGTGCTCGTCATATTAAGAACAACACCAATCAAGTACAACATAGCTTACAGCTTGATATTCGGCCTGATGGACCTTCCTCAGTCTATATTACAAATTTACACAGAGAAATTGTCTCAAGAGAAACAGCTTGCAATCTACTGATATCCAATCAACAACCCTTACAATAGTTTTCCTCATGAGTTTTATAGCAGAAGATAAATTGAGGAGGTAGGTGGAATACTAAATGCTGTATTAACACTCCTGAGGAGCAAGAGGGCCGAGGCCCATTCTGTTTAAATTCTGGGCATTTAATCCATGTCACTCTCTTGATGGAAGAGTGATCTTCTTCAGATCTACATTTACTTCTGATATGACTTTGACACATTTTGGTTGCAATATTCTTTGTACTTCTGGTGAATAAACAAAAAATAAATGAACTACAGGGAATTCTACTACATAAGTGTTCTGAAAGTTTCGTACTACTATCTGGATAAGAAAATCTTCAGAGACGTGGTGTATCATAAAAAATTGTATGGGTTCCCTATCCTTTGATGAAGAAAAACATTTTGCCGGTGCATAAACCCTGATGTTATCTTTTACTCGTACACAGGACCTTTTGCTCGATCCTCGGGGTCTTCAAACTGGTGCTTCGCCTCTTTAAACTACATATTTAAGGCTCAAGAATTTCTTTGGCATGCCTTAATCTCTTTGCTCTGTGCTGAAACACTTTGCCGCTCCATCTCTACTTCTGTCAGGTTAGCTCGAGCTTTAATGGCGCCGGGAGCTTTTCCACAGAGTCTAAACCCTGTTCCTTTAATGAACGTCCTGTCTTCACCTTCCTGGGTCATTTCTCATAAATTTTGCCCTTGTAAATGATCTTCTTTGATCTCTCTGTCCTTGTAGCAGAGATTTTGTATCACGGCAACCATTTACTTTGATAACCCTGCAAAAACGACAACTGATTAAGAAAACAATGCATGGGGGCGGATGATGTGGATTTCTGTGTGGGTGATAGAGGAACTACGGAGGAAAGGCAAAAAATGCTGCGAAATGGTAGAGAGCAGAGATGGTGGAGGTTCGGCGGAACGCAGAGCAGTTATACGTGAAAACCTTAATCAACCCGACCTTTGAATGAATTTATGCAAATGGGATGGCGAAGGTACGGTGTGACACGTGGAGGGAGTGACATGGCGGGGTGGACCAAGGAGATGGTCAACGGAGGGCCAACAGATCTGAACACAGGTGTGCCAACGAGGGAGGGCGACAAATGGTGGGCCAACAGGTGTGATGAACGAGGGTTAAGCAGTGCGCAGCTCAGACGAATGACGACCGTTGGATGAGGCGCTCAAGATCTGACGGCTGATATGAATATCGCTACACGTCCGTGGTCAAAATTTAATGCATGATGGGCTGGCGGTTTTGGGATCATACAGAAGACACGCGTCGGCATCTGTATGGAATCGCTGGGCATTGGAGAGAAACTGCTTGCCGCGCATAAGCGGTGCGATGGAAACCGGCAGGTTTGGAACAGTGCACGGGCGGGGACCACCGGCGGGAGAACTATGGACCGTTAGATCTGTGGGAAAACGGACGGCGATGGCGCGATCAAAGGTTTGGGCGAGTGAATTATGAGCATCGTGGGTTTAAACAATCATCGTCTGATCTACATGGATCGACGGTTGAGAAAACGCCCGATGAATCATGTGGGACAAATGCTTTCGGGGTTAGCGGTTGATCATAGTGCTGGGCTACATGGAAGAAAAGGGGCGCGGGGCTATCAGAAGAAGGGCTAGGCCTGATATAAGGTTCAGAGTGGGTTTTTAAGCCTTTTTAATGCATTTTGAAGCCTTATAAGGGTAACGATAGGAAGATAAACAGCGAATCAGGCTAAACCAGGGGGGCATGGGTAGAATTTGAAGGGGATTTTTGGGGATTTTAGAGGATTGACAAGAGAAATAGAGGAAACAAGGGGACTTTGACAAAGGGGGCAAGGGGTTAAAATGTGGGCATTTGCAGGGATACAAGGGGGAAATCAGGCCCTTTGAGAAATGGATCAGCAGGGGGAAACTGTTTTAGGCATAGCACCTAGAGACTTCAAGGGTGATGGGTTTTCAGGGGAAAGGCATCCCTTGAAGGTTCCAAAACACTCCAGCCCCCAGCTTGCTTGTCAAGAATTTCATAGGGGGGCTAACAGTGGCTCCACATGGGGATGGCTTCTTCTTGAAGGAGTCAAGAAACCAGAAATAATCTTTGGTGTAGGCCAGATGCTTGCTGCTTGGCACATCCCTTTTCTTCCTTTGATTTTCAGTTGCCACAATATGTCAAATACATTAATCAGCAGAAACATTTTTTCCAACCAGTCTACCTACCCAAACTACAATCCTAACAATTTTCCCCTTTGGGTGCATTTGAACTAGCAGACCCTTTACATTTTATTTTCAAAACAGAAAACAAACCTATTCTGAATCTACCCTTATTTCTCCATGAGACCAGATTAGACAGTTGACCTCATATGCTTCTCTACCTAATATAATATCTGTTGGGATTAAACTTTCCAACGGATTTCTTCTCCTACATTCTAAGACAGAAATTGAAAAATAGTCAAGCCAAGGTTGGACTATCCGACTTGTTGTTGGTCCAAGGCATAAAGGCAGTTGCACATGGACAGAAAGTTGCTGAAAACTTGAAAACAAAACTGTGAAGGCTGGAAATCTGCAACTTGAAGCATCCTTCTTTCTTTGAGTGACTCAGGTTTTGAGCATATTAGAGTCACTTCCTTCTTCTTCATCTCAGCTCTGGTTTTAGGCATGTTAGAGCTGATTCTTCTTTTTCTTTGCTGGTCCAGATTTTGAGCATGTTAAGACCAGCTTCTTTGCTTCTTATGGCTCAGATTTTGAGTTTATTAGAGCTCATCTTTGGCACATCAGAGGTTCATGTTTTAGGCATGTCTGAGCCTCCTCTTTTCTCTATTTTTGGAACATTTTTCTCTTTTCTTCGAAAATAAAAGTTGTAGTGGTATGTACAATGGAAATGAGAACTGGAAATGAAAATTAGCAGAGGTAGTGCTTGAGCATCCTGCCATTGACAGGACCCCCAAACAGCTCTGCACCGTCTAATTCCTGTAGGAAAAACGCATTAGGACCCACGGTGGCCTGGATGATGTATGGACCTTGCCACAAACTGTCAAACTTTCCATGCTTTCCTTTGCCCTCTCTTCTTGAGTCCCATTTCAAAACTTTATCTCCAATTTTGAAATCGGCAGCTTTGGTTCTTTTGTCAAACAATTTCTTTATGTTTTCCTGAACTTTCACTACTCTGTTGTAGACCTCTTCTCTCGTTTGCTGAAGATGAATTGTTTGATTTATTCTCCTCATCATGTTATCCTCTTCTGTCTGAATTTCTTGAACAATCTTGATCACTGGTATTCCGAGGCTGGTAGGGAATACTGCTTTTGTTCCATAAACGAGCTAGAATGGTGACATGCCAATAGATTTCTTCATTGTAAGCCTGTCAACCCACAGAGCATGTACCAGCTTGTTATGCCAGGACTTTTTGTTCTCTTCCAACAGCTTCTTGATGATTATCACCAGGCTTTTGTTTGACGATTTAGCTAAGCCATTACCTTGTGGGTAATAAGCAGTTGAATGACCGAGTGTTATTCCATACCTGTGACAAAAATCAACCATTTTCTTGGACCCAAAAGCAGCTGCATTGTTGGTGATTATTTTCCTTGGGCAACCAAACCGAGAGAGGATATGACCTTCTAGGAACCTAATGATGACTGAATCTATGGCATTCCTAGTAGGTATGGCCTCTATCCATTTAGTGAAGTAATCAGTGGCAGTCAGGATCCATTTGTGTTGTGCAGAAGAAGCAGGATGAATTTCCCCTATAAAATCTAGGCCCCATTGGATAAAAGGACCTTCAACAGTGATGGGTTGGAGGGGGAGGGGGAGGAGTTTTCTTTTACCTTCAAAGATCTGACATTTGTGACAGGCAAGTATCATTTTATGGACATCGTTGAAGAGTGTAGGCCAATAGTAACCAGCCCTGAGTATTTTATTTGCAGTGGCTTTCCAACTCAGGTGGCCTCCACACTTCCCAGCATGGAATTCCTATTTAATTGTTTCAGCTTCTGGTTCAGGAAAGCATTTCAGTAATAGGCCATTTGGATTTTTCCAGTATAGATTTTCATTCAAAATGCAGTAGTTTCTAGCTTTGAGTTTTATGAATCTGGCCTTAGTTTTGGACATTTCTGGAGGAGCATTGAGATTCGTGAGCACATAAAGGATATCGGAATACCAAGGAGAGTTCTGAAACTTCTCCTCAACTGTTGGGTGGGGCAATCCTTCCTGCTCATCTAACGCATTTACCATGTTAATGTCAAGGGCCTGCAGGTTAGATTCAGCCATTAATTGGGCCAGGCCTTGACCTTTGATCAGTTTGGTGGGATTTACCTCAAGGTCATATTCTAAGATAGTAGCAATCCATTTGCCCCTTTTCCCATCAGGGTCTTGGGACACTATATTTGGCACATAAGCAATGGTGTGAGAATGTAGAAGGTACACCCTAAAGTCTTTTAAGGCCTTTACGAGGGCATAGGCATGCTTTTCCATAATGTTGTATTTCAAGGGTGCATCCCTTAAGGCCTTACTGAAAAAGGAAATTGGCTGTTCATTTCCTTCTGAATTCCTTTGTAGCAAGACTGCAGCTATTGTGTGCTCAGAGGCAAACGAGAAGATCAGGAAATCCT
The DNA here is from genome assembly GCA_034641835.2 of Pinus albicaulis. Lineage (NCBI taxonomy): Eukaryota > Viridiplantae > Streptophyta > Pinopsida > Pinales > Pinaceae > Pinus > Pinus albicaulis. The sequence goes on along the minus strand of CM076581.1, from coordinate 967,891,117 downwards.
TGGAGAAATCAGGGCTGATCAGAACAGGAGCTTGGGTAAGTGTGAGTTTCACTGATTCAAAGGATTTCTTGGCTCCTACAGTCCATTTCACTCCCACACCTTTCTTCAGCGTATTAGTCATATTTCTAAGGTGTTCGGCTAGGTTTGGGATAAATCTCCTAAGGAAGTTAATCTTGCCAATGAAGGACTATAATTCCTTGATGTTTCTCGGATGTGTGATCTATAGTATCCCCTCAACTCTTTGTGGGTCTATCCTAATCCCTTTCTTAGATATAATGTGGCCCAGCAGTTTACCTTCTTGCAGCCCAAAAACAGTTTTCTTAGGATTTAAGGACAGACCGTACCTTCTACATTTTTCAAAAACTTTCCTCAGATGTTTGAGATGTTCCTCCTCAGTTTTGGAATATACTGTCAAGTCATCCAAGTAGATGACTATGAAGTGTCCTATCTCATCTGAGAACGCTATGTCCATTGCTCCTTGGAAGGTGGCTCCAGCATTCATCAATCCAAAAGGCATTTTCACATACATGAAGGTGCCCCATGGAGTGGTAAAAGTTGTTTTGAGTTGATCTTCTGGGAGTACCAACACCTGGTTATAACCCGAAAAGCCATCTAGCAGGGAGATTCTCTTTGAGCCCACTACCTTCTGTAGGATATGTTCCATTCTAGGAAAAGGATAATTGTCTTTCAGTGAGGCTCTGTTGAGATTTCGGAAATCTATACACAATCTGATCTCCCCTGTTTTCTTCCTCACAGCCACTAAGTTTGATACCCAATCAGAGAACCTTACAGGAACTATTATGCCTGCCTCATACATATTTTTAATCTCTTTTTCAACTGCAGGCAATTGTTTTGGATTGATTCTGCGGAGTTTTTGTCTGAAAGGCTTCTGATTTTCCTTCAAGGGTATCTTGTGTTGTATGATGTTGGTGTCATAGGCCTTTAAGTATTCATAGCTCCATGCAAACACATCAATTAATTCCTTAAACAGGTCAATGTATTCCTTCTTCATGTCTGTAGGCACAGACTTAGCCAGTTTAATCATTTTGGGCTCATCTTCAGTGCCTATGTTGCATTCTACCACATCTGAATCTGCATGTTCTATAGTGGGCCTTTTTGCTACATCATCGAAGTCAAAAAGGTCCTCTAAGGGTGCTAGGCCTCTGGGTATATTATTGTCTTTAGCCTGCAGCACCTCCATTTCTTCACTGTCTGCGTTTTCACCTTCTGCGGTCGAGTTTCCAGTTTCTTCAAAAAAAAGAATTTATTTCTACGCTACCAGGTGGGGATTCTTCATCAGAGGATTCTTCACTTAGGCAGTTGTCCTCAGATTCAGAGTCTGAATCAGAAAAATCAAACTCGTTTTTGCCTATCAGGAAATCCTCAATCTGTTTATCTCCTTCAAAGACCTACCAATATTTTTCATTGTCTGGCACTGCAGGTCTGAATTTGGTCTGAATGATGATCTATTGGTCAGCTGGAGTCTTAGGATATGAACTAGCCATGCCAGCTAACCCATTTGCAATGCCATTTTGACCCCTAGGGACAAACACCAATTCATATTCCATAAATGTTTTCAGTATATCCATGGCATCATTCCTATATGCCCTCAGCCTGGGGTGTTTTGCTGAATACTCACCATTTACTTGTTTTATGACCAACTCTGAGTCTCCTCGTACAGCTATCCTGTGGGCTCCTAACTTCTTCAACAGATTCAATCCCAGGATAAGAGCCTCATATTCTGGAATATTGTTTGTGCATTTGAAGTGCAGGTTGCAGGCGTGGCTCTCTGCATAATCACTCTATGTATTATGTATCCACACTCCTGCCCGGCAGTGTTTCTAGTGCAGGACCCATCGAAATTCATTTCCCACAGGGGTTCGCCATTATGTTGCGTTATAGGTCCTGTACTAGGTTGTGGGTTGTTTTGATCTTCACGTGGTGGGTAGGTTTGAGGGGAGTGACTAATAGGTTGACTGCATTGTGTTCCTTGTTCACTCTGAGTTTTGCTTTTTGTACTCTGCCCATGGTTTTCTACAGCATTTTCTTCTGAGTCAAGTGTAGCCATTATGTTAAATACCATGGGCTTTGTGTCACTGTATGTATATCTGCTTTCTGTTGCTGGCTCTCTTGAGGATTGGTCGTTGTACAAGATGAAAGAATCCAGGTCTGTGTGTACAGAGTACAAAGGTGAGTTTTCAAGTTTCTCGAGACTATTGACTAGGAATTTCATTTGGGCCTCTCTATACAGTCTTCTAAGTTGGCCAAATATATGGATAGTGGCATATGAGCCATCCATCTGCATTGTGCCTTGCAGCTTGGCTCCCCATGATCTAGATAGTAACATGCCATACTTGGGAGGCACATCTGCCACCACCACATCCATGACCATACATTTAGCAGGAATCTGGGTCAAGCTTACACATAGATCTTTGATCAGGCCAAGGCATTTTACTCTGCTAGAGTCGAATGAATACAAATCTTTGTAAGGACGAGTTATCTCTAGACCTAGTTTTTCCATCACTACCTTAGGCATTAAGTTGTGAGATGCTCCAGAATCATGCATTGCATTATGGAGTATTTTGTCATGAATGTTGAGACTGATGTAAAAAGGTGGAACTACCCCTTCTTGAAACTTTCCCTCAATCTTTGGACCAAACAGGAGGGCAGGTTTATCATCATTCAAATTTACAGTATCGTTGTTTTCCCCTAAATTCAAGGCTTTCAAAATTTGGCCTTTATATACATCCTGAGTGGCCAACTCAGATAATGGTACAGAGATTTTGATTTTTGCAATCTCACTTTCCAAATTGAAAGTGGACTGGGTATTTGGAATGTTCAACTCTGTTTTGTTCATCACCACCTTAGCGGCTGAAACAGTGGATTGGTTCTCACTATGTACAGTGTCCGGAATTTTTCTATCAGGAGCGCTAACTGCAGTGCTAGTGCTACTAGTGGGTTGGTTTTGTTTATGAATTTGTTGGTTGTCCTTTTCTTTATTCTCTCCGGACTTCTCAGCTGCTGTTTTGTTCTTCTCAGTTGTTGCTTTAGAAGTTTTGTCAGGCCTTTTCTTAAGGGTGATATCAAGAGTTTTGGGTTTGGAGTTATCTTGGCTCTTTTTGCTCCTAAGTTCATATTGTTCCCTGACCTACATAATAGCATTTTCAAAACCAAGTCTGTACTCTTCAGATTCAAATTTTTTCTCATCCTGATAGGAGGATAAGGGCTGATCGTCCTCTGAATCACAGTTATGGATTGAACTCTCTACTTCAAACATGTTTATTGCATTCCCTTCAGAATCTTCTATGATTCCCTCATCTTCATCCAGAAAGTTTTGGAATGGAGGAATAACTTGTTGATCTGATTCCTTTTGTCTGTTGGGGGGGGGGGGGGTGTTGTTTCTTCTAAAGTTTTGGTTCTGGTTCTGGTTTTTGTTCTGATTGCTAACTGTGACAACTATCTTTTCCATCATTTTTTGTAATCTTTCCACGTTTTTGGACAATCTGTCATAATTGGGATCGGATGTGGAAGCTACTGTGTCATCTTTGTATGTTACCCTCTTTTCAGCTCTCAATCTTGCCCTCTTCTCAATCAGGTTTGCTTCTATAGTTATGGCTCCTTTCTGCATGTCTTCTAATGTGGTGTACTCTTTATCCCTCAGTTCATAGGCCATATTAGCATCGAAGCCTTCGGGATATTTTGCTAGGGCCATACCTTGTGGAGGTTTCATATGTGGGGGAAGAGCGTTGTAAATGTTGTTAAATCTTGTGGAGTAATCATGGACACTCTCCCCTACATTCTTTTTCAGACTCATGTATTATGCTAGGATTTGTCAAGGGTTAGCCCTAACCTCCCATTTGTTAATGAAGGTCTGATATAGACCAGGAAGATCTTGGATACTACCAGGAGGCAGACCTTTAAACCATTTCTTTACATCACCTCCTAGGCTTTGGGCAAAGATTCTCATTTTGACAGTATCGTCATCTATTTCCATGTATTCAAAAGAATCCTCCATCTTATCTACATGTTGCTGGGCTGTGATGGATTCTTTAGCAGTGAAGTGTGGGATCTTTGATTGATAATCATTTGGTAAGGGTACTAGAGGTTGAGGTAATACTAGAGGGGCATACCAGGCTGCCATTATGATGTTCTAATGAGGTAGAGGATTAGCCTGAGCAGCTGGTATATGGATGGCAGGGATTCTAGGACCAGCAGAAGCTTATTCAGTAGATCTAGGATGGCAGAGCCCCAAGTTTTGAATGAAGTGTATATCGGGAGGTGTAGATGGAGGGGTTCCTCTGTCCCTAGTGTGTTGACCACTGTTGGATGGTGGACTGTGAAGCTCAGGGTCTGGCTGGTCTAGATGATTGAATGACCTAGTTCTTGGTAGTCTATTTGGTAGGTCTAGGTTAGGGTGGAGGCGTCACAGAGCTGTAAGGTTTTCTGGTGCAGAATTAGCTCTATGGATGTGGCTGGAAATAGTTGGTCTTTTAGGTGCAGGAGATCTCTTGAGGATGCTCTCGGGGTTTTCAACTATTTCAGGTGGGTTTGGGTTGGGATAAGCTCTTGTATAAATGGTTCTGAAAGCCAGAATGTTGTTTTCCAACCAAGCAGCTTTACCCTACTTGCTACTTCTATTGTGGTTAATGTTGTTATGGAGGTTGGTCTCCCAGTGGAGTCTTATGTGCAACCAAGATAATCAGCAGGCCTACTGATCACCAGTGGAGTCTTTGATCTTGTAGGAACTAAGGAGTCGCCAGGTGGAAGGTTTAGGGTATGTCAAAGGGGTTACACTGTCCACCACAGTGCTCGGGCACTATCACCTCTCAAGAATAACCTCAAAACACAGCAAACTCCAACCAGAGATTGACTGGGAGGGCATTTACCAGATATGTCACCTCCAAAAGAGGATGAGATCCGGAGGCTACCTGGCCCTGTCCAGGTTCTGTCTAAGAGTACAATAGAATACAACAAATGACATCGAGGTTGTCCAAGAAGAGGTGTGACTAACTGCCAACCTAGCCAGAGATTGTGGGTTTTGAATGCCTAGGGATGTTCAAAGTGTAATGCACTCAATTTCCCCAACGGAGTCACCATTATGTTGGGGTTCCCGTGTTTTGGCCAGGTTGGCAAGACCAAAAGATGAGACAACATCAGAACCACTTTCAGACCTTAGGATCTAGCCCTCCTAGGCCCAGAGAGGGATCTCTCTATAATAGTCAAAGTATATGTCTTTAAGGCTCAAAGGTTAAGATTTTAGGCTAGTTATAGGCACAGGGTTTGTTTGTTTTAGATTTTGGTTGTTGGGAATCAGGAAGGAAGGGTCCAATATAAAACAAGGTTGAGCAAAGAGTGATTTAGGCAAAGAGAGATGAATCAGGAAAACGTCAAGACCATTGGGCAATGGAGTCAGGAAAGGGTTTACTTGCCATCAACACGCGAGCTTTCATTCGGGCTATTCATCTAAAGCCTCGGATCCTAAGAGGAGAATAAGGATTGAAAGTGAGTGAAGGAAACCATCTAGCTCAATCTATAGATCAGGTCAGAGGTCATTTAACTCCAGGCCTGCTTGGACATCACCAGAGGCAGCAAAAGGGAACTTAGGAAGGCAAGCTAGTCGCACAAGGATCCTAGTGGACAGGGCTAACTCTAATCCCCAGTGTTCCCAAATCTTCCAGCTAAATCCTAACAAGAACATCTAAGGGCAGTTTCATTCAATTCATACATCAGCGAGCAGGCAATGACATCCATTACACTAGTTAAATCTACTGAAACTAATCCTTCGATAACACATTAAGCAGAAAACATAAAAGGTTGGGAGAGCAGCAACATAAGGTACCTAACGAGGGTAAATCTTATGCCAAACTTCTGATGCGAGCCTGAAGAAACGAAATGAAATGAAATAAAACACAGAGATAAGGAAACATCACCGACGGCTTTAGATCAGGATCCGAAGAAATGTGCTCGTCATATTAAGAACAACACCAATCAAGTACAACATAGCTTACAGCTTGATATTCGGCCTGATGGACCTTCCTCAGTCTATATTACAAATTTACACAGAGAACTTGTCTCAAGAGAAACAGCTTGCAATCTACTAATATCCAATCAACAACCCTTACAATAGTTTTCCTCATGAGTTTTATAGCAGAAGATAAACTGAGGAGGTAGGTGGAATACTAAAAGTTGTATTAACACTCCTGAGGAGCAAGAGGGCTGAGGCCCATTCTGCTTAAATTATGGGCATTTAATCCATGTCACTCTCTTGATGGAAGAGTGATCTTCTTCAGATCTACATTTACTTTTGATATGACTTTGACGCATTTTGGCTGCAATATTCTTTGTACTTCTGGTGAATAAACAAAAAACAAATGAACTACTGGGAAGTCTGCTACATAAGTGTTCTGAAAGTTTCGTACTGCTGTCTAGATAGGAAAATCTTTAGAGACGTGGTGTATCATAAAAAATTGTATGGGTTCCCTGTCCTTTGATGAAGAAAAACATTCTGCTGGTGCATAAACCCTGATGTTATCTTTTACTCGTACACAGGACCTTTTGCTCGATCCTCGGGGTCTTCAAACTGTTGCTTTGCCTCTTTAAACTGCAGATTTAAGGCTCAAGATTTTCTTTGGCATGCCTTAATCTCTTTGCTCTGTGCTGAAACACTTTGCCGCTCCATCTCTGCTTCTGTCAGGTTAGCTCGAGCTTTAATGGCGCCTGGAGCTTTTCCACAAAGTCTAAACCCTGTTCCTTTAATGAACGTCCTGTCTTCACCTTCCCGGGTCATTTCTCATAAATTTTGCCCCTGTAAATGATCTTCTTTGATCTCTCTATCCTTGTAACAGAGATTTTGTATCACGGCGACCATTTACTTTGATAACCCTGCAAAAACGAAAACTGATTAAGAAAATAATGCATGGGGGCGGATGATGTGGATGTCTGTGTGGGTGATAGAGGAACTACAGAGGAAAGGCGAAAAATGCTGCGAAATGGTAGAGAGTAGAGATGGCAGAGGGTCGACGGAATGCAGAGCAGTTATACGTGAAAACCTTAATCAACCCAACCTTTGAATGAATTTATGCAAATGGGATGGCGGAGGTACGGTGTGACACGTGGAGGGAGTCACGTGGTGGGGTGGACCAAGGGGATGGTCAACGGAGGGCCAACAGATCTAGACCGTCGATCATGGTGGAGATCAACGGCGGAGGGCGACAGACGATGGGCCAGCAGGTGCGATGAACGGGGGTTAAGCAGTGCGCAGCTCAAACGAATGATGACCGTTGGATGAGGCGCTCAAGATCTGATGGCTGATATGAATATCGTTGCGCGTCCGTGGTTGAAATTTAATACGTGATGGGTCGGCGGTTTTGGGATCGTACAGAAGACACGCGTTGGCAGCTGTATGGAATCGCTGGGCATTGGAGAGAAACTGCCTGCCGCACATAAGCGGTGCGATGGAAACCGGCGGGTTTGGAACAGTGCACGGGCGGGGACCACAAACGGGAGAACTATGGACCGTTAGATTCGTGGGCAAACGGACGGCGATGGCGCGATCAAAGGTTTGGGTGAGTGAATTAAGAGCGCCGCGGGTTTAAACAATCGTCGTCCGATCTACATGGATCGACAGTTGAGAAAACGCATGATGAATCATGTGGGACAAACGCTTTCGGGATTAGTGCTTGGTCATAGCGCTAGGCTACATGGAAGAAAAGGGGCGCGGGGCTATCAGAAGAAGGGCTAGGCCTGATATAAGGTTCAAAGTGGGCTTTTAAGCCTTTTTAATGCGTTTTTAAGCCTTATAAGGGTAACGATAGGAAGATAAACAACGAATCAAGCTAAACCAGGGGGGCATGGGTAGAATTTGAAGGGGATTTTTGGGGATTTTAGAGGATTGAAAGGAGAAATAGAGGAAACAAGGGGACTTTGACAAAGGGGGAAAGGGGTTAAAATGTGGGCATTTGCAGGGATACAAGGGGGAAATCAGGCCCTTTGAGAAATGGATCAGCAGGGGGAAACTGTTTTAGGCATAGCACCTAGAGACTTCAAGGGTGATGGGTTTTTAGGGGAAAGGCATCCCTTGAAGGCTCCAAAACACTCCAGCCCCCAGCTTGCTTGTCAAGAATTTCATAGGGGGGCTAACAGGGCTCACCATTTTTTGTTGCTCCTGTGCCTCCTAGTCCCCATAGTCCTTTCGAAGATCTTACGGCGAAGTCAGACATGGATTCATATAGTCATGTTGGTAGTGAAGGAATGTTTGTTTCTACAGGAGAATATCAGTTTTTTCCGAAAGATGTCCCTCATGTTTCTACTCAGTCTTCTCCACCATCGGTGTCACTTCCACTTGGATATAGGTCCTTGAGTCAGATTATGTCTGGTGTTGCCTCCATAGCGCAATCCAGTACATTAACTCCTCCTCATAGTTCGGTCCTCCATTCGTTAGGACTATCACCATCAACACGTGGTTCATCAGTTACTGTTACATCTGTTCCAGTCCAACTGACTGTCAGTGTGGCTTCATCCACACCAGTTGTTACCACTTAGTCGTCAGGATCATTTCACACTCGCAGGTCTATTTTTCTCAATCCAAGATGGCATGTTAATCTCAGTCCTAGTAGATCACAATCTAGTGTCGCGGAGGCCCCACCTGCTTCCAGTATAGTTTCTACTACTCCTGTGATTCCTGACGGCCTTACTTTTGAAGAGTATCTATCGGCTTTTCAGCAGTAGAGCTCTCAGGGTTCTCAACTGCTCCAAGCTCCTGGTAATCCTCGATTCCATCACTATGATGCTATCAGTAACCCCGTATATATGTATCCGCATCATTATGATGAATATGGTAATATGATCTATTTGCCTCCTATTGAACCTCATCAGGTTGTTTTTGATCCTTATCAGACTGTTACTCATTTGGGACCTACCTTACGTGTGCAACCCTCTGGCTTGCAAGGACAACCCTCAGTGGGACAACCTTTGGCTCAGCAGGGCCTTGCCTCTGGTCCACAAGGACAACCTTCGATTCAACAAGGACAACCCTCCAGTCTATTTGGTCAAACTCATAATCAATCAGGACCATCTCACGCTCCTGGGGGGAAAATATACCCACCACAGGTTGACCCGAAGGAGGATCATAGGGTTGTCCTGGTTGTGTGGCTAAAATTTTATGCAACTAGGACAACCCTATGATCCTCCTCCAAGTCAACCTGGTCCATCACAACCATCGGGCCAACCTTTTCCACAAGGAAAACCCGGTGGCCCTCAGTACTCGGTTCAACCAGCTTAGCAACCAATTCAACCTGCTCCTCAGTCGGTTCCATCATTTTAGCAGCCAGTTCTACCTGTCTATAGTCAGCCAGGTTTACCCACTCAGCAGCCTACTCAACCTACTCAGTCGGGTCTGCCTGCTCAACCGCAAGGTGCTTATTACCCTCAAGGTTCATATTAACCGATATATATTGCACCCCAAGTTTCCTACCCTCAAAATCAACCTGTATATCATCAACCTCAAAGCCATGCTTACATTCCATAGCAGACTCCATACGCTGCTCAGCAGGGACCTCAATGGTCTACTCCGACTCAATATCTTGGTCCTCAACCCCAATATCAACCGAATTATTCTACTTCTAACCCCTATGATCTGAATCCTCCAGGACAGAATGTATGGGGACAGAATCTCGCTCAGACGGGGTGGAATGTACACACGGGTCCTTATCAAATACCTCCGATGACTTTCAACACTCAATTACCGTTTCTTGCTAAGTTGGAATTACCTGATGTGTCAAAGTTGATGAACGATCCCATTCTTCATAACTCGTATTGGCCTCCGGTTCCGACCAAGATTCTTGGTGATTGTCCTAAATTTGAGGGCAAGTTTGGTGAAGACCCCCAAGCGCATGTTATGACTTACCATTTGTGGTGTTCCTCTAACTATTGGGTTGACGATTCTATTTGACTCTGTCTTTTCCAATGAACTCTTACTGGTGCCACTGAAAAGTGGTACATTGAGCTATCTCGTGGCATCTTCCAAGACTTCAATTCTTTAGCCATGGCATTCCTCGCACATTTTCAGTTACCAGTCTGTTATGAGATCGGGACGCACCTCCTCACTCCATTGAAATAGGACCGAGCTACTCATATCTCGGATCATATTCATGAGTGGCGAAGTCGTCATCGCATGATCAAATTTGAAATTCCTAATCAGCTTCTGACTCATTGGTTCACCACCTCCTTTGTCAATTAGATCGCCAAAGACACAGCTATGGGGGCATGTGTAACCGAGGAACAAGCCATTGCTTATACCCAGTACCTTGATCTTGTGTACTCTAAGTTTGGCACATTATATGATATCTTGCCTTATGCTCCCCGACCTGGAACTTCTAAACCACCAATGACTCCATCCATGGATGGTATTATTGGTTATGTGTCTCAGATTTTTTAGAAGTCTTCTTCTTCAAACTCTGGGAAGTCGAAGTCTGCTTCTTCCCATAATGTTGTTTCTCAGTCCACTTCAAATTCTGGTAAATCCACAGAATTTAATGCCATTCAGGCCAATCCTATGGATAACGCTTCTAAAGGTAAAAAGAAGGGTAAAGGTAAGGCCAAAGCTGATACCCCAAAACAGGATTCTCAGAAGCCTCGTGCTGGCGATGGTTCTCAATGCAAGGTGAAGTACCCTTGTTTGATTTGTGATGATGAGCACTTCACCAAGGACTGTCCTCGACAATCTGAAGTGAGCCGATTGCTCAAAGGCACCCAGGGAACTCCGTTCATTCTTAAAGAACCTTTCCCATCTTAGCAAACTCAGACGGTAGAGAAACCTTATTCCTCTACCCCGTTTGGCTCTCAGGTGATCATGATGAATGGTTTTGCAGCCATTTCTATTGCTACTCAGTTGAAAGATTATACTGGCTCACATCAGGGCACGAGGAAGGAGATTGTTGATGGTCCTCCTCCTCCACCTGTCACTGGCCCTCTTGAAATTGAAAGGCCTAATGCTGAACCTATTGTGCAGCCACCATCCAAAGGTGTACTCCACAAGTCTTCTTATAATCCCAATGCCTGTGCCGCTCACCATTACAATATTGTTGAGGTTTTGGCTCAGGTGCCATCTGTTATGTCCGTGTTAGAAGTACTTCATTGTTGTCTGTCTCAGCGAAGAGCTTTGTTATCTGCCATTGGGGCGATTGATCTTGCCGATACTAGCCTTCTTGCTTTCAATTTAGAGAATTTTGTTCCATGACTTCCACATCATATTACGCTCATTATTCAAGTTGTTATTAATGGTCTCGACATCCATCGAGTAGTTTTGGACGAAGGTGCATCAACCTGTTTCATTTCATCTTCATGTTGGAAAGTTATTGGTTCTCCAGCCCTGAATTCATCTCCAACTGCCCTTGAAGCATTTGATGGAAGAGAATCAAAACCTTTAGGTGTTCTCGCTAGTTTACCGACTGCTTTAAAAGGGAAGACAGTCAATGTCGAGGTAGAAGTCGTTGATGCTAAACTCAATTATAATCTTCTCCTCGGTCGTAGTTGGACTCACACCATGTTATGTGTTCCGTCCACTCCCTTTCGTGTTCTAAAATTTCCACACGAAGGAAATATTATTACTGTTGATCATTTGTCCTTCTTGACCTCTTCTTCTGAGAACAACGTTCCGTATGTGGATCAGATTCCCACTCCCTACGAGAGCATAGGGCCCGGTCTCTTCAAAGATCCTGCCCTCATGGGTATTTTTCCTCTTCCTCCAATAAACACTGTTCAGATCCATATGATCTCTCAGTCTGATGACCCATGGATTATTCCTTCACCTGAAAATATCGATTCCTTCGTAGATTCGATGCCTTTGAGTCCGATTGAGATTGATTATTGTGAACTCATCGCGGCTTCGGAAGCTCCGTCCTCTGATCGTGCTCCTTTGATCATATCTCTTGACATTTATTCTCAATCCCCCTGGCTTGGAAATTTAGATTCACCTTATCCTTTGAAAGAAGTATTTCCCTCTGATGAAGCCATCATGGAAACCATGTCTCTTGACGATCTGTCGTGGGACGACAGTCATCATCGTTCCTTGTTCATGCCTAGTCCCGGGGCCATGTCTACTTGTCTCGAGCATTTTTCATCTCAAGTTCCTTCTCCTCCACTTCAAATGCATGTCATGACACATGACATCTTTACAGAAGGTAACTTGAGTAATATTACACAGATGATGCCTATTGACATTTCCTTTGAACCGGAAATCGTCGAGAACATCCATATCAGGGTCACTTGTTCTTCCGATGAAGTACAAGTTTATACCAGCCTTTTTCGCGAATTTTGTGATGTATTTGCATGATCCTATGAAGAAATGCCTGGCATTGACTTTAGTATAGTGGTGCATGAAATTCCTACTTACCACGGTTCGAAACTTGTTCGCCAGCGTCTTCGTCCGGTGCACCCTAGAAAAGCTGCTGCCATTAAAGGTGAAGTTGAAAAACGTCTCAGAGTTGGTTTCATTTATCCAATTCCTTTGACAGAATGGGTCTCTAATATTGTTCCTGTAGATAAGAAACAGGGAACTATTCGTGTCTGTGTTTATTATCATGATATTAATTGATCTTGTCCTAAGGATAATTATCCTACTCCCTTTATCGATCAAATCATTGATGACTGTGCCGGGAGTGAGATTTTTTCCCTCATGGACGGTTTTTCTGGTTACAATCAAAATAACATTCTCCCGACTGATCAACATGAGACTGCCTTTATATATCCTTGGGGTAATTTCATATATAAAAAGCTCCCTTTTGGCTTAAAGAATGCTGGGGCTACATTTCAACGAGTGATGTCGTATGCATTTCGCGATATTCGTCACATCGTTCAACCTTATCTAAATGACCTTCCTACTCATTCAGCTAAGCGTCTGGACCATCCTGACCATCTTCGTCAGATTTTTCTTCGTTGTCGACGTTACAATATTCGGCTTAATCCGCACAAGTGACTCTTCTGCGTTGATTTTGGTAGAATCTTAGGGTTTATCGTTTCCAAAGACGAAATTCTCCTCGATCCACTCAAGGTTGGGGCTATTATCAATCTCCCCTCTCCCTCCTCATTACATCAGTTGCAGATTTTACAAGGTACGGCTAATTTTCTACGTCGTTTTATACCTAACTATGCAGAAGTGGCTAGAGGATACACACGATTATTAAAGCAGGGCATCCCATTCTGTTGGGATGAGATTGCTCAGAAGTATTTTGAGGCCCTGAAGACGTTTCTTGTCAACGCTCCTCTGTTGCATCCTCCTAACTATAATTGTGATTTTTCCCTTTATTTAGTTGCCGCTTTCAGCACGATTGCCATGGTTTGGGTACAAGACAATGATGACAGTAATGAGCATGTTATCTATTACTTGTCTCGTAACCTTCTCGATCCTGAGACACGTTATGCACACGTCGAGAAGTTAGCGTTAGCTGCGGTTCAAGCAGTTCAGTGTTTTCGTCATTATATTCTTTTGTATATAGTGACTGTGATTTTCGATTGCAACCCCATGACTTATATCTTGTCTCAACAATTGCTGGGGGGCAAATAATCGAAGTGGATTGTCATCCTCCAAGAGTTTGATTTGGAATTTACTGCTGCCAAGTCAAAGAAATCACTCGTATTTGCTGATTTTATTTGTTCCCTTCCTTTAGACTCTCCTCCGTCTCGTTCTGAGGAAGACAGTCCAGACGATACGCTTTTCTTGATTAGCACCCTCAATCCGTGGTACGTTGATATCATCATTTATCTCCAGACTTCTACTTTTAGATCTAAGTTGACGAAGGATGTCTGCCGACGCATCCGTCATCAATCACAACCTTATCGTATAATTGAGGATACACTCTATCGTGTCGGAGTGGATTCCTTTCTCCGTCGATGTTTGACTCTCAAGAAAACTGAGAAAGCCCTAAATGATTGTCACAGTGGCACCTGTGGCGGTCACATGTCTAGTTATGCCACTGCACAAAAGATTCTTCGTGATGGTTATTTCTAGCCTTCTATCTTCAAATACTACATTGTCGCAGTTCGTAAATTTCATGATTGCCAGGTTTATTAATGCAAGATGCATGCGCCACTTGTACCTCTTCATCATGTCATTACTGTTGGTCCCTTTGCGAAGTGGGGCATCGATTTTATGACGTGTAACCCTCACTCGGCCAGGGGGCATGCTTATATTATCATAGCCATGGACTACTTCACCAAATGGGCCGAAGCAATGCCTACACTTGCCACTGATGGTAAGACAGCTCCGCAATTCATATTCAATCACATCATTGCTAGGTTTGGTGTTCCTCAAACCATCGTTACTGATCATGGTTCCATTTTCGGCATTATATGGTGGCAGAGTTGACTTCTAAGTTGGGTCTGCATCACGACATTTCAACGCCATACTATCCTTAGGCCAATGGCCAGGTAGAAGCCATGAAAAAAGTTCTTGTTACCATGCTTCAACATACAATTGGGATCCATAAATCCAATTGGCATCTCAAGTTATTTTTAGCTCTTTGGGAATATCGTACCTTAGTTAAGAGTGCAACCGGATTCACCCCTTTTCAGTTGGTTTACGGTCTGGAAGCTACTCTTCCAATTGAGTGTGAAATACCTTCACTCAGGTTGGTTGTTGAATTACTACCGAACACTTCACCAGAAGAAGAGCGTCTCCTTTACTTAGAAAGGTTGGATGAAACCCATTGATTTGCTGCTCTGGTTATTGAAGCATAGAAAAAGTGGGTCAAAGCTGATTTTGACCAATCAGTTTCCCCTCGTTCTTTCGTTGAAGGAGATCTCGTTCTCCTATACGACCAAGCTCATGATAAGCTCGGGCCAGGAAAATTTCAACCAATGTGGCATGGGCCTTACATTATTAAACGAGTATTGCAGAATGGGGCCTATGAGCTCATTGATTACGAAGGTCATCCTCTAGAACAACCCAGAAATGGGTTGTATCTCAAAAAATATTATGCATGAGTCATTCATGCATGATTTGTGTACATAGGTGTTTTTTTCATTTTTTGTACATGTTTTGATTTGGTGTGCTTTGTGAGCATTTTCCTGCTTATTGGATCTTGCTTATTTGTGCAGATGTCTATTACCCCTTATGTCGGTTTCACGAATGGTACTTCCCGCAGTATCAGGAATTTGTCTTCAGCAGCCTGGGTAATCTATGATCCTACTGGTGAGTTGATAGAACTGCAAGGTATTTATCTAGGACAAATTACAAACAATGTCGCTAAATATAGTGCTATCCTTGAACTATTAACTGAGGCAATCAACCTCGGCATACGCGCATTGCTTGTAAATCTAGATTCACAGCTTGTTGTTCTACAACTCAATGTCTTTATTCAGTCAGAAACCCATACATTCTGAGATTTTATTTACTTATTCGTTTGTTGGAAAGACATTTTTATTTTATCACATATCAACATATTCCTAGACGAATGAATGCATTAACTAATATAGTGGCCAACATTATATTACAAAGACATTTGCATAATTTGTAAAATCATCATCATATGTAAAAGATCCATGTAGAAAAATATATATATATATCGCGTGTTTGCATCAGTGTGCATCATAAATTTAAAAAATATGTGTGTTTTTGTAACATCCTGAGACACCATGTCTCTCAAATATGCAGATGTAAAGCCTAGGTGTCTAATCAGCGTGATTCTCATGGTAGCATGTCACTGCACGTATGAGCTTCCTTAGCAAGCGGTGAATGCGGATTGGCACCCCTACGGTATGTCTCTGGTAGGCACGGGTAACATCATCAAATCGTGCATAGTCTGGGACTCCACATGTGATCCCCTCTAGGTTCCGCACCATCTCCTCCTCCTCGCCTCCCTCGCCATGAGGGTTGAAATCGCGAGGGATTTGCCTCGCTATCGGAGACATGCCTATAGATCTCTCTGGGCCAACATATGCAAATGCATGGATTTAATGTCAGAACATACATAATTAAAAAAATAATAACACTTATGAAAATTAAAAATGATTCTTACCCAAATCTTCATCCCAATCCTCTCCCTTTGGGAGTGGGAGGTCCAGATCACCAGTAAAATCTGTACCAGAGTACGGCCAGTCCTCCACGACTATCAACTGTCGGCGGAGCCAATCGAAAAACTTTGGTCTCCAGGACATTTGTTGACCGCCCCCTGCCCTTGGCATCAAAGCTGCCCTTCGGGCCATCTGTGGTTCCCTCGATGGTGGTGTTGGTACTATGACCTCTTGACGCTGGAAAATTGGTAGTCGTTCCAAGAAGAACGATACCAAGATAGACCCATAACCGAATTGTTTCAATTTGGTCTTCTTGCATTTTGTTAGCTGGCGTTTCATGTTTATTGTCACGGCCTCTTCCCAGTTGTAGATGGTCGGTGTTGTTATCACTCAGATTTTCCTTGAAGTTGTAGGAAAAGGAAAGGGGTCCAAGGTAACCACAAACCAACTTTTAGGTACAGAATCTAGCCAATCTGTACCCAGAGAGGGCTCTCTCTTTAAGTTTTAACTTTTTTTTGAAAGATATTAGGATAGTTATGAAAGTCGAAGGATTTTAATTGTGTTTGTTTGGGTGATGAAATTCAATAGCAAAGGGGTATGATTGAGTAGTTTAGTCCACTGGGCTATTGGAGTCACAGAAAGATGGCTTAACTAGATTAAGTTTCTTAACAAGAGATGGTTTCACAGGGCAAGGTAATCAAATAGGGAACAAT
The DNA here is from genome assembly GCA_034641835.2 of Pinus albicaulis. Taxonomy (NCBI): domain Eukaryota; kingdom Viridiplantae; phylum Streptophyta; class Pinopsida; order Pinales; family Pinaceae; genus Pinus; species Pinus albicaulis. The sequence goes on along the minus strand of CM076581.1, from coordinate 967,874,396 downwards.
TATAGATCTAAGATGAGTGGAATCAACTCGAAATAGGTGAAGGGAAATTAAGAATCCTTCAACATATTCGAAAGAGGGAAACTTGAATGATTATTAATAAATATCAATTAAGATTTCTTTACTAAATAATCAAAATGAATAAACTAGAAAACAGGAGCAACTAAGAATCCACTGTTTAAACTAGTTTAGAAGAAAACATTAAGAATAATAACGATTGAAAAATAGAGTGTACTTAAACACTTTCTAAATTATTCTTTTTCGTTTATTATTCATATATGAAACATAGATGGTAAAATAAACAAGTATAAAACTTAAGAACAAATGAGATAGAAGACTTATTGATTCGTTATCTGACTCAAGAATCCTGTGGAAAGTCCTTTGCTTCAATTCTTTATCCAGCTAGCCATGCAAAAATTTGTCCAACAGCACTTTATTCCAAAATAATCAGTATTACAGCAATGTCTAAGAATCCACCCCTCAATACTCCAATTGAGCGAGTATTTATACAAAGAATTATAAAAAATATCTCCTAACAAAATGAGATATAATCTAGGATGACTCATGGATATATTACAAGAAAATAGAGACAGATGGTCTCGAAGATAAGAGAAAAGATAACTGATGTTGTGTTGTTCCCTTCTTTTAAGAATGTGCTGGAGGCAGGTCCTATGATTTGGCTTGTTGCTGTCCTCTTTAGTAACTCTATGTTGGCTGCTCTATTTTACTGATACTCTTTACCTGTACTGATACACTTTGACCTCTGTTTGATCTCTGTTTATCCTTTTTATCATGACTTACTGTAGTAAATAATCAAAAATTCATGTAGGATTATTTTTACAAAAGTTCTAACATCTCTTCCCACCATTGAGCTTCCGGTATTCTGGTTCTTCGAAGCTTCCTCAGAGTTTCATCAGTCTCTGTATATCTGAAGAAAGTAGGCTGAATTGGGAATAAGTGCTTTATCTCATGCTCGAGATAAAACAAATTTTCCAAATTGTCATGAAGAATTTTTCCTGTAGGCAATGCTGTTGCTGCTGATGAACTAGTTGATGAACTGGCCTGGTTGTCAGCATACTTATTCAATTTCTCAACATAGTTTTCTAGGCTCATTAGTTTATCCTCTGAAAATAAAGGACTTGGCAATCTTTTACTCTGCAAAATATTGAATCTCTTTGTAAAGGCATTGATTTCTTCCTGCATATCAAAGCATCTCCTTTCTAGGTTCTACATCAGAGTTCTTTTATTAAAAACTCTTTTTATCTCCAAAATTGTTCATGTTCTGTCTTGGATACCTAACTCTTCAAGTTGATATCTGTTCTTGGTGTTTAAAAATTGTATGAGCTCATTGGCTTCTTCAGGCATATTTCCTAATTCTTCTCTTGCCTTTTGAACTTCCTCTAGAGCCAATTTAACTAACTCATTTTTCTCATACATTATTTGAATTGATGGCCAGACATCATTTATTGACTGAATGATGTTGGTCCAAAGAATTTATTTGATTTCCTTCAAAGGCTTCTCCAACGTGAGATCCTTCTCTAATGCTTTGACAAATTTTTCTAATCTGTTGACCTCTCTCGTTTTTTCTGCAACACTCATCTTTGAGAGATCATATTTTTGTTCTAAAGTGGCAAATTGTACCTTTTTTCTCTGGAGCTCTATCACTTGGAGTTTCAATTCCTCCATTGACTTTATTAATTCTTCGGTGCTTAAATTGGAAGTGTTGCCCTGTGATAATTCTATTGATTGACCTGTTGTTGTTGTACCTGTAATTACTTCTGTTGTAGATGCTGGAATATTTGCCTGCTTGTCCTTTAATGCCTTTTCAAGTTATTTTTCAGTCTCATTTAGTTGTTCATTTAGTTTCAAGAGCAAATCCATCAATTCTTCTTCAGAGTTTTGTTTTATGATTTCTACAGTTTGTGGATGCCTTGAAGATGGTAGCTTCAGTTGTTTTCTCAAGACTGCAATATCATCATCTTTTTTCTTGATCAAGGCTTCTATACCTTTGACATATTTGGGATTATGACCCAATCCAATAATTATTTCTTCCAAACTCTTTATCATGTTGTCCTTAGCCTGGGAAGAGGATTTTTCAAGATGCAATTGAGCAGTATTATTCTCCAAGGAATCCTGTAATTTTTGGGCCATCATTGATTTATCAGTCAAAGTAGAATAAATCATTTCACCTGTTTGTTTGTGCAACTCAATCTGATCCAAAGGATGAATATCCTTTGCTATGACTTCAAAATTGGTTCTGATATAATCTGCAGCTGTTTGAGGCTGCTGCACTTTAGGTTTAAAAAGACTCATCACCATTTTACCTTGTTGGATGTCACAGGCTGACATCAATCTTTGTTGATTTTTAGGAGCCATCTTCAAATATTGATTATAGACTTGAAGTCTTAATGGATCATTTCTAGCATTTATATTTATAAATGTCCTTTTAATATCCCAGGCATCTTTCACTGGTGGTTTGAAGGAAGATACTTCTGCACTTTGCTGCCTTTGTAGCTCTTTTCTCTATGAATTAGTGGATGTCCCACTGATTGTGCATGTTTGTTGGCTACCTAATTCTTCTCTCCTCTGACTATCAGGGATTTCTTGAACAGATTCTACCTCTAAAAGAGGATTTAATCTTTGTTTTTTGAAATCAAGTTGTTCTGAAGATCCACTGATAGGGGTAGTTGTTTTTGCATTTCTCTTTTTACCTTTTTCTTCATTGAGAGGAGTTTGCAAAATTGAAATTTCTGCCACATTAATCTCAGTAGGAGAAGTCTATATTTGGGCCTGTTCTTTGGAAGTTTCAGGCTGCTCTGTCATTGTGAATTTCTTTTTAACCTGTGTATCAGTCTCCTCTTCCTTCCCTTTAGATGCTACTGTGGTTGATGCACCGATTTCCTGTAAATTTTGCTGAGAGGTTCCAGCAGAAGAAGGACCAATTCCTGGTCTTTTCACCTGTCCAAAAGAGTCTAGGTCAAGTATTTTTTCAAGATCTTTCATAACATTTTCAACACTGGCCTGTTCACTATCTTGTTCTATCAACGTCCCTTCCATCTATTCATCCATATTGGCATATTGTTCAATTTATGGAATTCTATGATGAAGGTATGGTGACAATTTGTTTTTCATCCTCCTATCACAAATAAAGTTGTTTGGTCATAAAGTACCCAATGGAAACTTTTTTGCAATTTGAGATAGTCTTCTAGGATTCTTTCAGCGTCTTTTCCTACATCCCTAGAATTGCAAACAAAAGGACCTAATTGACTCTTAATTCTGAGCTGAGATTTTTTCTTGGCATTGTAAAAATGGACTATATCTGAATTTATCATCTGTCTGAAATATTCTATGGCAAAGAACCTCATTGGGACATATTTTGGTAACTTGAAAGGACATAGCTCACACCCATATATTCTAATTTCTGTATGATTCCGGTATAAGTACCAATGACCTATCCTGTATTGCTTTGAGAGTTGGAGAATTTTCTTGATATCACTATTGACCCTAGGAGGGGAGACTCATGTTAATAAGGTGGTTACAGGGTGCACAAATAGGTCAATGAACTCATTGTAAGAATAAGGAGAATCAGAGGAATTATGGGAGATTGCAGACCAAAAAATTACAGACCTAGGATTTCCTTTGGCATCAAGTTTCATGACATGGAAAGGGAAACTCTCTGATTGATAGTAAAGCATGAGATGGTATATAACAGTGGAATATTTGAACACTCTTTCATCTTCCAATCTCATGAATTTATCATGGATTTTATCAGCAATGTAGGAAGCAAAATCATATTTGACAGCAAGGGGCTGTCCAGGGGTAAAAATTGATAGCAACACTAGGGTCAACTTATCAACATACTCACTAGTGTTGAAACCCATTACAGAAGATATCATATTCAAAATGAGTCTGCCCACATCAGTGAAAAAAGTATATCCATAAGGGGGAGGGCCTTTGGGTTGATGTTCTGGCAACATGAAAGTTTGGCAGAGGCAATTCAGCTCTTCTTGGGATAAATTGGTCGATTTATCAAGTAAATCTCCCATGGAAAGGGGAGTCAGGGCTTGACCAGGCTGAAACTGTAACATTTCATTGATAGACTGAGCAGTTATTGGGAAAAGGACGGTTTGACTCGGGGACATGACTGCTCGTTGATTGGGATCATAATTGGCATGGCAGGAGTGAATTATTTCAGGAAAAATGTGAACTGGGGGTAAAAGATACATCGGAAGATTGCATTCCCACAGTCCAAAAATTTCAGAGCCATTTAAGTAACTATCTCTGCATTGGCAAAAAATTCTGAGAGGATTTTCACTGAGAACAAGGTCTTTCATCTGGAAATCCCTATCTGCTAGAGGCAGATAGTCTAAATCTCTATGAGGGGCATTCAGAGGTGTGACATTCAAATCCACGGGAATTTCCATTTCTGGTTCTTGTGGGTTCAGAAAGGAATTCGTGTTTTGGTGAAAAAATAGGTACAATTACAGGTTTGGGAATACAATTGCAATTTTGGGAATTGAGGAATGAAATAAAGACCAATCTTGAACTCTGTTTCAGTTTTTTCGTGTGGAATTAAAACAAAAACCAGGACTTTGCAGAGTTCAACGGGAATTTGGGTAAATACCTGTTTTCCGGGAAATGAACAGTGACAAAAACAAGTGTTGGCTATGGCGGATGAATTCTGGATTGTTCGACTGCAATTTTCCTCAGCAAGGTGGCGGTTGACAGTCTTTGACAGTTGATTTTGGAATTTTTTGCATGGGACACTGGTCACTGCACGGGATAGTGAAAATGACGCGGGTTCATTTGTTTTATTTGCAAAGTCAAAGGTTGGCAGGTTTTTTTATTTTTTAAGTGGATGACGTCAGCAAGTACGGTTGCTTTGACATGGGAGGTAAGCGGTAAGCGGTATACATCGCATCGCTTTCGGGGACGGGTGGTTTTTAGCGGAGGGCGAGCGATTCCATGCAATACACGACACGTGGCGCGGCACTGTTCAGAAAACTACTTGGCCATCGCACGTTATCGTTTAGACGTGGAGGCGCAGCGATATGGATGACAACCGTAAATTGTGGATTGGTTGATCGAACAGTCGTTGGGAAAGGGAGATGACGGAAGGATAAAGAGCGGGCCCAATGCAATCAAACATAATTTAACCACGTCGGGGGAGATTTGATTGGTGGAGTAGGTTATTAATTAACCATGAGGGTTAATTAATCCCTTTTTATATGACGGGGTGTCGAGTTTTTAATTAATCGGAAATTCAACCAATTCATCACAATTAACATACTTATATGTTTATTTTTCAACCAAAGGGGCGGGATAATAATAATTGGGAATTTTATTAATTAAAATAATACGGGAAAGGGTTGAGTCATATAGGGAATTAAATAATAAAGTTAAAAGTTAATATGAAAATGAATTAAAGCGCTAAGTATAACAACATTGAGTTTATGTAATTAACTTATGCTTGAATGAAAAGGGTTTTTATGAGATATTGTGAAATTTCCCTAAGTAAAATAGGATTTTACTTACGAAAATATTTTTTGTGGAAGTGAATGAATGATTTATAAATGCTTTTAAGTACTTAGGCTTTTTCAATTATTGGTCCGAGGGTCCGGTCCCTCCAAAAGTCAAGGAAATGCCTTGAGCCCCTCCAATTTTCAAATGCCTTAGTACTTAGGGGAAATTAGTGAAATTTTTAGGGAATAATGAGAAGGGAAGTTAATAATTTGACTTTGTTTTGCTTGAAATTCTTCGAGTGTAGTGTCTGCTTTTGCACTTGTGATGAAAGTAAAGATTTAACACATCTAGAGTCATTATCCATCACATGTAATTTTGCAACAACATCTACCTACCCTACCTACTTTACCCTACCATTTTTTCTTCTTTATTAGGGTGCACTTAGACTGGCAAACCCTTATCACACTTTTTTATTTTTCTTTTCTTTTTTTTCTTTCTTCTTCTTCTTCTTTTTTTTTTTTTTTTTTTACATGTAGAAATCTATCTAATTCTAACCTTATTACATCTGAGGGCTCAGATTAAACTGTTGAGCTCCTTTTATTTACTCTAGCTATCTACTTATCTGCCAAGATTAAACAGTTTGGTCAGATTTTATTCTCTATCTCTAAAACATAAAATTGAAAGATGAACTAGCCAAGCTTAAACTGTTTGACTGTTCATAAATTGTGGCATAAGATACAAGTTGCACACAATTTGTTTATTTACATAAGAAAAAAATTAGTGGCATTTAGACTTGCGCACTTTCTTTGGCTTTTCTTTTGGTGGGGTTTATTTTCTTTCACTTTTTTGGCCATTTTTATTTTTTTCACCCTTTGATTTTTCTTTTAGGGTATACCCTCTTTACATTTTTTGAAATTTTTTGATTTTTTTGACAATATGGAAAACCTTTGCAACAAGAAAATGTATGAACATATTACATAGCCCATCAATTCAATCATGATATATGACACCGATTGGTATAGGAGTCTAACACTGGTTCCACTTTGGGATGGCTTTTCCTGGTGAAAAGTCAAGAACAACAGGTCAATTGCCTTCAGAATGATTTTGACTGAACTATGGAATCTTCTTCTGCTTGTTGCTTTATTATATGTATGACTATGATACTTCTGAAGCTTAGGGCCTTCTCCTCGGGCTTCAACTATAGCAAGTTAGTATCCACACAAAACTTATGACATTACAAAGGATATAGTATGTACATGTTAAAAATCAGAGTATCCTAATAAATAGGATCAAAGTAATGTTTCAACATTCGACCATTAACTGGCCCATTTTCAGTTTCTGTACCATCCAATTTTTTCAAAAAATATGTATTGTTTCCTTGTGAAGCATGAATAATATAAGGTCCTTTCCATAGGAAGTCAAACTTCCCATGTTTTCCCTTATCCTCTCTTCTAGAATCCCATCTTAAAACTTTGTTTCCAATTTGAAAATCTTCTGCCTTGGTCCTTTTATCAAATATCTTCTTTATTTTCTCATGCAATACTTGGGATCTCTGATATACTTCCTCTCTGGTCTGCTGTAAATTAATATTCTGATTGATTCTCCTTTGAATATCATTAGGTTCAACCTGAGTTTCTTGAAGTAATTTAATTACAGGGACTCCTAAAGATGAAGGAAATACAGTCTCAATGCCATAGACTAACTCATAAGGACTGGTCCCAATAGATTTTTTAGTGGTGAGTCTGTCTGCCCACAGTGCATTTGTAAGTTTCTTGTGCCAATTTTTCTTATTTTCCTCCAATAATTTCTTAATAATATTGATGAGACTCTTGTTGGAGGACTCAGCTAGTCCATTACCTTGAGGGTAATAGGCTGTGGAATGGCTTAAGGTGATATGGTATTTATTACAGAAACTTATCATCTTCTTAGATTTGAAGGCAGCAGCATTATCAATTATGATTTTCTCAGGACAGCCAAATCTTGATAATATATTGGTTTCTAGGAATCCTATGATCACAGTATCATTGGCTTTTCTGGAAGGAATTTCTTCTATCCAATTGGTGAAATAGTCCGTGGCAGTAAGGATCCATTTGTGTTGGCCAGAATAAGGAGGATGGATTTCTCCAATGAAATCCAGGCCCCATTGTTGGAAAGGTTTTTCAGTGGAAATTGGTTTCAAGGGTAAGGGTAATAGTTTTCTCTTGCCTTCAAAATTTTGACATTTATGGCAAGCAATGACAAATTTCTTTACATCAGAGAACAAGGTTGGCCAATAAAATCCAGCCCTTAGGATCTTATCTGCAGTAGATTTCCAATAAAGGTGTCCACCATAGTCTCCTGCATGAAATTCATGGAGAACCTTATCAGCTTCATCTTTTAACAAACAATTCAATAGAATACCTTCATGATTTTTCCAAAAAAGAACATTATCTAAAATACAAAACTTTGAAGATGACATCTTTAAAAACCTTTTCTTTGTTCTGGATAACCCTGGAGGAGCTTGCAGGTTTAACAATACATAAATTATATCAGCATACCAAGGTGAATCTAAGAAGGCCTGGCTGATTTGTGGAGTCGCCATCTCCTGATCGTCATCCAATTAATTAATATCCAGGGCTTGACAATTTGTTTTTGTCATAAGTTGAGCCAATCCCTGTCCCTTTATAAGCTTTCTAGGTTTTATTTCAATATCATACTCTAATATGGTAGCAATCCATTTACCTCTTTTGCCCTCAATTCCATCCTGAGTTAAGATGTCTTTGACAACAACACTTGGTACATAGGCTATCACATGGGAATACAGTATGTAGATTCTAAAATCTTTAATGGCTTTTACAAGTGTAAAAGCTTGTTTTTCCATGATGTTGTATTTTAATGATGCATCACTTAGTGCTTTACTAAAAAAGGCTATAGGTTTTTCACATCCTTGATCATCCTTTAGCAATAAAACAGCTGCTACAGTATGTTCTGATGCAAACGAAAATATTATGAAGTCTCTATCAAATTGTGGACTGGTAAGAACTGGTGTTTTGGTCAAAGCCATTTTGATTTCTTCAAATGCTTGTTTGGCTTCTACTATCCATTTAATACTTGAATTCTTTCTTAGCATGTTATTAAGCAAACTAATTAGTTCAGCTAAACTTGATATGAATCTTCTCAAAAAATTGATTTTTCCTAGAAAAGCTTGAAGTTCTTTGACATTTCTGGGGTGAGGTATCTGCAATATAGCTTCTATTCTAGCAGGATCAATTCTAATACCATCTTTGGAGATGATATGGCCCAAAAGTTTACCTTCTTCAAGACCAAACAAGGAATTTTTTGGATTCAAAGAGATACCATATTTTCTGCATTTTATGAATACTTGTCTAAGATGATCCAAATGTTGTTGATCTGATTTAGAGAAAATAGTTAAATCATCCAGATATATGACAAGAAAATCATGAATTTCTTTTGCAAATGCGATGTCCATTTCTCTTTGGAAGGTTGCTCCTGTATTTTTAAGTCCAAATGGCATTTTAACATAATTGAATGTGCCCCATGGTGTTGTAAAAGCTGTTTGTTCCTAATCATCAGGATGAACCAGAATCTGGTTGTATCCTGAGAATCCATCTAGAAGAGAAATCCTAGAAGCACCTACTACCTTTTGTAAAATGTGATCCATTTTGGGCAAAAGGTAATTATCCTTCAAAGAAACCTTATTTACATTTCTTAAATCAACACATGATCTGATCTCTCCAGTTTTCTTCCTAGTAGGGACTAAATTAGACACCCACTCTGAAAACCTAATGGGAGCAATTATCCATGCTTCATACATTCGTTTGATTTCTTTTTCAATTAAGGGCAGTAATACAAGGTTAATTCTTCTGAGTTTCTGTATAAATGGTTTCTGATCTTCTTTCAGAGGTATTGTATGCTGAATAATAGAGGTATCATATGATTTCAAATCTTCATAACTCCAGGCAAAGACATCCTAGAATTCTCTTATTAGTTCAACATATTTTAGTTTTTTATCAGGAGACAAAGATTTAGATAACTTTATCATTTTAGGATTTTCTTCAGTTCCCAAATTATATTCTTCAATATCTGCTTTCAATGGTTCCATTTTGGGCTTCTTTGGAATATCGTTAGAATCGAAAAGATCTTCCAGAGGAGTTAATCCTTTAGGCAAATGATTGTCTTTTAAATTAATGATCTCAAATTCTTCTTCTATAATCTCATCAATCTCCATTTGTTTGAGGTCCTGCATTTCTTTTTTGGTGAACTTTGTTGGATGAAGGATTTGAATTGCACTTTCTTCTGAAATGTCTGTTTCTTGTTCATTTATTTGATCAGATTCAACGACTATATCTTCATCTATTTTACTATTAGAAAATTCATTCTCTAAAGTCAAGAAATTGTTAATCTACTCATCACTTGCAAACACTTGCCAGTTCTTAAAATTGTTAGGTATGGCTAGTCTGTGTCTAATCTCAGCTGTGAACTGATGATTAGGTTCAAATGGTAATTTACAGGTACTGGCAAACATTGCTAAACTGTGGGCATACAAATTCTGTTTTCTGGGGATTTTCTAAAGCTGAGTTGGTAGAAAAGTATTGAGAATCTCTACAATTGTTCCTCTATATTCTCTCAGTCTTGGATCATTTGTCAAGAAGTGTCCTTTGTGTTAGCCACCTATAATATTTTGTTATACCAAAAGGTGGATAAATTTATTTTGAGCCTTCAAGGAACAAATTTCATTGCTAAAAATTGTTGGCTCTTGAAGGCTCTATAAGGCCTCCTGCCTTTTTCCTCTGTCCAGATCCTACATTGTTGTTTAAATCCTAAAAAGCCTCTGAAATCCTTCAAAAATCCCAAGATTAAATACTGCTGCAGAACCCCTTGTTCCCCTTCCTTTTCTTCCACACTAACCCCATTTTCTATTCTCCATTTCCCATGAAAAACCCACAATTTCATTTTTCTCCCTTTCCATTTCATTAAAATCCCTTTTATAAGGTTAAGAACCCACTTTTTAACCTTACCGAAACCTTCATTTCCTTCAAAAACCATTAAAATGCATGTTTTTATGTATAGGACTTAAGCCCCTCGAGCTTAAGCCCCTAACCCTTTTTCATCCATATACCCACACCCTGGAACCGAGTTCTAAACCCTTTGGCGCTTATCGCAAAGCCGCAAATCACAAAAATCCAAATTGCAGTTTTATTTTAAAGTGTTCATCGCAAAAATCTGCGCTGTGATCCATCGCAAAATCGCGATCGCAGAAAATACGATGGGTTGATTGAAAGACCATCATAAAATTGAAATTTTGTGCTGCGATAAGCCCCTTCCCTATATAACGCCTCGGTCATATGTTCCTCCATGCGCCCAACGGCCCCGCAATCGGGCGCCCATCGCATATCGCAATATCGCATTTTCTCTCCGTCGCATAATCCACCATCGCATTTTTAACTTTTGCGATTTGTGATCGATCTCGCCGGGCCCACCATATGATCCCCTCGCCATTCATATAAAATACGCCTTCCCCTTTGTAAAGCTGAAAAAATGTCATTTTTGTGGTTTACAAAGGTTTTGCCCATTACATCCCGCCGCTGCATCTCCGCCGTCGATCTACACCCCCGCTCCATGATCCAACGACCCTGCTTCCTCCGCACAACCTCCAATGCAGTTTAACCTATAAACGCAGGATTTCATAACTTTCGTTTGTATTTTGCAGGGTTTAACGTTTTTCGTTATATTCAGAAGGAAATTAGAAAGATGAGGGTGACGATCCTCCCTCTTTTGATTTGTCAAAGGAAATCGGCCACAGGGTGCAAATTCATGTTTTCATCAGTGTTTCATGAGGCATTGATGCCATATAACCCTGCGCAGCCCTGTGTAGCAGCGAAGCACCAAGAATCCGGCACAGTGAAAGAGTATCAGCTGTAGAAGACCAGAAAGGTGTCAGCACAGAGGATTGAAGACAGTTTTTATGGGGATTACGGCTAAGACAGTTATCAAAAGCCTAATCCCCAATCTAAAACACAGTCTGCAGAATACCTAAAGTGTTTTAGTGACAGCAAACCCTCCACCGCCACAAAAAGGAGGCAAATTGATTCCTCAGCTACCACAGAGCCACCTGTTGCCTCAAACCTTTCAAAGCAGAGGCCGAAGTTATTGAAGAAAATCAGATATTCACCTCCAGCACAGCTAGGGAGTTACTTTTGCAAGGAAATCAATGCAGAAATATCTGCAAAGTTACTCCACACGGCGCACAAAGCCTCAAAGTCAAATAAGGCTCCCACCGAGCTTTAATATTCATTGTAAAATGGTTAATACAGAGAACCACCTGTAAACTTCTTCATCGAGCCCCTCAAAGGGCCAAGAAGTCTTGAATCTGTATTAATTACTTTAAGCAGATATTTTATCAGATCTCACCTCCTCATTCTTCTATAAATACTTTTGTAGAAAATGAGAAGTTGTTGGTTGCAGAACTTTGAAATACACTTGAGCTGGAGACTTCTATTTGTACATAGTGTTCGTTGGCCCTTGAAGCTCTGTTTGTACTAGAATAGTTAGGTTGAATAGTGAAGATGATTGTTGAACTGAAACATTGGACCTAAAGATTGTAACTGGTTTGACATCAATATAAAAGTTGTTTCTTGGGATCCTGGTCTATATCACCGGTGAAGTGCTTCTTTCTTTGTTAAATTGTTTTCCTTCTATGTATGCCATATTGTTCATATTCCTCTGTAAAGAACATTTTAAACAGGGTTAGGATCTACTGTATATCAGTAACCTTCTATGGCTGAGAAATATTTATCTTAATGTTTTCCTCAATCTTGTTTATTTAAGAATGATTCAATACTGTTTAAACAGTTAGGAACGTTGGCGTTCCTTCATCCTTCTGTTTGCTTAAACATTGTTCTTGAATGTGATTTCCATTATTTTCTATTAAAGTTAGACTAGAGAAGATATGGTTTGCCCTGATTCCTAGATTCTTTTCTCCAAAGGCAGATTCTGAAAGTTTCCCTTGGTGTTGACTGAAAGCAGACTAGGTTTAAAAGTACTTTATCTGATCTTAAGTCACACTCTGTTTTTCTTATGTGTTTTCATACTTTCTGAAGGTAATTATGTGGATTACTGGATTTTTTGTCAATTAAGTTGCTTGAATACAGACTTGCCCAAGGAGTCAATGGTTAGCCCTGCACTTGGTTGGTTTTAAACAGTTACTTAAGAGGTTTTTCTTGTTTGGACTAACTATAAATCCTTTGAGAAATTATTATCATTTTCCACCCCTCCAACACTTTAATGTTTCCATTCCATCATTTTAATCTCAATAATCTTGTGGTATAGATGACTTGCCCCTTGGATCACACTTGATGTTGTTGCTCAATTAAAGCCCAGATATGACTCCATAGCCCAATGGACTAAAAACCAGCGTTATATCTATCTTTTTAGCTTAGTTGTTCTATCCACTTGCAACTTCTCACTTTTGAAACTTTTGCACTTAGGACTTTCCCCTCAAGTAACACTTCATGCTCAACCATCCAAAACAAAACAAAACCCTTGGCCTTCATAACTAGCCTAATATCATTACCTTAAGCTTTTCAAAGACAATATCCATCTTTGTACATATTGGAGAGATCCCTCTCCGGATTCAGGAGGGCTAGATCCTAGAATCCCAAAGTTGGTTGAAACGATGTTTTTCCTGTAATTGGACTCTGCCAATCTTGCTAATAAATTACAGAGACCTAACATTTCTGGCGACTCCGCTAGGGATCTGTGGGTTTTTAATACCTTTTAGAGACCTCGGAAAACCCTTGATTCAAGAAAACTTTGTGAGTAAAAAGCAGCCTTTTCAAGCACTACCACAAAAATGGTAATCATGATGAAACTTGTTTGAATCAGTGACAATCTGGGTCAACCCTAGGATTCTCATAAGACTTTATCTAACCTTGAAAAATCAGCTAGCTTAGCCATAAGAGTAGACTGCCTTTGTCTCATAACCGTAGCTAATTTTTGAAACAGAGTTAGGGTATTCTTAAAAACCACACTACTAAAAACAACTCAGGAAAACCTAAAAGTTTTTCAGATTGGTATTCAATAAACATGGTGGTGGACCATAAAACCTTTTACCTCCAAAGGAGCTAAAAACATCCACTTGGCGACTCCACAATCCTTAACAGACCTTAAGACTCCACTGGGAAGAACCCTTATCATTATAATATCAGTCAAACTCAGTTAGAGGACTGTAGGATTAAATTTGTGAAAACAGATTAGTTGACCTCTTAAAGATTGTCATATCTGGTTGAACTCGTCTTGTTTGTTCGGGTCTAAAAACACAGCATAGTGGCTTCTAGAAAGATTCAAACTAGAGCCCATCCTGACCCTAACCCACCTGAGATAGTTGATGACCCAGAAAGCATCCTTTGGAAGTCTCCTAGGATTAAATTATCAACTGTTTCAGATCACCCTTGAGAGTTAATTCAGTCCCTGAAAATCTTTCGGCTCTACAACAATCATAAGTTGACTTAGTAAATCCATTCAGGACTAGGTCATTTGATGATATAATTCGGATAGACTCTGAGTCTTCACTTTCATCCCCAGAAACAAGTGAACATCTTGGTAGCAGGGAAACAACACCTCCTGATTTACATTTCCTTCACAATCTAGGTGTCTCTCATCCAAGATCAGCTCAACAGTCTATTCCTGGCCCATCCACATCTGCTCACCCTACATCCACTGTTCAAACCACCCCACTTCAGCCCACTCCACCTCTTGTAAATCCACCCCCACCACCTATCATGGCAGCATGGTATGCTCCCTTAGTCCTTCCTGTACCATTAGTCAATCTTCCACAGGACTATCAGTCCAAAACTCCATTATATGATGCTAGCAATACTACAACAGCATCACAACATGTGGACAAGATGAATGACCACTTTGACAAAAATGAAATTGATGATGATTCTGTCAAACTCAGATTATTTGCTCAAAGCTTAGGGGGAGAAGTAAGAAAATGGTTTAAAGGATTAGCCCCCCATAGTATAAATTATCTCCAAGGCTTCCATCAAACATTCTTAAACAAATGGGAAGTGAGGAAGAATCCTCTCCAAGTCCTTGCTGACTATAACAATCTCCACAGGAATCCAGGGGAAAGTGTACAAGCTTATTGCACTAGATTTAACAGTGTGTACAATGCACTCTCCCCTGAATTAAAACCTCCACAAGGTTCAGCTTTAAACAAGTTTCCTGAAGGCTTTGACGCTGATATGACCTATTCACTAAGAGAAAGAGATTTCGCAACTCTTGAAGACATGCAAAGGGGTGCTCTTTCTGTGGAAGTAAACTTGATGGAGAAGAGAGCAAGGATGAGAGCTGAAAAGAGGGTATCTTTTAGAGAGGAGTCCACACCTTCTACTTCCAACTCAAAGATGGAAAGGATGATGGAGGAGATGATGAAAGAGATGAGCATAATTAAAAGAGCACAAGCAAGTCAAAATCAAACTGCTCCTCAAAACAGAAACCAAAACCAGAATCAGAATGTTAGAAGGAACCAACCTCCAAACAGACCTAGGGAAGATGATCAACAGATCACTCCTCCCTTTCATCAGAACTATATAAGTGAGGTTGAGGAAACAAACGAAATAACAGAGGAAGGTGCTATCAACATGCTGGAGGTCGATGATGATGATTTTGAGATTCATTATGATAAAAAACAAGGTCTATATACACCATATGATGACAAAAGAGATGATGATGAAAATCATTATCAAGACATGGAAAATGTCATCATAGAAACTCAAAGGGAATATGACCTTAGAAGCAAGACTAATCAACAAGCCCCCAACACCAAAACCTCTGACAAATATTCACAAAACAGCACGTCAACCAAGCCTAAAACGGTCAAACACAAGGAAAAAACGGTGGCCGTAAATTCTGATAAAGGTAAAGAGAAAAGCACTCAAAACACTGAAAAACAGAGTGCAGACTCCAGCAGTACTAACACTTCAGCTAGTACTCCTATTACAACAATTATGTCAAGTGTAAATAAAACAAATCAGCAAGTTGTTGTTGTTGATGAAGTGACAGCTAACAAGGATGAAACCAGCACTTCAAAGAATCAAATTCCTTTCAGCCTGGAACAGGAAATTTCTAAGATTAAAATCTTTGTTCCCTTAACCAAGTTAGCTGCCCAACACATATATAGAACTCAAATTTTGAAGGCTTTGAATATAGAGGAAAATGGAGATACAGTCAATCT
This sequence comes from Pinus albicaulis, assembly GCA_034641835.2. Lineage (NCBI taxonomy): Eukaryota > Viridiplantae > Streptophyta > Pinopsida > Pinales > Pinaceae > Pinus > Pinus albicaulis. The sequence continues at coordinate 967,858,696 of CM076581.1, read as the reverse complement.
TAGTGATGACCAGCCCGAGCTTATTTTTGGTCCAAAGATTGAAGGTAGATACCAAGAGGGACCTGTTCCCCCTTTCTACATGAGTTTAAATGTTCATGACAAAATTTTGCACAACGCTATTCATGATTCTAGGGCTTCTCATAATTTAATGCCTAAAGCTGTGATGGAGAGCCTTGGTTTAGAGATCACCAGACCTTACAAGGACCTATACTCCTTTGACTCCAGTAGAGTAAAATGTTTAGGACTAATCAAATATCTCTGTGTTAACTTAGCCCAGATTCCAGCCAAATGCTTACTCATGGATATTGTTGTGGCTGATGTACCCCCGAAATATGGAATGCTTTTATCAAGATCTTGGGGGCCTAAGTTGCAGGGAACCATGCAAATGGACATGACCTATGCGACTATCCGTGTTTTCAATCAAACTAGAAGACTTTACAGGGAGTCCCAGATGCAGTACACAGTCACAAGCCAAGACAGACCACAAAACTCTCCTATCTATTATGTCAATACAGGCCTTGATTCTTTTATCATGTTTAACGATGAAGCACTTAGTGAACAAATCGCGTTATCAGGATTATTGGCCGATAGAGAGGAGGAGGTAAATACCACGCAACTGTCAAAATAGTTTGCTGAACCTTTAAACAACAGCAAACCAAATATGGGTCTTGAGCTACAAGTCGTACGTCCTTCGCTTTTAAACCTTGACACTCAAAAAAGCGTTATTCTGCTTGACGAAAAGTCCGAAGAGTCAAAACAAATTCAATCAGGCGCCGCTAATCACGAAAAATCAAAAGGCACGATAGTTGAAGAGGACAGTAAACGTGATGAAACCAAGACCAGTCCTCTGTGGAGTATGTATTTTGATGGGTCATGCACTAGAAATAATGCTGGTGCAGGTGTTTGGATCACTAACACTGAAAAAAACCACACATAATGCATTTCATGCAAATTAAACTTTCAGTGTTCAAATAACATAGCAGAATATGAATCCCTTCTCTTAGGCTTGCATCTCTTGAAGAAGTTAGGAGCCAGAAGAATTAACGTGTATGGGGATTCTGAGTTAATCATTAGGCAAGTCAATGGGGAGTATAATGCAAATCATCCTAGACTTAGAGCCTATCGAAATGATTTCATGGACCTTTTGACAACATTTGAGGAGTCAAACCTGAGTTTCATCCCAAGGAAAAAGAACATTGCGGCCCACAATTTATCTTTTGCGGCCAGGACATGTCTAACGCCATATGAGACTGGAGACAACACAACTCTGATAAAATTTAGACCAGCAGTGCCTGATAACGAAAAATATTGGCAAGTGTTTGACAATGACAAACAAATAGAAGACTTCATGCAATTCAAAAATGAATTTGAACTACATAGTTCGGACTCAGATTATGATACAGCCTGCAGTGAAGAAAACTTTCTTGGTAAAGAAGAATCGTCTCCTGAACCTGTCAATATTAACCTACTGTCTAGCAAACTCAGTAACAAAACAAAATTAAGTGCAGAATCAGAAACAGAAGAATTGGAAACTCTGCACTCTAAAGACGAAGGTTTGCCTAGAGGTCTGACCCCTTTAGAAGAGTTGTTCGATTTTAACGATGTGGCAAATAAGCCAAAACTGGAGCCTGTAGAGACTGAAGTGGAAGAATGCAATATTGGCAGTAAAGAGAAACCGAAAATGATCAAACTGTCCAAAACTTTGCCAGCTCACATTAAACTCAAATACATAGAGCTGTTCAAAGAATTTTCTGATGTTTTTGCATGGAGTTACAAAGATCTTAAATCCTATGACACTGAAATAATAAAACACAAAATCCCTCTTAAAGAAAACCAAAAACCATTCAAACAGAAACTGCGCAGAATAAACCCTGTCCAGTTGCCGTTGGTTCAGAAGGAGATCATGAAAATGTATGATGCTGGTATTATTGTCCCTGTTAGATATTCTGAATGGGTATCTAATCTGGTGTCTGTTAGGAAGAAAACTGGAGAAATCGGGCTTTGTATAGACTTTAGGGACTTAAACAAAGTTTCATTAAAAGACAACTACCCTTTACCAAAGATGGATCACATTCTACAAAGGGTGGTAGGGTCTAGAAGAATTTCTTTGCTAGATGGCTATTCGGGGTACAATCAGATCTTGGTTTACCCTGCTGATCAATTAAAGACAGCCTTAAATACACCATGGGGCTCTTTCATATATGTGAAAATGCCTTTTGGTCTAATGAATGCTGGAGCAACCTTTCAGAGAGCCATGGACATAGCATTCTCAAAAGAATTGGGCTTCTTCATCATTATCTATCTTGACGATGTAACTGTGTTTTCAAAAACAGATGAGGAACACTTAGAACATTTGAGGAAAGTTTTCGAGAAGTGTAGAAAGTTTGGGATATATTTAAACCCTAAGAAAACTTTATTTGGTCTCCAAGAAGGTAAACTTCTTGGGCACATTATTTCTGAGGAGGGTATTAAGATTGATCCCAAGAGGATTGAGGCCATATTGCAAATCTCTCATCCTCGAAACATCAAAGAGTTGCAGTCTTTCATTGGGAAGATTAACTTTTTGAGAAGGTTCATCCCTAACTTGGCTGAGCTCCTTAGGAATATCACAAACATGTTGAAGAAGGAGCAAGGGATAAAATGGACCTTGGAAGCAAAGACATCCTTTGAGCTGGTGAAACAAGCATTAACCAAAACACCGATTCTCATAAGCCTTGATTTTTCAAAATATTTGTATATCTTCTCATTTGCATCAGAACATACCATAGTTGTTGTCCTTTTACAGAAAAATTCACAAGGACAAGAGCAGCCTATTGCATTCTTTAGCAAGGCATTGAGGGATGCCCCTTTGAAGTATAACATTATGGAAAAGCAAGATTTTTCCTTGGTAAAAGCTTTGAAGGACTTCAGGGTATACATCCTTCACTCACACATTATCGCCTTTGTCCCAAATTCAGTTGTTAAAGACATTCTAACCCAGGATCCGGATGGTAAGAGAGGTAAGTGGATTGCTGTTATTCTTGAAAATGATTTAGAGATAAAACCCACTAAGCTCATCAAAGGCCAAGGTCTAGCTAAATTAATGGCCGAATCAAATTGTGAAGTTCTTGATATTAATATGATTAATGCTTTGGATGACCAAGAAGAATTCTCATCTCCCATTATTGAAGACCATTTTGTGAATTCCCCTTGGTATACTGATATTATTTATGCTTTTCTTAATCTAAATACACCTCCTGGTTTATCAAAAACAAAGGCAATATTCCTAAAGTTAAAGGCTGTAAACTATTGCATTATTGCTGAATGTCTTTATTGGAAAAATGCAAGTGGTATATTGCTTAAATGTTTGCCTGAGTTTGATGCAGAGAAGATTAAACAGGAGTTCCATGAAGGAGAGTGTGGAGGTCATTTGTACTGGAAGTCAACAGCCAACAAGATCTTGAGGGCTGGTTTCTATTGGCCTACTCTTTTTCATGATGTACACAAAGTAACCACTACTTGCCATAAATGCCAATTGTTCGAAGGCAAGAGAAAATTGTTACCCCTTCCTCTGCATCCAATCATTGTCGAAGCCCCTTTTCAACAGTGGGGTCTTGACTTCATAGGATAAATCCATCCACCATCTTCTGCCCAGCATAGATGGATTCTCACTGCCACAGACTATTTCACTAAGTGGATAGAAGCCATCCCTTGTAGGCAGGCCAATGATTCAGTTATCATAAAATTCATGGAGACTAACATTCTCTCCAGATTTGGTTGTCCTACCAAGATCATCACTGATAATGCAGCAGCATTTGGATCTAAGAGAATGGTTGAATTCTGTCACAAATATCAGATAGCATTGGGGCATTCCACAGCCTATTACCCCCAAGGTAATGGACTTGCAGAATCTTCCAACAAAAGCTTAGTGAACATAATCAAGAAACTGTTGGAGGATAACAAAAAGTCTTGGCACACAAAGCTGATTCATGCACTTTGGGCTGATAGATTAACTTTGAAGAAATCTATTGGTATGTCACCCTTTCAGCTTGTGTATGGTACAGATGCAATTTTTCCCAATAGTCTTGGTGTACCAGTTATGAAGTTAATTCAAGAGTTGCAGACTGGAGAGAATGACATGACCAGAAGAATAAATCAAACCATTCATCTTCAGCAAACCAGAGAGGAAGTGTATAACAAAGCATTGCAGAAGCAAGATAGTATCAAGAAGATCTTTGACAGAAGAACAAAGGCCAACAATTTCAAGATTAGGGACAAAGTTTTAAAGTGGGACTCAAGGACGGAAGATAAGGGAAAGCATGGAAAATTTGATCATCTATGGCTTGGTCCTTACTCTATTCATTCAGTTGCTGGAAACAATGCATTTTTCTTACAAGAACTGGATGGAACAGAATTGCTTGGGTGTCCTGTCAATGGCAGGATGCTCAAGCATTACTTCTCTTGATTCATGATATGTTTTAAAGCCTTCCTTTTTCTTTTTCCATTATAAATATTTCATCCACCATTGCATTCAAGTTGTAAAAAATCAAAAAATACAAAAACAAAGAAAATGAAAAGAGGGCAGAAGGAAAACAAGAAAGGCACAGCCCCATGCCAAAAAGATAAATAAATCTGAAAGTGTGCAAGCTCAAATGCCACTCCTCAAAAACACACTTCTAGTTAGTCAAACTGTTTAATCTTGACTAATTAGCTTTAAATTTTTCTGCTGTAGGGTAGTGAATTCGATTTGCCAAACTGTTCAATCTTGGCTTATCAGTAGATAGATTAGGATAGAAATGAAGGTTCAAACAAACTCAAAATCTGAACCAAAGTTTCCAAAGAGAGATGACTCAAAACCGTTTTTATTTTCTAAGTCATAAAGAGAGAAAAATGGGTTCTAATTTGCCCAAAATCTGAATCAGATGTCAAGGAAGAGACAGCTCAAATAGGAGCAAAAACAGAGCTGTGAAGAAAAGAGAAGGCCATGATGAGAAACTTTCAGATCTTAAGCCTTCCATTTTGATTTTTAATTTTCTGCAAATAATAATCTATGTGCAGCTTGTTTTTATGCCATAGATCACAGCAAGTTAAACAGCTTAATCTTAACTTGACTGTTTTTAAATTTTTCTCTTAGAATTTAGAGAATGAAAGTTTGTTGGACAGTTTAATCCCAACAGACAGTAGATTAGGTAGAGAAATATCTGAGCTCAATTGTTTAATCTGAGTTCAGGGAGAAATAAGGAGTAGAAATAGATTAGATTTCCTGCTTTCAAAAAGAATAAAATGTTGTGAATAGAGTTTGCCAATCCAAGTGCACTCTAATGAAGAAAAAATGCTAGATCAGTAGGATTCAGTAGGTAGAAAGTTTGTATTGATGAAGGACCATTGTTTTCATGGCTGTTAAATTGTTTCTCAAAGCAAGATCATCCAGCAAAAGAAGGGCAGCCCAATGGATAAGGCACAGGTCAGCCTCCCAGAAAAAAACAAGTCTGAATTCTTGATGCCTTCAAGAAGGCACCATCCCCAAGTGGAGCCACTGTTAGCCACCTATAATATTTTGTTATACCAAAAGGTGGATAAATTTATTTTGAGCCTTCAAGGAACAAATTTCATTGCTAAAAATTGTTGGCTCTTGAAGTCTCTATAAGGCCTCCTGCCTTTTTCCTCTGTCCAGATCCTACATTGCTGTTTACATCCTAAAAAGCCTCTGAAATCCTTCAAAAATCCCAAGATTAAATACTGCTGCAGAACCCCTTGTTCCCCTTCCTTTTCTTCCACACTAACCCCATTTTCTATTCTCCATTTCCCATGAAAAACCCACAATTTCATTTTTCTCCCTTTCCATTTCATTAAAATCCCTTTTATAAGGTTAAGAACCCACTTTTTAACCTTACCGAAACCTTCATTTCCTTCAAAAACCATGAAAATACATGTTTTTATGTATAGGACTTAAGCCCCTCGAGCTTAAGCCCCTAACCCTTTTTCATCCATATACCCACACCCTGGAACCGAGTTCTAAACCCTTTGGCGCTTATCGCAAAGCCGCAAATCGCAGAAATCCAAATTGCAGTTTTATTTTAAAGTGTTCATCGCAAAAATCTATGTTGTGATCCATCGCAAAATCGTGATCGCAGAAAATACGATGGGTTGATTGAAAGACCATCGTAAAATTGAAATTTTGCGCTGTGATAAGCCCCTTCCCTATATAACGCCTCGGTCATATGTTCCTCCATGCGCCCAACGGCCCCGCAATCGGGCGCCCATCGCATATCGCAATATCGCATTTTCTCTCCGTCGCATAATCCGCCATCGCATTTTTAACTTTTGCGATTTGCGATCGATCTCGCCGGGCCCACCATATGATCCCCTCGCCATTCATATAAAATACGCCTTCCCCTTTGTAAAGCTGAAAAATGTCATTTTTTGTGGTTTACAAAGGTTTTGCCCATTACATCCCGTCGCTGCATCTCCGCCGTCAATCTGCACCCCCGCTCCATGATCCAACGACCCTGCTTCCTCCGCACAACCTCCAATGCAGTTTAACCTATAAACACAGGATTTCATAACTTTCGTTTGTATTTTGCAGGGTTTAACGTTTTCCGCTATATTCAGAAGGAAATTAGAAAGATGAGGGTGACGATCCTCCCTCTTTTGATTTGTCAAAGGAAATCGGCCACAGGGTGAAAATTCATGTTTTCATCAGTGTTTCATGAGGCATTGATGCCATATAACCCTGCGCAGCCCTGTGTAGCAGCGAAGCACCAAGAATCCGGCACAGTGAAAGAGTATCAGCTGTAGAAGACCAGAAAGGTGTCAGCACAGAGGATTGAAGACAGTTTTTATGGGGATTACGGCTAAGACAGTTATCAAAAGCCTAATCCCCAATCTAAAACACAGTCTGCAGAATACCTAAAGTGTTTTAGTGACAGCAAACCCTCCACTGCCACAAAAAGGAGGCAAATTGATTCCTCAGCTACCACAGAGCTACCTGTTGCCTCAAACATTTCAAAGCAGAGGCCGAAGTTATTGAAGAAAATCAGATATTCGCCTCCAGCACAGCTAGGGAGTTACTTTTGCAAGGAAATCAATGCAGAAATATCTGCAGAGTTACTCCACACGGCGCACAAAGCCTCAAAGTTAAATAAGGCTCCCACTGAGCTTTAATATTCATTGTAAAATGGTTAATACAGAGAACCACCTGTATACTTCTTCATCGAGCCCCTCAAAGGGCCAAGAAGTCTTGAATCTGTATTAATTACTTTAAGCAGATCTTTTATCAGATCTCACCTCCTCATTCTTCTATAAATACTTCTGTAGAAAATGAGAAATTGTTGGTTGCAGAACTTTGAAATACACTTGAGCTGGAGACTTCTATTTGTACATAGTGTTCACTGGCCCTTGAAGCTCTGTTTATGCTAGAATAGTTAGGTTGAATAGTGAAGATGATTGCTGAACTGAAACATTGGACCTAAAGATTGTAACTAGTTTGACATCAATATAAAAGTTGTTTCTTGGGATCCTGGTCTATATCACCGGTGAAGTGCTTCTTTCTTTGTTAAATTGTTTTCCTTCTATGTATGCCATATTGTTCATATTCCTCTGTAAAGAACAGTTTAAACAAGGTTAGGATCTACTGTATATCAGTAACCTTCTCTGGCTGAGAAATCTTTATCTTAATGTTTTCCTCAAGCTTGTTTATTTAAGAATGATTCAATACTGTTTAAACAGTTAGGAACGTTGGCTTTCCTTCGTCCTTCTGTTTTCTTAAACATTGTTCTTGAATGTGATTTCCATTATTTTCTATTAAAGTTAGACTAGAGAAGATATGGTTTGCCCTGATTCCTAGATTCTTTTCTCCAAAGGCAGATTCTGAAAGTTTCCCTTGGTGTCGACTAAAAGCAGACTAGGTTTAAAAGTACTTTATCTGATCTTAAGTCACACTCTGTTTTTCTTATGTGTTTTCATACTTTCTGAAGGTAATTATGTGGATTACTGGATTGTTTGTCAATTAAGCTGCTTGAATACAGACTTGCCCAAGGAGTCAGTGGTTAGCCCTGCACTTGGTTGGTTTTAAACAGTTAATTAAGAGGCTTTTCTTGTTTGGACTGACTATAAATCCTCTGAGAAATTATTATCAGTTTCCACCCCTCCAACACTTTAATGTTTCCATTCCATCATTTTAATCTCAATAATCTTGTGGTATAGATGACTTGCCCCTTGGATCACACTTGATGTTGTTACTCAATTAAAGCCCAGATATGACTCCATAGCCCAATGGACTAAAAACCAGCGTTATATCTATCTTTTTAGCTTAGCTGTTCTATCCACTTGCAACTTCTCACTTTTGAAACTTTTGCACTTAGGACTTTCCCCTCAAGTAACATTTCATGCTCAACGATCCAAAACAAAACAAAACCCTTGGCCTTCATAACTAGCCTAATATCATTACCTTAATCTTTTCAAAGACAATATCCATCTTTGTACATATTGGAGAGATCCCTCTCCGGATTCAGGAGGACTAGATCCTAGAATCCCAAAGTTGGTTGAAACGATGTTGTTTCTGTAATTGGACTCTGCCAATATTGCTAATAAATTACAAAGACCTAACACTTTGATCTGTTGAATGATTAAATCAGAATCTCCTATGACAGATACTCTAATCGCCCCTAATCTTTTGACAAGTTTAAGACTTAACAAAAGAGCTTCATATTCTGCCATATTATTGGTGCTTTTAAAGTTTAATCTGTAGGCATGGCTTTCAGCATGATCATTTTCAAGTTTATGCACCCAAACTCCAACTCCTGCTCCTAATTTATTAACGGAACCATCAAATTCTAAATGCCAAAGAATTTCATGTTCATAATTGGTATCAGGAGTTTCAGGAACTTTCTTAACAATGAGATCTGGTTTTTTATTTTCTTCTAGTTTTCCTTGGGTATCTGATGTTTCATTGTTCTCAGAGATTTCATGGATTTGAACACTAGATTTTTCATTTGTAATTTCTTTTGGTTCTGTTGTTGGAGCTTCTAATTAAGTGGGAGGATCAATTTCAACATTGTAAAGAATAAATGAATCCATATCAAAGTGTACTGAGTAGATGGGGAAATTTTAGGGTTTCTCCTAACTACTGACCACATATTTCATTAAAGCTTCTCTGTATAGTCTCTTAGGTTGGCCGAACACGAAAATAGTAGCGTATGACATGTCCAATTGAAGAGATCCTTGAAGCTTTGCACCCCAAGATCTGGATAATAACATACCATATTTTGGAGGAATATCTGCTACTACTATGTCCATCAGAAATGTTTTCGCAAGGTATTGAACCAATGAAACACACAAGTCTTTGATTAATCCTAAACATCTCACCTGATTTGAATCGAAAGAAAAGAGATCTTTGTAAGGTCTGGTGATATCTAGGTTTAATTTCTCCATTACAGATTTAGGCATTAGATTGTGAGATGCTCTAGAATCAAGCATGGCGTTATGAAGTATTTTATCATGTATGTTTAAACTCACATAGAACGGAGGAGTTCCTCCACTACCTGGTTTTCCATTTACTTCAGGGCCAAAGAGTAATCTGGGTTGGTCATCAAAAACATTTACTGAGTCATCGCTTTCAATGATCTTGAGTGATCTATTGATTTGACTTCGATAGACATCATGTTTAGCTAATTCAGACAGTGGAACAACTATTTTTAATTTGCTTACTTCAGCCTCCAGATTAAAAGGTTTTCCAGTCTGAGTTCTTGCATTTCGGAAAGTTGGATTCTCTTTATTTTCTGTGTTTTCGGTATTTTTCTCCCTCTCAGGAGTGGGGTCGTTATGGGCTGAAGTTGTTTCCGAATCAACTTCTGGAGGTTCCTCTATGTTTCCTTTAGGAGGAAGAGTATTGGAAAGTTGTTTGTTATTAAGTTGACTATCGGATACATCTTCAATTATTGGGTTAGCAGGATTAGGATCTGATCTAGAAAGAATATGTACAGGGGAAGTATTGGTTTTACCTTTGAGGGGTTGTTTTGTAGCTTTCTGTTTACTCGTTTCTGGGACATCAATTCTTCTGCTCCTCAAATTATATTGCTTATGGACTTCATAAATGGTTGTATCATATCCTTCTTTGAAGTCAAATGATTCTCCTGAATGAGTTTGGAATTGTTTAAGAATGTGAGCTTCTTGATCACCTTGGGTCAAGAAAACTTCTGATTCGTTCTTGCGTTCATTCAAGTTGTTTATTTCAGCATCTTCCGTCGGTTCATCAAAAGTTGAGGCTTCAACATAATTTTCCTGGAATGGGGGCCTAATGTTTTGGTCAGGACCATTTTTTCCAGTATTTTGATTTTGGTTCCTTCTGAAATTTGGATTTCTCCCAGTATTGCTTGGTTGACCATCCCAAGGAGATTTCCTTTCAATTTTTTCTACTTTATCTCCTAGCCTTTCCATTCCTTTGATAATAGCATCCAGTTTCTTTTCAAAAGCTGAGGGTTCTTCGTTTAAAGGCATTCTCCTTTCAGTTCTGGCTTTAGCTCGTCTAGCTATCAGGTTGACTTCAACACTAACAGCTATACTGTGCATATGTTCTAAGGTTTGAGGAGCTCTTTCCCTAAGCTGATATGCCATATCAGAATCAAATCCATTAGGGAATTTGATTAATGTTGAATCTGGAGGAGGTCTAAGGTTTTGGGGAATAGCATTGTAAACATCATCGAACCTGGTGCAGTAATATTGCACAGTCTCTTGTGGTCCTCTCTTTAGATTTCCATAGTTTGATAAGATTTGAAGAGGATCTTTCTTCTTTTCCCATCTGTTTAAAAATATTCTATAGAGAGCTTGTAAGTCAGTGACACTGTTTGCAGGAAGGGCTCTAAACCAGGTTCTAACTTCTCCACTAAGACTTTGAATGAATATTATCATTCTCACATCATCAGCATCTATTTCATAAATTTCAAAATAATCGGTCATCTTTTTAGTATGCTGTTGTGCAGTGTAAGTACCAGAACCATCAAAAGGAGTGATTTTACTATGGTAGTCTTGGGGCATAGCCCCTATATTAGTTGGTAACACCAAAGGCGCATATCTGTTTGCCATTGCAGGAGGTAGTGATGAAATAACAGGTGAGGTTGGTCTGGGAGTGGTGGATGGAGGAGTAGAAGGGGTGGTTTGAGGTTGAGATGTTTGAGGAAATGTTGATGAACTTGGAGAGGCTGAAGTAATTACAGAAAGATTTGATGTTCCTTCAGAGGTAAGCTCAGATTGTATGGAATCTCGCAAATGTTTATTAATATGTGAAGTAACAAATTAAAATTGTAAATCTTCAATAAATATTGGATCTGGAACCAAATTGGACAACTCAGATTCAGAAAAATTTACAAATAAATAGGTTTCAAATTGCTCGTCAAAAGGTTCGTCCTCAAGGTAAATCCACTTCACAGGACAGGATATTGATTTATAGAGAGGTCGAGAACTACCAGAACTCTCTTGACTTTCTTGTCTCCTAAGAATCATGGGGATCAGATTCGGATTTTCAAACACAGGCGATGGATTTGGATAAGGATTAGCCCGGGTGTAATGAGTCCTTTCTGAAGCCAGGTTTCTAGGTGATTCTTTTTCTTTTGGGTTTTTTGTCTAAATGGAATGAACAATACAACTTCGACAATATCTTTAAGAGATTTAAGATATTGGATTTAATTTTCTTAAAGATTTATTTGACTAGAGGAACTGATCAAATGCTTGAAACCAAATGTTCAGTTCATAAACTAGACCGGAGATAGACCGAAGCAACATTTATTTACTTATGCAATTGCAGAGCAAAAGCAGTTAAAAGGCTACCTGGCTAACTTCAGGCTCCGTCTGTAGTTTATAAAGTAAACAATAGTAACAATAAAATTATTCAGGTCCCCAGTGGAGTCGCCACTATGTTATCACTCAGATTTTCCTTGAAGTTGTAGGAAAAGGAAAGGGGTCTGAGGTAACCACAAACCAACTTTTAGGTACAGAATCTAGCCAATCTGTACTCAGAGAGGGCTCTCTCTTTAAGTTTTAACTTTGTTTTGAAAGATATTAGGCTAGTTATGAAATTCCAAGGATTTTAATTGTGTTTGTTTGGGTGATGAAATTCAATAGTAGAGGGGTGTGACTGAGTAGTTTAGTCCATTGGGCTAATGGAGTCACAGAAAGATGGCTTAACTAGATTAAGTTTCTTAACAAGAGATGGTTTCACAGGGCAAGGTAATCAAATAGGGAACAATTATAGATCTAAGATGACTGGAATGAACTCGAAATAGGTGAAGGGCAATTAAGAATCCTTCAACATATTTGAAAGAGGGAAACTTGAATGATTATTAATAAAGAGCAATTAAGATTTCTTTAATAAATAATCAAAATGAATAAACTAGAAAACAGGAGCAACTAAGAATTCATTGTTTAAACTAGTTTAGAAGAAAACATTAAGAATAATAACGATTGAAAAAACAGAGTGTACTTAAACACTTTCTGAATTATTCTTTTTCGTTTATTATTCATATATGAAACATAGATGGTAAAATAAACAAGTATAAAACTTAAGAACAAATGAGATAAAAGACTTATTGATCCATTATGTGACTCAAGAATCCTGTGGAAAGTCCTTTGCCTAAATTCTTTATCCAGCTAGCCATGCAAAAATTTGTCCAACAGCACTTTATTCCAAAATAATCAGTATTACAGCAATGTCTAAGAATCCACCCCTCAATACTCCAATTGAGCGAGTATTTATACAAAGAATTATAAAAAATATCTCCTAACAAAATGAGATATAATCTAGGATGACTCATGGATATATTACAAGAAAATAGAGACAGATGGTCTTGAAGATAAGAGAAACGATAACTGATGTTGTGATGTTCCCTTCTTTTAAGAATGTGCTGGAGGCAGGTCCTATGATTTGGCTTGTTGTTGTCCTCTTTAGTAACTCTATGTTGGTTGCTCTATTTTACTGATACTCTTTACCTGTACTGATACACTTTGACCTCTGTTTGATCTTTTTTTATCCTTTTTATCATGACTTATTGTAGTAAATAATAAAAAATTCATGTAAGGATAATTTTTACAAAAGTTCTAACATCTCTTCCCACCATTGAGCTTCTGGTATTCTGGTTCTTTGAAGCTTCCTCAGAGTTTCATTAGTCTCTGTATATCTGAATAAAGTAGGTTGAATTGGGAATAAGTGCTTTATCTCATGCTCGAGATAAAACAAATTTTCCAAATTGTCATGAAGAATTTTGCCTGTAGGCAATGCTGTTGCTGCTGATGAACTAGTTGATGAACTGGCCTGGTTGTCAGCATACTTATTCAATTTCTCAACATAGTTTTCTAAGCTCATTAGTTTATCCTCTGAAAATAAAGGACTTGGCAATATTTTACTTTGCAAAATATTGAATCTCTTTGTAAAGGCATTGATTTCTTCCTGCATATCAGAGCATCTCCTTTCTAGGTTCTGCATCAGAGTTCTTTTAGTAAAAACTCTTTTTATCTCCAAAATTGTTCCTGTTCTGTCTTGGATACCTAACTCTTCAAGTCGATATCTGTTCTTGGTGTTTAAAAATTGTATGAGCTCATTGGCTTCTTCAAACATATTTCCTAATTCTTCTCTTGCCTTTTGAACTTCCTCCAGAGCCAATTTAACTAACTCATTCTGCTCATACATTATTTGAATTGATGGCCAGACATCATTTATTGACTGAATGATGTTGGTCCAAAGAATTTCTTTGATTTCCTTCAAAGGCTTCTCCAATGTGAGATCATTCTCTAATGCTTTGACTAATTTTTCTAATCTGTTGACCTCTCTCGTTTTTTCTGCAACACTCATCTTTGAGAGATCATATTTTTGTTCTAAAGTGGCAAATTATACCTTTGTTCTCTGGAGCTCTGTCACTTGGAGTTTCAATTCCTCCATTGACTTTATTAATTCTTTAGTGCTTAAATTGGAAGTGTTGCCCTCTGATAATTCTGTTGATTGACCTGTTGTTGTTGTACCTGTAATTACTTCTGTTGTAGATGCTGGAATATTTGCCTGCTTGTCCTTTAATGCATTTTCAAGTTCTTTTTCAGTCTCATTTAGTTGCTCATTTAGTTTCAAGAGCAAATCCATCAATTCTTCTTCAGAGTTTTGTTTTATGATTTCTACAGTTTGTGGATGCCTTGAAGATGGTAGCTTCAATTGCTTTCTCAAGGCTGAAATATCATCATCTTTTTTCTTGATCAAGGCTTCTATACCTTTGACATCTTTGGGATTATGACCCAATCCAATAATTATTTCTTCCAAACTCTTTATCCTGTTGTCCTTAGCCTGGGAAGAGGATTTTTCAAGATGCAATTGAGCAGTAGTATTCTCCAAGGAATCCTGTAATTTTTGGGCCATCATTGATTTATCAGTCAAAGTAGAATAAATCATTTCACCTGTTTGTTTGTGCAACTCAATCTGATCCAAAGGATGAATATCCTTTGCTATGACTTCAAAATTGGTTCTGATATAATCTGCAGTTTTTTGAGGCTGCTGCACTTTAGGTTTAAAATGACTCATCACCATTTTACCTTCCTGGATGTCATAGGCTGACATCAATATTTGTTGATTTTTAGGAGCTATCTTCAAATATTGATTATAGACTTGAAGTCTTAATGGATCATTTCTAGCCTTTATATTTATAAATGTCATTTTAATATCCCAGGCATCTTTTACTGGTGCTTTGAAGGAAGATACTTCTGCACTTTGCTGCCTTTGTAGCTCTTTTCTCTATGAATTAGTGGATGTCCCACTGATTGTGCATGTTTGCTGACTACCTAATTATTCTCTCCTCTAACTATTAGGGATTTCTTGAACAGATTCTACTTCTAAAAGAGGATTTAATCTTTGTTTTTTGATATCAGGTTGTTCTGAAGATCCACTGATAGGGGTAGTTGTTTTTGCATTTCTCTTTTTACCTTTTTCTTCATTGAGAGGAGTTTGCAATATTGAAATTTCTGCCACATTAATATGAGTAGGAGAAGTTTGTATTTGGGCCTGTTCTTTGGAAGTTTCAGGCTGCTCTGTCATTGTGAATTTCTCTGTAACCTGTGTATCAGTCTCCTCTTCCTTCCCTTTAAATGCTACTGTGGCTAATGCACTGATTTCCTGTAAATTTTGCTGAGAGGTTCCAGCAGAAGAAGGACCAATTCCTGGTCTTTGCACCTATCCAAAAGAGTCTAGGTCAAGTATTTTTTCAAGATCTTTCATAACATTTTCAACACTGACTTGTTCACTATCTTGTTCTATCAACGTCCCTTCCATCCATTCATCCATATTGGCATATTGTTCAATTTCTGGAATTCTATGATGAAGGTATGGTGTCAATTTGTTTTTCATCCTCCTATCACAAATAAAGCTATTTGGGTCATAAGGTACCCAATGGAAACTTTTTTGCAATTTGAGATAGTCTTCTAGGATTCTTTCAGCTTCTTTTCCTGCATCCCTAGAATTGTAGACAAAAGGACCTAATTGACTCTTAATTATGAGCTGAGTTTTTTTCTTGGCATTGCAGAAATGGACTATATCTGAATTTATCATCTGTCTGAAATATTCTATGGCAAAGAACCTCATTGGGACATATTTTGGTAACTTGAAAGGACATAGCTCACACCCATATATTCTAATTTATGTATCACTATTGACCCTAGGAGGGGAGACTCCTGTTAATAAGGTGGTTGCAGGGTGCACAAATAGGTCAATGAACTCATTGTAAGAATAAGGAGAATCAGAGGAATTATGGGAGATTGCAGACCAAAAAATTACAAACCTAGTATTTCCTTTGACATCAAGTTTCATGACATGGAAAGGGAAACTCTCTGATTGATAGTAAAGCATGAGATGGTATATAACAGTGGAATATTTGAACACTCTTTCATCTTCCAATATCATGAATTGATCATGGATTTTATCAGCAATGTAGGAAGCAAAATCATATTTGACAGCAAGGGGCTGTCCAGGGGTAAAAATTGATAGCAACACTAGGGTCAACTTATCAACATATTCACTAGTGTTGAAACCCATTACAGAAGATATCATATTCAGTAGTGTTGAAACCGTAAAGTGTGGATTGGTTGATCGAACAGTTGTCGGGAAAGGGAGATGACGAAAGGATAAAGAGCAGGCCCAATGCAATCAAACATAATTTAACCACATCGGGGGAGATTTGATTGGTGGAGTAGGTTATTAATTAACCATAAGGGTTAATTAATCCCTTTTTATACGGCGGGGTGTCGAGTTTTTAATTAATCAGAAATTCAACCAATTCATCACAATTAACACACTTATATGTTTATTTTTCAACCAAAGGGGCGGGATAATAATAATTGGGAATTTTATTAATTAAAATAATACGGGAAAGGGTTGAGTCATATAGGGAATTAAATAATAAAGTTAAAAGTTAATATGAAAATGAATGAAAGCGCTAACTATAACAACATTGGGTTTATGTAATTAACTTATGTTTGAATGAAAAGGGTTTTTATGAGATATTGTGAAATTTCCCTAAGTAAAATAGGATTTTACTTAGGAAAAGATTTTTTGTGGAAGTGAATGAATGATTTATAAATGCTTTTAAGTATTTAGGCTTTTTCAATTATTGGGTCGAGGGTCTGGTCCCTCCAAAAGTCAAGGAAATGCCTTGAGCCCCTCCAATTTTCAAATGCCTTAGTACTTAGGGGAAATTAGTGAAATTTTTAGGGAATAATGAGAAGGGAAGTTAATAATTTGACTTTGTTTTGCTTGAAATTCTTCCAGTGTAGTATCTGTCTTTGCACTTGTGATGAAAGTAAATATTTAACACATCTAGAGTCATTATCCATCACATTTAATTCTGCAACAACATCTACCTACCCTACCTATTTTACCCTACCATTTTTTCTTCTTTATTAGGGTGCACTTAGACTGGCAAACCCTTATCACACTTTTTTTTTTTTTTTTACATGTAGAAATCTATCTAATTCTAACCTTATTACATCCAAGGGCTCAGATTAAACTGTTGAGCTCTTTTTATTTACTCTACCTATCTACTTATCTGCCAAGATTAAATAGTTTGGTCAGATTTTATTCTCTATCTCTAAAACATAAAATTGAAAGATGAACTAGCCAAGCTTAAACTGTTTGACTGTTCATAAATTGTGGCATAAGATACAAGTTGCACACAATTTGTTTATTTACATAAGAGCAAAAGTAGTGGCATTTAGACTTGCGCACTTTCCTTGGCCTTTCTTTTGGTGGGGTTCATTTTCTTTCACTTTTTTGGCCATTTTTATTTTTTTCACCCTTTGCTTTTTCTTTTAGGGTATACCCTCTTTACATTTTCTGAAATTTTTTTATTTTTTTGACAATATGGAAAACCTTTGCAACAAGAAAAGGTATGAACATATTACATAGCCCATCAAGTCAATCATGATATATGACACCTATTGGTATAGGAGTCTAACAGGTGTCAAGCAGTCTACAGCAAGAAGCAACTGTGTTTTTGTTGCTTTGTGTAGTGCTTGTGATCCCGCAGCTCGTGTGATGGTATGTAGCACTACTTTTAGTGCCAAGTCTGGGATATTCTGGATATCAAATTTCCCTCTTCCTGTTCCCTTCCATGCCCCTCGACATACCTTGTCAATCACCATGGACATGCTCTCCATGCCAGGCTGGGTGCCGGTTAGGATCAATGTTGCTCCCCTACGTAATAATCATGTTATAAAGTAGACATCAAAAACATCAATCTCAAGTTTTTGATCTCGAAGGATGAACTTTTCCTAGTTCTCATCCCATATGCTGATCAAATACTGTAGCAGCTCCAGTTCAGCTCGGAGACACGATGTCAAGAAGAACTTCTTCAATCCACAGTCTCTGAGAGCTTCCATGCATCTCTTATTTTCCATGGAAAGCTCTTCCTCTTCGTCGTGTTCCCGTTCTTTCCATTCGATTAGCATTTTGCCACTTTTTACCCGCAAACATGTTCATATGGATAGTATTAGCCATTTTTGAAACTTGGATTTGTAAAAAATTGGGTATTTAACTTACATTTTTGCACAAAAAGGGTCTGCGCAGCTGGCGCGACTGTTGCCAATGGGCGCGCCCTAGTTCATAAAAATGGGCGATTGGCGCAAGTCCGTGCCCGAAACCCATGCTAACCATCGTGCCCTAATATTTGCATTTCCTCCCCCAGAAATCAAAATTGGAAGTTTCATGCAATAAAAAATGACTTCAAATGAAGGGAGAGATATTGGCTCTTACATGGAACTGACGGATTTGAGGTTAGTCTGCTGGATTGTCTGATATCGTCACCACAAGATCACACTGTAAAATGGGTAACTATTGCTCCACAAGAGGTAAAAAGTGAAAAGTAATTATTTTTACCATTTTTGGCATTTTATGACTTCTCACAACCCTAATTAGATTTTAAGGCGTGTTTTTTGATTATTTAATTATATTATTTTCGAGAAATTGTTTTTACACGTGTCTCTTATGCAGCAACAGGTTTTCAGGCCATAGTGATGAAGTAACGAATTAAATTTTATACTTTTTCAGACTTGGTAAAAACATGAAAAGGTCACTACTGTAGTCATCTTTCAGCTCTTTTCTGACTCTCTAAAATTGAAAAGATTGCCGAGACTCTTGTCGTTTCGAACTCGTTAAATGGTTGCGAAGCGATATCTACCTAGTATACGTTTACCCTTTTTTCGGGCTGGGATAGATTATTTACGAAAAAGGGATACCTTAGCCTATCGCGACTAAGAGGTTCTTTCAGATATTGTTTTATACCTTTTCAGATCTGAGGGACTATTCACGAAAAGGGTCATGCTGGATTTTTCTTTTCTTCCTTCTTTTCAAACTCTCTAAACATGAAAAGATGTCGAGTTCTCCCTTTGTTAGACTCGTTAAAACCTGATGACATCGAAATTCGTCACCATGAAGTTATTCGAGTTCCTCCTTCCTAGGGCTTGTAAAATGTACTAGGTTGGATTTGTCCGAAGGACAAACTTACAGCACAAGCATATGCTATCCCCTTCAAGCTTGTTTTAAAAAATAATTGGGGTACTCGCCAGAAATGGTGGGGGGAAATGGAACCAATTTTAGCTATGTTGGCAGTTTGTCGCTCTTGAACATGGCACTTTTCTGCGTTCGTGTCGAGTTGAGGACATCTCATTTCGTCACTTTTACCTCCATGGGTTTGGGTAATCTCTTTTGACCTCTCATCTACTCTTTGCCACATCATTATGACCTCAGATCCCTTGATGTCAAATACTGACAAATCCAGTGTCGTGTCGTTGATATGTTCAAGAGAAGTTTGCCTTTGCAGTTGTCAACCTCCCTCTGCTTCTCTGTTAGTCCTGATTCCCTATCATCATATTCCTTTGTCTCGTGTCGATGATGTGGGAAACACTATGGCCCACCTTCAATCAGGTCACTTCCTGTCGACTTCAGCTCATTATCCAGGAATTTGATCTAGAGACTCCCTTCCGATACCTTGGAGCCTACATGCCTTAATGGCAAGTTTTTCGCATTCGACACAAGTTCCACATCATTGGCCCTCAATCGAGTGATTCTACGGATGTTCGATGCCAGATCATTGTTCACATTCCGTGGATTGTACCATTTGTACCTTGAGAGCCATTGTCATTATTGGTGGTTTCTCTCGTGCTTGTTAATAGCTTTCATCATTGGCTAGTAATCAGGTGATTTTCTTGCATGTTCGACTTCAGTTCATATATCACATGCTTGAATTTGTACTTTTTCGGGTCGAGATGGAGCGCAAGACCCTGGTTTTTGTCTGATAAAATCTAGGCTGCATATTCTTGTGGATTATTATGACTTATTGCATGACTCTTTTGATTGGATGGCTGCGACCATACCTTAGTCTATTTATTGATCCTTACTGCTAGATGGCTGCGTCCATACCTCGGATCTTAGTTTTTGTGCATTCTATTATGGATGGTTGTGCCCATACCACATGTTCATGTATCAGAGATATCAGTTGTATTTGTAATTACAGGTTTTCCGACAGCAGTGTTGAGTTCGAATGCTTTCTCATAAAGCATTTCGCCCCTCCCTCTCCCTCGAACCTCATGCTTTAGGGGGCATCTGTTACACAGCATTTTGTCACTGTCCCTGCAATCCCCATCTCGCCCATTGGAGGGTCATTTCCATGATCAATAAGCAGTGTCATTCCTTGCAAAGACCATCATTGCATCCCTTTACATGAGAGCAATATTCCTTCTATTGACAATTCCTTGAGCAGAGACTCAAAAACCCTTGTTTTTGCCTTAGCGCGAGTAGTCAGTTATGCCCTCGCGCCGAAGAGGAAGATTAACATTGGATGTCGCACTAGTTGGCACTCTATCTTAGTTAGCCACCAGCACCAAGCTATTTATGGAATGTTTTTTAAAAATAGAGGTGAAGATTCCACTTCAACATCTTCGAGGATGAGTCACTTGGAGTGGTTGGACTGAATAACCACGAACTCCCTCCTTTAGTTTATGGCTTCCACCTCCCATGAGAACCTCCTAAAGGATAGGCCTCCCTCCCACCTTTTTAGGGATCCTAACCTCCTTTTCCTCTATAAAAAGAAGTTATATCTCTTTGCATAGGCTATCTGAACATGGAGAATTGAACATATTATAGCTGAACTATTGAAGAGACAGGATAAGAAGGAATTACGTTGAGAGAGTTTGAGTCCATGACTTCTGAGAGAGCTTGATTCCATGCCTTTATCCCGTTCGAATTCCCTGACGAGCATCTGAGACACTCTTCGGCTGAACACCGTTGGAGGAGACTACGACGTCAAAGCATTGGTTGTAACTCTTCCTTCTATCAATACATATATGTGACTATTGTTTGGTTCCCATTTTGTATTATGTTAGATGTTTAATGCAATATTCTTAGCCCTCTTTGACTAGCTAGTAGTTATGAGTGAAATTATTATGTCATATGTTGTTCTTGTTTGTTGTTCTATGTGCAGGTATCCAAGCATGACTGTGGAAGGATTGTGACTTGCCAAGGCAGAAGCGAGAGGCCACCACCACTACAGCAACGATGATAGTGTTGGATTCCAGGTAGGTCGATCTACCGTGTCCTCTTTCATTCATTAATTAGGAATCAACACTCTAGCATGTTTCTTTGTTTCTAGACCCACTCTAGGGCTAGAGGGATCGTCTCTGTTCGCAGAGAGGATTTACCTGCTTAACACTGTGCCTTGGATGGAAAGTCAAATACAGGGAAAGGGAAGAATTCCCAATCCAAAGGAGATTCTAGTCAGGTTGGCAAGAAGAAAGAATTTTCGAAGATTAAATATTTTCATTGTCATGAGCTACGACACTATGCCATGAAGTGTATGCACAAGAAGGCCAACAGGAAGCCCTTAGGAGGAGCAACATGTGAAGCTCTTGCTTCACAATGCGAGTTGGATTTCACACTCATTGCATGCATGGTGACATCGATGATGGGTAGTGTGTGGGACCTATATGGCGGGGCCTCATTCCATATAACCAACAACAAATCATTATTCAGCAACTTGGAGGAGAAGGACCTCCAGATGCACATGAAGATAGGAGATGATGGAAGGTATATCGCGACTAGCATCAGTACTATTACTTTTTATAGGGAGTTTGGGTCTCACCTCACATTAAAAGATGTCATGAAAGTTCCTAGTGTTGTATCTCGTTTTTAACATTTTGTATGTTTGTATAAGTTTCAATTTCCTTTTAAAAAATAAAAAAGGAAAAAATTCAAATACTTATATACAAAAGAAAGAAGAAAAGATAAGTGTTATTGTCTAATTTTGAATATTCCAAAATAAATAATGTATATGCACTAAACACTTATCGGGGGAATAAATGTAGTGGACCATCATATGGCCAAGGCAGAGTTAACCAACGCGCAAGTTGACAGATCGGAATCGTTAATAATACAGGGCCCGCACAATGCTACAAACCCGACACCACAAACAACACGGGGGTTATCACGAGGGGTACCTCCGCAAAGATTTTGACTCCCACCCATTGACTGGAGATGAGCGACCCATATTTATTGTGCGGGAAAAGCTCTGAAGGCCTTCCCGTACAGCGGAGTCCCCTCGTAGTGACATCATCAAGTGACCAAGCAGCGTCAACAAGCGAGCCCGCTTTGTCATTTCTCCACGTCTCGTCACATCCCACTTGTCATCTCACTAGACTTATCATTCATTTAATTTCCCACATAATGTCCTTTCCTCCATTTTTTCCTTTCCTCTATAAAATCCATTCCCCATTGTATTTTCCCACGTCCTCTTCCCGAGCTATTGAATTTTCCAAGGGAATTCACTAGTTTCCAGTCACTGTCTTCATCAGCACCAGGTATTTACACTCAATTATACTTGAAATTCATAAAGTATCAAAGAAAAATGTGTTAGTCGAGTCATCTACTCACATTCCTCTCATGGATACTGAGCATGATATCATCGATACCATTTGCATAATTGACCACTTCAATTTTATCAGCATGTCATGTTAAACCAGTCAAATTTTCCAATTTATTCTGCTTTAGTCAAGTCAGGGGTTTTGTCGGCTTTTTTTCCTCAAACCTATTTGTTCCTAGAGTTTATTCATCGGCTAGTCTCGGCAATGTACCCTAAGAAGTGTTTCGTAATGAACCAGTCGAGATAAAATATCTTTCAGGTTTCTCCCCTTTTAATTCAACAGTCCCTCTACTATCCTCCTACAAGTTCATATGTTAGTTTTATCATGAGTATCTATCCACATACTTTCAAGACTTGCCTGGACCCAAATTTTCCCAAATTTTATTTCGTCTAATGCCTGAAAAAGCAAAATTTTCTCTGGATTCAAGTCAATTTTCTTTAGACCTCTTTGTTGAAGACATGAAACCAGTCCTTCATATTCTGACTAATATTCTAGGAAAAGAAGATACTTCCATGGTGGATAAGTCAGTTTTGGGAATTTTTTCCCTCATGATGAAGCCTGGAGTGGTTCTTGACATACCTACTTATTGGGAGGATGTTATTAACACTCAGTTTATGAACCTATCGCTTACTAGTTGATTTAGGTTTCCTTCTCTTGTCACTTATTTGTTTTTGTACAATCATGTTGAAAGTTTATTTAGTTGGGGTTGAATGTCATGGAAATAGATAAAAACAAATAGTCAATTGTTTTCTAGACAGATGTAGTAATGAAAGATGTTGGGAATGAAGGTATTTTTTATTTTACTTCCTCTTTTCTCCGAATTGTATATTCAATTTTGAATGGTTCACTTGCACCATGTTTATTTCCCAAAGCTCAATTGTTCTTACAATTGACCAAAGATGTGAAGTTTGGAGATTGGTTTCTTTCTTAAGATTATGCAAAAATAAGGCTATATGGAGCCGATGTTGACCCTTTCAAATTACCTACTTTTGTTCCAATAAGTATGTTCACTTTGGAGTTCATAAGGAAAAGCCTAAATGTGGATCAAGTTCATTTTTTCCCTGTGAAAAAGGATCATTTGGTCAATTTTCCCAGGACTGTGGGCCCATTTATTGTGAATACTAGGCAAGCAGCTGAAAAGGCCCATAAATGTTGGAGGGCGTGCATTTTTTGTTAGGAGAATAATGGGCTTATGACCCATATCATATAATTCAAATAGAAGGTTGGAGAATGGATATGCTCCTTTTGTTCATGAGTCTAGACTAGAAGTGGAGAAATTTCCAAATGGAGAAGTCTTCTATAACTAGGCAGATAGAAATTGAAACTCCACATTCCACTGAAAAGAATCTTAAGAGGGGCAAAGAAGAAATAATTGATCTGGATGGTGAAATAGAGAAAGAAGCAAAGAGGACAAAAGCAGTTAATGGGACCAGCTCATCAATAGTGTTAAGATATTCTTTGTAGTTGGGGAAAACCTCATGTACTCGCTCATTCCCTGTTCACGATTAAGCAAATTATTTCACAGATTGAAGAAAATAATAGATAGATAAGGGAAAGAATAGAATCTCAGATAGAGGCTCAAAATTTCTCCTGAGGAAAACATATTACTGTCAAAAATGGATTTGGAGAAAGATCAACTAAGGATAGTTTTTTCTCATCCTTTAGCTATGACTCTAGCATCTTCTGTTGGTTTCAAAACTGTTAATTTAACAATTCATTCAAAGAAAATTCCTCTTCCAAATAAGATTAATATTCATATGCAAACATGTCAGTTGATTGTAAATGATTTAAATAAAGCTTCCTCAATTGTTGTTAAAGCTGAGAATATGTTGGGAAAGGTGATAAAATAGTTGAAGCTGGAGAAATAAAATCCAAGAGCTTTATCCACACATAATGAAGAGATGAATAAAATTATTATTAAAATTGGGATTCATCTTGAGGATAGGAAAAAAATTCAAAAGTTTTTGCAGAGTGTTGAAGTTGAAATCCAAGTTTTGAAGAAAAAACTTAAACTTCCCACTGGTGAACACCCAATGGCTACAGAGGTGACCGAAGTAGAAACTGAAAAGGAACAACTATTTCAGGACTTTTTATAAAAGAATGAGGAAATGTCCAAGTTAAAGGAAATGAACCCATGTTTGTACCATTGCAGTATCATTTGACTCTGAAGATCCTACTGCTAAGTTAACTCAAGTCATGACTGATTTGAGGATGGCAGAAATTGATTTGAAGAAGAGCCAAAGAGAGTTGGACAGTGTGTTGTGTTATCCTCCTATATTCTACAATATCACTAGGTGACTATGGATTTTCTACAATCTGCTGAAAATAGCATTCCTTGACTATCAGCTATTCTAAAAAATCTCACTGCCTTCATTATCTTCATTAAAACATTTTTTCACTATATCTCATTCTACCTTCTCTAAATTTCCCTCTTGCTCTAAAAAACTCATGTTTGGGATTAATCCTCTCATATTCACCTTTTCTCCCTACTTGAAGCCTCATTTTCCCTACTAAACCCCCTCACCTTCATCATTTTCTCTCATTCCATTAAAACAATGTAAAAAGTCCTTTTTACATTGTTTTAAATAAAAAATTATACTATTCAGACCCCATCATTTTATATAAAACTTTGTTTTATTTAAATATGGCCGACACCCCTTTATATCTATTACCCCGATTTAAAAAGCCTTTTTCCCATGCCCTATAACACTTAACCCCACCATGATAATAAGCGCCTCCACTTATTACTTAACCCAGGCCCGCATTATAAAAAAACCCACGTAAAGACTAGCCCCCTGCTTTACCTTAAACCCACACTATC
Organism: Pinus albicaulis; assembly: GCA_034641835.2. Classification (NCBI taxonomy): domain Eukaryota; kingdom Viridiplantae; phylum Streptophyta; class Pinopsida; order Pinales; family Pinaceae; genus Pinus; species Pinus albicaulis. The sequence goes on along the minus strand of CM076581.1, from coordinate 967,833,465 downwards.
ATATGACTTGACCACACCATACATTCAAGCCCTCCGCCACGTATCCTTCCAAGCCCCACATTATTATAACCCACCGCTTCATCATTTCCCCAACCACTGTTGGATCAATTCTTTGCGATCCAATGACCCACGTCGCAAATCACACGTCCAACAGCGTGAGGCTTAACAAACCCAAACCTTGCGATAAGGGTGGTTTTATTACCGTCCCCTCCTACCATGTTGCGCTCGTTCTATGGCATCGCATCCCTCTACCCAAAACCATTCACCGCCTCTCATCTCGTGCGAAAACCACCTTACCGCCTCCTGCCAAAACCTGAAACCGCCCTAATTCAAACATTCCAAAGGCCTGTGCCTTCGTGATAAAACCCCGCAGCCACCATGAATCCTTTGCAAACTCTCCAAAAGCTCGAAAAGCCATAAAAGAATGCAAAAAATCCACAAATGTAGGTTTTAAATTAATAAGTTGATTTTAATGTGCAGGTGGCCGAGGGATCAATGCATAAATTGCATTTCTTAGGTCCCAAAATTTTTCTACATACTCCCTGGGTGACGATCCAACAAGTTTGTCCTTCAAAAGGATCAAGACTGCCAGATCAAAGCAGGAAAACCAATGGATCATGACCATTGGTGGTCATTTAAACGCACCAAAGCAACAAAGAGGTTTATGATAGTGGCATGCAGGGATAAACCCAAACAAAGGAACACATTCAGTGAAAGGCTAAAGAATTAAAGATCAAATCAAAGCTTAATGATAAGGAAATTAGGATTAATGGACAAAGACCAGAGTTAAAGGCATTTTAAAGAAATTAAACAGAAGAAAGCAGAGTTTAGGAGACAAATCAGTGAAGGAAAAACAGTAAGACGGTCAGTAAAGACAAATCCAAGTTTAAAAGCTAAATCAGAAATTTAAAGGACAAATCAAGAGAAGATTAACACAGAGGCCAAATCCGAATGACTAAAGCACTCAGAAATCACCTCTTCAGACCATATCTGCCACCTCCAACCTCATTTCACTTCAATAAACAAAGAAACAGTTATTGAAACAGTCAGAGATATTTCCCAGCTACTCAAAAGTTATTATGAAGTTAATGAAAAGCCTTAAAAGTCAAACATTTCCTAAAAAGTTAGCTCAACAGTTAAGTTAGAAGTTATTATCACGGTAAGACAGTCACAGATATTTTGCCTTGGGCCTTGCATGGCCTCAAAGGTAAAAATACATTAACTTTGTAATAAATGCAAATTAAAAACCCTAGCTTAGGGAAACCTCCTCATTTTGCAGATAAATACTACATGTATTATTCATTTTTAATGTTGTTTGGTTAGATGGTTGCCTGCTTGATTAGAGGATTGATTGCTAGGCTGGATTGGATCAGACTCTGAGTTGTAGAGATTTGTTGCACTAGAGTATTTTAATTGTTTTGGACATCAGTAATACAAGCACGTTCACAGGATTCTTGAGCTATGTTAATGGTGAAGTTATCCTTCTTTGTCAATGTCTTCCCTTCTGTTTTCCATATTGTACATTATTTCTATGATAAAAGAACATAAAATTTAGATTAATATATGTTGTGTTGGTACCTTAATTCGGTCTGCTTCTTTCATCTTAATGTTTTCTTCTACAAGGCCTGATTAGAGAATTCTTAATTGCTCTCTAGTTCCACATAGCTCGTTGCCTTGGAAATGATTCAGTAGAGTCCAGCCAAAGAAGTCTATGGTATGCCATGTCCTTTGGTTTTGCTTGAAGTGTTGTTTTTAAGGCCTTTCTTTGAAGTTTACTTAGTAGAGTCCAGCCAAAGAAGTCTATGGTTAGCCCTGTCCTTTGGTTTGTCTCAAACTATTGCTGCAAAGGTCTTCTTAGTTTGATTAAAGAATTATTAATTTCTCTTTGATTACACTGACTGTTATCTTGAATGTTTTCTTTGTCTGAAAGTAATTCTAGGATTGTTGGATTGTTGTCTTAAAGGTTTGCTTATTAGAGTATAGCCAAATAAGTCTATGGTTTGCCCTGTCCTTTGGTTTTTCTTAAAAAATTACCTAAAAGGCTTTTATTATTGAAGTATGATTAAAGGATTCTCAATTTCCCTTTAGTTTTACTATTTTCACAACTTACAGTCATTTCATATCTCATCTAATTTAAGAGATCCACTTGATATAGTTAGCTTGCCCTATAAAAACCCTTATAGAGTTGATGAACAATTAAATCCTTTTATGACTCCATAGCCCAATGGATTAATGTTTCCCACAGTCTATCTATTCAACTAAAACACTCAATAACTTAATCACACAATCAATTAATCAACCAAATAAAACAAACAGTCCTAGAACTTCATCACTAGCCTAAAATTAGAAAACAAAAGCATAAAGATATATCATTTACAAACACATACATAGAGAGATCCCTCAATGAGTCCAGGAAGGCTAGGTCCTTGGAATCCAAAGTGGTTTGATGTGGTTCCCTGCAGAGTTTTTCTTGCCAATCTTGCAAATCACGGGGAGCCAACATAGTGGGAATCTGAGTAATTAACAGCTTAAAATTTCCTCAAGAACTCATAAAACCCCTTTTGAAACTTAGATGACTCAAGTATTCACCAAGAATGGTACCTAATTGCTGATGGTGGACAACATCCAGCCTAAAGATAGTTAAAAATCATCCACCTGGTGACTCCACTGGTTTTCAGTAGGCCTGTTGACTCCACTGGTTTTCTATAGACTCCACTGGGAAATCATTGAGAAATCCTGATAACATTTAACCTCAAAGAAACCCAGTCAAGAATACTTTGTGCATTGAGTATTTATTTCATAGATTGGTTGTTTTTCAAATTGTTATACAAACTTTAAACCTTCTCTGAACCTTGGGTCTGAGTTCTGGCTCCTAGAAGAATTTGTACCAGATCCCATCCTGACCCAGACCCTCCTGCAATAGTTGACAATCCTGAAAGCATCCTTATGAAATATCCTAGATCTAAAAGTCCAACTGTTAGTAGACCTATCCACAAAGCAAGTTCCCTACCTAAAAACTTCAAAGACTTGTAAAATATCCTCTCTGGCTCACCACTAGAACAAAGCTTGTCTAGGACTAGATCTCAGAATTGGATCACACAGATAGTTTTGGACCCATCCACCTTGCAGCAGAGCCCTGTTGTACTATCCTCATCCCCCACTATTCACCTTCCTCCATTTAACCCTTTACCTCCTTTTCTTAATCCTCCACCTATTAACCCTCCTTTGTTTCCCCAACCATATATCATGGCAACATGGTATGCTCCACCAGTTCTACCATTGCCTTTATTTGTTCTACCATAGGACTACCAATCCAAGATTCCCATATATGATGCAAGTAGCTCTACTACTGCTCAACAACATGTGGATAGGATGAATGACTACTTTGACAGACAAGAAATAGATGATGAAACTGTTAAACTCAAAACATTTGCTCAAATCTTAGGGGGAGAAGCGAGAAAATGGTTTAAAGGCCTAACCCCTAAGAGTGTACAGGACCTCTTTTCATCAACTATTCTTAAATAAATAGGAAGTCAAGAAGAACCCTCTCCAAATCTTATCAGATTATGAAAACATTAAGATAAATGTTGGAGAGGGTGTCCAAGAATGTTGCACTAGGCTTAATAATGTATACAATGCCCTCCCTACACACATGAAACCTCCATAAGGCCTAGCTCTTATGAAATTTCCCAATGGTTTTGATCCAGAGATGGCTTATCAATTAAGAGAAAGAGAACCCCTTACATTAGAAGACATGCAAAGGGGTGCAGTAATTGTAGAGGCAAATCAGATTGCCAAAAGAGCTAAAATGAAAAATGAGAAGAGAGTCACATATAGGGAAGAAGTTGCCCCTTCAACATATGATACTAAGATTTATAACTTTGTTAAAACCATGGAAAGGATGATGGAGAGAATAAACATGAATGAGAGAGCTTACCTCAGAGAAAACCAAACAACTCCTCAAAATAGAAATCAAAACCAAAACCAAAACCAAAACTTTAGAAAAAATCCGCCTCAAATAAGACAGAGAGGTCATGATTAGAAAATTGAGCCTCCTTTCCAAGAAAACTATGCTAATGAGGATGAGGGGGTGATGGAAGAACCAGAACAAAATCAAATCAATCTAATGGGAGTAAATAATGAGGATATTGTTTTCCTCACTGAGGAAGAACAAGGCATATTTGCACCAAATGAGGAAGAAAGCATAGAATTCGAAGACTATAAACAAGGCTTTGAAAATTCCATCATGGAAGTACATAGACAGTATGACCTCAGAAGCAAGAAAACCCAAGATACTCCCAAGAGAAAGAACTCTGAAATTTTTGTTAGGAAGATCCCTGAAAATATTCCTAAAAAGACAGCAGAAAATCCAAACATAGTGGCTGAAAGTTATGATAAAAATAAAAACAAAAACAACCAATATAGTGGTGACCAAAGCAGCTATAGCAATCCAACTAGTGGCCCTAACAAAACTGTTTTAAATGAGTTTCCAAATAAAAATCAGCAAGATGAAATTGTTGTAAAAACAGTGTCTGATAAGACTGATTTGAACCTTTCAAAAACACACACCTTTCAATATTGAGAATTAAATTGCCAAGATCAAAATATCCATACCTCTTACTAAGTTATTTACTCAAGATGTATATAGATCCCAAGTTTTGACAGCTTTAAACATAGGAGAAAATGCTGATTATATAAATTTGAATGATGACAAACCTGAACTTTTGTTTAGACCTGAAGTAGAAGGTAAATTTCAAGAGGGAGGTGTTCCTCCATTTTATGTCAGTTTAAACATCCATGATAAAATCCTCCATAATGCCATGTTATATTCAAGAGGTTCACATAACCTCATGCCAAAGGTAGTAATTGAAAGACTAGGCCTTGAGATAACTAGACCATACAAAGACTTATACTCTTTTGATTCCAATAGAGTTAAATGTCTAGGCCTAATCAAAGATATTTGTGTTAATTTAGCAAAAATACCAGCTAAGAGCCTAGTAATGGATATCATAGAGGCTGAAATCCCCCTTAAATATGGCATGCTCCTTTCACTCTCATGGGGAGCTAAAATTCAAGGCACCCTCCAAATGGACATGACCTATGCTACTATACCTATCTTTAGTCAGCCAAGAAGACTATATCGGGAGACTCGTGTGAAATACATGGTCAGCAGTCAGGAAAAGCCAGATAACTCCCCTTTGTATTCTATCCACACAAACCTTGATTCATTTATCCTTTACAATGATGAAAACATTAATGAACAATTGGCAGAAAATTAGCGAACAACTGGACAAGAAGAGGAAAAAGAGGAGGAACAGTCGGAACAGTAAGCCCAAACATAAAATAACCAACATAATGAACAACATAATTGTAGCCACAATGACCAACCCAATGATAAATCTAAAATTGAACCTCTTTGGAGTATGAGCTTTGATGGTTCTTGTTATAAAATTGGTTCAGGAGCAGGTGTCTGGGTACATAACACTGAGAATAACCATGCAAAAGGCCACTCATATAAACTGAACTTTCAATGTACAAATAACATAGTGGAATATGAGGCACTTCTTCTAGGGCTATAATTACTCAAGAAATTAGGAGCTAAAATGATTTCTATTCATGGCGATTCTGAGCTAGTCATTAGAAAAATTAAGGGAGAATATTCAGCTAAGTATCCCATATTAAGAGCATATAGGAATGATGCCCTTGACCTCTTAAAAACATTCAAATAATATAATCTTACCTTTGTCCCAAGAAATCAAAACATCCTTGCCAACGGTCTAGCCTTTGCAGCCAATACTTGTCAAAAACCTTATCATAATAAACAATACATTGTACAAGTCAAATATAGACAAGCAGTCCCTGATAATATAAAATATTGGCATGTTTTTGAAGGGGATAAACAGATTGAAGATTTCTTGGAGTCCAGAAATGGGTTTGAAATGCCAAATTCAGACTCAGATCATGAATAAGATTGCTCTGCTGAGGAACAAACTAACAAAGAAGAGCCTCCTAATGATGCTAATATAAACCTGTTAACAAAAGATGATCCTCTTAAGACAGAACTGTGTATAGATTTAGAAAAAGAAGATTTTGAAGTGATGCAGTCTAGAGATGATACTTTGCTAAAGGGACTAGTTCCTCTAGAAGAGCTATTTGACTTTAATTAATTTGCTAAAAATCCAAATATAAAACCTATTGAAGTCAAGGTAGAAGAATGTAATATAGGCAGTGAGCAAGAACCTAGAATGATGAAACTGTCAAAAACACTGCCAGCTCATATAAAACGGAAATATCTTGAGCTATTCAAAGAATTTACTGATGTGTTTGCTTGGAGCTATGAAGACTTAATGTCATATAATACTGAGACAATTTAGCACAAGATTCCTCTCAAAGAAAACTAGAGTCCCTTCAAACAGAAATTGCGCAGAATAAACCCGGTGCAACTGCAACTTGTTGAGAAAGAAATTAGGAAATGTATGATGCTGGAATAATAGTCCCTCTGAGATATTCAGAATAGGTTTCAAATCTTGTGTCAGTAAGGAAGAAGACAGGAGAAATTAGGTTATGCATAGACTTCAGAAATTTAAACAAAGTCTCCTTAAAAGACAACTACCCTTTACCAAAAATGGATCATATACTACAAAGAGTAGTGGGCTCCAAAAGAATATCTTTGCTTGATGGCTTTTCAGGGTACAATCAGGTGTTGGTACACCCAGAGGATCAGCACAAGACAACTTTCACCACACCTTGGGGCACCTTCATGTATGTTAAAATGCCTTTTAGGTTAATAAATGTTGGAGCTACTTTCCAAAGAGCCATGGACATTGCTTTCTTGGAAGAAATATGTTACTTCATTGTGATATACCTTGATGACATAACAATTTACTCAAAAACAGATGAAGAACACCTAGCTCACTTAAGAAATGTCTTTGAAAAATGCAGAAAGTATGGTCTGTCTCTAAATCCCAAGAAAACTTTGTTTGGCCTTCAAGAAGGGAAACTTTTAGGCCACATCATATCTGAAGAAGGGATCAAGATTGACCCAAAGAGGATTGAAGGAATTTTGCAAATTAGTCATCCAAGGAACATCAAAGAGCTGCAATCTTTCATTGGAAAGATAAATTTCTTAAGAAGGTTCATACCAAACCTTGCAGAACTCCTGAGAAACATCACTAATATGCTGAAAAGAAAAATAGGAGTTAAGTGGACCATAGAAGCAAAGAAATCTTTTGATTTGGTGAAGCAAGCTCTTACCCAAACACCAGTTTTGATCAACCCTGATTTTACCAAATATTTCTTCATATTTTATTTTGCATCAGAACACACAGTTGTTGTTGTCTTATTGCAGAAAAATATAAAAGGACGGGAGCAGCCCATAGCATTTTTCAGAAAAGCACTCAGAGATGCACCTCTGAAATATAACATAATGGAAAAACAGGCTTTTTCCTTAATCAAGGCATTGAAGGATATCAGAGTTTACATTCTGCACTCACACATCATTGCATTTTTGCCTCACACAGTGGTCAAAGACATCTTGACACAAGATTCCGATGGTAAAAGAGGTAAGTGGATTGCTGTCATTTTAGAGTATGATGTAGAAATCAGGCCCACCAAGCTAATCAAAGGGCAAGGACTGGCTAAACTCATGGCTGAAACAAATTTTCAAGCACTGGATATTAATATGATTAATGCATTTGATGAACAAGAGGAGTTGGCAACTCCACCTATTGAGGAAGAATTTCTGAATTCATCTTAGTATGTTGATATATTATGTGTGATTTTTAATCTAAATGTTCCTCCTGGTTTGTCCAAAAAAAAGGCTAGATTCTTAAAGTTAAAGGCTGTAAATTTCTGCATTTTAGATAAGATTTTATATTGGAAAAATGTTGGTGGTGTATTGCTTAAATGTTTTCCAGAAGAAAATGCAGATACGATCAAGCATGAATTTCATGAAGGAGAATGTGGAGGCCACGTCTATTGGAAAAACACTGTCAATAAAATCCTCAGATTTGGTTATTATTGGCCCACCCTCTTTTAAGACATCCATAAAATGGTAATTGCCTGTCATAAATGCCAAATCTTTGAGGGCAAAATTGTTGCCATTTCCTTTACATCCTATTTCTGTTGAATCTCCTTTTCAACAATGGGGTCTTGATTTTATAGGAGAAATCCATCCTGCCTCCTCTGCCTAGCACAAATGGATCCTTAATGCAACTGATTACTTTACAAAGTGGATAGAAGCCATCCCTTCCAGAACTACCACAGACTCAGTAATCACCAAATTCCTTGAAAACCACATTTTATCTAGATTTGGTTGTCCTAGAAAAATCATTACTGATAATGTTGCTACCTTTAGATCCAAGAAAATGGTGGAATTTTGCCACAAATATCAGATCACATTAGGACATTCAACAGCTTATTACCCTGAAGGTAATGGGTTGGCTGAATCCTCAAACAAAAGCTTGGTGAACATTATTAAAAAGTTGTTGGAAGAGAATAAGAGGTCATGGTACAACAAATTAGTACATGCACTATGGGCAGATAGATTAACAAACAAAAAATCAATTGGTATGTCTCCCTATCAGTTAGTGTATGGAGCAGATGCAGTCTTCCCAACAAGTTTGGGAATGCCAGTGATGAAGCTCATCCAAGAAGCACAGTCTGAAGAAAATGATATGCAAAGAAGAATAAATGAGACTGTCCAGCTGCAGCAAACCCGAGAAGAAGTATACAACAGAACACAGCAGGTGCAGGAAAACATCAAGAAGATTTTTGACAAGAGGACCAAGGCAAATGATTTCAGTATTGGAGACAAAGTGCTAAAGTGGGATTCAAGAAGGGAAGACAAAGGCAAGCATGGAAAATTTGACAATCTATGGAAAGGTCCATACATCATCCATTCTGCAAGAGGTAACAATGTCTTTTTCCTACAAGATATGGATGGAACATAATTGTTTGGAGGTCCTGTCAATGGCAGGATGCTCAAGCATTATTTCAATTGAAGATCTCAGTTTAAAGATTTATTCATTGTATATAACATTGTCTAGATAAAAACTCAGAAAAATAAACACAAAAAGAAAGAAAAGAAGATAAGAGGGCAGATAAAAAAGAAAAAATATAAAGCCCCATACCAAAAAGAAAATTATGAAAGTGTGCAAGTCCAAATGCCGCTACTTTTGAAAGAGAAGTATTGTTCAGTCATACAGCCTAATCATGATTGAGAAAATTTTGAATTTCTGCTGATAGGATAGAAAATGAATATTTGCCAAACTATTTAAACTTGGCTTATCAGTAGTTAGACAAGAAAAGATATTAGTTCCCAAGCACAACCTACAACCACGAAAGGAAGGAAGGGATAAATGACAAATTTCATATGAAATCCCTCGGTTTTTAGTTTTACTTGTTGCAAAATAAATATTGTGTGCAGCTTGTTCAAAATGCCACAAACCATGACAATCAAATTGCTTAATCTTGATTCAGTCATGCTTTAAATTTCATGTTGATAGTTAGTGAATAAAAATTTGTCAAACTGTTTAATCTTGACAGATAAATAGATTAGGTAGAGAATAAAGGAGCTCATCAATCTAATATGAGCCTTTGGATGATATAAGGGTAGAAATAGATAGTTTTTTGCTTTCAAAAGAAAAAATTATGTCGAGGGTTTGCCAGTCTAAATGCACCCAAAAGAAGAAAAAATGTTAGAATACAATGTTGGGTAGGTAGAATTGAGTTGCAGCAAGCATGATTGTCAATATTTAAAGGTCACAATTACAAAGAAAAATAGCAGATCAGCAATTTCAGAATGAAAAATCTGCCAAGAACAAACAAGGCACTGGTCTACAAATTCCAAAGATCTGAACTCTGAGGTTCTTGACACCTCCTAAAGGAGCTTCCCTCCCCATCTAGAGCCACTGTTATCCTCCTGTATTCTACAGCATCAGCAGGTGACTATGGATTTTCTACAATCTGTTGAAAATAGCATTCCTTGACTATCAGCTATTCTTAGAAATCTCGCTGCCCTCATTATCTTCATTAAAACTTTTTTTTTCACTATATCTCATTTTCCTTCTCTAAATTGCCCTCCTGCTCTGAAAAACTCATGTTTGGGCTTAATCCTCTCATATTCACCTTTTCTCCCTACCTGAAGCCTCATTTTCCCTACTAAACCCTGTCACCTTCATCATTTTCTCTCATTCCATTAAAACAATGTAAAATGTCCTTTTTACATTATTTTAAATAAAAAATTATATTATTCGAACCCCATCGTTTTATATAAAACTTTGTTTTATTTAAATATACCCGACACCCCTTTATATCTATTACCCTGCTTTAAAAAGCCTTTTTCCCATGCCCTATAACACTTAACCCCACCATGATAATAAGCGCCTCTGCTTATTACTTAACCCGAGCCCGCATTATAAAAAAACCCCACGTAAACACTAGCCCCCTACTTTACCTCAAACCCCCGCTATCATATGACTTGACCCACACCATACATTCAAGCCCTCTGCCACGTATCCTTCTAGGCCCCACATTATTATAACCCTCTGCTTCATCATTTCCCTGACCATCGTTGGATCAATTCCTTGCGATCTAACGACCCACATCGCATATCGCACGTCCAATAGCGCGGGGCTTAACAAACCCAAGCCTTGCGATAAGGGTGGTTTTATTACCGTCCCCTCCTACCACATGGTGGTCGTTCTATGGCATCGCGTCCCTCCACCCAAAACCATTCACTACCTCTCATCCCATGCGAAAACCACCTTACCGCCTCCCGCCAAAACCTAAAACTGTCCCGATTCAAACATTCCAAAGGCCTATACCTTTACGATAAAACCCTGCAGCCACCATGAAGCCTATGCAAACTCTCCAAAAGCTCTAAAAGCCATAAACGAATGAAGAAAAGCCACAAACGCAAGTTTTATATTAATAAGTTGATTTTAATGTGCAGGTGGTCGAGGTATCAATGCATAAATTGCATTTCTGAGGTCCCAAAATTGTTCTACAGACTCCTTAGGTGACGATCCAGCAAGTTTGTTCTTCAAAAGGACCAAGAGCGCCAGATCAAAGCAGGAACACCAATGGATCAAACCATTGGTGGTCATTTAAACGCACCAAAGCAACAAAGAGGTTTATGATAGTGGCATGCAGGGATACGGTCTTGTCATCCCTCGTCCCAAAGATCATTTCTCTTATTGCATTTCATTCTTAGAAATTACTCTGTACGGCTCATTCATACGCATTCGTTAGGTGTGCCATCATACGACGGAAGGATCTCTTCTCATTCCTGTTCCTCATGTCTTGTACACCTTTGGCTCAGATTTTCCATCAAATCAATTTTAAAATCCATTCATAATCCAGCTTTGTTACGCGTGACAAAGAGAGTCATTCGCAAGTTTTAGGTCTTTCTAGGTCTAAGGTTTCGTAAATTTAGTCTCAGAAGTGTCCAATAATGCCGAAACATGATACCGAGCCGAGTTCAAAATAAGTTTTCATATGAAAATTTATGATCGGATAAACGTCATGACTTTCTTCAAAACTCTAATTTGAAGGTCATGACTTTTCCTCAAAACTCTGTTTTGAAGAAAATCGTCATTTTGTTCTTTGTAATAAATTGCCATGTATATTTTCAAGGTTTTTTTAGTTGAAGATGTTCAGGCACAGCCCTGGTCATCCTTTGTCGAAGTTCAACGCCAGCCATCCCTGCAAAAAATAACCATGAGATTCATCATTTAGCCAAAAATCAAAGTGGGAGCCAAAAACAGAGTTTATATGAAAGTGCCAAAGTCTGCGAAATTGCAAAGGCGGGTTGTTTCAAAAGGAAAATCAAGGTCCATGATATATAAGACATTTTAGTGTTTAAACAATCCATTTACACGTCAAAGTTATCAAAGAAGCCGAAAAATCATGGAGGAAGCAAAAGTCAATGTGAAAAGTCGAGACTGTGTGTTGAATGTTGCATTGAGCGCATTGGACTCTTAGGGAATAGTTTGGCACCTCATTGTATATTCATTTCGGCATTTTTGGCAAAGGAAAGACCGGTTTTGTAGCACTTGTTGGGATCCTTGTGACTCTTGAGTTTTTATGGTCGGTGTTTTTCTCCATGTTATTGTAAGTTTCATTAATGTTATATGTAGGCCATTCCCTTCTCTTACATGAATTAAACAAATGAGTAACTTGAGTGGGAATTCATTGAATTGGTGGTCTTTCTGTAAAAATTTTGTTTATTTTTACATGTTTGTCTTCCGTTTGAAGGATCCTTGCACCTTCTTGGTTCACCGTGACCTCACGCGGTCCTTTCATCGTTTCATTGAATCTAAGACATCAAAGTCATTGCCTTCCCTGCCCCAACTTGAACTCTGCAAGAATTTGGCCTCATCCCTAAGCCCAAAATTGTTTTTCCCTTTTTCCAACAAAAACCCTTAAAAAATCATTTCAAACTCCTTGATTAATATACCTAGCCTAAAATTAGCACACATTTCAGTCATCTCAAGGCCTATCGATACATTTTTCCTGAGATTGACCCAGAGAGAGCCCTCTCCTGTTCTGGTAGGGCTAGCTACCAGACTGAGCGTGGTTTGGTGTTACCCTGAATCCTGCCTTCTTTCAGCCTGAGGTGGATTTGGGCTATAACATAGTGGCGACCATACTGGGGAAGAAAATATTTGTTTTTTGGTGTTATTTGTTTTATAAGCTACAGACGAAGCCTGAAGTTACGCCAGGTAGCTTTCGAAACGCTTTTGCTTTGCATTAGCGGAAGTAGATAAACACTGCTTCAGTCAATCTCCGGTCTAGCTTGTGAACGTGACACTTGACTTGTAGATTGTCTTGCCCCAGTACATGTATCAAGTTCAGATCTGATGGTTGATGGTGGACAACGATCAGACATAAGAAGGCTGAAATCATTCACCTGGTGACTCCAATTCAAAGTCTGGAGGACTGACTCTTTCTCTGAGAAAATGGAAGGATCTTACACAAAGTTCAGGTATCTGAAGTGGAATGGTATTCAGGATCTAATCTGCTTTCTTGTAAATTACCTCTTCGCTGGTCTTGAAGCTGTCCTGAAAGTTTTTCAGAATTTGTTGTATGAGAAAGGTGATCAAAATATTCACTCGACCTATTCAAAGAATGTAAATGCTGAGTTTCCCTTTGATCCTGGCCTCCTTACTTTTCCCACGTCTTATGATGACTCTCTTCAGAGTGATGAGCCTAAAGAAAACAAAACTGATCCCGTAGCTCTTGTATATACTCCTACACCTTTTATAGTCCTAGATAGGTATAAACCTCTTGTTTTACCTTCTGTTCTTCATGCTTTCCCTAAAAATTATGACCTATATCTACCAAGATTTGACGGTGAATGTAACAATGTCAACGCTGAGAAACATGTGCAGAATGTTGAGACTTTTCTAGACCTTTTTGAAGTTGATGAAGAAGATGTTAGTATTAGACTTTTTTCTCTTTCTTTTCAAGGCCAAGTGAAGAGTTGGTTCAAAACCTTGCCTGATGCGAGCATCTCAGATTTCCAGCAGTTCGTCGAAGTTTTCCTCGACAGGTGGGTGGTCAGACAGAACCTTTTCTTGATTATAGAAGAGTATAACCAGCTGAAAAGACTGCCAGGGGAGACAGTACAACAGTTTTCTGCCAGATTTAACCAAGTATATTTTTCAATGCCAGCTGATATAAGACCTTCTCCTAGATCTGCTCTCTTGCACTACCCGGGTGCCTTTGATCCGGAGATGGAGTTTCAGTTGAGAGAAAGGAATCTTGCAACACTTCACGAGATGCAGAATAGTGCAGTGAATGTAGAGGCTCATTTTCTGATTCGAAGGGCAAGGTTGAAGGAAGAAGAGACGAAAAACATAGATCCAGAGAAATCGACATCTCTAGAGGTAAAGCTTGACATGTTGGTAAGTGCAGTAGAAGAGATGATGCAAAAGAACACCACAAAGAATGAGTATAATGTTCAAGCCCATGACTTGCTGATTGAAGAAGAACAAGTGGCTGATCCAAAACATTTTGTTTCTTATCCCAGTTGTCATAGTGATTGTTTTATAGATCATTTTGAAGAAGAGAGAGCTGTTGATATGACATGTATGCTTGATGATGTGTTGTATACTGATGATTTGCCTCAGTTCGATCAGTATGATGATGATTATGTTCTCCAAACAGAAGCTAACCTTGCAGACAAATCAACAGCTAGTTTGTGGAAGGAGGAAGTTCACTTTCAGCAGCTCGAGTACAGTGATCAACCAATGCATATCAGCTATGACAATGATGAGGAAAGTTCAACAAATTTTGAAGTAAGTGAAGGATCTTTGCCTTTTTGTTTTGACTCGTTTTAGCTCATGAGAGACAACTTCCATACAATCAGAAATCAACTGTCAACAAGTCTTGATTTAGACCATCTTGAGGGCAATGAAAACCTTGTTCAAGAATTCTCATATTCAGATTTACAGTCCCCGAATGTCATTTATGGTCAAGTTGCAGATGAGAACTTGGAAGCTAGCACATATGATTTAATGCTACAAGGTGACTCCGTACCATTTTTTTTTGAATCATTCCAGTTGTTGAAGGGTAAATTGCATAGTAAATCTTCAAATGAGCAGCCTATAGGAAATCAACAATCTCTCAGTTTTAATGTGGAGGATGAGACAGATAGCGAAATTCTTGAGCAGGTTGTTAATGAGAAATCTTCCCCTGAAACAACTGATGAAATCATTTTGGATACAAAATTCTCCCTAGCACCAGATTTACAGCCACCAAATGAAATTGAAGGTCAGATTACAGATGAAGGCGTGGAAGATGAAATACATGATTTAATGATGCAAGAGGATTCTGTACCCTTTTGTTTCGAAGCATTTCAGTTTATAAAGCAGAATCTTCGTAATATCTCTAAAGAAAAAGATGAATAGCCAGTAGGATGTCATACAGTTTCAATGGATACATCACAGCCGTATTCTCGAGTTTTTGATGATCCTATTGCTTGTGTGTTGGATGATGTTTGCTGTAAAAGTTCTTCTCCATTAGCTAACCATGTGCCAGAAAAGAATGTTGATAATAATCTTATTCAAAAGTCGCCTTCATTGTCTTGTTTAACAGATTTTTCATTACAAAGCCCATTTCAAGGTTTGCAGTCATATGAGGAGATTGATAAAGGAGACTTTTGTTCTGTTTGGAATCAGCAACAGAGTTTGGTTATTCACGAAATTCAGGATCCTTTTGACAGCCTGCTGCTGTCACCAAAGAAAGACAACACAGATGTGAGGAAAATCTTAATATCCAGCTATGAAGATTACCTGGACCAGAGCAGTAATGTGTTAATAGAAATCAATAGCTATGTTTATGAAGATCCTTTCGTACTATTCTTGAAGTCATCTAGTCAATTCTTGCTTTGCAGGTTTATCAGCAGTCAACTTGATTCCAAGTTTCCATGGGAGTTGCCTTTCGATTCTTCCCTTTTCCTGCGCATCAGAAAGCATTTGGGAAGAAATCAAATAGCAGCCAGGATGCTTACATGGTTGCATTGGCTGTTCCATTTCACTTGATCGGGTGGTGAAAAGAACAATTAGAGTAGGTTTGATGAATAAGCTCAATTATGAGCATCTTTCCAGTTTGTTAGTTATGTTTAGTCATGTTTGGTTTTATTATGGTTTTCAGTTTTAGCCTTGAGTTAGAGTCAGTCTGCATAATGTCAGTTTTCGTGTTTTGACTCCATTGCCCAATGGATGAAGGCACTGTCTACTCTCCCAAAGATCTGTAGTTCTTGGCACCTCCTAGGAGCTACCATCCCCATTGGAGCCAATGTTAGAGTCGAAATTGTCATCCTGTAGTGGAGAGTGACAAACTCTTGTTGCATTTCATTCTTGGGTGCCTCCTCCTGCTCATTCATCTCCCATTCCAAGCAGGGGCATGCATCATCTAATGGAAGGATTTCTTCTCGGTCACCCTCATGCCTTATCCATCCTGGCTCGGGTTTGTCCATCAAATCGATTTTAAAATCCATTCATAATCGCATGTCTTGAGTGGCAAGAGTCATTTTGGGATTTTTAGGTCTTTTAGGTCTAGGTTTCCAGGACCCATTGCGTCCTCGAAGTGTCTATTGTGTGTCCAATAATGCAGTACATGAGGGACGTTCAAAATAAGTTTTCATCTCAAGAAATTTCATTGTCATATTGCTTGATCGTGACTTTTCTTCAAAACTCTGTTTTGAAGAAAATCGTCATTTTGTTCTTTGTAATAAATTGCCATGTATATTTTCAAGGTTTTTTAGTTGAAAATGTTAAGGCGTAGCCCTGGTCATCCTTTTCCGAATCACATGCCGATCCATCCCACTGCAAATCCACTGCAAAAAAATAACCATGAGATTGTATTGACCAAAAATCAAAGTGAGACCAAAAACGAGTTTATTGGAAAAGTGCCAAGAAATCTGCGAAATTGCAAATCCAAGTTGTTTCAAAAGGAAAAATCAAAGTCCACCGATATATAAGACATTTTTAGTGTTTAAAAAATCCATTTACAATCGAGTTATCAAAGAAGCAGAAAAAATCGTGGAAGGAAGCAAAGTGGGTGTGAAAAGTCGAGGCAGGCATTGGAGTGTGCAGGTGCGTTGGACTCTTGGGAATAGTTTGGCACCTCATTGTATATTCATTTGACATTCTGCTTAAAAAGGAAAGACTAGGGTTTGCAACACTTGTTTAGCAACCTTGTGGCTGCAGGTTTTGATGGTGTTTTTTCTCCATGTTATTGGATTTCATTAATGTTATATGTAGGCCATTTCCCTTCTCTTTTCTTTTGAATTAAACAAATGAGTAACTAAGGTAGAATTCATTAGTTTGCTGGTGCTCTGCCTTAAAATTTTGTTTAGTTTTATATGTTTTCCTCCGTTTGAAGAGGATCCTTGCACCTTCCTGCCCTCTTCAGCTCCTCAGCAGTCTTTTCTATCCATTCATTGAATCTAAGACATCAAAGCCATTGCCTTCCCTGCCCCAACTTGAACTCTGCAAGAAATTGGCCTCATCCCCAAGCCCAAAACTGCCTTTCCCTTTTTCCAACAAAAACCCCTAAAAATCATTCCAAACTCCTAGATTCATATACCTAGCCTAAAATTAGCACTCATTCCAGTCATCTCAAGGCCTATTGATACATTTTTACTAAGACTAACCCGGAGAGAGCCCTCTCCTATTTTGGTAGGGCTAGCTACCAGACTGAGCGTGGTTTGGTGTTACCCTGAATCCCGCCTTCCTTCAACCTAAGGTGGATTTGGGGGATATGCTCAACATAATGCGGGGATAAAACCAAACAAAGGCCAAGAGTCAATTGAAAGGTTAAAAGAAATTAAGAATCAAATCAGGAAGGATTAATGATAAGAGACGGGAGTTAAGGATCGAAACGAGTTAAGCGGAACCAAACAAAGGAACACAGTCAGTGAAAGATTAAAGAATTAAAGATCAAATCAAAGGTTAATGATAAGGAAAGCAGGATTAAAGGATAAAAACCAAAGTTAAAGGTAGTTTAAAGAAATTAAATAGAAGAAAGCAGAGTTTAGGAGACAAATCAACGAAGGAAAAATAGTAAGATGGTCAGTAAAGACAAATCCAAGTTTAAAACCTAAATCAAAGATTTAAAGGACGAATCAAGAGAAGATTAACATAGAGGCCAAATCTGAATGACTAAAGCACTCAGAAATCACCTCTCTAGACCATATCTGCCACCTACAGCCTCATTTCACTTCAATAAACGAAGCAACAATTATTGAAACAGTCAGAGATATTTCCGAGCTATTCAGAAGTTATTGTGAAGTTAATGAAAAGCCTTAAAAGTCAAACATTTCCTAAAAATTTAGCTCAACAGTTAAGTTAGAAGTTATTATTAAAGTGAGTCAAATATTTTACCTTGGGCCTTGCATGGTATCAAAGGTCAAAATACATTAACTTTGTAATAAATACAAATTTAAAACCCTAGCTTAGGGCAACCTCCTCATTTTGCAGATAAATACTGCATGTATTATTCATTTTTAGTGTTGTTTGGTTAGCTGGTTGGCTGCTTGATTAGAGGATTGATTGCTAGGTTGGATTGGATCAGACTCTAAGTTGCAGAGATTTGTTGCAATGGAGTATTGTAACTGTTTTGGACATCAGTAATACAAGCACGTTCACGGGATTCTTGAGTTATGTTAATGGTGAAGTTATCCTTCTTTGTCAATGTCTTCCCTTCTGTTTTCCATATTGTCCATTATTTCTCTGATAAAATAACAGAAAATTTAGATTAAGATATGTTGTCTTGGTACCTTAATTTTGCCTGCTTCTTTCATCTTAATGTTTTCTTCTACAAGGTCTGATTAGAGAATTCTTAATTTCTCTCTAGTTCCACCTAGCTTGTTGCCTTGGAAATGATTCAGTAGAGTCCAACCAAAGAAGTCTATGGTATGCCATGTCCTTTGGTTTTGCTTGAAGTGTTATTTTTAAGGCCTTTATTTGAAGTTTACTTCGTAGAGTCCAGCTAAATAAGTCTATGGCTAGCCCTGTCCTTTGGTTTGTCTCAAACTATTGCAGCAAAGTTCTTCTTAGTTTAATTAAAGAATTCTTAATTTCTCTTTGATTACACTGACTGTTGTCTTGAATGTTTTCTTTCTCTGAAAGTAATTCTAGGATTGTTGGATTGTTGTCTTAAATGTTTGCTTATTAGATTCTAGCCAAAGAAGTCTATGGTTTGCCCTGTCCTTTGGTTTTTCTTAAACATTTACCTAAAAGGTTGTTCTTGTTGAAGTATGATTAAAGGATTCTTAATTGCCCTTTAGTTTTACTGTTTTCACAACTTACTATCATTTCATATCTCATCTAATTTAAAAGATCCACTTGATATAGTTAGCTTGCCCTATGAAAACCCTTGTAGAGTTGATGAACAATTAAATCCTTTTATGACTCCATGGCCAAATGGATTAATGTTTCCCATAGTCTATCTATTCAACTGAAACACTCAATCACTTAGTCACACAATCAATTAATCAACCAAACAAAACAAACAGTCCTAGAACTTCATAACTAGCCTAAAATCAGAAAACAAAAGCATAAAGATATATCATTTACAAACACGTACATAGAGAGATCCCTCTCCAAGTCCAAGAAGGCTATGTCCTTGGACTCCAAAGTGGTTTGATGTGGTTCCCTGCAGAGTTGCTATTGCCAATCTTGCAAATCACAGGGAGACAAAATGTTGAAGGTGATTAAATACACGCAACAAGAAGCGTCGATGACCAAAGATAATGCTGATAAATACAGGATATATTATCAAACTACTTCCCAAGAGATTAAGGAGCTGAAGGAAAAGGTTAAAGGGAGTATGTCCCTTATATAGGCCAGGGAGATTATATGGCATGACATCATAGACATTGTTAAAAATGTGTGGGAATTAATCATTATTGTTGGAGAGGAGAAAAGCATTGTCAGAGATTTGGAAGGGATTATTATGGCTAACAAGAAAAAGTCACATAACAGAGCCTTATATGCTAAAAAGTTGATTGATATTACAAATTATAAGTCTGCACAGGAACTCAAAGATTTCATAATTGAATACAAGACCTAGTGTGTTTTGGAGTTAAACAGGATGATTGTAAAGAATTCATACATAAAAGTAGTAGAAAAGAAGTTGGATGAAGTGAAGGGAGTAGTGATAAAGTTTAATATTTTGTTTGATAAAAGAACCAGGGTTGATTTACCATCCCGTTGGGACCAGCAAGGAAATTTACTCCCTTGGGAAACATATGAAACGTTGTTGGTGGAAGCGAAGAGTAAAATTGGGTCTACTCATGAGAAAACTGCAATTCTAAAAGGAGCCACTATTGTGAACTATTTGTATAAATACTTCCAACTGTTGTGGATGATGAAGACCATGTTTGTTGAAAAACCTTCATATTCCATAATTACTAATTTCAGAATGGTGCATGTAAAGCTTGTTAATTGCCCCAGTTCAAATGTAGACCTGTGGAGGAAATGCAAAGAATGGATGTCTCCACAATCAAAGGAGACATAAGCAGGAACTTCCTCCGTTTCGAATTCACAAGCTGTCAAATGACATAGTGTTTATATATATTTATTTATTTATTTCCTGAAAGACATGTAATTTCTATTTCAAATGTATTAATCAGACGAAAGTAGTTTAGGAAGTTTACAGTTTTATAACTTTCCATTCTTACATTTTGTATAAAAGGATTATCTGAAGAAGAAGAGTGGTTCCAGTTTTTGGACCTCAGAAGCACCAAAATTTTGTACTTGATCTTTATGATGATGAATAAATTTTATCTGAAGAATTTCCAGAAATTTTTGGGTACAATTAGTTTTTCTTATTTCATCATTTGTTCTTTTTTCTTCCCGGAATAAAGTAATGTAGTTGTTGGTCTCTAATATTACGTTTGTGATTAAGAGTTAAAATCCCTAATGAAGTGCTCCTTTATTCTGAATGTCATTTCTTCTTAACTGTTTTCTTCTAAAACTAAAGATAATAAATTCCATAATAGCAGCCTATTATCAGAGGTTTTCCACCAACATTTTCAATCTTATTTATGTTCATTTGTATTCACCATTTTAAGGCATTGTGAGAAGCTTTGTTCTATTATAGAGATTAAATGGTTTTAAATAATATATTCTAGGGGTTTCCAAAATGAAGGGGCAAAAAATGTTTTCATTTCTAAGTTATAGTAAATTCCTTGGGCGCTGATCTCAAATACAACCTTGAGATTGTCTCCTAAGGTACACACCTAGTCTGAAGAAGAATTTCATTTCAGTTTCTATGTTGGAAGACCGTGGCTATGATGTGATATGCAGCAAAGGAAAGGCTTTCTTTCATCACATAGCCACGGTACAAGTGAAGCGGATCATAGTTTGGGTAAATAACCTCTACAAATTGGATGTAGAAGACTGTGTTGCTTTGATAACGAAAGCAGAAAAGGTGCAGAGCCAAGACATTGAAGAATTATGGCATAGGCGACTTTTCCATTTGCACCATGGAACTTTGAAGATCATGGAACAAATTTCTACAAGACTTCCCACGGGTGCACTAGAGTAACATGATACATGCAAAGGGTGTACATTAGGGAAGTACACCAAAGCCACCTTTCACGATAAGGACAGTCTAGCGCAAGCAATCCTTGAAAGAGTTCACTTAGATGTCTGTGGACCGTTCTTGACATCATCCACAGCCAAGCACAAGTATTTTGTGATATTTTTTTATGGTTTCTTGCGTAAGTGTTGGATATTCTTCATGTAGAAGAAAGACTAGACATTCTCAAAATTTTATGAATTTAAAGCACTAGTTGAGAAACACATAGGCAGGAAAGTGAAGGCTCTTAGGAGCGATAACGATGGAGAATATGTGTTGAATGAATTCAAGTTTTTTTGTGCATCAGAAAGCATTCTACGGGAGTTAATGGAACCCCATAACCCACAACATAATGGGGTTGTAAAAAGAAAGAACAAAAGTATTGTGGGAGCTACATGAGCGATGTTGCACGATCAGGGCTTACCGTTTCACTTGTGGGTTGAAGCATGTAACACAACGGTATATGTGCAGAACATGAGTCCTCATCGGATTCTCGAGATGAGTACACCAGAGGAAGATTTTTTAGGTAAGAAGCCAAATGTGACACACTTTAGGATCGTTGGCTCATCAATTTAATGTCATGTTACCAAGGATGCAAGGAAAAAGCTATAACCAACAATAAAGTTGGGCATATTTGTGGGGCACACTGATACACCTCACAATTATCGAGTGTACCTGCCATCTCACAGGATAACAGTTGTTCGTAGAGATGTGAAGATCGATGAAGATAAGGCCATGAGATGTTCCCATAAGATGGAGCTTCAGTTGCATGTAGATTAGTAGCTTTTAGCTCCAAAGGAAGAACCTTAGGATGTTGTGGAGCAACCACAAATAGAGAAGCGGAGAGTAGAAGCACCCACTCATGCAAAGACATCCAGAGATGGAAGAAAGTGCACCAAATAGGCTAACATATTGATGCATGATGCTAGAGAGAATGTGGGAGCACCCACATCACAATGCAAGCAGAGGAGGTCACCAGAGTGGTACACTGGCTACATGGCTCTTATGAGCGAGAGTTTAGAGACTAAGCCATCCTCATTCGAGGAAGCAGTGCAACAACAGTTATGGGTTGATGCCATGGTAGAGGAGTATGACTCCATTATCAAGAAAAAATGCTTGGGAAGTTGTCCCGAGGCCAGAGGACAAGTCAATTGTAGGATCCAGGTGGATCTACAAGGTGAAGCAAGCCGCATATGGGATTGTTGAGAAACACAAGGCCATATTTGTGGCCAAGGGGTTCTATTATGTGGAGGCAATTGATTACGAGGAGACCTTTTCTCCTATATCAAGGTAATATTCTATCACTTTCAACACAAATGGGATGGAAGATACATCAGATGGATGTGAAGACAACCTTCCTCAACGGAGTGATTGAGGAAGAGGTGTACATGGAGAAACCTGAAGGATTTATGACCTTCAACAGAAATTCACATGTGTGCAAACTTAAGCAAGCGTTGTATGGATTGAAACAAGCACCTCGTGCTTGGTAAACTAGGATCGAAAACTATTTCACCAGGTTGGGCTTCACCAAAAGTGAAGCAAATGCAAGTGTTTACCGCATTGTTTTTGAAGGTAAATTATTGATTATAGTATTATATGCCAGCGACTTAATTCTAATAGGTGATGAGAAGCTAATAAAATATTGCAACGAGGATTTGGCAAGAGAATTTGAGATGAAAGACATGGGGCTCATGCATTATTTCCTTGGTTTTGAAATTTGGCAAGGAGATGGGAAACTGTTTGTCTCCCAGGGCAAGTATACCAATGAAATACTGAAGAAGTTTCACATGAAGAGAAACAAATCCATGGAGACTACTCTAATAGGAAATTGGAGGAATGAAGATGTTACTTCAGGCGAAGTTGTAGAGGCCACCATTTACAGGTAGCTTGTGGGTTCACTTATGTACTTGGTGAACACACGACCAAACATGTGTTTTGCAGTTAACCAACTTAATCAAGCAATGGTTAAGCCAACCAAACTCTATTGGAAGGCAACTACAAATGTGTTGAGATACCTAAGAGGCACCACTCAGTTTGGTCTTTGGTATAAATGGATAGAGGGAGTGAAGCTTCAAGGCTTCACAAATGTAGATTGGATAGGGAGTCCATCCGACTGGAAGAGAACATCACGTGGCATCTTCAGTATTGAGTCAACAATAGTTTCTTAACACAACAAGAAGTAAAGATCAGTTGCACTCATTTCAGCAGAAGCAGAGTACATGGCTACTAGTCAAGTAGCTTATGAGGCTATTTGGATGAGGAAGGTACTTGTTGGATTATTTGGTCAACAAATGGATCCTACAGTGACTTACTATGACAACCATAGTTGTATAAAACTATCTGAGAATCTATATTTTCATGATCGATTCAAGCATATCGACATATGGTACCACCATACTGTGTGCAGAGGCAGATTATGATGCTAGATTACATTCCTACAGAAGAAAAAGATGCAGATACCTTGAATAAGGCACTGTCAAAAGGCAAATTTGAGTTCCATAAAGGTAGGATCAGGGCATGTGATAATCCATTTATTGTTGAGAGGTAGTGTTTAAAATGGCCCCAAGAAATATTCTAATTTATTTTTCCATTGAATTAAATTAGAAGAAAATTGTAATTCCACACCTCATGACAACTTGTACGAGTTAACTAAGTTAGTTTGATTTAGTTGGTTAAGTTAATTCGAGTTGAGGGTCTAACTTGAGTCATGTAGAGTGGCTCCTACTTTATAGGAGCCCTATTTGACTTTATTTTGAGTTGTAATTAATTAATTCAGTTTATCTGAGTTAAAGTCAGTTTAACTAGTTCCAACTGTTGGAGGAACTAGTGGAAGGTCAAAGTGTGGAAGTGGAACTTGAACCACACTCAGTGATCAACCAGATAACTAATAAATCAACCATACTATCAGTTGTATAATCATCCAAACTGTAAAGGTGGTGGATACAGTGAGAGGAAGGCCTATGATAGATTGCGCAGTATAGGATGGTGATTTCCCTAATTAATAGGGGTTTAATTCCCAAGGAAACAATACAAGGAAATAAGGACTTGTGAAAGAAAAAATTTGGTTAATTATTGGCCTAGGCTTGTCTTGGAAGTAGTGAGACAGATAGAGATAGTGCAGAGGTTGCTCAGGCTTGAGCAAAGCATTGTAACATTCTCATATTTTCTGACCAATGCAATATACATATAGCAGGGTTTTAGTTGTGGCTTTCCCCGAGAAATCAATTTGTAATGTGTTGATTGAATTCTTTCTCTTGTATGCTTCATGATTTCGTGATTGTTCATTGTTTCCGCATTTGGTAGAGTAGATTAAAGTCTATTGTTTTAGTAAATTACAATTAGCAGTTCGGATTTACAGGGAATTTCTACAACTATATAACCCACTAACAAGGCAAATACCCGTTTATGGACAAGGATGATATGACAACTTGTAACTACTTTGAGGAACCAAAGAATTCAATATATAGGCATGATCATTACCATTCCATGAGCCAAACAACGAAAATAAATCCAGATCCATGTTCTAATGATCCAAAAAAAATTACTTCATAGATGCATTCAGAATCGAATGTAAAAGTGCATGTAACCATAAAATGCATACACATAACATGAACGAAAATGAAAGGCAATCATGAGAAACAAAACACAATAGGTTGATAATGAATTTCACCCAGTGTGGGCTACGTCTCCGCGCTCTACTCAAAGTGGGGAGGCTGCTTTCATTAAAAAAATTACATGCGTGTACAAAAGGCAACTTATAACTCCATTTCCACGTATGGCCTGGAAATGCACACCTTCGTTGAAGAAATGAATTACACCATTGAATTCTTGATGCGAAATCATGTCAAATAATTCTAACTCGACCCTTTTATGCTTCAATTAAACCTAAACCCTCGAGAATCTCAAAGATTCCTTCTTGTTGGTTGATTGGAATTTTGTTGCTCATATGACAAATATGACTTCACCACTGCACTCCTTGTAAAAAATTGAGTAAAATGAGTATAAAGTCGACCTGGTTTTGAAATTGTGAAAAATTGGCCTCCAGGGAATCTCCAATATTCCTCAAGGTTCCATAAATATTCAATGTTGCAGGTTGATTGAAATTTCACTACTCAAATGAGGAAACTGATTACACTATCACTTTCCCTGCAAACAACTGAGAAGATTGAGTATAAACTCGGCATGATTATGTCACTGTGAAAATTTGGCCCCAAGGGAATATTTTAGATTCCTCATGATTCCACAAAGATTCCTCTCTATAAGTTGACTGAAGATTTGCTGCTCATATGAGGAAACCAATCTCGCCATCGCACTCCTTGCAAATTTTTTATTCTTTTGAGTATAAACTTGGCATGAATTTGTCACAGTGAAAATTTGGTCCCTAAGGTAATCTCTTAGATTATTGGCATATTCTTTGCATCAGGATTCTGCTCCTTGGTTCTCGTGCCCGCTTAGGTTTCCATCTGCATTGAACTTCGTACTCAGATTTTGTTCTCCTGTTGAATGGAAATTTTGGTGTTATGTATAAATTCTTGAGCGAATAAATCAAAGTGAGGCCTCTTGTGTTGTTAGAAACTAGGCTTGTTTGTTACGGGCCCACCTGGGGTCAAACCACATGGCTCCTTAGATTGCTGTGTTGTTAGATTTGTTACATGACAGGTGGTTTTGTTTTGCGTTGAAGTGGAGTGTTGGGCCACGCATGGGTGGGCCGGTTGGCCAACACGTCGGGTGGGTTCGACCCCGCCGGACCTATATATATATATATATATATATATATATATATATATATATATATATATATATATATATATATATATATATATATATATATATATATATATATTGGTGGGGTGGGTGGGGTGGGTTTGCCAGCGGGTAGCTCGCCCACCGTGTATTTTAATATATGTTTTATGTGGGCCGAGGGTTGGGTGGGTCCGCCATGCCTGCTCGCCCCATTTTTTTTAATAATTTTTATTATTAACAAAACATATGAGTCGACCGATGGATTTTTAGGGGTAATAGGAAAAACTAAGTAGGCGACAATTTCGCCAGTTTCGGCCATCAGAAACTGTCGCCACAAAGTTCCAAATTGTTGCGTTGTTAGTGGCCGCTAAATTTAGTGACACCGCCAGATTTAGCTGACCTCCAAATTTAGTTGCCGCTCTGCCAAATTTAGATAGGGGCCTAGTTTGACCATAACTTTTACTGGCCATAACTTTCCCATACGATGTCGGATTGAGGTTTCGTTTATGTCGTTGGAAAGCTTACAATGAGATATTCGTTTTGAAAATGTTTCATGAAGATCCAAAAATTTGTATTTTTTAGCCTTTCATGTGCCCTCTTTTATCACTGAGTGTTCCTGGATCCATCTGGATCATTCCTCCCCACTGAGGAGCTTTTGGTCCTCCAAAATCATGAACATATTCTGCAATCTACATGTGCCCTGTCAAGCCACACTTCCTTCTCCAACATCTGCATTCCATGCAAACTTCTGGTACATTCTTTGCAGATTAAATACAATACCAAACATGACTCAAAAAAACCCCCATACTTGCCAAGAGTTTATAACACACACTCTTTGGTTAAGTTTGCATATAATAGAAACCAATGCCCCATATAAAAAGGCCAAAAACATCATCGTTGCTTTAATAAGTGATGGAAAACACATCATCACTTTTACAATCATATCACAACACGTGATTTACAAAATATGGCCATGACAAGTTACTATATCTAGTAAAATCATCCCTTACAGAATGGGTCATCTCCTTGTGGCGGATTCGATTGTTGAACATATTTTCTAGTTGGTTCCCTTATAGGTGTTTCATGGTCATGAAGTATCTGACATGTGGATCTCTGGTGTCCATCATCGTTGCAGTAACTACAATGATTCTTTCTCCTCCAAACTTTCTGGATCGTCTTGGAATGCTTATTCCTCGTGCGCCTCTGATAAGTTCTCGTGGAATCCTCACTATCACTGGAATGCGATGAGGTGCTCCCATCATCTGTCGTTGGTTGGTCACTGGTTGTCTTGGAGCACTCTACAACCTTTTTCTGACATACCCAAGTCCTGCATAGTGAGGTAGTTCCTCCACTTTGATGGGATTCATAATGCCCTTGCCATACATGTCGAGACCCTTCCCTCGATAGCCCATCTTCAACAATGTTGATCCAATTCCTGTAGTATGTTTCTCAAAAGTAGCGAAATCATCATCATAAAAAGAACGTGAAATTGAAGAATCACTTTTTACCTTAGACTTGTCATGATGCAACTTTTCCAATGCCTCGTCCTTGGCTTGTAGTTGATGCTGCAACCTTTGTTTCTCCTTTTCTACTTCTTGTAGGAGTTTCTTTAGTTCAACATTCTCCACTTCAATTCTTTGGTTTATCTCTTTGAGTTCTTAGAGCCATGCCTTCTTTGGTTCCCTTCTCACCTTTGACACAATGTTTGCTGAAATATTTATCTCATTACTTGAATCAGAACCCAAGTTAATAGGTCCACCTTCCGCAATCCCAAGGGATACAATCTTCATTTCATCACTTGAATTTGATCCCAGGTCAATTGGTCCTGTTGTACATATTTACCTCTGCTGTGGCCTAAAACCTCATGACCCTGCTTGATTTTACTATCCCCGCCCGAAAATCTGCTTCACAATAGTTAAAAACCCAAATTTAAATAATCGGGTGACTCCCTCCCGCTTTGGCTTCCACATGACCCGAGCCTCAAAACCATAATTCAAAACAAGAAGGGGCTTAGTGTTTTAACGATCGGGCACTATGATGGCCGTCCGATCTGGCTCGAATCAACGGCGCGGCAATCAATTCATATAGAGGGCCCCGCGCACAGCAGGCAGGCGGTATTTCATGACTCACCGATTTATTACCCTCCGATGCAAGTGTAGCCGTTGATCTTGTTTTGAGATCGAACGGCCCTGGGTCAATCGCAATCCTGCTCTCAATCGCAATCGGAACTCCCAAAATGTGTCACCCCGGTCTCCCCGCTCCACTTTCCGATTGCGATTCCCGATTGGGGTCCCACCTCTTGTGGTCGTGTCATCATAATTTACAAGTGTACGCCGTGTTCCTCCTCCACCATTCATAGGTTCTGGTGACGTGCCATATTGTATGAACCTTTACTCCGTTAGTTCATTATCGCTCCATTGTATTCTGCATTGTCACCCTCTGTTTCTCCATTATTTTCATGCGTTTCCTGTCACCCTGCATCATCTCAACATTTCGCCTAGCCCGTATCACCGATTCCATGGCCGCTGTCATATGCACATTCCCTGTCACCGAGTCAATTTTCTCTAATGTTTTGCGGGTTTTGCAGGTTTTGAAAAGAATTAGTTGGCGCTTTAACTTGCCGCCTCCGTTGCAAAGATCTGGAGCATACCAAAGGACATATCCTACTGGCGAAATTAAAGAAAGAAGCCGAGAGTAGGTGGGAGAGGTGACCGCCATTAAAGAAGACATAGATATGGATCCCCAGAACTCTCCAGATAAGTTCGCCCCGTATTAAAGATCCAGGGCTCAAATTCAAAGCCAAGGGCCGAGAGTACAGTACAGAAATGCAGATTATTTCAAATCTCTTACGGCAGCAGATCTTCCTTCAGCCGCGGGCCACGTCTTGTATATATTTTATTATTCCTATCTTGTATATAAGGAGATTTTATCTCCCAGCATTTATTTCATGGACAGGTTTTCTAGTACAGTCATTAACAGTTAGTTATTCATAGAGTAGGTTTTCCGCCATTTCTTTCAAATTGAGTCATTAATTGTGCTTCAGCTACCTCCTTCTCTAGAATTCTCCATCACTCCTCTAAATACCAAAAAAGGGGACATTGTAAGGGTTCCAGATTTCTATCAGCAAACTGTGCAGCGAGAATACTTCTGGATACATTTTGTAGCATTTCTGTATGAAGTTTCAGAGCCCGCAGGGTCTCAGTGAGGAAGGGTTATAACTGTATTGAGGATTCTGGTCTTTGGTATCTCACAGTATGTAATTTTCTCTCATGTGTTAATACAATATCTCTTTTCATGCTATTTATCTTCTTGTATCATGTTCTAGAATGCGAGTGGCTCACTAGTTTGCAGTAAGGATTCATCTTAAGTGGTGCCCTTTCTGGAATTAGTCAAGCGCTTTAAATAGGCCTAGTCATGATATATTGTTCCATGTTCACTCTTTCCACATTTTCTGCTATATTAGTGGCTTAAGGATTCGTAAATTGGTGCGCCCTTGTATGCCAGCTAGTATCTTCCTATGTTTCCTCACTGCACTCACTTCCTGATATTTGTTTTCTGTGATATATTATTTGAATCGGCCCTCTTTACAGTAAGCGGTCTCTTAACTGTCTGGCGCTTTCATGCTGAAATTCTACATGATGTTCCTACATTATTCTTATCCTTGTATCAGCTTCTGAGAGAGATTGGTCCCATTCAAACTTGGTCTCCTTGTTTTAAACAAGAGATAGTAAGTGAGTTCTTGGACTGACAACCCAAACTATAAAGGACTCCTTGCTATATTAAGATGTCCTAGGCACTGGTCTATGGCAACTCTAGGCTGTCTCTAGGGGGGTGACAAAATCATCCACAACAGGTCCAACACCTACAAATCCTGTAGTTGTGATCTTCTCATCTTCCTCTAATTCAGATTCTTGGTCTTGTTGCATAGTTGCAAATGTCTTCTACTTCTCTTTTATGTTGCTCCTCTTTGACCTCAATTATGAATTGAATTTCCAGCAATTCTCCTCATCATGCCCTTCTTTATCACAATGATTTCAAGAGGGATTTGCTACATTTCTCTTAGTTGTTGTTGTCCTCTTTGGCTAGTCTTCTTGCTCATGATCCCCCCTGCTTTCAAGATGTAAAACCTCCACACTAGCTTCATAGAGAGTTTTAGGTTCAAATAATAACAATGAATGATGCAAATAACTATGCAAAGATCCAATATATTTCATCAACGTCTCAGGAGTGTCTAGTGGAACATTCAATGCTAATGCTTGTTTCCTAAACTCCTTTGTAAAATTATGAATAGTTTGACCTTTACTTTGTTTCAAATGTTGTCATTCCATCATGGCCTTATGTCTGTAATGCAATGGGTAAAACACTCCTCTTAAATCATAAACGAACTCAGACCAGGATGAAAGAAGTTTATGACTACTCTTACCACCTTTTTGTAGTTTGCCTTCCCACCAGACGAGATCAGTGCCACTCAATAGAAGGGATGCTAGCTGGATCTTGGCTTCATCCTCTTTGAATCGTTGTATGCGGAAATATACTTCAACTGTTTGATCCAATTATCTAGCTTTCTGCATTAGATTCTCCACTAGACATAGACAGATCAAACTTGACATACAACTTAAAAAATGGATTCCTATGAGTTTTTCTACCCCTAGAATGACGAGAAGAGGAAGGAAAATAAATTTCACTGGAAGATGGAGAGGGAGGTTCAGGAGGATCTTTTCCTCCTCCTTCATGATTTACTGAGGCATGATCATCTGGTTATTTCTTATCTTACTTCATTGTCTTCTCATATTCTGCAAACGATTTTTTCGCTTTTTTTGTCATGGTGTAGAAGGTCTTATGATAATTTCGCTCTTCCTCCAACCGAGCATCTTCGTCTTCCATTTTCCTTCTTCATGTTGCATGCCTCGCTTCTGGATCAAAGGACTTAAGTTTTACTTCACCTCTTTGGAGCTTTTCCTTGGTTATCATACACTTGCAATTCACATCAACAGAAGACCCGCTCTGATACCAAACTTGATCCATATATTTTTACTTCATTGATGCATTCAGAATCACATATAAAAGAGCATGTAACCATAAAATTCATATGCATAACATGAACGAAAATGAAAGGCAATTATGAGAAACAAAGCACAACAGGTTGATAACGGAGTTCACCCAGTGTGGGCTATGTCTTTGGGCTCTGCTCAAAGTGGGGATGTTGCTTTCATTAATCTTTAACAAAAATCAAATTACATGCATGTAAAAAAGGCACCTTATACCTGCATTTTCGGGGATGGTCTGAAAATGAACACCTCTGCTAAAGAAATGAACCGCATCGTTGAATTCATGGCGTGAAGTCGTGTCAAATGACTGTAATCTTGACCCTTTTCTATTTTGGTTAAACCTAAACCCTCGAGAATCTCAAAGATTCCCCAAGATTCCTTCTTGATGGTTGACTGGAATTCCGTTGTGACAAATTTGACTTCACTAGTGTGCTCCTTGTGAAAAACTAAGTAAAATGAGTATAAAGTCATCCTAGTTTTGAAACTGTGCAAATTTGGCCTCCAGGTAATCTCCAAGACCTCAAGATTCCATAAAGATTCAATGTTGCAGGTTGACTAAAATTTTGTTACTTAGATGAGGAAACTGATTACACCATCATGTTCCCTGCAAAAAAATGAGAAGATTGAGTATAAACTCTACATGATTTAGTCACTATGAAAAATTGGCCCCAAGAGAATCTTTTAGATTCCTCATGATTCCACAAAGATTCATCTTTGTAATTTGAATGAAGATCTATTGATTAGATGAGGAAATCAATCTCGTCGTCGCACTCCTTGCAAAATTCTAATTCGTTTGAGTATAAACTTGGCATGAATCTGTCAGAGTTAAAATTTGGTCCCCAAAGGAATATTTTAGATTCCTGGCATATTCTTTGTGTCAGGTTTTTGCTCCTCTGTTCTTGTGCTCACTCAAGGTTCCACCTGCATTGAATTTCATACTTGGCTTTCGTTCTCCCTTCAAATGGAAAAGTTGGCGTTATATATAAATTCTCAGGAGGATAAATGAAAGTGAGGCCTCTTGGGCCGTTGGCAATTGGGCTTGTTTGTTACGAGCCCGCTTGGGGTCAAACCTCGTGGCTCCTTAGATTGGCGTGCTGTTATATTTGTTACGCAACATGTG
Source organism: Pinus albicaulis (assembly GCA_034641835.2). Taxonomy (NCBI): domain Eukaryota; kingdom Viridiplantae; phylum Streptophyta; class Pinopsida; order Pinales; family Pinaceae; genus Pinus; species Pinus albicaulis. The sequence continues at coordinate 967,801,458 of CM076581.1, read as the reverse complement.
GTTTTATGTTGCATTGAAGTGGAGTTTGGGGCCGCGCGTGGGTGGGTCATCCAACAAGTTGAGCGAGTTTGAATCTCGTTGGCCCCGTTTTAATATATATATATATATATATATATATATATATATAACATGTCAGGGCAGGTCCGCCGACATGTGGCCCGCTCTCCCCATTTTTTTAATAATATTTATTAATAACAAAATAGATGAGTCGACCGACGGTTTTTTAGGGGTAATAGGCAAAATTAAGTAGGAGACAATTTCGCCAGTTCTAGTCACAGAAACCGTCGCTGCAAAGTGCCAAATTGTTTCCTCATTAGTGACTGCCAAATTTAGTGGCACTTCTAGATTTAGCCGACCTCCAAATTTAGTTGCCACTCTGCCAGATTTAGTTACGGGGCTTAGTTTGACCAAAATTTTGACTAGCAATAACTTTCACATATGATGTCGGATTGAGGTGCCATTTGCGATGTTGGAAATCTTGCGACGAGCTCTTCTATCTTACCCTAGTTTCATAACAATCCAATGAATTTTATTTTTGAGCCTTTCATGTGGCCTCTTTGATCACTAAGTGTTTTTGGAGCCACCTCGATCACCCAAATATCAACCAGATGAAGAATTGTCAGTTGAGGAATGACGTTGGATGACTCACTTAAGTAGATTCTTCTACTTGAGAGCCTAGAATCCACAACCGAGACAATCCACCCCAAATCCCACCTAAGGGGGATTAAATAGATATGACATCCTACCCTTGATTCAAATGGAAAGACATGCCACTTGTTAGCCGAATTAAAGAATCGAGGAGGGGGCATAAAGTTTTGTGGCTAAAAAATGTGGAAGTCGCTAAAACCTGACTCCCATCTTGTGTTGAAAACAAGTGACTTTGCCAGTGTATGGTATGGTTGTTGGCCACGTTATAAATTCATAAACTTTCCCATGATTGTGCAAATCCTAAGACTGATGTTTTTTAACTTAGAGAGCTTGTTGAATCATAATGTTAGGGAGGAAAAATACCCCTTTTCATCTCGCTAAGATTTGATCCTTCGATTATCATTAGGGAACTAGAGAGAAGTTGAATTTATTGTCCACTTCCAAACTACCATGTTCCATAGTGGAACCTTTTTTGGCTAAAATTTCAGTTGTTGAATTTAAATGCCTGAATATATGATAAAATTCCATATTTTCAAACTGAGAGGCAAAAATGAGAACCCTATGATTCATTGGAGGGGAGTTTGAACATATTGTTTCCTTGGCCTTCATCATTTGCTGAATGACAAGCATTGAATCTCCAAAAACTAACAGGCTGGTGATTTTGTTTTCCATGGCCATTTCTAGACCTTTCCATAATGCAAGGTATTCCACCAAATTGTTGGTCACTTTACCTAGGCCCCAACCAACTTGTGTCATTATTTTTCCATCGGACAGCTCCTGCCTCCTCCACGATGATGGATTTTTTTAATAATAAATACACATTTATTTAAAATATAAATATAAATAAATATCTAATTTAATATCATAGTATATCCACATGTCAAATTGAAGTATGGACCCCTTTATTTATGGGATAATAAACACTCTCCATGCAACAATTAGATTACTTAGCCTGAGAAGGTGTCCACATTGTACCCATAACTAATAAGTAAACTAAAGTTCACATGCCAATCACAATAAGATGACATCATACTTCTTGATAAGTGGTGGATGTTTCACACCAAAAAAAAAAAAAAAACCTTTTACTAATTTTCATTTTACAAGAAACAACATGTCTCTATACTAAGTTGTCACTTATTCATCATAACCCATATTTTTCCTTTATTTTTATAATGATGAATATTTGAAACAACAAGAACATGTTTGTTTTTATGTAAAATAACAATAATAATAATAATCTAATTTAAGGTCGTAGTCTAACTAGATGTTAAATTTGGAATATTAATAATAAATAATCTTAAATTCATGGCCAAGCCAAACACCAAGATTGGTTTGTTTTTTTGTTTTTTTGTTTTAGCAAGGAAAGAAATTGGTCTCCCTCTAAGCCTGAAGGCAAGAGTGCGGTTGTTGGTACCAGAGCAACCCACAATTATACTCACTTAAGAGAGCTTAGGCTCGAAGCCATTAAAACAACATTTTTCAAGGCATCAAAGCTCAACATGTTACTAGTTGGGTTTTCAACTTGGGTGGGCATGATAATAATAATTTAGCTCAACCACTCGAAATAACCCCAATTGATAAGCCAAACACTAAGTTAGTGTATGAAACCCCCTTGTTTATTTGACAAAGAACCCCATGCGCAACGATTTCACTATAAATGTTTCCATACTCTACCCCACTTTGGTTTTGAACTTTTAACCGCTTCAAATAAAAGACCCCTTATATGCAACAATTTGACTAAAGTTATATATATACACATATTATCACCATTTAAATTCAAACTTGTAATTTTTAATGAAAAAACACATATTTGTAACCATTAAAATTATTACAAACATATCTTATAAAATAGATTTAATTATATATATATATATATATATATATATATATATATATATATATATATATATATATATATATATATTATTTTATTTTTAATTTACAAATTTTTTTGTGTAAAAAAATAAAAATAAAAATTGTTAAACCATTAAAAAATATATATATATATATATATTCAAAAATTTTGGAATGGTTATTATAACTTTAAAATGATTATTTCTTATATTAACCCACATTATTTGTTGTGAGATCTCGGCAATAACATAATATAAAACGTTCTATTAATAAAAATAATCTTATAAAGAAGTAAGGCTACTTTTTAAATCATAAACTAAATTAATTGGTTTTAACTCTTTAATTTGGGTATGAAAACATATGATTAGTACACACAAAGTTGAAGTCATGTCACCATCACTATAGTTGGGCCATAGCTATACATGGTTGAGTGAAATAATATTTATAGAAAGAGGTCATAGTCTCTCAAAGTTATTTATATGTTTAGGACCACCAATGAGCACGTTTAAAAGCGGCAATCTGTAATGAATTATTTGGGATTTTTTTAGGTCATCGCAAATATATTGTTAAAGTATCAAAGTTTCAAGTGGCCAATCTACATCATGGAAAAGACACGTAGCAAATATAATTTAATGAGTGCGTGATTCACAGTTCACCCAAAATGTCACCCTATTGAATTTAAAGTAAATCGTATTAAATTTAAAGTAAATCCAGATTTCAAAACCTTAATGATTTGTGATCATTAAAAACAACAAATCTAATCGAGAGGCTGTTAATTGAAAATTACAAAAATCCAAACTTTACGAGTTTTCAAAAATAATCTTCTCAATGAAAATGCATAAGGAAGTTGTTTTCAATGAAAATACATAAGGAAGTTTGTGATTTTTTTTTTTTTAAGTTTTTGGTATTGGAATCTTTAATTTGTATTATTTAAATTGATTTTATTTATTTATTTTGTATATGGATTTAGCATCTTGTAAAATTGATAGAGCACTTTAATTGTGTAGGTGTTACCCATCAAACTTGTGATTTCAATAAATTTTTGTTAAATTTTAGAAAAATTAAACCAGAAATTTTTTCCAAAAAACATCCCAAAATATTGCACTATAGACAATTCAATACATAAGTGACAAAAAACCAAATTATGTTACAAAATATGTAACTACAAATTCAAGTAGGTGTAATAAACCATGTTGTTTCAGTGTTTTGAGAAATTTGATTTAAAGTTTTTTTGGTTTAGACATTTTCACCTTTTTCCGGAATTTATTTTTAAAGTTAATATTTTAAATAAATGACATGGCCAATGTCACTAAGTCATGTTATTTCCACACAAATTTAAATGTTTTGATTTTTTTATTTACAATACTTTATTTAAACTTTTAATTTTTAAAAAATTCAATATTTTACAGGAAATACTGTTATTATTAGACCATGCCACTTCCAGAAAAATCAAAGTATATAGAAAAATTTGATTTGAGTTAGTTGAGAGCACTTACATAACCCTGTCGAGTTACCACCTCATTCTTGTTTGTTCATACATGTAAGGGTTCAATGATAGTAAAAATTGTAAATTTTGATAACTATTTTTTATTAATTAGTAGATATTTTATTAATTAAAAATGTTATTGTATTAAATTTTTGTTAATTTAGTTAAAGTGTGTTTTTTTTTATTTGATTAAAGTGGGTAGTTAATATGATTTTCATTAGGGTTAAAGTTTTGTTGATAATATGTACTGCTTGTATATGTGTTAACACATATAACAATGGTGTTGGTGTTGTATAGTTGCAAGTTACATATAATGTGTATTAGGGTTTGATTAAAGTAGGTAGGTAATATAATCTTTACTAGGTTTAAGTTTTGCTAATGATATGCAGTGCTTGTGTCTATTTGTCAATACATGCAATAATCATGGTGTTTAGTTGCAAGTTACATATAATTTCATTGGATTAAATACTCGTCACTTATGATTGCCTAGTAAAGAAGCAATTTAATTTAATTGCATGAATAGATCTAGTAATATTAAATATTGGAGTGTTAGCCTTAATTGTGATAAGAGGAGACTTAAAAAAAAAAAAAAAGCTTTATTAATGAGAAAGTTAATTTTGAGGTGAAATTTCAAAAATAATTTGATAAAATATTTATTTGCTTTAATGTTAATATTATCAACAATTTTGATATCGTGTTTATGAATTTTTTTGAATTTATGATCGATATTCATAATAATATTAAGTCTCATCTCTATATCGTTATTTTATCTCCATATAAATATTCTCTTTTATCCTCTCCATAAACAGCAAACAAAACCCTATGAAATTATTCGACTCTTATTGAAATTTAAAATATAAATTATATAGACACTTAAAATTTTAAAATTAAAATGACTTTTTTTTGCACCACTTCACAATTTCCCCTTTTACAAATCATAACATGTAATAAAATCCCATGGCACCACTTCATTCTCTTCCCAGTGTGTCCACAAAGGTAAGGGCCAAGCTATTAACCTAATTATTAATTAGTTGTAGGTTGACCATGTGTGTTTGTTGAGCTCCCCCTTCACATGACATGTTTTTATAAATGTTAGTGTCTACAAATAAGCAAGATAATAAATAATGAAATACTCCATGTTTGATGTTTTAGAGTAATTTAAATGGTTTTAGAATCTTCTTTTCTATCTTTTTTCACTCAAAATACAATATATTAAGTCATCCAAAATTTAATGTTTAATAGATCATTTTTACCTCTTTATTTCTCATTTATTTAATTGAATTATTTGGAAAAAAAAATTATAATTTTACTTTTAGAAATAAAGTTTAGGATTTAAAGATAACTCAATTCAAATTGAAAATATTGAATATTAAAATTTAGCTTGATTACGCAAGGAAATACATGTGAGAAAGAAAACAGAATTTACCCCCATAACGGGTTTCAATTCGCTTGGCACATCATAGTCATGATAAGGACACTTGGTCCATCTGACCACACGACTCCCCTCATGCTTTCGATCACATGAGGCTACTCTATGATTTATTCTCACATGCGAAGCAATCTCAGATGGTTCAAGTGGAGGTATGCCTCTCCATGGAAATTTCGTTGGGAATTTATGCAGGTAAGCATTTCTGGTTGTGCTTTCTTATGTGCATGGCCGAGAGGAGAATAATGGGGGTTGTGGTGCTCCTCTTTGGACCCACCTTAGTTCCTGGCTAGTTGCTCTATCATCTTGCTATTCTCGTTAACACTCATGTATGTTAGTCATGTCGTTACTAATCACAATTGTGTTGCACTCGGAGGTTGGCCCAACACTTGATGTATATTGCCTCATGGGGCATTGACAGATTGGCTTCTCTCTAGTTTTAACGATGGCTCCTCTTCCCCTGGTTACAGTTGCATGGTCTCTTTGGGGCTTCAGGTGGCCAACTCGACTCCTTATAATGGCTTAACTCTCCCATTGTATAATTTGTTTCTTATCAGTTCATCGGTTGGTTTAATTTGCTAGCATAGAGGCATTTGGCACAAACTTGCATTTTTTGTGGTCGGATATGGAAGTTTTAGGTGCTTCGGTCTATTTGCAAGTCCTCTTCAGTTTCCAACCAGACAATTGGAGCCTCTTATCATTTCTTCAGTCCATGTTGAGATGGGTTAGGGACTCTTGGAGAAATTGGGCTAATGGGAGTGTTTGGTAAGTTGCACTAATGGTATCAAGGTCCTTAGTAGCCGCTTCTCAAAACTATAGTCTTTGGGCGTGGAGCACTATCTCCAGATCCGTGGTCAACTCGTTGGTATTGATAGACAATCATGACTTTGGTTGGCTCGCAAGCGATCCTCAACTCGTGGCTATGGTTACACAACATGGTGCAACTCTAAGAGTCTCTTGGACCGGGTAATTCTTAGTTCCCAAGGTTTCAACAGGCAAGTGATGCTCTAGAATAGCCTTCTGTCTTTCTGAATATGGAAGAATTTTGGTTTTGTTATGTCAACTAGCCAAAACATGAACTTTTTGTCTTTGTATTTCCAAGGCTAGTTAATAATTTTGAGAAGTTTTTTTGTCTCTCTCATGCCCAAATTCAACAAAAATGATATAATCTTAAAATACTAAAATTCGACAAAAATAATATAATCTTAAAATACTAAAATTCAACAAATATTGAAGAGTACTTGGTGAACCTTAGTGGATGGACGGGAGCGAGAGCGTGTTGCAGTCCCTGCAAACCCTAGCCGCTCTTCCTGCACGCTGCAGCCTCTGCGGCTGCGCCTGCTCTGGCAGGACCTTCTGCTTCGGTCACGGCTCTGGCCTGCTCCTCTGACCTCTGGCTGCGGCGTTTCACGTCTCTGCTCCTCTGCTCCTCTGACCTCCGCCGCTGCTTGGTTGGGGTCCTTCAAGACTTCTTTCGCTTTCGAGTGCCCCTGCGTTGCGCCTGCCCACGCAGGGCCTGCTGCTCCTGTTGCGGCCTGTTGTTCCTGCTTTGCCTCTGCTGTGTCGGGTAAATGACTAGGCTGGGTTTCGAAGACTGCGCATAGATCCGGGCCGCGTTCTTGCTAGGGCCCGCGCCCATGGAGGGGCTGGGCTCTCCCCAGGGGCCTCGTCCCCCTCCCCCGCCCTCTGCTGCTGAGGCTTTCGATCGTCTTTTAGCAGGGCTTCCTAAGAAGAAGAATGTGGAAGCTGCGAAATTTGTTAAGAAAATGGATGAAATACCTGAGATCTCTCTCCCAGCAGAGACTCCGATTCAGGTTGCTTTATCTCTGTCTGAACGAGCTCTCATAGGCCAGTTCACAGGGCTTTGGCCTTCTCCCAAAACCACTGAGAGCTGGGTCAACAGAAACTGGGTGCCTCTGATCAAAGAAAGCGTCACTTCTTATTTTTTGGGGAGAGGTTACTTTCTCTTCGAGTTCACTTCCAAAGAGGATAAAGATTTGATCTTCCAGAATGGCCCCTACTTCATGGGCCCCCAGGGTTTATACCTAAATAAGTGGACTCTTGACTTCGACCCTGCTGTGGATGTGCCCAAAGCAGTCCCGGTGTGGGTTAGACTCCCAAATCTCCCAGTTCACTGCTGGAATTGGGATTCTCTGATGCATATTGGAAATGCCCTTGGGAAGTTCATCGATCGAGCAAACAACAAGGACCAATATGACTGTGCTAGGATCTGTGTGGAAGTAGATCTTGAGGTTGGGCTACCAGAGGCCATCAAAATCAAAGTCGGAAGCTGGACACACGTGCAGAAACTGGACTATGAGCAGCTGCCCTTCAAATGTCGGAAATGCCATGTCTATGGTCACTTCGCCAGAGGTTGTCCATCCAACAATGAGGATGTGCAAGGGAAGGAGGACGGATGGAATCAAGTCAAGCGCACCAAAACCTCCCATAAAGCTCAAAAGCCGGGAGGCCCTAGTGGCAAAGGTCCCCATCAGGCCTCTTCTCAGCAGATCCAGTCTAAGCCCGCTTCTGAAAACAAGTTTGAACTCTTAAGCTCGCACCAAGAAAACACCTAGGAGGTGGAGGTTCAAAAGACAGCATCCCCGGTCAAAGAGACCCTCTCTGTGTCTTCCAAAGACGCAAGTGTTGCAGAAAGCTCAAAAGGAACACCTATTGGCGTCGAGGAAGAGGATCTAGAGTCGGAAGAATCAGAGGAGGAAGGAGAAATAGGCGACTCTCAGACCTCTGTTAGGAGATCCACAAGAGGTCGCAAAACAGATCGGGAGAAAAGAGAGCAGGAAACGTACAAGGACAAGTTACAGGGTAGCCAGCCAACACTGGAGAAACTACTAGCAAAAAAGACAAAGATGGTGAGAAGCCAGCCCCCAGGCTCCAAGGGAGCCCAGCAGAACAAAGGTAAATAATGAAAATAATCTCCTGGAATTGTAGGGGTATGGGGAGCAAGATCAAGGAAGAGGCAACAAGAAGCTTAATAAGAATAGAAGCCCCGGACATATTCCTTATCCAGGAGACTAAGATGGAGGAAGCAGACTTCCTCCAAACAAGTAAAAGAATCTGGAGTAAAAGCAAAGCAAAAGCTGTCTCAACCCGAGGAGCCTCTGGAGGGTTAGGCACTCTTTGGAATGATAGCAAGTTCTCGTTAATCTCTGAAATTTCAAACACTCACTGGCTGCTCCTAAAAATGCAACATCTTGACACTAAAGAATACTTTTGTCTCTTTAATGTTTATGTTCCGGTCAATGCTGGAGAAAAAAAGGCCTGTTGGGACTCTATAAGAAACCAGGCAGATTTAGGGAATCTTGACAACATCATTATTGCAGGCGACCTCAATCTCACATTGCACTCCTATGAAAAGAGAGGAGGCTGCATTGTGCGAGATCCGGCAAGGGAATGGGCAGAGGATCTTCTGCAAGACTGGGATTTGCTGGACATTAAGCCCTCTTCAGGTAAGTTCACTTGGTCAAACAAAAGAGTAGGCCCTGGTCACATAGCAGCAAGACTGGATAGATTTTTTGTTCAAAGTTCCTTTCTAATGCTTGGTTTAGATGCTAGTATGCAAATACTTCCTTGCAGCATATCTGATCATAACCCTATCAAGCTTGATCTCCGGGCTCACCCCGACCTTGGCCCCATTCCGTTCAAATTTAGCCCCCTCTGGGTCAAGGAAGCCAACTTCATGCAGATTGTCAAAGAAAGTTGGTCTCAGCCAGTTAATGGATCACCCTTCTTCGTGTGGGAAGAAAAACTCAGAAGAACGAAAGCTGCTTTAAAATGCTGGGCCAAAACTCTTCCTAACCCAACAGCTGAAAGGGAAAATCTCCAAAGTCAACTGGAAGCACACCACTTGCTTTCGGAAGAGGCATATGTAACTAGAGAAATCCTCGATAAGGAGATTCAACTCCAACAGCACTTCCACAAAGCCTGCCTGGCAGAAGAAGAGTTTTGGAGGATTAAGTCTCGTTGCCTTTGGCTCAAAGCGGGAGACAGAAATTCCTCTTTCTTTCACAAACAAACTCAAGCCAGAAAATGCTTCAACACCATATCTGAGATTAAGGATGACAATTCCAATCATAAAGACTTTGCAAGCATTAAACGAGCAGCTTTTCTTCACTTCCAGAAATTGTACAGTGAGGATGTGAATCTGATTCAAAATTCTGATCTCCTGGACTGGGTCCCTTCTTCAATCTTTGCTGAGATGAACCATCTCCTAGAAGCCAAAGTCACCAAGGCTGAGGTCAAGAATGCTCTCTTTGCCATGGATCCTGACAAAGCACCAGGACCGGATGGATTCACCGCCAGATTTCTACAATCCTGTTGGCACATAGTGGAAAAAGATCTCTGCAAAATGGTTCAAAAATCCCAAGACTGTCAGAAATTAGGAGGCAGCACAAATTCTGCGTTCCTTGCCCTTATCCCCAAGGAGAAAGGCGCCAACTCCTTCAACAGATTTCGCCCCATCTCTCTCTGCAACATTGGTTATAAAGTGATCACCAAAGTAATAGCACACAAGCTGAAATATCTTCTCCCCACAATCATTCCTGAAAATCAAGGGGGCTTTGTTCACGGTAGGCAGCTAGTGGACAATTTCATTTTGGTTCAAGAGGCAATTCTCTCAAGTCAGCAGCGTAAGGAAAGAGGTATGGTTGTCAAGCTGGACTTAGCTAATGCCTTCGATCGAGTCAGGCATTGCTTCCTATTGAATGTTCTGAAAAAATTTGGATTTGGGGAGAACTTTATAAACTGGATTCGGGCCTGTATCTCAGAGCCTTGGATTGCTCCCCTTGTTAATGGTAGAGCAGCTGAATTCTTCAAAGCCTCAAGAGGACTAAGACAGGGTTGCCCTCTTTCTCCTCTTCTGTTTGTCCTTCAAGCCTCCGTTATCAGCTTCTATCTAAACAAGAAAATGCAAGAGCAGGAGATCACAGGGCTTTGCATTGCCAGAGGAGTTAAAAGCATCAACCACGCCCTCTTCGCGGATGATACTTTACTGCTGGGGGCTGCATCTCTACACTCAGCTAACAGATTTAAAGAAGCTATAGATGATTATTGCATGATGTCGGGAAGTAACCTCAACAAGGGGAAATGCCATATTTACAGCTGGAATACTCCTCCCACCTTGCTCAGCTCCATTGCAAGATGTCTTGGCTTTGCAGCCTCCTCAGCTTGGACTTCTTTCAAATACCTTGGGCTTCCTATATTCCTCAAGAGGGCCTAAAGTAAGGATTGGCTCCCCCAAGTGGAAAAATTCAAAAATAAGCTCCAGGCTTGGGGGCTCACCTGGCTCAATATTGCGGGCAAGTCTGTCCTCATTAAAGCTGTCCTTTGTAGTCTCCCCCTATTTCAGTTCTCTGTTCTATTGGCTCCAATTGGCATCCTTCAGAAAATGGAACAGCTTATTCGAAACTTCTTTTGGAAGGGGGGCAAACAAAATGAGAGGAAACTCCATCTGGTTAATTGGGAGACCGTCTCCAAACCGCTGAGGGAGGGGGGGCTAAACTTCAAGAATCTCTCTCTTTAGAACATAGCCATGGGTGCCAAGCTGCTCTGGAGAATCATTGCGCCCAAGCCTTGCTGGGCCCAATTAGCACTCTGGAAGAAATATTTTAAAGGAAAGAGACTCAGATGCCTAGATGGTCCTCTCCCCCAAGGCTCCTCTCCCTTTGCTAGACTCTGCTCCAAAGCTGCCCCCCTGATCAGCGCCAACGCCTACTGGATTCCAGGAAATGGTAAGAAGATAAATATCTGGACAGATCGAATTCTGGATCGCGATCCAATTGGTGATTGTTCCTCTTTGAACACGATTCGTTGTTGGTTGACTGCTGCTGGGAAAACTACGCTGTGGGACATCTCCTCGTGGGATGGGACGCATTGGGCAGGATGGAATTTCTTCGACGTGCCTCCGGAGCTCCTCCAGGATTGCAATTGTCTTCGCTCCATGCTGAATGGTATTGCCCCCACTCATTTGCGCAGAAGAGATTCGCGTGGTTGGGGTGTGATGGCTGCAGGGTACACTGTAGCCCAAGGCTACGCAAAGCTCACCTTGAGGCCTCACGTCCCCCCGGACCCTGCCCCTTGGACTGCGATCTGGCGTCTGCACTCTCTGCCTAAAATCGACATGTTCTGTTGGCTTCTTTGCCACAAGAAAATTCTTACAGATGACAAACTGCAGAAACGAGGTTTCCATGGTCCGTCCAGGTGCTCTTTGTGCAGAGAAAATGTGGAATGTGCCACACACTTGATCTTGAATTGTAAATTCACTCTGCAGGTTTGGAGCGAGCTGATGGATTACTGGAACCCCAAATTTGTCCTTCCCACCTCTATTCCTAATCTCTTTGCAAATTGGCAGAACAGTTACCCCGGGCCTCCTCCCAGAAACAAAGTGATAAAAAAGGCATGGTTTGTCCTCCCCAAAATCTGCTGCTGGCAGATCTGGCTTGAGCGAAATAGCAAAATCTTTAGAGATATTAAGCACGATGTCAAGGTGGTGGCGGCCAAGATAAAATTCCAATTAAAGGAAAGCTTGGACAATCAAAAAGATGCCTCAAACCTTACTCATTTAGATTCAATCTGGGGTACCTCCCTAAATCTGCAATTTCTTCATACCACCAGCAACACTTCCCACATTGAAGATTGGCAGATAAGGGGGAAGAACAATGCTGAGTTTCAAGAATGGATCTCCAAGCAGCAGGCGCACTCTTTCTTCTTTGATGGGGCTTCAAAGGGCAACCCAGGAAGAGCTGGAGCAGGTGGTATTGTAAAAAATGTTGAAGGTGTTTTAATTCACAACTTTGCATGGGGTCTGGGGATCAACACCAGCATTCAAGCTGAGGCTCTGGCCCTCCTTCAAGGCCTTAAATCGCTCTTGAATCTAGAAATCAAGGAGGCTAATGTTTTTGGGGATTCCCAAGTGATAATCAAAATTATGGTGACAAACTCTTCCCCCCAGGATCTTAGATTGGCAAGGCTGATATCCAGAATCAGGACTTTGGGGAATTTGTTTAAAAAGTTGAGCTACTATCATGTGTTGAGAGAAAACAACAAAGAAGCAGACCTTGAAGCAAATAAAGCTGTCCTCATCTCTGCTGGAGCAATAATTCGAGGCGAGGACGAAAAATGGGATCCAATTCCATAATCTGCCAGTTTAAATGTTCTACTGCTTTCTATTGAATCAGTTTGTTTGTATTTTCAAGTTAGGGAAAGTCACTGAAATAGAAGTTTTAGATAGTCTGACACGGAAGAAATTTGTAAGCTTCGGCTGCATTTTTAATATTAGCAGTGAGATGCTTCAGGATTTAGACATCCTCAATGTAATCAGATTTCTGGCATTCAGGCCAAGATGAATATTAATATCACATAACCGTTTCTGTCAAAAAAAAATTCAACAAAAATGATATAATCTTAAGATACTAAATTTGTGTTCCCACTAAGAAACTAGTAACACAACATGCTTTTATTTATAATATTTCACACGTAGAAAGTTGAAAAAACAAAACTAAAACTAAAACTAAATTTAATATAAAATTATAAAAACACCAGATATAGAAGAAATCAATAATACATATAAATAATACATTATAATGGATTTATATTCTAAATAAAATTTGGTATTTAACTTTTGAAATATAAAGAGATTTAAATATAAATAGTTTTTTTTTTAAATTAAAATTTCATATATCATTTTCTTTGTGATTAGAAATTGGTTTAGGAAAACAAAATATCTTATACCCATAACATATGAGTTAATTTTTAAATTAGGTATTTTGTATTATGTTAAATGTGGATTATATATATCATTTTTTTTGGTATTGATTTGTCTGAAAAGACTAGTAACAAAGGGTTAAAGTTTTAAGGTTGTTAAGATCTTGTTTAATTAGATTATTTTGTAAATAAAATCTTAAAAAATAGACTAGTTGTGTTATACCTTGACATACATTGACATGAAAAGATAAAATAGACTATTAGTGTTGTAATTAAAAAACCAGTGAATCATAACAATTATTGGGTAAAATCTCCAAGCATTTGCGTTGATTCACTATCCTCGTCTAAGGAGAAGGAGATGTTGGTTGATCTCCTAGCTAGAATGGTGAGTTTGCAGTCTATACTGTCAATCTTTTCTCTAGCTTCACCAATCTAATATAATTCTCTCGATGAGTCCTCATGTACCTCCCTATGTCACTTGCAATATCCAAATGACATTTAACCTTGTGTCAACTTCGTGCTATGATCGATGAAAGTGATGGGAACACATGTAATGTGCCGAGTATAGTGGAAATTACAACCCTCTTCTATGTAAGCTGACATTATATCGAGATGTGAGGGAATGCCCGCTCATGAACACCCTCTTAGGTCAATACAAAATAATAACATTAATATAAAATGGACCATCTTTTTAATCTAAATCTTTATTACATAATTTATATATCCATTGAATATATCATATTTTAATCCTAAGAGATATCATCTTTTTAATTTAATTTTTTTATTGCATAATTTTTTAATATGTACATTCAATATATTATAGGGTAGTTTAGATTGGGTGAGTTTTAATATTAAAGTATTAAATGAAAGAAACGATTTGTTCGTCAATGAGATTTGTCATCAAGATTGTGTGCAAAATTTTGGAAGGTATTTCCCTTATAAGCCATTCTCACCATCAATCACTCTTAATGGAATTTGAATTAAGACAAGATGTAAACTAAACCCCACACAAATTAAACTAATTGATTTACACTATGCATAATGTAATTTATTTTTAATAAAATTTATAAACTTTTTTCATAATTAATTCATTATTATAATTGAAAATATATCATAAAATATATTTTTATTAAATTATAAATTTTAGCTTTTGATTAATTTTTCTATAATTTGGATTTTTTGGTATATTATTTTAGTCAATTTCACATTAAATTTAATATAGATTTATTGGAATTACACATTTAAATTGTGAAATTTACACAATCAAATTTAAAGTTTTGAATTTATTCATCCATACAAAACAAATAATATGTAACTATAATTTTACCAAAACTTAAAATTATTAAATTACACCAAAATTTTATAATAAAAATTCAATATATATATATATATATATATATATATATATATATATATATATATTTTTAAACTTAAACGGATGGTGTTTTTTATTTATAGATGAGATCAGGCTGGGCCGGAGCCAAAGCAGCCTTCATTACATTTCTTCTTACTGTTTCTATTATAATCTCTATCTCTTGTCATGGAATACATATTTGAACTGGAGCTTCGTTGTTTATGCTGAGTTCTCCCTGGGCTAGTGTGCAGCCTTGGTTGGCATATTTGTCAGCTTCCTTGTTCGATTCTCTAAGAATATGATAGCAATTGAAGATGGTAAACTCTTGGATTATGTTCCGAAGCCTTTGGAGGCTCTTATTTAGGACAACGTCATTGAACTTATTCTCCATATGGATTTTTTTAATCAACATTTCAGAGTCTCCGAATGCTTGGATTTCTCTGATTCCTCTTTCTTTGGCGATTTGACAGGCTTTTATCAAGCTCAGGATTTCAGCTTGATTGTTGGTTCGCTGTCCTAAGCCCCATCTATAGGTGACTTTGGAAGATCCATCCTGAGAGAGAATGAGACCTCCAGCGCCTGTTGTACCGGGATTTCCTTTAGATGCTCCGTCAAAGAAGAACGTCGTTGTTCCTTGTTTTCGCCACCAACTCTGAAATTCTTCATCTTTTTCTCTTAGTCTCCATTCTGGATTTTGAAGAGGTCTTACAACACTTTGATTTCTGTTTCGAAATACAAAGGTCCCAAGCCATTTCCTTTCAACCGGCAGTAGCGTGGATTCATCTTTTAGCAGTTGGTTGCTCAAGGTTTCAAGAAGTAGGCCTTTAGCTTTCGCTGCCACTGTGGTCGGAGTCCAACATACATTATTAAATATCTGTTCATTCCTAGCTAACCACAATTTCCAGCACACGTACTTTGGAATGGTGATCCATACCCTGGCCCATAGAGACTTGTTGTTGATGTTCGAAGGGTAGCGTTCTTTCCATGTCGTGAAGAGATCAATTACTGTCAGATTTGTTAGTGTCGCACTGTTCAATCCATGGAGGGTGAGTTCCCATACTTTGGCTGTGAAAGAGCATGCTACAAATAGGTGATCAATCATTTCAACGTGATGTTTGCATAGGGCACATCTGTGCGGCCCTGCGAAATTTCTCTTCATAAGGTTTTCTCCTGTTAGAATTTTTTTTTTGCATGAATGTCCAGAAAAAGAAGTTGATTTTTGGGAGCGCCATCGCATCCCACACCTGCATCCATAACACTGAGGGTTGCGTACAGTTACGCTGACTTTGCTGAGCTTTGAATCCCTTAGCAGAGGTGTAATTGCCTGAAGACCCCCATCCCCAGGTATCCACAACATTCTGATGCACAGGGGCTGCATCTTTCAGACCGGCTTTTAGTCTGACTGTTTGTTGACTTAAATGATTTGGAATGTCGTTAAGGCTCCACGCCTGCCAGCTGCCTTGTTCGTCCCATTCAGAGATTTCTGAGAGTTGTTTTATTCCTCTTTCTTTTAGCATATTGCGCAGATCAGAGAACTCTGTATTGAATTCAAGTGGATTGTTCCCCATTATTCTGTCCTTCTAGAGCTTTACCTTTTTGCCACTCCCAGGGATTCGATAGAGGTGTTTAGTGAAGACTGGTATGCTTCTTTTACACAGCTCCTCAACTGGGTTCCACGTTTTCTGACTGCGTTTTCCAGGTGTCTTAGCGATGCTCCAGGCAGGTACTTGTATCTTAGCGTTCTACAGGCTGGGTGATTAGGATCGATGAACATGTGCCAGAGTATCTTGCAGCCAAGAGCTATGTTCACTTGCTCAGGATCTATGATTTGCAGCCCTCCATCTCTGAGTGATCGTTTTACTGTTTCCCACTTCACCAAGTGGAGTTTTCGCTGATTTCCCCTGCCTCCATGCCATAAGAAATCTCTCAGGAGTTTGTTTAATTGTCCTGTGATTGATTTTGGGGCCAACAAGAACGAGGCCTGGTAAATTGGGAGTGAAGAGAGCACAGTTTTTATCAGTATGAGTTTTCCTCCGTGGGTGAGTCACTGCCCACCCCAAAATTCGATTTTTGACTTGATTTTCCTCAAAACTCCCTCCCACAGTGCACACCTGTTTATGCCCATGGTAAGTGGCAACCCAAGATAATTTATTTTATCCCATTTTGAATGTCCTTTGAACCCTAGTATGCTTGCTACTTTCTGAATTTCTGTTTCTTCAACATTCCAACTGTAGACTGCACTTTTTCGTTCATTTATCAAGGCCCCTGAGACTTTGCAATATGCTTGTAGGGTGGACTTGTACGCATTGGCTATTCTGCAAGAAGCCCCGCCCAGCATGAGTGAATCGTCAGTGAAAAGGGCGTGGTTGATAGGCTCCAGCTCTTTCCTTATTTGCAATCCTGGAGCATTTCCATTTGCTTTGTCTAGCTCAAGTTTTCTGCTCAATGTGTCCGCCAGTAGTATATACAGATAGGGAGAGAGGGGGATCCTTGCCTTAGACTTCTCAAGGCTTGAAAAAAGTTGGCTGGCCTCCCATTTACCATTGGGGCTATCCAAGGCCTACTGGTGCATGCTTTTATCAATTCTACAAACTCTTGCGAGAAACCAAAAGTCCGAAGAACTTTATAAAGGAATGACAAGTTCACTTTGTCGAATGTATTGGCCATATCAAGCTTGACCAGCATTCCCTTCTCTTTTCTTGTGTTGGTGGAATGAATAGTTTCCTGAACTTGGATGACATTGTCCAAGATGTGTCTTCCTTTGACAAAACCCCCTTGTGAGGGGGAGATGAGATTGCCTAGCAGGGGCTTCATTCTGTTAGCGACGATCTTTGCTATTATTTTGTATGATGCATTACATAAAGATATAGGCCTGAACCTTTCGAAAGTTTCCAGGTTGGTTTCTTTCAGTATTAGTGCTAGGAAGGTTGAGTTTATGCTGCCTCCCATCTTTTCTTTCTGCAAAAAACCTCTGATCATTTTGATTAAATCTGATTTTATTATATCCCAGCATATCCTATAAAAGTGGATTGTGAATCCGTCTGGACCAGGCGCTTTGTCGGGTTCCATGGCCCAGATTATTTTGCTGATTTCTCCTCGGTGACCTGCTTCAGGAGAGCTATATTATCCTCCTTAGTTACCAATGATGGGATGTTGTTGAGGAACTCTTCATTTTCTTCTTTGTTGCCTTCATTCCCTTTGCTATATAGATTTTGGAAGTGCGTGCCTGCAACCTCTTTATTTTGATCTATTCCCTTGCAAAGCGTCCCATCAGAGGTTGAAATTTCAGAGATGTAGTTTCGGGAAAGGTGTGCTCTACATTGTCGATCGAAATAAGAGGTGTTCCTATCCCTGGATTCCAACCATAGACTGCGGGACTTTAATCTCCAGTAGTCTTCTTCTATCCTGAATGAGCGGAAGGTGTTGCATTGGGTAGCCTGCTCTTTGTCCAGCTCTGATGCTGTTATGTCTACAGAGTCTGTTAGCCACCTATAAAATTTTGTTATACCAAAAGGTGGCTAAATCTGTTTTGAGCCTTCAAGGAACAATTTTTCATTACTAAAATTTGTTGGCTCTTGAAGACTCCTTCTAGGCCTCATGCCTCTGTCCAAAATCCTCATTTGCTGTCCCATTTTATACTCAGAAAAATCTGCTGATTTCGTATAACAAACTGCTGAAGAAACCATCTTTTTCTTCCCTTTTTTCTCCATATTATTCCTCTACTTTTCATAAGTTCTCCCTCCATTTATGAAAAATTCCCCTTTCATAGTTAAAAACTCACTTTTTAACTATTTCGGAACCCCCAAATCCATTTTAATCCTTGAAATTTCTCATAAAAAATCAAAGTTTTATTGCTATGGACCTAAGCCCCTTAGGCTAAGTCCTAAAAACCACTTCCCCACATATGCCCGTCACCCAAGACCAAGAGCTTAAGCATTGGGGGCCAATCGCAATCGAAGGCCGGGCGGGAGACAAATTCCTTTGTAAAACTTTAAAACCCCGATGCGATTAGTTTATATTGTTAAGTCTTGCGACGCGTTCCGCGCCGTCGATTTGTCGCAAGATCTGACGTCCAGCGCTCAATCGCACCACTCCCCCCGATCGCAATCGCAACACCCATCGTGCGCCTCCCGATTGCGATGCTTCGATTAAATCCTGACCGTTGTTTTCCCCTCCAGATCCGACGGTTCTTCGATCAATCGCAACCTTGACTTCGGATCTCCCGATTGCATAGTAGCCGTTGATCTCCCCGCGATCCGACGGCCCTCCGCTGATCGCAAGTCCTTCTGCTCCTCCTTCGATTGCGTGCCCCGATTAAATCTCCACCGTCCATTCTTCCCGTGATCCGACGGTCTGCGCTCAATCGCAAGCCCATGCCCGATCGCAATCGCAAGTCGCATTGGCACCGCCCCGATTGAAGCCTTCCGATTTAATCTCAGCCGTCCGTTTCCATGCCGATCCAACGGTCCTCCGCCAAATCGATGATCCCCTCCGATTGTGTTCTCCACCGTTGATCTTCTCGTCAGATCAACGGCCAGCGCTCAATCGCTCTGTCCCTCCGATCGCAATCGCAAGTCCTTCTGTTCGCCTCCCGATTGCATTGCAACCGTCCATTTCCCGTCAGATCAACGGCCAACGCTCAATCGCTCTGTCCCTCCGATCGCAAGTCCTACCGCCATTTCAAAGCCCGTCGATTCGTTTTCCGCCGTCGATCTGATCTGCAGATCAACGGCCAGCGCTTAATCGCACTGGAAGTTCAATCGCATCCCCTTTTGTGCCACCCCCGATTGAGACCCTCCGATTAGATCTGGACCGTCCACGTGTTCAGATCGGACAGTCCAAAACCGCTCCTCCTTATTCTTCTCCCGCTATCCTTTTTGCCTTCCTATACAGATCTCCACCGTTGGTTGCCCTCATCCGACGGCTACACTCCTCCCCCGCCATCCGAAGCAGTTTTAACCTATTCCCACAGGATTTCTTAACTGTTGTTGTGTTTTGCAGGTGTTTTAATGGTTTTCCATTATAGAATGAAGGAAAGCCGAGGGATGGGAAAGACGTTTCCTGTGCCTTCTGGCTATCTTAAAGAGGCCATTCACAGGGCTCTATTCCATGTCTCGTCAGTACTCTATGAGTATTGATACCGTAAAGCCCAGTGCGGGTCTGCACATCAACAAGACACTGTTTTTAATCAAACACAGTTAAAGAGTATTAGTTTTGAGAATAAAGCACAACAGATGAAGATTGAAGACAGTTTTTATGGGGATTACGGCTAAGACAGTTATCAAAAGCCTAATCCCCAAACTAAAACACAGTTTAAAGGAAAAACTAAAGTGTTTTTATCAGACGGAAAGCCTCCACCGCCACATCTGAGGCAAATTGATTCCTCAGCTACCACCGAACCACCTGTTGCCTCAAACCTTTCAAACAGAGGCCGAAGTTATTGAAGAAGATCAGATTTCGCCTCAGAGCAGCCAGGGAGTTACTTCTGCAGGGTAATCAATGTAGAAATATCTGCAGAGTTACTCCCCACATTACACAGAGCCTCAAAGTCAAAATAAAGCTCCCACCGAGCTTTGATATTTATTGTAAAAAGTTAATACAGTGATCCACCTGTAAATTTCTCTCTTGAGCCCCTCGAAAGGCCGAGAAGTCTTGAACCTGTATTAATTATCCTGAGAGATATTTTCTCAGATCACCTCCTCATTCTTCTATAAATACCTCAGGAGAAGATGAGAAATTGTTGGTTGCAGAACTTTGAAATACACTTGAGCTTGAGACTTCTATTTGTACATAGTATTCACTGGCCCTTGAAGCTCTGTTTGTGCTAGAGTAGTTAGGTTGAATAGTGAAGATGATTGCTGAACTGAAACATTGGACTTGAAGTTTGTAGCTGGTTTGACATCAATATAAAAGTTGTTTCATGGGATCCTGATCTATATTGACGGTGATGTTATTCTCATTCGTAACTTGTTGTTTTATTTCTGTTTTCATGTTGTTTCATTTTCCACTGTAAAGAACAGTTTAAACAGGGTTAGGACCTGCTGTATATCAGTAACCTTCTCTGGCTGAGAAATCTTTATTTGAATGTTTTCTTCCAACCTGTGTTATTTAGGAATGACTTAATTCAGTTTTAGGCATGAGAATGCTGGTGTTCCCTCATTTTATCGTCCTAGCTGAATATTATTTCTGAATGTTACTTTCAGTATGTGTTATGTGATGATGAACTGAAGGAAGATATGGTTAGCCCTGGTCCCAGACTTGTCCGCATAACTAACATATTGTTTCCCTTGGAATGTGTTAAAAGCTGGCTAGTTTAGAAGCACTTGCTAGATCTTAGACCATTCTGTGTTATCTTTGTGTTTCCCCTTGTTTTGTATGTTTTCTATTGGAAGTGTGTCAAAGGCTGGTTGGTTTAAAAGCACTTACCAGATCCTAGTCTGCTTTCGTGTCCTCCTTAAGTGTTTGCCAAAGGCTGACTTGTTTAAAAGTACTTATCAGATCCTAGGCTGCTCTTCGTTCTGCATCTGTTTAATTCCCCTTCTTAGTGTATCACTCCATTCCATAAATCAAAATTTAAAGAAATCCTTAGACATAGATGACTTGCCCCTTGGATCACACTTGATGTTGTTGTTCAATTAAAGCCCGGATATGACTCCATAGCCCAATGGACTAAAAACCAGCGTTATATCTATCTGTCTGCCAAATCTGTTCTATTTGCTTGCAACTTCTCACTTTTGAAACTTTTTGCATTTAGGATTTTCCCCTCAAGTAACATTTCATGCTCAACCATCCAAAACAAAACAAAACCGTGGCCTTCATAACTAGCCTAATATCATTACCCTAAACTTCAAAGACAATATCCATCTTTGTACATATTGGAGAGATCCCTCTCCGGATTCAGGAGGGCTAGATCCTAGAATCCCAAAGTTGGTTGAAATGATGTTAACTCTGTGATTGGACTCTCCCAATCTTGCTAATAAAATTACGAGACCTAACGAGTCCATTTTTTCTTTGCGAGTTTCCCAATTCTTTGTCTTGCTTCCTTTCTTTGGTGATTGGGGGGTGCATGTAGGAATCTTGCTCCATTCTTTCAAAGCCTTCTTGGTTTGCTTTAAACTTTGTTCCCATACATAGCTAGGAGAGCCTATGAATGAAAGTGACCAAGCTTTCTTGACTGTCTCTAGGAATCCACTTCTTTCTCTCCAAAGCGGGCTGAATCTGAATGGGATTGGGCCCAAATTCTCTTCCTCCTCCATCGAGAGAAGGATGGGTTTATGATCAGAGGTAAGTTTTGGGAGGATATCTGAGGAGATGATCCTTTTTTCCAGCAGTAAGGTGCTTTGTGCTAGGAATCTGTCAAGTCTTGCTGAGATATGATCTGCACCTGTCCTGTTATTTGTCCAAGTATATAGCCCTCTCTTTGGTTTGATATCCAATAATTCCCATTGTAGTATTATGTCTTCTACCACGTGTAGCATTTGATCCTTGCTACTTCTACCACCTCTTTTTTCTTTTCCTTTCATCACTATGTTGAGATCTCCGGCTATGATTATGTTGTTTGGTGAGGAAGTTCCAAAAATTCGTTTAAAGATTGCCAACAATTTAATTTAATTTATTTTATTTATTTTTTTACTTTATTTTTTAATTCATTGATTTATTTATTATTTTATTTATTTTATTTTATTTTTTTTAATTTTATTAATTTTATTAATTTATTTTTTTTAATTTAATTTAATTTAATTTTTTTATTTTTTTATTTTTTATTTTTTTTAATTTTTTTCTACATAGGTTATCGGAACATAAAGATTGAATAGGGCAATTGTTAACTTACTTGCTATGTGCTTCAGCTCAGTGAAGATCCAGTGCTGAGTGTTGTGTGTGTTGACTAGCTTGAATTGGTCCTCCTTCCATAGGGTGGCTATTCCACCTGCGGAACCCCTTGCGCTTATTGTTTTTCCTGAATTCTTTTGCCATTTCTTTTTGTTGATTTCTAGAAGAGTATCCCCTTCAATTTTTGTCTCTTGGAGCAATAGGATCTCTGCTGGTTCCGTTTTCATAAGATCTTTAACTGCTTCGACTTTTGACGGGTCCCCAATCCTTTGCAGTTCCAAGAGATGATTCTCATTACTTACTATTGGGAGTAGTGCTTATTCCTCCTTTTGGAGGCCTTGTTCTTGTGCTTCTTCCGATTGACATTTCTATTGTGGCCTGGCTTCCTTGAGTTTTTTGTCTCTCTGTCTCTTCCTCCCTTGCTTCTCTGCGCGACTTCCTTCCTGCTCTTTTAGCAGGCCTCTCCAGGGTCTCTTCCTCTGAGGAGCTGAGTGGATCTATGATTTTCTTCCTAGCTATATCTGCATATGAGGGAGAAGGGGTGATTTCTGGAGTTGCTGCCTGCTTCCCTTCTACCTCTTTGCTTTTACCACTGGGGGAGGTCTAGTCTTGTTCCATGCTGTCATTGTTCGGGTCTTCTGTTTCTACTTCCTTGTTACGATCTATGATCTGTATACCTGCTGTTGATGTGGGATTGGAGGTCCCAGATCCAGGAGCCTGGGAATCTAACGGGGCTTTGTTTTCTTTTTCGTTGCCCTTGCCTCTATTTTTTGCTGATCCTGCTTTCTGCACTTTTTTCCATTGTTCCGCTTTTGCATTTTCTTGTTCCTCTGTGGTCTTTTTCTTGCAATATCTTGCAAAGTGGCTGTAGCCATGGCAGTACCGGCATTTGAATGGTAACTGCTCATAGTCTAGCTCCTGGATGTGCGTCCAATCTGCGACAGTTAATTTTATCGCTTCCGGAAGCCCTACTTCCAGATCTACCTCTACGCAGATCCGTGCGCAGGAATACTGATCTTTCCTCACTACTTGATCTATGTATTTTCCCAACGAGTTGCCTATGGTTTGCAGTGATTTTTGATTCCAACAATGCAGCGGCAGATGGGGGAGGCGGACCCAAACTGGAACAGCCGACGGTACATCCTGAGCCGGATCGAAATCAGGGGTCCATTTGTTTAGATACAACCCTTGTGGCCCCATGAAATATGGTCTGTTCCAGAAAATGAGATTTTTGTCTTCTGCACTTTAGAATACAAAGACGAAGAAGCCTTTCCCAACGAAATGGCTTTTTATCCCTTCGGAGATTAGCGGAGACCAGTTCCTCTGGACCCATTCTTCTACTACTTTAGGGGAATGCCATAGGCCTGTAAATTGACCAATAAGCCCTCTGTCTGCAAGATTGAGGGCAGATCTACAAGTTTCTTCGATTAGCAGCTCGACTGAAGGCATGCAATCCAGTTTTTTTACAAATTTCTGCTGCATCTCTGTCAGCGATCTTTTGTTTGCTCTTGCAGTTAATTTTTTGAATGCCACGAGGTCTGGCATGGGGGGAGTGGCCTCAACGCCCCCACCCGAAGCCATGGCTGCTTGCGTGCAGTACCTGTCAACGCATGCAGTAGGAGATTTTTTCAGCGGTCAATTCGGATCGAAGCTCAGCTCAAATGCTTCCGCTCACTATTAAATTCATAATATATTCTAATTATAACTTTATATATATATATATATATATATATATATATATATATATTATTATTATTATTATTTTTTAATATGATGATGATGGTGGTTACCGTCTGTTAAGACAAATGCGGTTTATCAGATCTAAAGAAAGGAAAAAGAATCTAAGTTTGATTCTTCAAAATCTTGTTTCTATGGTCAAAGAGAAGAAAAATAAGCGCTCCAAGATCACTATAGGTGGGTTGGCTTAATAGGTCAAGAAGACTGGAAGTGTGGTAAATGGTAGGGAATTGAGAGCAAAAGTGAGTAAGAGTAGGGCAGTCTAAAAGGAAGTGCTTTTCATCTTCCACCTGCTTAGAATCACAAATCTGACATATTCTATCGTTCCAAGGGATCTTGGGAATAGACCACCGCCCGGTCTCACTCTGAAGCTCATGGGAATTAGTTCTTATCTTAGCGATGTTCATTTTTTTCTTATTGTTGGACAACACAAAGAGATAATTCTGATTATCAAGGGTGTGGTTGATCACTTCCTTATAGTATCTTAGCTTCCTTTTACCCTCCAGCTCCTGATCCTCCCACAACTTGTCTTTAAACTTGGAGGTCATAATATTTTTGATATTATCTTTGCTTCCCATACTAAGCTCCTCCTCAATTCCCCAATGGTTGAGCCAGGATTGGGCATCCTTATGCCACCCGCGCTTGAGGTGAAGGTGAGGGTCTTGACTACAGTTAGAAGTAATTTTAGGGAGCCTTTTTTATTCCATGTTTTCAAGCTTCTTCTTATACATCGGATACCTAAACATAGCTGTACTTTCAATGGGGGACAAACCAGATTTGATCAAGAAGATAGGATAGGGAATATTTCCCTTGATCTTAAGGTTGTAGGTTATGAATTGCTTTTGAATCATCTCAATCTTCCTCCATGACTCTCTGGATATACTGCAACCCCAAACTTCACATCCGTATAGGACAACAGGGGTGACAAGGGTCTAAAAAAGGAACCTCTTTTTACTCCAAATGTAAAGATCGATCGACTTACAATTGTTTTCAAGCTCATAATAAGCTGTCCAACCCCTAATAATCCTTTTCTCAATGCTATAATTCCAGTTGAGATGATGAGGGAAGTCAATGCCCAAATACTTATAAGAAGAAACCTGCTCTAAGCACTAGTTATTATACACGAAACTACCATGGGCGATCTTTTTGGATTTTATGATCATGACTTTAGTCTTTTCAGTATTAACTGTCATACCCATCTTGGAGCAGTAGTCATGAAGAATCTGGAGCTGCTTGTCAAGGTCATCATGGTTTTTTGTAAGAAGAACGATATCTTAAGTATGAGGGGTTTTCGCAGTGCATTATATTAGATATCATTTTTTGGATTCAACTGCGCAAAGGGATCTCTACTTGAATGGTTCATGGGGCACAATACTTGCTAAGGTTTTGCAAATGGGGTAGCAAGCTAAGTGGGCTTGATTGTGGGGAAAACTCCACAGTTAAGCGTGCCTGAGCCAGAGGAGTTCTAGGATGGGTGACCTCCCGGGAAGTCTTGGTTACCGGGTGCAAACCCCAGAAGTGATGATTGACGCTATGTGATTCATTTCACTAGTTTCAATCCCACTTCTTCACCCTAGTGAGCATCACCCGATGCAATGAGTGCTAAGTGGATTATTTAAAAATCATGAGAAATTAGTCAGTTACGACTACCTCTCATGGAAATGGTCATAGATTAATGGCTTACCTAACGCAGTTGAATCCCAAAAATGATATCTAAGAACTATATCATCGACATAGAGGAGAAGAGTAATGAGAACACCAACAAGCTCTGTGCCCTTGCACCCTGCAGATTCTAGACACTCCTCTAGCTTATCGATGTATATGCCAAAAAGAGTAAGGGATAGGAGACACCCTTGCTTAACTCTAATATTGCATTCAATGTCTTTAGACCACCCCTCATTAGTAGTAACGGTCTCATAGAGATAGATCACAACAATCCTTAGTTCAAGAAAGACTTATTCGCATATATATATATATATATATATAAATCACTACTTAAGATATAAAATAAGATATGAAATTAAATATGATGCATAAAATAGTATATATACAATATCGAGTTGAAAAACTAAATTAACAATTAAAAAAATATATTAAATGATAATGCATAAAATGAAAAAAAATATAATAAATAGTAATAAAAGAACCACAAATTAAAAATAAGATCTAGTAAATGGTAATAAAAAGCCCATTATTCCAACTTTTTGAAAATAAAACTTAATGAATGGTAATAAAAAGTCCATTATTCCGACTTGGCGTACCCTCACACACGCTTTAAATTCAACCACAACCACAGATAAAGCCCACTATGATGGCTAAAACGGTCGTTCAGGAACTCAATCTTTACTCTTATTAAAATTTCAATCATTGATAGCCACCTGGAAATTCGTTCAAACAGCACGAAATTCTCTGCCACCGTCCACAGCCGGTCATGCCAACCTGACTAGCCCGTGACGTCGGCGCCCCACTTGACCATACGAAGCGCTGGAACCTTTTTCCATGGCGACTCCGGATGCATAGAGACCCTGAGGGTTTCTAGAAAACTTTATGACAGATACTCTCAAATTTGCGTCTAGATCGTCATCTAGACCTCCAGTTGTATATACAGACCACACAGATCGCACCAGACGTCTCCTATTCTAGCGGCATCCGTGCATTTTTCAGTTTAGTCAAAATCAGACCAAGGTTGGGGTAATGATTCCACATAGTTTCGTTTAATTCTTTTTCGAGGCTCGTCTTATTCTCATCATAAAGATTCTGTATTGTAGCGGAAATAGGGGATTGATACTGCGAATTTGGTTTATTCGCAGTGATTAATTGGGGTTTCGAACACGTAACCTAGCGTTGGACTGGCAATTCTTCATCTGTATACCCTGGTAATTATATGGCCCCGTTGAATGGTTCGATCTCGTTTATTTTTTCGAAAATGTGTGCTTTTAAGGGTTTTGTTGCTGGGATTTGTAATTTTGCTACGGCCTTCTGTTATAGCTTGAATCTGGTGTATCTTTAATAAAACCTAACCTGAATAGACTATTCTGCTGATATAAATCTTAAAAATCGTAATAGTCGTCATTCAGATCAGTTCCGTAGCAAAGAATTTGATTGGAGATATCAATATGTTGGAATTGGCTCTCATGTAATTCATGGCTAGTTTACTTTTCAGAGGAAAACAGATGGCAAGCAGAATGAAGGAAGATGAGAGGAATGAGAAGATTATACGGAGTCTTCTAAAGCTTCCTCCCAATCGAAAATGTATTAACTGCAACAGCCTCGTAAGTTCCAGATTTCCTTTTTATTTATTGCTATTCTGTGTGTGAAAATTGCTTAAATAATGCTTCATAGGGTGATGAATGCCCTTGCCCTTGGATGCAATTGCCGATGGCCTGGTGTTGCAATCTATGCCTTTAACAATTTTTTTTCTTCGTTTTTTTTAATTAAATTTAATTTTCGAATTATGCTTCTAATGTTCTGCTTGCCTCGGTGTAATTATGGTAATTAAATATTTTACAGTTGATGTATTCTTCTTTTGAAATACTGTGACTGGCTATGATGAAGATTGTTATTTCCTATTTGAGAACAGATTAGTATTAGATTGTCCAAAAGTTGTTCTACCCTTCAAAAAATAAAATACCCACAGCTTAAAATGAAATGTCCAGAACAACTGGTCCACACCCTGAATTGAAATGTCCAGGACGGCTGGATTCAATTGGAAATAAATTTTGGTTTTTTTATTCAAATGAATCTTGTTAATATTAAAATTTTGATAATTATTTATTATGTTTGTTTTGCACGAATTGAAAGTTTTAGCTTTCTTTTCTCGAATTTTATATTTTTTGTTTGAAATTTGTAACCGGTTGAACCCTTTTGGCTAATGCGTTCCTAGCCAAACGTCAGATCTACGCTGCATTCTCCACGTTTTCATGTAATTTAACCAACCTGGTGCTAATTTTCATAAATTTGCCGTGACTAGCGTTTATATAGTCCAACCATTAACTAGTTAGTTTATTCGGCTCCAACCATTAACGAGTTAGTTTATTTGGCCTTGTTTGTTGATACTGCCAAAACATGATGTTTCATTTACTTTAATTTTGATTTCACACATTACAAATGCACACAAACCTTTATCCCGTACATCCTTTCTTCATCATACCATACTGGGTTAACCTATGTCTGTTTCTCCTTCTTTATTTAGATCCCTGGGAAACTTCTGGGACTTTCCATCGTTTTGAAGATGGTACCTGGTGTAAAGTGGCCTGTATAGAGTCAGACAGTGTACCAGCCCCAGCTGGGACACCAGGGCAAGGTCCACAATACCAGATACATCACAGAGGCACCGATCTTGGCTGCTTGACCCCAAGACCTCCTGCTTGTAATTCACTGCGCTCAACCACTTGAGCTAGCTCATTCGGCTAGGTTAACTAGTGTTTGGTGTGAGCTTCTCTCAAATTTTGGCGTTCTAAGTTCTAACTACTAGATTGTCTTTTTATCTGCAGTTGCATCTCCACCAAGTACTAGATATGCCTCTCTCATTTAAATAACTATGTGGTTAAAGTTTAAACCTCTTTCTCAGATTTCCAGCAATTCAACTGTGTTTAGTGTATTAGACTTTAGTGTATAATAATATTTTAATAGGGAGAAGAGGGTTGCTTTGGATGTACATCATTTATGCAACAATAAATATGGCTAACTAGATTGTTGTGCCTTCATATTGTTACCCCCATCTGACAAGTTGATCAATCTCGATACATTTGCACATTGATCCTCTCAAATGTGCACCTTCTGTTACGGTGAAAGCTTAGGTTTTTAGTCTATTATGGTTACTTGCTAATTTAGTCAACAGTTTTGTATTTTTCTTATGATTGTAAAAGTTCATTTCTATTATTCCTAAATCGGTTGCAACGATACATTTGTGCATTGTTCCTGTCAAATGTGCACTTTCTGTTACGTTGAAAGGTTTTTAGTCTATTATGGTTACTTGCTAATTTAGTCAACAGTTTTGTATTTTTCTTATGATTGTAAAAGTTGATCTCTATTATTCCTAAATTGGTTGCAATGATTTTACACAATACCTTATTTCATTTTAAGCATTTACAGTACTATTGTTTGCTTCCCATTATTACCATTAAGACCATCAAATTTATTATTAAATTTTTAGGTTCTTATATATTTCTGGTTTTCAGGGACCCCAGTATGTGTGTACAAATTTCTGGACATTTGTTTGCACGACTTGCAGCGGGATCCAGTAAGTGAATATTTTTTGCTTTATGGTGTAAATAATTTTTGATTTTATTTTTTGATGGTGTTAGCTCTTTAAAAACAACAGAGGAAAATAAATTTTAAAACATGATTTGATTTTTGATGAATCATGAAATTTCTTTTTTATTTCTTTGCTAGATCTAGATAATGGATCTTAACAGTTAGTGGCTTACTAATGTGACCTTTAATTAATGAATTGGCAGTCGGGAGTTCACACATCGAGTGAAATCAGTATCCATGGCTAAATTCACTTCTCAAGAAGTGATTTCTCTTCAACAAGGCGGCAATCAGGTACATAGTGTCCTGTAGACAAACCACCATTCTACAAAAAAGTTAAGATAGTGTGAATATCTCTAACCTTGTTTGCGAATGATGTGGTTAAGAAATCAAATTTTCAGATAGCCTTCTAAATAGTCATTTTCTGTCTTCCATCTTGCAGAAAGCAAAAGAAATATATTTTAAAGACTTTGATCCACAGCGTCATCCACTCCCAGACAGCAGGTAACAAATTTTTCAACTTGCAATATGCAGTGGGAGTGTATTTCATTTCAATTTTCATATGCCTGGGTGGCCAACATTCTTTTTAACAATTATTTGTTTGCAGCAATGTTGATAGGCTTCGGGACTTTATAAAACATGTATATGTTGAGAAGAGGTATAGTGGTGATAAGGGTGGTGATAGGGGTGGTGATAGACCTCCACGAGGAAAAATGGTATGCACTTGATCAGCTTATGCTTGCAAATATTTCCTGTCCATTTTTCTAATACTAGAACTTTCCTTATACCTGGAAATCCCTACTTGAAGTGTTATTTATCTTTTTGTGTATTTAAAAAAGAGATTAGAATGGTATTTCAGATTTGAAGTATTAGCATGCGTATTTTCGTAGGGTGATAGAGATGATGCCTCTGAAAGTAGGAGACCGGATTCATTTCGGTCCGATTCCCGTAGCCCTCCATATGAAGATGAATATGGAGATCGTCGTTATGGTGATCGTTCTGGTTTCGGTGCTCGAAAATTTGATTATGACCGAAGTCGTTATGATGATCGAGGATATGATGATAGAAGAAATGGTTATGATGAGAGAAGAAGTCCGGGTCAATATGAATCTGATCGAAGCAGATATGATAGAAATGTTCAGGACAATCGCCGGTATGATGACACCTACAAGAGAAGTCCTGGTAATTTTGAAAGTGCCAGTGATAAACGCTTTGACGACAGGTCTGGCAATGGTAGTCAAAACAGGAGATTCGAAGATCGTCGTTATCCTGACACACCTGATAGACGCAGGCCTGATGAGCAGTCACCAAATTACCAGAGAGATTATGATATTAATAGCCCTCCTCCAATCCGTCCAGTGAGGGATATTTTGGGTGATGATGTTCCAACTCTTAGAGTCAGTGACTTTCCTCGAGCAAATGGTAGTAGGGATATTGAAGGATCTACACGTTCACTGGTAAGAATTGTTTTCAGTGCCTCATTGATTAGTTTTACCTGATCTTAAATATTTATAAGAGTTTTTTGGCTGTTCTATTCCATTTTTTTTTTCTCACTAATTGAAAATGGCAAAAATCACTATGAAGAATATAAATTTTTTTGAAACTTGTAAATTTAAAAGATAAAAGTAGTTTCTATAATCTTTATAGAAACTTTAGGGGATATTATTCACCATTTGGCTGTTTTATTCCAAGTTTTTCTTTAATACTAATTGAAAATTTCATTCTATAATTATTTTCCATGAAAATTGCCAAAAATTCTATAAAAATTCTAAAATCATTTCAAACTTCTAAATTAAAAAAAAAATATAGTTTCCATAAAATATATAAAATTCTGTGTGGTATAAAATGATTATAAATTTATAATTTTAGCTTAGTCGCAAAACATTTTGAGGATTTAAAAGATTTGTCAAGGTTTCGGATTTATTACAAAAACATGTTTCCTTTAACTTTTTATCCTCAAAGGATTTGTCAAGGTTTCAGACTTGTTACAAGAACATGATTCCTTAAAATTTTTCCTGTCGATCTTTTAGAAAGTTAAGATTAAACTGGACACTTTTTGCTGTCTAGGTTTGCATTTCTTATGTTTGGCATCTCTAGTCAAATGTGTGAATCTTGGAAATGACAATGCTTTTAATCTGATTAATCAGCCTGAAGCCCGTAGAGAATTCCGGGGCCAGAGAACTGCATCTTCGAGTAGCATGGGATCAGTTGAGGGTAATTCTCCAAACCTGAACAGGGTTAATTCAGGAAGTTTGATAGATTTTAGTGCAGAACCTGAACCTCCCATTGCAACTGCACAACAAGATCCATTTGGAGTGTCTTCAATCACACAACCCTCTACAGCCACCACCCAACAAGATCTATTTTCAGTTTCTTCAGTTAAACAGCAATCTACTGCGGCACAACAAGATCCCTTTCTCATTTCTTCAGTCTCAAAGCAATCTGCAGCTGTACAACAAGTTATTTCAGCAGTTTCACAGCCATCTGGAGCTTCTGCTTCAAACAATGGTGGATGGGCAACATTTGATTTTGCTCCTCAGCCTGCTCCTGCTGCAGCTCCAGCCCCAGTACAATCCCTAGCACCAGTGCCTGCAGCGGCAGCAGCAGCACCAGTACCTGCAGCGGTAGCAGCACCAGTGCCTGCAGTGGCAGCAGCACCAGTGGGGCCAATTGCTGGACAGTGGTCCGCACAGTGGTCTGCTACTCCTCAGGTGCAGGGTCCAGCAACATCTGTTTCTGGTGGCAATAACTGGTCTGCATTTCCCCAGTCTGTTCAACCATCCAGTGGTGTATCAGACTCTCTGGTAAGAAGCTCAAATTTTGTGCCCTGCTTTTCTATGGCTCAAGCTTTGAGATGATGACGTTATAAGTCCCTTTTGATTGACCGAGAAAATATGCATGGCAGTCATGGAATACTTTGTTGTCTTCTGCTGCTCCTGCACCTCCGAATTCATCCCAAAATGTGCAACCAGCTCAACCTGCAACTAAGCCGCCTCCTCAGGGACAGGGACAGCACCCATCAGGAAGCACACAGAATGGAAGGAATGAAATACCAGAGGTATATACTATAAATTCTAAAAAAATATGAATCCATATTTGTTTGCTGTTCAAACTAATCACTCCTTCCAATCTGGCAATGTTAGTACTTAGATGCTAATTTCTAAATTGCAGGACTTGTTTAAGTTACCATATCCAGAACCAGTTTTACATAACACGGGTTTTCAATTGGGATCCCAGCTTGGTGGGGTTTCTGGGGTGCAATATCCTTCAGTAGGAGTGTCTTTGCCGGTATGTATAGGGATCCCTATCTTCAAGAAATCTACTATGATGGCGTCAATGATATTTTATGTTTGTTTGAATCAATATGGATAATTTTATGCAACCATTATTTTTTGGCGCTACAGGGTCCAGTGCCATATTACAATCCACCTTCAAAATCCACAAACCCATTTGATATTGCAGGCGAACTACCTGCAACACAAGGAAGCATGGTATGGATTTTGTATCTTTTGTGCATCATCATCATCATCTTTGGGTGGCTTTCTGTTGTGTATTTAGGTGATATGCAGAAGAATAATATATTGGGCTACATCTTTGTGTATCTTGGTTCCTTTTGCAAGTCATGCTTTTTAAATGTAAAAAACCTATTGTACTATGCTGCACTAGTATGAAACATGTATAATTAAAAATAACTTAATGATCTTGGATTTGAATCAGTACTTACACGGGGCATGCTGCTAGATTTTGAATTGGTACTTGCATAATGGACATGCCTCTATTTTTTGAATTGGTACTTCTATATTGGGCTAAGTCACCTGGTTTGAGTTCATGTTTGAGGTTGGTAACCTGGAAGTTCAACAAAAAATCGACGGTAAAATTAAGTGATAAAATGTGATATTAAGTTATCTATATATATGATAGTAAATTATATATATTTTTATAACTTTTATAAAATAAGTTTAGAATTTATTATATATTATAATTTTCTAAATATAAAAATCAAATTCATACTATTTATAACTTATAAATATGTCAGAATTTATATATTATTATCATAACTTATATACGTATAAGTTATAATTATAAATAATGGTAGTTGTGTTTATATTATATATACTGTATAGTATATTGACAGCCTACGACTTTGAATTCAAGTCTCTGTGTGGAGCACTTAAAGTCTTTGCCCTCTCTGCTTGATACATTATACCTGCCAACTGTGCAGTGTGAGCCTACCAGGTTTTGATATCTCAGCAATGTCACTGCTGCAAACTGAGGGTAATTGACTACATCACACTGGAAAAGGATAAAAACGAAGTAGCCCAAACAACAGGTCTGTTTACAGTGATTTTGCACATTCTTCACATCCATAGACAGCCAATCCAAAGCAAACAAAGTATGTCATACAGATGGCTGTTCTCTCAGCTTCTCAGCGTACAGACTTACTGGACGAGTCATGACACAGGAATTGATGGATGTGAGATGCAGCATAGAATAAATGGAAGCGGAATGTAGGTGGCAGCTTAGAAGTTTAGAACCTAGGTTTTATGTTAAACTCTAGCTGAACCCGATCGAACAGAAACAAAATTAAGGTTTGTGTTTATGTTTGTGTTGGCCTTGAAGTTCACATTAAGTGTGGTGAACCTCTACTGAATGAGTTCAATTTGGTTTTGAGTTCAGCAAATTTCAGTCTTCAATGTTGAAATTTGCCAAACCTGGTGAGTTAGATAGAGGGTATGCTTCTAGTGTTATGAATATGGCAAGGAGCCTTGGGGCAAAGCCATATTGTTGTAAACGATTTGCTTCATTCTTTTCTCATGTTGAATATTCAAAGCAATGGAGATGGATACAAGTTTTCCCTTGGCCCCCCACTGTTTCTCCTTTCCTCTGTCAGTCGGCATTGGAGATGAAATGTTGTAACTTGTAGCCATTGGTTCCGTTGGAGTGAAATACTATTTTTACCTTGGTCCTCCATATGTTCTCTCAGAACCTGTCAGTTTTCATTGGAAGATGAAATGTTGTAACTTGTAACCATTGGCTCATTTGGAGAGAAATACCAGTTTTTCCCCCAGGCCTCTATGTTTTCTTTAACTTTTCTCAGTTGGCACTTGGAGATGAAATGTTGTAAGCAGCTTCTCATTTGGTTAGCATGTAGCTGAAGTTTTTTGGTTATCTCATTCAATAGTTGTTTTTCTGTTAGTAACTCATTTCGTGGAAGAGAAGATTTGACATTGGCCATTCAGGTCTGTACTATCTTTCCATTTATTTTCTGTCTTTTGCTTTTGCTTTATCTTGGACATATTGAGTCGTCCCTTTCTTGTTCTGGAGGCACTCTGTGGTGTAGTCGCTGAGCTTTCTAGTTTTCAATGAGCTGTATTAGATGGTTGGCTTTACCATGCCCTCCCTGCAAAAGCTTAACCAGAATCATTGGATTTAACAGTTTGTTTCTAGCTAAGAGGTCATATTTTCACCCTAATTAAATGTACCGCTTGAGTTCCTGAAGATTTGTAATATTTCAGAGTTCGGCTGTTTGAAAATAAATGAAATTTCTCTGGGGATCAAACTAGATATATATCCATTTAAGTAATAGGGGAATATAAATTTTACTTGAACAGTTAGTAGAACTGGTGATGAGTCTGATTGTTCCTGCAGATTAATGACCTTCCAAAGGATTACTGTTGGATTTGGACAAAATTGAATTTTATGTAGGGTTCGACCTTTGGAACGTTACAGTTAGTAAAATTGGTCTGATTGTATTTTTATGCATTGTCTCACCAGTGTTTCTTTTGTGATCTGAAACCTGGTTGAGTCGACAAAATGATTATGCATTTTTATTTTAGTCAAGTGTTTTATGGGAATAGCTGACAATATTCTTTCTCTCTCTGCTTTGGATTTTGTTTTTTCTAAATATTGAGCAATATTTTATTTTGTAACTATTGTTAATGCTAGGATTTGTCATGCTTCATGTGCTGAGATTGCTTGGTGTCTAAAAATGTTATGCAGTTTCCAAGCATGGGATCGTTGCAAGCTGCTTTGCCGATTTCTAACACAGTTCCTTTTGCTGCACCCGGTTCTGGTCCTGGGGCTTTTAATACCCAATGGACGCCATCTCTGGCACCAAGTCCCTATCAACCAGCTGCTTCTGGTATGTTATCCCTGTGTTATTGTTTTTGTTTGTTTGTTTGCTTTTAAATCTTGTCAAATATTCAATGCTGTATGCAATGCAATTGTACTGTTACTTTTCAATCATATCTTAAATTCAAGAGTTTTAGGGAGTTATATTAATTTAATATTGTCCCAAGCTTGACCTCTTTTTATTTAACTAATTGCATGATGGTTCCTGGGTTTGAAATTGTATGCGAAAACAGTACTTCCATGTTGAAGTGCCAACCTAGAGAAGGAATACTCTCTATTTGTTTAATGCATTTGTAGATCATTTTTATTTCATGGCAATAGCCAGCCCACTAATGGATTTAAATTTGTTTGATAGGGTCTTATGTACTTGTAGTTGGTGGATTTAGTCTTCTGGTGTCTGTTTTTGTTGCCAGCTATGGTATAGTGTATGAAGTGTTTCTGCCATTCAGGCAGTTGGTTTTGTTGAAGTATCTGATTGGTGATCGTTGTTTTTTTTTTGTCTGTATAGCAAACCACAGATTCGATTAGGATGCCCCCTGTTATATATATGAAAATGGATTTATAATTGTATGTACTATGTATCTCCTCCTAACTAACTAGCTAATATAAAAACGGATTTGTATTATCTTAGTTTTATGACCTCCTTTACTGAAAAGTTTGTTCTAGTCCTTTGTATTTTACAAGTTTCCATTTTATTTTTTTGTTCTAATTCAAGCAGATTGTTTTAGTCCTGTCATATATTGAGATACACAGGATCATATTATTATCTAATGATAAATTATAATCCATTCATTCAGTTGAATTTTCTAGGTCAATTAGGCCTAGCTAAATTTTTCAACTTGGTAACTACTTCCAATGATTGATTAGACTTTAGATCTTTCAATTTTCACGATTAGAGCAGATAATCATCAAGTAGCTAAACATGAAAAATTTTAACCAATGACAATGAAGAGCAGTAGAGATCACAATAGTGAAACAAGACAATGAACAGCAGAATTTACCCTGGGAAAACCTCTCTCCTTGGGTAAAACCCAGCAACCTTTCCTTACGATAGAATCCAAATTTGTCCAATATGAAACCAGTCAAAGTCAACTCTTTGACCAACAGATAATCCAAGTCAACAGAGAAGCTATCTTCAAGAATGTACCCAATCAAATTCTGGTCAACAGTCAACTTCCTGTACTTCAGCAGCTTGGTCATTGCAGGAGTCAAATTTTGGTCAATGCAGAAATCAACAGGCCGAAATAGTCATCAGGTCCGAAGATCAGACTGGTCAACAGGTCCGAAAAAGTCAACAGGCCAAGATTCCAGAGAATCACAGAATATTTGGCCTCCCAATCAAAGCAGTCAAACAGTCCAGAAAATCTGCAGGCAAAGTTGGTCCAAGAAGTCAGATAGATGAATCAACGCTGATCAAACTTTACTTCTGTCTCCTTTGCATGTGCCAGTTGTCTTCTATATTTCTGAGGTTGAATTGAAACTTTACTTCTGTCTCCTTTGCACGTGCCAATTGTCTTCTGTATTTCTGAGGTCGAATTGAAACTTTACTTCTGTCTACTTTGCACGTGCCAATTGTCTTCTGTATTTCTGAGGTCAAATTGATGTGTTGTGTGATTTCCAAAATGAGCTCCAACGTGGCCAATATACACTGGTCAAAATGTGGGCTTATGACCTTTGAAAAGCCACCCCTTCAAGTGGGCCGACCTGTCCATTATAAAAAAATATTTTTCTCTTTTATAATTGCCAATGAGAGTACCGACCGAAGCTACATTTTTCAACACATTCAGGACCTTTTTTTTCCTGAATAATGCATGAAGCCCATGTCAAATATTCTCAGTTACATTCTCCACTCTTTTAAATGTTGCTTGAAGCCCATGGCAATTTATTGCAGTGGCATCCTCCTTTATTTTAGTTTTAAAGTATTGTTGAATGGCAAGCTATTGCAGTTATCCATTGGAAACCATGTTAAAATTAACTTACTACGCTCACCCTTAATTGTGACTATAAAATCAATGAAGATGAGACTGCTTTCACCTGTTGCCTTCACCTCTGCACCTCATACAAATTGTGGGCATTGACAATTATTTTTTATTGAATAATCAGGCCGACAATTGGGCATGCCCTCTTCTCAGTTAACCAGAATTTAACTAGTGGGCCTGCCCTCTCTTCTGATGCATGCACCACCATATTAATGGACTTTTACAGTTTGTCTGCTTGCAAGCATCTTTCTACACACAATTGCGGTGGACCTTCCAAGCCATTCTGTATGTGATCTTCTAGGGAGTGTGGAGTTATGTTTGAGGCTCAAGTCTAACAAGCTTAAAACCAAAATTGAAGATTTTATTGAATTGCATCTACTTGTTTTCCATTTAGTGAGATGGTCTCTAGTATAGTACATGGATATGTTCGTATAAATTGTAAACAATTTTCACCATTAAACAATTACATTAAACAATTACCTTTAAATGACAGACATTTTTTCAGTGCGTTAAAGAAAGCAAGCATGTTTGAGTATTAACACTGATCTTCCTTTGTACTATTTATCATAATCAAACAAAGATTTTCCTTACATTTTTAACATCTGACCAAGGCAATATGGAAAGATAAAGTCCATTGTGGATTGCAATGATGTTGAGATATTTATTTAAAATAATACTTTATATAGGGAAAATGAATTGAATTGTTCAAACCTATGTCGCACGGTTCGGGTTCGAATTCGAGTTTGGCAACCATTAAATTCGATTCGAATTCGAATTTTCCGATGAGGTTCGACATTAGGTTTGAATATATATATATATGGCATAAAATAAAAAAAATCAAAATCAATTAATAAATTATAAAACTATGAGTACGAATTTTGATTAGTAAAAACACATGAATAACTTAATAACAAATTTTGATTAGTAAAAACTATGAATATCGATTTTTTATTAGTAAAATGGACTTTGTTAAATGTAGAAATGATAATTTATGTTAAAAAAGTCATAAAATTTATTAAAATCGAACTTCATGGTAAAAAAAATCATAAAATTTGCCATTAGGTTCGATTAGGTTCGACATCATGTTCGACATCATGTTTGGCATCAGGTTCGACATTCAAGTTCGGTGAACTTGATCGAATTCGATTTTTTTTTTTAGGTTCGCCGAATTTCGAACCTCAAGCTTCAGGTTCGGCGAACCCTATGACATAGGTCAAACTGCCCACATATGCCCAAACCAGTTTCCTTGTCAAGCAACTGAAACCCTTGGTTTTACTTGGTCAAGATTTGTCTTCAATCTTCTTCCTTCAATTTTTACAAGTAAAATATATGAAAAACCTAAGGGCATTATGATGGGTTCTCTCTTAACCCTTGTTGATGGAAACATATTCATGAAACCCCTTGAAGCAAAATCCATTGGCACTTTTCATTTAAACCAAATTGTTGGTTTTGCTTTGGGTACAACATCCTATGGGCAATCTTAAGATTGGATATATTGAAGTTAGCGAGAGGAGAGCAAGTACATTTTGTGGCTAGGGTTTGTCGTACTAGTAGAGAACATATTGTTATCCTTGTAGATGGTCGTTGCTTTGCTAAAGAGTATAAAACTTGGGTTGCCTTTGGATTGACTTGACCCATCATTGGACAAATGCATTCCCTGTGAGAGACATCCATGGGAGAAACACAGTCAAAGAGACTTGAATGCACTCTGTTTTGTAGCTAAGATTGAAGCATTTAAATGGTTGGAAGAAGGATCATTGAACCCATTCAAAAAGATCACAATCTACACATGATAATCTCTTCAAGCACATGGATTCCATCCCCCAATTGGCTATCAAGTTTTTAGATCCAAGTAGAATGCTCTTATGAAATCCAAACAAGCTTCGATTAGAAAGTTTAGAATCTTTAGCCTAAATCAAGGATCATGCAAATGTGGATAGTAGAATAAAGGCTTCCTAAGATCAAGCTTATTCTGTTTGCTTGTTATTGAGGGTATTTACTATTTTGTATTTTTATTCTCGAATAGTTAGGATAGAATTGGCTTTCTTGACTCTGGCTCATGCTTCATAAGATCTTGACACATTTTCGTAACTTCTCATTTCTTGGACTTCAATCCTAAAGAGATCACAATGGCCCTTGTATGGGTTAGGTTGCCTCTTTCCTTAATTTTCTAGGACAATGGTACGTTGAAAGCAACTGAGGACAAGTTGGGCCAATACTTTAACTTGTGCAAGAATATGTGAAGTGGATTTGGAGAAGGGCCTCTTGGTGTTATAAATAAACATGGATCATTAGAATCACTTGCAAGAATTAGATTATGAGTAGATCCCCTTCCAATGTAATGCAAGAATGCTAAAACTTGTCGTTGGAATCGAGAGGAACAATGTACATTTGTGTAGATGTTCTATGCTTGATGCAACTTTACTTTCTCTTCAATACTAGACAACAATCACATATATCATTAAGTAAAATGCTGACAGAACATACCAGTGGATCAACAGAAGACAAGCTAGAAAAATATATATTTGTTGGTGCATTACAACGATCAGTAGGATGCTTCAACCAACAAAGTCTCCTTGGTCAGCCAGCCCAGCATGTGTCACAACAACCCTCAAAACAGCCAAACGGTCAACTCAAAGTCAACCCCAGAAAAGTCAACGCGGAACATCAACGAGTAAAATTCAACGTAGCTCGGTCTATGGTCAACCTTTGACCTCAGTTCTTGTGCCAAAATGTATGGACTTCAAAAATTGAAGTCCATGTCAAAATTCAGCTCCTTTTGACCAAAGTCAACGCTGGTCAAACCTGCGGTGGAAACCCTAGCTGCAGCAGAAATATCTTCGTCCTTCTTTCCCACGTGTGAACAGAAAACTTCCTCCAAGGAGCTCGAACCAATCAGAAGAGGAGAGAGAATGTGTGAGGATGAGATAAGTGAAATGTCCTCCAACGTTGACTCTATTTATATCAATCACTGAGGGTGTGTGACACATTTGCTGGGGGTGTAATACCTTAAGGCCGACCTGCACATATTTTGAAAGTATTAAAAATAAATTCAAAATAAATGTTCTGCTCATCGGATCAAGATGATCTTTAGATCAATCTTGCACCTCTCTGAAAGAGGAACCCAATAAAAATATTGGTGTCTTCATTTGAGCATCACAACGTGGAGTTTGGACCTAGTTGTCCAATTTAACACTCCCTCTCAACTTGGGAGAATTCCATCCACCTGTGCAATCCAAACATCGTGCGTCATCTTGCCGTAACTTGCTTTGCTGGCCTCTTTATTTCAGAACAGAAGTGGGTCAGTCACAAAGACATCATTCTCGGTTGACAGATTCAGCCCAGAGGTCCGAAACCTCTATAGGACTCACAAAGAGTCTCATACCAACCCGAAGTTGGTTTATCTGACCTAAAGTTGGTTTATCTGACCTGAAGTCAGTAGGAGGTCCGAAACCTCACTAGGACTCAAGAGAGTCATATACTAACCTGAAGTTAGTTTCACCGACCTGAAGTCAGTTGGAGGTCCGAAACCTCACTAGGACTCAAGAGAGTCATATACTAAACTGACGTTAGTTTCACCGACCTGAAGTCAGTTGGAGGTCCGAAAGCTCACTAGGACTCAAGAGAGTCATATACTAACCCGAAGTTAGTTTCACCGACCCGAAGTTAGTTGGAGGTCCGAAGCCTCTCTAGAGTTGATCTTAGATAGAGAGTACGACAATCTCTGATGCGTCCATCAGTCTTTGCTACTAGTCTCTAGCTTTTCCCACCTCGTTGGCCAAATGAGAGGTACTTCCCATGAGTCTGGAACTCAAATGGGTAGGATGCATATGGGGCACAGATCGTGAGAGGCGAACCAACTCAATCATCATAGCGGTGGGGTAGAAGCACCACAAGGTTTGGCAAGCCTAGCCCCGTGTGTGCTTATAGCTCCGAGGAACTATCCCCAAGGCCCCCTCAGAGCTCTTAGAGCTCATCGTCCAACAGGACCCTCAGAATAGGGTCGTTCCACGATTCCAAGATTCTCACGGAAGGTTAGGAACATGACCTTCCCCAAGGGCATTGTGAGAATATCCATGACCTGCTCATCAGTTCCTATATGATCGAGCCTTATGACGCCTCGCTGTACCATATCTCGGATAAAGTGGTACTAGCCATCAACATGCTTGGATCGTTCGTGGAACATGGGATTCTATGACAAACGAATCCCGCTCAGTTTATCACAAAGAATAACGGTGGCATCTAGCACATGCTCGAATAGCTCACTGAAGAGCTTTCGCAACCAAGTGACTTCACAACAGGCCATACATGCAGAAATGTATTCGTCCTCAGTGGTGCTCAAGGCTACCAACTTCTGTTTCCTGCCTGAAGTAGATCTACGTGCGAAGCAACATCCAGATATGCTCTTGCGATCCATCACACTGCCAGCCTAATGGGCATCAATATATCCAAGGAGTGTCATGCTCCTGGCAGTGTATCTCAGCCCATGGTATATCGTGCCCCAGAGATATCTCAAGAGTTTCTTAGCACCAACCTAGTGAATGTCATGATCAACCATGTGTTGACTCAAAGTGTTCACTGCACAAAATACGTCCGGACGGGTGTTCACTAAGAACATCAGGGCCCCTACGAGTTGATGATACCCAGTAGGTTTTCCTAACACAGGCCCAGTAGCGTCGCCACTCAACTTCTTAAAGTTGAGCTCCATTGGTGTCGACACGGACTTGCAGTCCACCATACCAAATCTTTCCAAAAGCTTCACAATGTATTTTCCTTGAGAAAGGAAAATCTTGCCAGGTCTCTGCCAGACCTCCAGGCCTAGGAAGTAGTGCATTAGTCCTAGGTCCTTCATTTCGAACTCAGCAGCGAGCTCCCTCTTGCAGATGAATGAGAGGGTCAATGCCTGGAGAGGCTTCTTCCTATCAACCTTGAAGTAAAGGTTCAGATCAACATTACTACGAGTGAAGCCCAACTTCATCAGGTAGCTATCTATCCTCTTGTACCAAGCTTTGGGTGCTTGCTTCAGCCCATAGAGGGCTTTTTTCAACTTATAGACATGGGTGTCTCGATCCTGGACTTCGAACCCCAGAGGTTGCTCCACATATATCTCTTCCTTTATCGCACCATGCAGAAATGTGGTCTTCACATCCATCTGATGGAGACTCCATCCTTGCGTAGCAGCAAGGGCTATAATAGATCGAATGGTGGTATATCGAGCCACGGGCAACAAACCTTGCCTTGAACTTTTCAACACTTCCATCAGATCCATGCTTGATCTTGTATAGCCATTTCGAGGTGACAACTACTTTGTCCTTCGGTCTTGGAACCACCTCCTAGAAATCATTCTTCATTATGGACTCATACTCTTTGTGCATAGCATCCTTCCAGACTTAATGCTTTACGGCTTCCTCAAAAGATCCAGGCTCAGATTGTACAATAGTACTCATCGCTGCTAGATACCCATGGTATCTACTCGGCTTCTTGCTTTCACGAAATGTCCCCCTTGGGGTCATATGTCCCTGGGCATCCTCGAGAGTGTCCCTGGGCCATGATGGTCTCTTTCCCAGTGAAGGAGGTGGATCAATCGGGTCCTTTGGTCCTTCAACATCGGGCATCGCCCCATCCTTTTGTCCTTCTTGATTTCCAGGCCTTGCTTCATGGTCTTCCTCAGATCTCGGAAGATTGGCTACTTTCCACAGGGAAGCATCTTCATCAAAAGTGACATCGTGGCATATCTCCACTTCCCTTTAACCAGGCACATAAACTCTATAGGCCTTTGAAGTTTCGCTGTAGCCCACAAATATTCCTTTCTTCCCAGAAGCATCCAGCTTGCTCCTCTTCTCTTTCGGCACATGAAAATAAACAGGACATCCAAAAACTCTAAAATGTGAGACGTTAGGTTTCTTACCAGAGAAAACTTGTTTGGGAGTTTTGGAGTCCAGAGCGGAATGTGGGCATCGGTTTTGTATGTACACAGCAGTGTTCGCAGCTTCTCCCCACAGAACTTCGGTAGACCTTGGTCACATAGCATGGCACGGGCAGCTTCCACAATGGTCTTGTTCTTTCGTTCAACAACGCCATTTTGCTGAGGAGTATAGACAATTGTGGTCTCCCTCTTGATGCCAGCTTCTTTGCAGAAGTCCTTAAACTCGTTTGTCTCATATTCAGTGCCATTGTTGGTTTTGAAAATCTTGATCTTCTTCCCTGTCATATTTTCCACCAAGGCTTTGAAGGTACGGAACCACATGAAAGCCTCATCCTTCTTCTTTAAGAAGTATATCCAGGTTTTGCGAGAGAAGTCATCTATGAACGTCATATAATAAGAGCATCCTCCCAAGGATGTCACGGGCATCATACCAGATAGATAAAAAATGGATCAATTGCAAGACATCAGATGTCTTTGTGACACTTGAGGGGAAAGGTCCCCTTGTGTGCTTTCCTTCGGCACAACCTTTACATACACCTTCATGATTATTTGAAAACTCGGGCATCCCTGTAGCCACCTTCCTTGCTTCGGGAAGGGCCTTGTAGCGAAGGTGTCCAAACCTCCGGTGCCATAGTTCAGTCTGTCGGATAGTATGACATGTCATCGCTTCCAGTGGACTTCCTTCAACCTGGTAGAGTGTATGAACTCTAAAC
The DNA here is from genome assembly GCA_034641835.2 of Pinus albicaulis. Classification (NCBI taxonomy): domain Eukaryota; kingdom Viridiplantae; phylum Streptophyta; class Pinopsida; order Pinales; family Pinaceae; genus Pinus; species Pinus albicaulis. Next base: position 967,757,401 of record CM076581.1, on the reverse strand, counting down.
CCAATCGTGATAGCTTCCTTGAAGCTCTTCTTCCACATGCGCACCTTGCCATCAATGAATGCCACATTGAAACCTTTGTCTTCCATGGCCGATATAGACACAAGGTTCTTCTTCAAATTTGGTACATAGAGTACATCTTGCAAGCGGAGGACATGACCTTGAGACAAGTGGAGGGTCACAGTCCTTGTCCCTTTCACGGGATATGTGGCATTATCTCCAAGGATAATTTCCAGATTAGTATCCTTCTCAACCATATCAGGGAGTGCTTCCTTGAACCCAGTGATGTGCCTTGAGGCACCACTATCTATCAACCAGACATCCATAGTGTCGGGTGGAGATGCAACAGAGAGGGTAGATACAAGAATGTATTCATTTCTTTTATCAACAACATTTGATTCCTCATACCTGGAGTTTCTTGACCTTGTGAAAGGTTGATCATTTTCGTCGGAGGGAGCCTTCCTCTTTCCCTTAAACCTGTTGTTCCTTTGATTGCCATTCCTCCAGTTGTTGTTGTCATCACCATCTGGAGAATCCTTCTTGAAAGGACATTCTCTAGCATAGTGACCTGGCATATGACAAGTGAAACAATTGGCTTTCTTTCCTTGGGCCCAAGCTTTTCCTTTGTTCTTTGGACCACCAAAGTTCTTCTTTCCAGAATGTGCAGCGTAGGCAACATTTCCTTCATTTCCATACTCCTTCATTCTTGTACTTTGTTTTGGCAGCAGCAGTAGCAGTGGATGGAGGTTCTTGGATTTTACCCTACACATAGTCCATGACATCTTGGTCTTCCAATTTAAGAGCCAATGTCATCTTCCCAGAATGGAAGTCATCCTTCCCAGTCAATTTGTCATCCTCCTTGAAGCCATAGATTGTGGAACCCATTTTCTTCTTCGGTGATTGCTACAAATTAGGACTTTGTCTTCACCTCAGCTCTGAAACCATGTAAATTTGTGTAGATGTTCTATGCTTGATGCAACTTTACTTTCTCTTCAATACTAGGCAACGATCACATAACTCATTAAGTAAAATGCTGATAGAACATACCAATGGATCAACAGAAGACAAGTCGGAAAAATATATATTTGTTGGTGCGTTACGGCAATCAGCAGGATGCTTCAACTAGCAAAGTCTCCTTGGTTAGCTAGCCCAGCATGTGTCACAACCACCCTCAAAACAACGAAATGGTCAACTCAAAGTCAACCCTAGTAAAGTCAACGTAGAACAACAGCAAGTAAAAGTCAATGTAGCTCGGTTTATGGTCAACCTTCGACCTCGGTTCTTGTGCCAAAATGTACAGACTTCAGAAATCGAAGTCTTTGCCAAAAATCAGCGCCTTTTGACCATGCGTTGACCATAGTCAACGCTGGTCAAACTTGCTGTGGAAACCCTAGCTGTAGCAGAAATATCTTCGTCGCTCTTTCCCACATGTGAACAAAAACACAACACACTCAAGGCTCGAAGACAATCGGAAGAGGAGGGGTAACGTGAGGATGAGACCAGGTGAAAGAATGTCACTCCAACGTTGACTCTGTTGTCTCCAATCACTTTTTGAGGTGTGTGTTCTTTGAGGTGTAAAACCTTAAGGCCGACACCTTTGTATTTTGAAAGTATTAAAAATAAATTCAAAATAAATGTTCTGCTCATCGGATCAAGATGATCTTTAGATCAATCTTGCACCTCTCTGAAAGAGGAACCCAATAAAAATATTGGTGTCTTCATCTGAGCATCACAACATGGAGTTTGGACCTAGTTGTCCAATTTAACAAACAATCTCTCACCAAGCAACCCACAAACCCCACCAGTCAGAAGGAAAACAACTCATGTAGGTCAACAACAACAAGCACAAAAAACAATAGCGTAAGATGTTTTGACAAACAAAGAAAACCCATATTTGGAGCAAACATTCCACCACTTTGAAGCCTTAGCAATTCTAAAAACCCTTGAATAAGAACAGGAAAGTTGGGGGAGATATAGGAGGAGGGAATCAAACTTCCTTTTGAAGAGAATCAAGGAGATTAAGTGGTTGTTCTAAAAGAAGCAAAATATCTTGAAGGCGCCATAAGTAGGTGAAGTACAACGCAACAATCAATTAGATTAATATGCTTTGTTGGAAGAGGGGGAAAACCCCAAGAATATCCAACTTTCAAAGTAGCAAAGGTCCTCAACTCTACATGTACATCCACTATTCTTAACGTTTCATTTTCCAAAGCGTTGAGGTAGAAGGGATCTCTCTTTATAGTTTTACCACACTCATAAGAGGAAGAAAATCACAACAGATAACATAGAGAAAATGGGATTGAACAAATTAAAGCCCCGAGTACTCAAAATTCTCTTGTTGCTTATTAGGATGATTCTTAGAAGTGAATAACCCATTAGGTTTTGTTTATATGCCTTGTCTTTTAAGATAATTTATAAAAGTTTATACTTGTAGTAGAATCAAGATCTATAATCAATCTTTGTCTATAGAAATAGGCATCGTTAGTGCATTTTCTTTTGTAGAAGTACGCCTTTGTTCCATGGGGATGCGTCCCCCAAGGTCGGGTGCATGCACCCCTCCCACCTGAGACAGGGAGTGTACTAGGGGTGCGCTTCCCCACACACCATTTTGGGGGAGTCTTGGGGAGATGCAAGGGGGTGCGTTTCCCACGAGACTCCCCAAAAGGGGTGCGTCTGGGCGCCCCCCCTCAAAGGAAAGCAGAGAAACTAGTTGCAGTGCCAGTTCTCTACGTCTTGCACATAGGAAGACAACAGAGTATCAGAGGGGACTAACAACATGATGGGATGTGGATCCAGAGGATAGTGCACAGATAGATGATGAGGATGGACCAAATGAACTGCAACATGGTTTGGTTGGAGTTCTGTTGGTTACTCAAGAGAGTGAATCTGACTCAGATAACGACATTCCCATTGATGGTCTCAATGGCTTCATGTAGTAGATGGATGTAGAGGACCAATCATTGAGATTGAGTCCTTGATGTTGATTTTATTTTTAGTGCTCATTATCTATTTTTACTTTTCAGTGTTAACTTTTGAGTTGTGACACTAGATATTGATGACCTTAGACTGATTCTTGACTCTTGACTCTTATTTATTTTTGAGTTTGAAACTTTGAGTTATATAAATTTAGTGTTCAAACTTCAGCATCTAGTATATAGTATATAGTAATATGCTAGTATGTTTTGCTTTTATTTTAGATTCTACAATGATTAATGATGAATTTAATTTTTAAATCAATGTAGATTGTAGAATGATGAATGATGAATGATATGGATCAATGTATTTGAATATTTAATTATTGAATCTCATGGTATGGATGAATAATGAGTATGTGATATGAATGATGTATATATCAAAATGAATGATGAGGATGGATCGACGTATGTCATTATTTAATTCAGTTATGAATTTAAATTTTATGTGTGGATCAAATTTCAATTTTCAATGTATTGGTATCTGTGTTACTATTAGTCTATTTAATATTTATGCTATCATTATTGAACAATGAATATGAATTTGAATTTTATATATATATATATATATATATATATATATATATATATATATAAAATAAAAAATTATATGCCCCAATGTCCCCCTGCATCCCCAAAATTTCCCTAAAATTTGAGGGTACTCCCACACGTCACCCTTGTGCATCTCCCCGCACCCGCGTCTCCTCGCACTGGTGTCTTGGTGGAACATTGAAGTATACAATTGGAAGCATTGTTTGAGATTCATAAGATTCATTGTATAGAAAAGTTGTAGCTCTTTAATCGATCTAAATTTGGGGAAAACATCTCATGGTCAATTATTTTTGTATCCATTCTTATAGTCTTTTCAAACATAGTGAGTTCTTTTTAACATAGTAAGTTCATGGTGAAATTTCAAAAAGCCCCATCTTCCAATTCTTAAGTTCTTAGGTGCCAAAAACTGAATGGATCCCTCTTATTTAAATCAACAGAACGAAAATTGACATGGATCTCTATGTTGGCTTTCACTACCTTCTTTCTTGTAAATATTTTGTTTTAAGTCCTACTACTTTAATCAACAAGGTTCTCAAATATTGATAAAGATCATCTTAAACAAGTTGCCAAAAATGTCGAAAAAATAAATGGGTATTCCTTCACAAATATTAATGAAACTTAAAAGAAAGTGGGTAAGCCTAAATCTTTCCCTCCCAAGCCTCTTCAAGATATTGTTCTCTTTATTTTCCTTCCCCTTTTTCATGGGACTATTAACAAAGCTGCACTAGTTTTGAAAAAGAACAACAGTAAAATTATCGTCACTCTAATTCCCTCAAAGCACCTTCCAAAGACTCATTTTTTCAATAACCTACTCACAACTGCACTAGTAAGAGAAATAATCCTGTTGTGCTAGAGAGAGAAAAATACCCAACACAATTGCTCATAAAAGAAAGAAATGTAGGTCACTATTGAATGCCAAAGATACAGGTACCCTTAGGCATAAAACACTTTATAAGAGATATCAAGAAGATTAGAAGCTCATAATACAAATGAGTGTTCTGATGTAAAGATTCCCAACTCAAGTAGGGCGCCACCCTAGGAGGGGTTGGTAGGCATATGTCTACAAGATTGACTAGGTTGGCCTTAACCATTCCATAGTATTACAATGAATAATAATAAGTGATCAAAGGTTGGTCTTAACCATGTTTTCAAAGTGCATTAATGACACATGGGTTTGTCATTGACATGTGAAAGTGACCCATAATTCTAACTAGGCACATTTTTTGAGTAATAAGATTGAAACATAGTAAATCATTCTTAATGGTTAATGATTACATTCATGAAAACTTGTTTTGAAGATATGTTTCAAGAATTTATATTTATAAAACAATATGTATTGTCAGGTGTTATTAAATTACCCTTGATTATAGCTGAGATCATAGAGAATCAACATTGAAGTTGTTTTTAGAAACATATTTCTATACATAGAAATTTTTCTCAAGGGGTCAACCAATAGTTTGCCCCATCAGATTGCTAAATGTTAAACACTTAATAAAGGAATGCTAAACAACTTGTCAGGGGTGAGGTGTCACCATAACAATTGAAAGTGAAGACTCATCATGATTATTCCTTGTGGCTTGACCCACATATTGGGGGAAGGGGCTCTTTGCGTGCCTAAATAAGGTCTTGACTCTTAATCTAGTCCTCCTGTTGCTATGGTTGCTTGTGTTTTTACTTGATGATGAATTCATGGATACTATTCATGGTGTGGAGCTATGGTGCTTGTTTTCCCAATGACATGGTGTTAAAATTGGACAACTAGGTCCAAACTCCATGTTGTGATGCTTAGATGAAGATACCAATATTTGTATTGGGTTCCTCTTTCAGAGAGGTGTAAGATCGATCTAAAATTGATCTCAATCCGATGAGCAGAACATTTATTTTGAATTTATTTTTAATACTTTCAAAATATGTGCAGGTCGGCCTTAAGGTTTTACAACCCCAGAAAATGTGTCACACACCCTCAGTGATTGATATAAATAGTCAACGTTGGAGGAAATTTCAATCATCTCATCACACATATCCTCATGATCTAAATTTGGATGATGCTGGAAATGGATGCTGTAAATCTAGATGATGCCGTAAATCTGGATGCTGTAAATATGGATGATGCCGTAAATATGGATGATGCCGGAAATCTGGATGTGGGATTCTTTTGTTGAATTATGTTGATTTTTGATGAGCTGTCTTTAAGGGCTGTGTGTGTGTGACACTTCTGGTTGGCTGACCGTATTGAGACTTTGTTGGTTGAAGCATCCCGTTGACCGCCGTAACGCACCAACACACTTATATGTTTCTGGATTGTCTTCTGTAGATCCACTGGTATGTTCTATCAGCGTTTTACTTGATTGTTTATGTGATTGATGTAGTAAAAAGTAAAGTTGCATCAAGCATAGAACATCTACATAAATTTACATGGTATAAGAGCTGAGGTGAAGACAAAGCCCTAGTTTGTAGAAATCACCGAAGAAGAGGATGGGTTCCTCAAACTACAATGGCTTTAAGGCTAATGAAAAATTCACTAGAAAGGATGACTTCCATGCTTGGAAGATGACATTGGATCTTAATTTGGAAGACCACGATGTCATGGACTATGTGCAAGGTAAAATCTAAGAGCCTCCATCCACTGCAGATGCTGTTGCCAAATCAAAGTACAAGAAGGGGGAAATCAAAGCAAAGCTGATGATCAGGGACTCAATTCATAAGAGTCTAGTTGCCTACATCTCTGAGCTAGGTCATTATGCTAGAGAATGCCCTTTCAAGAAGGTCAAGAAAAGGAAGGCTCCCTCTAGTGGAAATGGGCAACCCTTCAAAAGGTCAAGAAATTCCAGGTATGAGGAATCAAATGTTTTTGATGATAAAAGAAATGAATTCATTCTTGTATCCGCCCTCTCTGCTGCATCTCCACCCGATACTATGGATGTCTAGTTGATAGATAGTGGTGCCTCAAGGCACATCATTGGGTTAAAGGAAGCACTTATTGATATGGTTGAGAAGGATACTTATTTACAAATTATCCTTGGAGATAATGCCACATATCTCGTGAAAGGGACAGGGACTGTGACCCTCCACTTCTCTCAAGGTCAAGTCCTCCGCCTGCAAGATGTATTATATGTACCTAATTTGAAGAAGAACCTTGTGTCTGTTTCGGCCATGGAAGACAAAGGTTTCAATGTGGCATTCATTGATGGAAGGTGCGCATGTGGAAGAAAAGTTTCAAGGAAGCTATCACGATTGGGTTTAGAGTTGGTACACTCTACCAGGTTGGAGGAAGTCCACTGGGAGCGATGACATGTGATACTATCCGACAGACTGAACTATGGCACCAGAGGTTTGAACAAATTCATTACAAGGCCCTTCCCGAAGCAAGGAAGGTGGTGACGGGGATGCCTGAGTTCTCAAATAATCATGAAGGTGTATGTCAGGGTTGTGCCGAAGGAAAGCATACAAGGGGACCTTTCCCCTCAAGTGTCACAAAGACATCTGATGTCTTGCAATTAGTACATTCTGATCTGTCTGGTATGTTGCTCATGACATCCTTGGGAGGATGTTCTTATTATATGAGATGAACAAGTTCAAGAACTTTTGCAGAGGAGCTAGCATTAAGAGGGAGACCACAATGTCTGTGGGCTACAGTGAAACTTCGAAGGCCTTTAAAGTATATGTGCCTGGTCAAAGGGAAGTGGAGATATGCCACGATGTTACCTTTGACAAAGATGTTTCCCTGAGGAAAGTAGTCAATCTTCCGAGATCTGAGGAAGATCATGAAGCAAGGCCTGGAAATCAAGAAGAATCGAAGGATGAGATGATGCCCGATACTGAAGGACCAATGGACCCGATTCATCCACCTCCTCCAATAGGGAAGAGACCATCATGGCTCAGGGACACTCTCAAGGATGCCAAGGGACATATGGCCCCAAGGGGGACATTCCGTGAAAGCAAGAGGCCGAGTAGATACCAAGGGTATATGGCAGCCATGAGTACTATTGTACATTCTAAGCCTGGATCTTTTGAGGAAGCAATAAAGCATCAAGTTTGGAAGGATGCTATGCACGAAGAGTATGAGTCCATAATGAAGAATGATGTCTGGGATGTGGTTCCAAGACTGGAGGACAAATCAGTTGTCACCTCGAAATGGCTCTACAAGATCAAGCATGGATCTGATGGAAGTGTTGAAAAGTTCAAGGCAAGATTTGTTGCCCGTGGCTTCTCTCAAAAGGAAGGCATAAACTATGATGATATATTTTCACCTGTGGCCCGATATACCACCATCCGATCTATCATAGCCCTTGCTGCTATGTAAGGATGGAGTCTTCGTCAGATGGATGTGAAGACCGCACTTCTGCATGGTGCGATAAAGGAAGAGGTGTATGTAGAGCAACCTCTGGGGTTCGAAGTCCAGGATCAGGACACCCATGTCTGCAGGTTGAAGAAAGCCCTCTATGGGTGAAGGAAGCACCCACAACTTGGTACGAGAGGATAGATAGCTACTTGATGAAGCTAGGCTTCACTCGTAGTAATGTTGATCTGAACCTTTACTTCAAGGTTCATAGAGAGAAGCCTCTCATTCTGGTGTTGTATGTGGACGATCTCTTCCTGATAGGTGGTGAACCTCTCATTCATCAGTGCAAGAGGGAGCTCGCTGCTGAGTTTGAGATGAAAGACCTAGGACTGATGCACTACTTCCTAGGCTTGGAGGTCTGGCGGAGACCTGGCGAGATTTTCCTTTCTCAAGGAAAATACATTGTGAAGCTTCTGGAAAGATTTAGTATGATGGACTGTAAGTCTGTGTCGACACCAATGGAGCTCAACTTTAAGAAGTTGAGTGGTAGTGCTGCTGGGCCCGTGCTAGCAAATCCTACTGAGTATCTTCAACTCGTAGGGGCCTTGATGTTTTTAGTGAACGCCTGTCCGAACGTATGTTGTGCAGTGAACACTTTGAGTCAACACATGGTTGATCATAACATTCACTGGGTTGGTGCCAAGAAACTCTTGAGATATCTCTGAGGCACGATAGACCATGGGCTGAGATACACTGCTGGGAGTATTGCACTCCATGGATATATTGATGCTGATTGGGCTGGCAGTGTGGTGGATCGCAAGAGCACATCTAGATGCTACTTCACACGTAGATTTGCTTTGGGCAGGAAATTGAAGTCAGTAGCCTTGAGCATCGCTGAGGCCGAATACATTGTAACATGTATGCCCTGTTGTGAAGTCACTTGGTTGCGAAAGCTCTTCAGTGAGTTGTTCGAGCATGTGCTAGATGCCACCGTTATCCTTTGTGATAACTAGAGGGGGATTTGTTTGTCATAGAATCCCGTGTTCCACGAACGATCCAAGCATGTTGATGGTTGGTACCACTTTATCTGGGATATGGTACAGCGAGGCGCCGTAAGGCTCGATCATATAGGAATTGATGAGCAGGACGCGGATATTCTCATAATGCCCTTGGGGAAGGTCATGTTCCTAACCTTCTATGAGAATCTTGGTATCGTGGAACGGCCCTATTCTGAGGGTCCTGTTGGACGATGAGCTCTGGGGGGCTTTAGGGATAGCTTCTCCGAGCTATAAGCAACCATAGGGCTAGGCTTGCCGAACCTTGTTGGTGTGCTTGGGTCCCATCGTGATGATTGAGTTGGTTTGCCTCTCATGATTTGTGCCCCGTATGCATCATACCCATTTGAGTTCCGGACTCATGGGAAGTACCTCTCATTTGGCCAATGAGGTGGGAAAAGCTAGAGACTAGTAGCAAAGACTGATGGACGCATCAGAGATTGCCGTACTCTATCTAGGATGACACATATCCAACCACTTGATCTGGGATCAAGTCTAGTGAGGTTTTGGACCTCCTACTGACTTCGGGTCAAATAAACCAACTTTGGGTTGGTATGTGACTCTTTGAGTCCATGTGAGGTTTCGGACCTCCAACTGACTTCGGGTCAGTGAGACTAACTTCGGGTTAGTATATATGACTCTCTTGAGTCCAAGCGAGGTTTCGGACCTCCTACTGACTTCGAGTCAAGTAAACCAACTTCGAGTTGGTATGAGACTCTTTGCGAGTCCGATAGAGGTTTCGGACCTCTGGGCTGAATCTGTCAGCTGGGGAATGATGTCTTTGTGACTGACCCGCTTCTGTTCTGAAATAAAGAGGCTAGCAAAGCAAGTTACGGTGAGATGATGCACGATGTTTGATTGCACAGGTGGATGGAGTTCTCCCTAGTTGAGAGGGAGTGTTAAAATTGGACAACTAGGTCCAAACTCCATGTTGTGATGCTCAGATGAAGATACCAATATTTGTATCGGGTTCCTCTTTCAGAGAGGTGTAAGATTGATCTAAAATTGATCTCAATCCGATGAGCAGAACATTTATTTTGAATTTATTTTTAATACTTTCAAAATATGTGCAGGTTGGCCTTAAGGTTTTACACCCCCAGAAAATGTGTCACACACCCTGAGTGATTGATATAAATAGTCAACGTTGGAGGAAATTTCAATCATCTCATCACACACATCCTCACGATCTAAATTTGGATGATGCCGAAAATGGATGCCATAAATCTGGATGATGCCGTAAATATGGATGATGCCGTAAATCTGGATGATGCCGGAAATGGATGCCGTAAATCTGGATGTGGGATTCTTTTGTTGAATTATGTTGATTTTTGATGAGCCGTCTTTAAGGGCTGTGTGTGTGACACTTCTGGTTGGCTGACCGTATTGAGACTTTGCTGGTTGAAGCATCTTGTTGACCGCCGTAATGCACCAACACACTTATATGTTTCTGGTTTGTCTTCTGTAGATCCACTGGTATGTTCTATCAGCATTTTACTTGATTGTTTATGTGATTGCTGTAGTAAAATGTAAAGTTGCATCAAGCATAGAACATCTACATAAATTTACACATGGGTAATTGGATTTTTCTTCTTTGTGAGCTTGACCCACTTAGTGTTGACATGGTTTCTCAAATTCTTGGTAGGATTGTAGGTAGTAAGTTGTGGCACAATTTTGTAGGGCTCTACTAATGATGAATGGTGCTACACTCATTTTTTCCAAAAGCTAAGGGAAGGTGTTTGATGTTGATTGCCCATTTGCGAGAACATGTTCCATTAAGCATTATAAGTTATTAAATTCCTATAAGCAAAATATAATTTCACTAAAATGTCAAAAACTATTATCCAAGAATGGTATACATTCAAGAGAATGGGAACAAGGAAAATTTCTTGCAAAGTGCTCAAACTAGAGCTAGGTAGCATCAACTTTCTTATATAATTAGCATAGTTTTGATCGCCTTGGTTAAATAATCAAGTTCATTTGTTGTGCCTTCCAGAATGCAAACTTAGGAAAAGGATGCATTTTTTATCTTTGTTGTGGATTTGAGGATGCCTATTTGCATTTGGTTGTAGATGGTGTCCCCCAATCTATATCATGTTAATGAATACTAAAATAATCAAGTTCATTTCTTGTGCCTTATAGGATGCAAACTTAGGAAACTGATGTATTTTTTGTCTTTGTTGTGGATTTGAGGATGCCTATTTGCGTTTGGTTGTGTAGATGATGTCCCCCAATCTATATCATGTAATTTCTACCTTTCCCCTCAGTGTGAAACAAAGGATGTCCTCTTAAGAAGGAATAAAAACTAGTTTATATATATTATATATTACATTCTGTCAATGATTTTTTAAAATATGAATCCCCAATATTCTTTTATAAGATATAGTATAATAGTTAGATCTCTCTCTCTCTCTCTATATATATATATATATTGAAATCTTGCCAACTTAATTTTCTTGGTTTTCTAGGTACACTAATTCGGAAAGATGTTGACCAAGGCCTAGTGTACCATAAATAAGGGATTGAGCAAAGAAGGTGTTTTTAGGTTTCAAAAGGCTTTCAAATTCTAACAAACCAGGTTGGTAACTTAGGCAAGTGTCTATGTTCTATTAAGCCTAATGTTGATAGGGAGCCTATAGCTTAGCCATTAAATGCATGGATGGAACTGTATCTAGAAGAGTGATTCTAGAAGAATGATTGATACAATCCTTGTTCTTGTGCTTCCACCAATTATGTTGGGTTTTAATCCATAAATGGGAGAGAGTTTGCAATGAGGCATTCATTTTTATCAACGGTAAAATCGTATGAGTCCTTCAATTTCAAAATTTGCTTAATTGTTCTTAGGATATCGAATCCTTGTGTTCAAAGAAAAAAAATTCTTGAATCATCTTGGTGCCTAACTTGAAAAACTTTAAGATTGGTAACCAAGTATTTTCTAACAGGGGGGTTGACATTATTAGTGAAACTAGGAGATCGTCATTACAAATGCCCATTCTAAAGGGGTTGAACCTAAGCCTTCCAAAAAATGTGTTCTGAAAAGATTCCTTAATCATCATATCTTGAAGGTTAATTCCATTTCGACTCTTCTTTCATAGGGATAACCTCTAAGCGAATATGATTCCTTAATCATCATATCTTGAAGGTTAATTCCATTTCGACTCTTCTTTCATAGGGATAACCTCTAAGCGAATATTGTTCCTCAGGAATTTTCAAAGCCTTTTATCTCTCAAAAGGAAATTATGATTCATTTTCCATGCAAATCCGTCTCTTGGTTGTGGACATCATTTATTCCCATGCCTCCCCCATCTTATGTCTGGCAATACAAGTCCCAATTATCTATGTGAAGGCCTCTTTCCTCTAAAATTGGCCTAGAGGAATGCTACGAGAGTCTCTTCTGGGTGCCTATAGGTATGGTTGAAGTCAGGAATAAAGTAGATATTCAATTTTGAGCAGCGGAAGACATTGATTAGGAGATCCATATATAGGTCTTTTTTTCTAGTCTCTTAAGGTACCCATTATCAAAGCTGCTTGGTAAGCTTGATAGGTAAATGGGATTTTGAATAATTTGAATATATGGTCTAGTTATATCGAAGATCACCGAAAATTTGTCAAACCAAGTTTAGGGGCTCCCTGCAAATTTTCCTAAAACGCATAGTTTTAGCTCATTGAATGTATAGGAATTTGAGGTTGTCCAAAAATTGCCAAGATAAGATAATTTTATTAATGTGCAACTATTCACCACAATAGGTGAAAGGCAATGCAAGTTGTAGTGCAAGGTTGCTCCTATAAAAATCACATTAAAGTAGATCTATGGCCTAAAACCATGAAACAGAGTAGCGCAATGGTAATGTAAAAACATGCAAGCACTGCTGAGAACCTTAATAAAAAAATTTCCAGTGGGGGCAGGCACAGCTGGGGATTTTAAATGACTTGTGATCCTTCTTAATGGTAGGAAAATAGTTCAACAAAATGCCCAATTTTAATCTACCCTTCATTTGGTTCAAGAAATGGGATGCCAGTGATCTTCGCTTGGCTGACCTTCCATTCTGTAGATAGCTCTGTGCCTATGCCACCATGACATATTAAGATGGTGAGTGAATGTATCAATAATGTCATATCTCCTAAAGTTCGACTAGAAATGAAGAAAAATGCCCTACATTCTAGTCTCATAGTGCTTCCATCCAGCTAATTAATATGTTTCTTGCAACCTTAACCAACCAATTTTTGCTTTGTTGTATTAAGGTTTACTACTGTGGTGAAGGTTAACCACATAAGATTAACATTTTAAGGCTTCAAAGGGTCAACTAGTCAGTGCCGACTCAATCAGGCCAACACAAGAGCAGGTTGAGGGGCCTGACCTGCTCCATCATTTGTTCTAAGACCTTTCAAGACCTTTGTTGCCAGAGGTTTGAATTTGTTAACTGTCAGGCATGCGAGGGCATTGACAAAAAGGGTCTGCACTTTTTTCAGGAAATATAGGCCAAAGCATGATGCTTTTAGCATGGCCGAAATGAATGGCCATTTCACATGGTTTTATAGGCCTTTCTGAAGGGGTCTGCACTTTTTTAAGGAAATATAGGCCAAAGCATTATGCTTTTAGCATGGCTGAAATGAATGGCCATTTCACATGGTTGTATAGGCCTTTCTGAAGTCACTTTCAATAAAATATAGTTTTGGTTAATGGCTCTAGCCCATTCCTAGACAATAATATTATTGTGAAGGATTTGTCAACTGTGGATTAATCTTTTCTGTTCTGGCCTAATGATTTGGGTGAACAAGTGATTGTCATATAAGGTCGATGCTGTGGCTAGGATCTTGTAGGATACAATAGAAATAACAGTTGGTCTTCAATTGGAGTCGAGCTCATGGGTGAATTCGATATTGCCTATGTTAATTAACTCCGTTGAGAGTATGCTTTGTGATGGTTTTTTTGTTAACTTGCAAGAGGCCGAGCCCTGTAATCCCAAGTGGCCTTATAGAACTCCCATAGGAAATTCTCTAGATCCAAAGACTTCTTGTCATTGGCTAACTTCAACAAGGTTGGATATAGTGCCTTTGGAGTTGGCAATCATCACGCATGAAATTTTGGGGCTTTGACAACATGCAATGCATGTGCATGGACACGCTATGTGCTTTAGTTAGTGCTTTCAATAAAACACAATATTATAATGGTTGACAAATTCGTTATCTAGTTTGCCCTGGCTACTGGTATTATCCAGGCTTCTTGTACTAGAAACTTGAAAGCAAAAAGATTCTCCGTTGAGACAATGGTTGTGCTACTTAAAATCCTCTATTTGCCTTTGTAGAAGTTGGATGATGAGAAGTCTAGAGGTTAGAGGAGTGTAGTTTTGTGCATGTTGGGATCATGCAGATTCAGTTTAAACTCTGTATTTGGCTGGATATTTTTAACATTGGCTGATAATGTTGTTCTTTTCCAGGATTATACATGGGCCAGCAGGTGTCAAATGCTTTTTCGCCAAAAGTGTAAGTCTTTCCTTTAAGGCCTGGTGGAATGAGATCTCATGTTAGGATGATTTTCAAGTTTTCGTATAAATAAATATTGACTGGAGTGTTTCAAATTTATCACGTATCTCATCTGGTTGTAATGTTATTTGTTCATAGAAGGTGACCATCTCAAATGTTCATAATTTTACAGGCAATCTGGGGCAACACCTCCAATTACTAGTTTTCCATCTGGTTCATTTCCCAGTGATGACCTCTTCTTCAATCTTGGAGCTTCTCGGCTGTCTTCTCAAAGTTCACTCCCTTCAGTTGGTGGTAACCCATTTGGTTAGAATCATGGTGGAGACATGGAGTTTTTCTTTCCTTGGAATGGAAATATAAATGGGCTGGACAACTTGCTGCTACTTTCCTGTTGCGAGGACCATGAGATTTTTGTATTAATGATTGCACCTAGGCGATTCCCCAAGTAGAGTTATTCTGAATTTTGCGCCGTTTGGGAAGTCTTGAGGTGAAATTCGATCTGAATGCAAGCAGGGGTGGAAATCATATAAATTTTTGCAGTGTGCAATCATTTGTTCCATTCAAGGCATTGGTCCAATTGTTTGCATATATTTCATCCCGATTCAAATACAGTATATGAATAATTTGTTTAGTTCTCATGGAGTTACATATTGTACCTAATGGCATTAGAAGATGCAAACAAATCGAGGGAATATTATTTAGTCTAAACATATATATTCATTTGTGTTGGAAGGCCTCAGATTCAGGCCTACCCATTGCCCGCTAAATGGTATTAGGGTCCACTCTGAGGCGTGTGTGTACAATCGTCTGTTTTTATAGGTCATTGACGTGAATTTGTTAGATGGAGCAGCATTTTCACTTGGCCGTGTGGCTTTTGGAGGCTAAGGTTTTTTAGCCAGTCAATACTGTGTGCTTGTATTTAGTCTTTTAACGTTTCTTCTAATATTTTTTTAATGCGTTGTACCTGTTTGAATAATATCCATCTGGTGTATATTTTATACGTGGCTTGCTGTGCAAGTTCGGACATTTATCTATCCTTTGAATGTTTTCGCTACTTGCAGATCTGGCTTCTGTTTCTGATAGTACGGTGGTGTTCTGTGATTAAATTTTGAAATTCTTTATCTTCCATAAAATTAATACTCTGAATTGTTTGGAGACGGATTTTGTATATTACAATAGTAACGGGGGTGTTCTGTGATTATTTTGAGATTCTTTATCTTCCATAAAATTAATACTCTGAATTGTTTGGAGACGGATTTTGCATATTACAATAGCTTAAGACAACTACATTGAGTCCAATATTCTTTTTGTAGAGTTGCAACATCTATTTATCTCAGGGTTTGTGTCATTTGCACATGGCGCTGTTTGAATCTATCGAAAAAAGTTCGAGTTAGAATCCATTTTCAGTTAAAATTGTACAAATATAATCTAGCCTTATTTTGCAACATTGGGCAGACTGACTTGTGCCCTTGTCAGTCTTGAGGGCAATTTGTATGCGGATTCCCATGGAGTATGTATTGTGTTGTATTTTTGAGTTACAAGGATCACATCCATATAAATGGCTGTAATATATTGACTTTATTTCGAGGGCAGTTTCTCACTGTATATTTCGTCATTCCTTGCTGTAGTGGTTGAACTTATTGAGCATTTTCTTTTAATTGTAAAAATGTTTATTTGTTGATTAGCATCCCTACCTGTGTGTTGATCAGATATTCAGAAATTGTCACTGCAAAATTCCATAGGACCCTCGTCGGAGCAATATTTGAGGGAAATTGTAAAATAATAAACGATTTTGAAAGATAACAAAAACCAAAATGTCAGTACATGTTTACGGAACCTTTAACTCATTAGATTCCTCTTGCTGTGTAGGTTAGATATTCAATCGTTTTCAGTTTATGTTTATTTTAATATTTGCAGAATTTGTAATATAATGAACGATTCTGACAGAACAAAACCAAAGTGTCGGTACATATTTGCGGAACTTTAAAGTCATTAGATTACTCTCACTGTGCAAGGCTAGATGTTCAATCATTTTCATTTTATGTTTTTTCTAATATAATAAACTATTTTGAGAGATAATAAAACTAAAATGTCACTACAAATTTGCGGAACCTTTTTTTTAACTTCTGTGTAGGCTAGATGTTCAATCATTTTCGTTTTGTTTTTCAATGGATGAATAGTTTTTCATTTTATTTTTATTTTTTAATGGATACAGCGAGTATTGGGTTTTCGTTTATAGATTCTTTGAAAGAGTGTAAGATGACTTGTAAAAGTAATTTCAAGGTTAATTTTAGATACGGTGGATTTGAACATGTACCTTTTTAGAGTTTGCAAATGTTTTCGTCCACGATTGGTTTTGCTTTTATAGTCCTTTGGAAAGAGTGGTAAAAAGGATCAAAGATGACTTTCTTTGATGTATTTTCGAGGCAAATTTTAGATAAGTGGACTCCCATTTGTGTGGTAGAAAGGATAAAGAACGACTTTCCAGATTTCAGATGAGTGGACTCACATATTTAGTAAAGTTATGAAATGAAAGTTGTGGAAAAGAAAAGAAAGATGTATCGCATGATTTACAAAATTGAATAATTTTCTTATAAATGTAAGTGGACATTTAAAAAAAGAGAGTGAATTCTCTCGTAAATGTGAATTAAATTGGTATGAAAAAAATTATATTATAAATTAAATTTAATTATCATTACTATAGGTATTATGAAAAAAAGTGAGTTTAATTAATTTAATCATCATTAATACAGATATTATGGAAAAAAGTGAATTTAATTAATTTAATTATTATTATTATAGGTATTATGAAAAAAAGTGAATTTAATTAATTTAATTATAATTACTACAGATATTAGCATAAAAAAGTGAATTTTCTCATAAATGTGAATTAAATTGATATTAAATAAACAAAATTCTGTTATAAATGTAAATTTAATTAATTTAATTATCATTACTACATATATTATGTAAATTAGATAGAATATTGAAAATACTGTAGATATTATGAAAATAGTGAATTTAATTAATTTAATTAGAAAAAAAAAGTCAATTCTCACATAAATGTGAATTAAATTGATATTAAATAAACAAAATTATATTATAAATATAAATTTAATTAATTTAATTATCATTACTACAGATCTAATGTAAATTAGATTGAATATTTAATAGAATATTGAAATTTAGTAATATAAAGGAATTTTTAATTGTTCTTTATTATGGGATTTAGTTTTTTATTATTATTGTTTTATATATTATTTGTTGTGGTTTTTTAAGTCTGTCAATTTTTTTTAAAATTATTTATTTATTTTTACAGAGAAAAATTTAATTTTAATAAAACTTGAAATTATTTATTTATTTTTATAGATAAAAATTAGATTTTAATAAAACTAGAATATGCGTTTATGCATAACACATTTTTTTATTTATATTGAGATAAAAATTAAATTTTAATAAAACTTGAATATGCTGCAATGCATTTCATAATTTTGATGCTTAAATAATGGTTTAAATAATTAAACTTCTATTTGTAAATTGATAGTTATAATCCATTTTAATGTGTTTTGATTAGAATTTTGTTACAATAGGTCTTGAATGAGGATATGTTTAAACCTATTCAAGAAAATAATTGGATTTTTACTTGTATATAGATTCCATAATACATTTTAATATAATTTAATTAAAAGATCAGTAAAGTATATTGTTTATTTTACCACTATGGTCTTAATGGCTTTGGAATATAAAGATGTTCAAACATGTTCAAGGAAATTCTTCCATTTTATAACGAGTTTTTATATAATTTATATTCAAATTCTATAAATATTAATCCAAATTTTTTATAACTTTTGATAAATATGTTATACTTGTTTAGGTTTTTAATCTTTGCAAGGAATTGAAAGGAAATATATATTCTATAAGCAAAATATTATGATCGTTTGCTAGTTATATCAAAGTTATATAAGACTCATAAACATAATCTAGAGCAATGCACATGTATGGAGTGCAAATCTGTTGGTTTAAGAGAATTGACAAATACAGTATAATAGCCAATAAATTTCTTAGATGTTTATTAAGAGGCAAGATGGGCAATCTAACCCACTATTAGTAGTGTTGGATGAAGGAATTATGAAAGCACAAAGAACAAGGTGAAGGGAAAAATTATCCTACAATGTTAAATGGATTGATGTTTCAAAGACCATAATCAAGTGTTGTCATTTGATAATTTGTGAGTCCCAAGAGAGTTCCAACGCACCATATTAATGGTAATATAGCAAGATTTTTCAAGGTATTGTTTTTAATTGTGTTCAGTAGTATTTACAATAAAGAGCAATTTTTCTAGAAAATGCCATGGTTTCTTATATATATATATATATATATCGTAAACAATCTGGCCCACAAATATAACCTCCTCATCATTTGTATACAACAATGATCACTCATGTTATAATTGATGCATATGATTGTATTTGCTCATGCTAGAATTGATCCATGTCTACACTTTAATATAAATTTGATTCAACTTTAACTTGTGATTCATAAACGTGGTATAAAATAATATTTTTCTCTTGGCCATGCTTTAATTAATGCAATATAATTGATGTGGCAAACAATAAGGTCAATGGGGTTGTAATAACAAAAGGACCTAGGTTCGAAATCTCGAGTGCTTGTAGATAAGACTTGGTAAAAGTCATGGTTGGTTTTGATGATAAAGCAATGCTTTCCATTGTGAAATGTTTTTGCTTAAGGACGGTTAGAAGTTATTTAAGCAACATTTCAAAAGATGTACCACAACTATTATAACTCTATTTGGAGCTTAGCTTTTAAAAAGCACAAATTATATCCTAGTATTCAAGGACTAAAATTTAATTGGAGGCAAACAACCAAATAAAGTGTGGAACTCAAGAGATAAAGAATATGTTGTATGCAATGGAAATATTTTATTACAACAAATTATTAATTATTATTATAATTTAATACAAATGGAAATGTTTTTGTTTGTTTGTTTGTTTGTAAACAACAGTTGTATTAATGGGCACATAATTTACATAGCGTTACAAAAGGTTATGTTGGTAACAGAACAGTTGGAAACCCATGTTCCCAAGACATCACGAGAGGAGACAACTTAAACAAAAACCAGAACACATCGGTGAGCCAAACAAGGCTTTGAAAGGCCTCTGATGCTTGCTACAAAACACAAGCCTCCATCCAGGGAGGAAGCCAGGACAACTAGTCAACTGGAGACATAGGTCGCAGATGTGCGGATCGGGAGACCCGCGACAAAAGCTTAACACGAAACAGAGAAACAAGAGCAGCAAGTAACCGGGGGAACCTGAAGGATGCAACGATCCGCCACGATTGCACGAAACTGACAAGAGGATCAGAAAAAAGAGCAGGAGGAAACAAGAAGACAGACATAGAGCTCTATCCCGAGAGGTTGGAGTCCGCGATATGAAGTTTCTTCCCTTTCTTCTTAGTGACTTTAACCCAACCATCAGGGGACAGTTGGATTGGAACTACCTGAAGAATGTTGCTGTTCAATAAAGGAGGTTCTTTATCCGAGTCGAATGAATTGGACTCAAGCGAGCGTTTCTGAAGAGTCGAGGGTACAGGGGCCCTCTCGGGGCCGGACGGGGAAAGCGGTTGCTGCTGAGTATCAAGCTCATCCTCAGAATCTGATTCGTCCTCTTCTGAGCTGGAGGAGTCAATATCCTCCATGGGAGGTGGATCAAAAGGTTTCCAACTCTTATCTTTCGATTTATGAGTGCCGTTTTTTTGATGGGCTAGAAAAAGAGCACAAAAGTTCTGAAGATGTCTTGTTTGGTGACAATGTCGACACCGGAAAGTTGTATTCTCATAGTCCAGAGTTTGTGCCCATGAGAAATCCCCGACTTTGAGGATGATTTGGTCTGGTAACCCTTTGCTAATGTCTATTTCGGCACTAATTCTGCCATAGGTGTAGAGTCCCTTCAGGCCTCTTAAGGAATCTGTAGCAAGAAAGAGGCCTAGAGAATTACCAATGGCTTGGAAGACTGCACAATGCCACAGGTGAGCTGGCAAGTTAGGAAGCCTAACCCAAATCGAAAGTTTAGTGATGAAAATTGTGGAAGGATCAAAATCGGGGAACGAGGGAGTTAGGAAAAGCCCTGCCGTTCCCCAGAGCCAAGGCCCACCTGTTAGGGCAAAGTGGTAATCTCCACTGTCAGCAAAGATTACAAAAAAGAAACCCTTGGAGCAGAGGATGACCTTGCAGTGCTTGGTCCGGGTGGAATGAATCCAAGTGTACAAATCTTCAGTACGAGGCCAGAGCCCATTGAACCTGCAGATGAGGGCAAACTCAGAATAGAGATGGAGTTGTCCTTCCAAATCAGGGTGGGATATGTCAACATATGGGACTTCCTCCAGTTTGTCTACCAAGAAAGGTTTAGGAGCCTCGGGAGGGGAGGCAGGGTGCTTGGAGGGTGGAGCTTTTATTGCTTCTTTGTAAGAGAAACATTTGGAAGCAGAGGATTGACTAGTTGCGCCACCTCTCAGATGGAGGGACAAAATCACTATAGCAATCTTTCCTGTATTGTAAAAATAAAGAGGGAAACAATCATCTAGTTGTTTACTTGCATGAAGGAGACATAGAGACGAGGAGGGGATCCCCAGCTTGAGTCCAAGGGCCTTTGAGAGGTGAAGCACCATGTCCGAGGATTGGACCCATAAAAGCAATGTTTTGCAAGAGAGGAGAACAATCTAGATCTGGAAACCCAGAGGTGAAAGAATTGGTGTTTCCTTAACATCAAAGTAGGGAAGCGAAGCAGGAGTAGGGGCTACACATCACTGCAAGGTAGTCCCCAAACACGACAGGGCCGACTGCACCCTGCTACCGCCCGGGGAGGAGGCATTCGGGGAAGAGAACCAGCGTAAACGATGGCAGAAGGAGAGCTTGAGCGGGCCAAAGCTGGCCAAAGCTTGAGCCGGCGACAGAAAAAGAAGAACAAGGCACCATTGGGGAGGGCCCGTACGCTCAGTAGGGGCCGTCTTGATCTGCTTGATGCGGAAACGAACACTGGAGGCGGCGGCCTGGAGGGCCAAGGGAAAACACAGTGGAACTTCCATGAGAGTGCATGTGTCGCCTTCACCGCTCACAAAACCAAATCTCTGGGAGAAGCCGCACTGGAGAAGATCTGCAGGAGAGCAGGGACCTCCTGGTGCGTCCACACCAAACTGGATCACAACGACGACCGGAGAATGGGAAGTCGAGGAGTCGCAAACCCTACGAGCTATTTTTTAATACAAATGGAAATGGTTAATATAACACACTATCCTTTATACCACTAGGGATTGAATTTCATTGTTGCCACTATAACCCTTTGGCTCGACATAATAGCTTGCAAAACTTATTGGGTGGTTTAGCCATGATTGAACTCGTGGTGGGTGGCATTAACAATGTTAATCCCAACTACTCAACCTACACTTAAGATGCAAGATATTAAATACTTACTGGAGATGTTAAATGCCATTTCCTTTTCCACATTGCATTGTTTACTACTATATTATGTAGTTGTATTTTTTGCTAATTACCCTTCATGAAATGCACATCTTGGGAAACCTCAAATGGAATCTATGGTAAATTGGATTTTGCAAAAGTTCAACCTTTTGTCAACGTAGTATTCAAGGCCATTACAACAATATACCCATTAAGATTTGAAGATGTCACTCGTGGGAATTGAACTTCAGTAAAGGTCCAACACTTTTCACATCTGCTTGAATTAGATGCAAGTGGCACTTCTATTTTATGTAGTTAGGTCTTACCATCTCATTTTATTATCGGGTGTTGACATTATTGTTGAAATTTATTTTTCATTGCCAGTGGTTGTCTATCCCATGTCCTATAGTAATTATTTTGTGTTCTTTGTGGTATCTTTATACCTTGAAATTTTTGTTTGTATATTATGCTTTTTGCAACTAAATGTTATAGTCACCATTAATTCCACAACTATAGGTTAACATTGGCATATCTTTCCCACGATTTATTATTAACATGTACGTACAATTGTGTAACCTTGAATCTAATTGAGATTAAACATAAGCTGTGATATATGTCAATTCCCACAATTATGTTGTGGCTTTTTATTTATTTTACAAAATTAGCTTGAGACTTTCTTAGTTTCCACCATTAATGTTTGAGAGTTGAAATCACACACTTATGTTGTGGCTTTTTATTTATTTTACAAAATTAGCTTGAGACGTTCTTAGTTTCCACCATCAATGTTTGGGAGTTGAAATCAGTGAACAACTGTACTTTTTGATCTAGCATTTATCACATCCTTAGATTACAATCTTGTGAGAATTTACACTAAGAAAATTTTGAGCGGTAATAAATTTTCACGTAACCGTTGACATAATTTCAACAAATTTACTTTTTATATAACATTAAATGAAAACTTGGATAAAATCAACATTTAACCAAGGAGTGTTTTCCCTTACAATTTTTTTTCCTTATTTTTTCCCAAGATTCTATCTACCAACAAGTTAGTTTTCAAATTGGCTCTTGTTGAATGGCATTGTTATTGTTGTTGCTATTGAGCTTTTATCACACACACATACACACCCACACACACACACACACACATGGGGAGACCCAAAGTTAGCGGGACGCCCTTTTCTATATCTATATATCAATATTTATAGGCAACTTAGCAAAATTGAGGGAAGCACAAATTAAGTTGGCTTAATCCAAGATTTGCCGAAAATATCTATAAATAAGAAGATTTGTGAGCACAATATTAAATTATATGGAGTAAATGCAATGTTATCATGATATATGAGGAGAAAAGCAACATGAGTAGCGTAGTTGGGAAAGAGCAAGGTCAAGAAGAAAATGGAAATGGTAGCTAGAAGCATGAATATAACTCTAAAGGTGGTTTGAGGCACATAATACACAAGTTTTTTTTTTTTTTTTTCTTTGAAAGTTCCACATTTTTTATTACATCAAATGAGGATTACGTATACCCATTCTTTTGGCTATTATTATGCCTTAAGGAAAACTAGACCAATAACACAAGTATACAGCGTTGAGGTTGCTAAGACCTCATATAACTAGAACATCTTGTAAATAAAAACTTATAAAATAAGATGGCTATGTCAGAACTTGACATACATCGAAATAAGAAGAAAATTTGAAGGAGGCAAAAGACAAAACTAATTAGAGATTCAAAATACAAAACACATATAATTCTATTGAAGTATTTGAGGCCATAAATGATCATTGAGTTTTTCAAAATTCTATTCTTCCTTTTTTCTTATGAATGTTAATCCATCTCAAGAAGTTGTTGGGAGACAATGTCTGCATTTATTTTAGTAATTTCCATTTCTAAAGGATTTGCAACATTGGTTGCTTCCTTATCATAATTTGAGTGCTCTGATTCATGAAGACATATACACCCACTCGTGGATGAAGCTAGGTTGTATTTCTTTCTTCTCCATTTGAGGGTTCCGAATGAAAGTGGGAATATGGTGGAGGACGAGGGATCCCACAGTTAGTGGGATGAGATGGCATTGTGCAGGGATGAGATGAGGTTTAAGGACTAGATTTGGCTACAAATGCTTTTTGTGTCTACATGTTGTCTTGCTTGTGAGCTGAGAAATTATTAGATCCTATTCGGTATTGCCATCATTGATTATTTTTCTTGGCATAAGGAGGATGAGAATGCCCTTGAGAGGAAGTTAAAACATTCTATAGATGACTTTGCTATTGTTAGGACCTACAACGAAAAGTTGGGTTTTTTCAATCCACCAGCTACGAAAAGGTTATGCCATTTCAATTGAACAATATCCTATCATGCAACCTTTTTCTGAGATCTATTTAAACATAGATGCATGCAAAGGTTACAATACCCCTCCCAAGCCTATTTGTATCTATCTTAGTAAAACGAATTAGGGTCTCCTACATAAGCTAAGATATCCGAAGTTAAAAAATGAATGAGCATATTAGGAAGTCTTACTAAAATTAGAGTGGCTAGAGATGTCATGGATAAAGGATTGAATTCAAGAAACCATGGATGAATGGAGAGCCCATAACAACCCCAAAACTAGAGTCCTTGATAAAAAATCTCTTTGATGACCCTCTCAATTTTTGAAATAAACCATAAATAATCCCTTCAAACAAAACTAGATATCCATAATCTAGGACCATGATTGATACGCCCATTCCCAGAGCGCATATGATGATGGCCAAATCCCATTAAAACAATAGATTATGTCATTCCACTCATAGGCTAAGTTGAGAAGAGAATATTGGGGGTATACCACCTCTAGGTTTGGAATATATTTTACTTGTTCTACAATGAAGGCCGGTCCTGAGAGATATTTGGGAGTCACTTGCAAGAGCCCTAGATTTAAGGGTCATGGCTGAAACGAAAAGGGCACACCCCAACCTTTGGCTCCTCCGTTTAGTTTTTAGTCTAGGAGGATTAAGGAATTCTTTGCTATAAAAACCCTTCTGAAGTTGCCTACCCCCATGTAGGAGCCACATTGAGATGGAAGGGATTCCTATTTGATATTGGATTCTAGATATGAGTGTAGAGACAAAGTCGGTGGCTTTCACTTGCAGATAGAGGGTACCTCTCGAGAGCGTCCTCATTAAGATCTAAAAGCTCAAGTAATATGAAGAAATGACATCACTTATAGGAGGGAAGAACTCAACGACAAAAGAAATTCCTCATGGTTTAAACATATTTGCATCGATGGAACTAGAATGGGGGAGCTTCAAATGATGGGAAGAATCCTGAAACTGAAAATTACCTAAACACAGGGCAATGAATGAAGGATTTAGGGTTTCTATAACAATCTATTCCTTTGGACCATAATAAGATAAAATTTTGAAAAACCTCAAATTAATTTTTTTATAACATGAAATAGCTTGAAAAATGCATTAGTCGAGTTGCCTCCATCAATTAAGAAATACAAAACATTGTCATCAGTAGATGATATTTTTATTAAACCCTTGATGTATTGAAATATTTATATCAGACATGTACTTCAATTTTTTTGATATTATGATATATTGGCTCCTGGTCATGAATTGCTAAGGTGTAGTAGCTAAGAGCTAAATGTTCTCAACATACCACCATATTAGCATTTCTGTCAAAAGGAACAAGATCGTGGAATCATTGATATCACGTTATATTGGCTCCTGGTCATAGCCCAAGTTCACAAGGAACTAAGGTTTATCAACTAAGGGCTACGCTATTTGTATATTGAAATATTGACAGAATATAATTGTTCATGGATTTGTCAATATCCCAGAACTCAGTAATTCCCAGGTAATAATACTTGCTCGTGGGTGCTTAGGTTAGCACTTGAGGGATTATAAGGACCCCTAACACATCACCATATCAATGTTTTGATTAAGGCTTAGAATTCACTAATATCGAGCATAACACCCTATCTCAACGTTGGGTTATGACCCACCAGAAATAGTGAAGACACAGATAAGGCAAGAGCCAATAGATAGATAGAGCCATGGCCATTATTTTTTCCAGATATTGGAAATCGTGACGGTGGAAAACTGACTATGTGAAGGTCCCTTTATAGTATCTTCGTAATGTACGTATTATGATATGATGATTGTAAAGTTGATAATTTACTGTCTATAGTCATGTACACAACCATCACTACACCATAAAAGTGTAACCAACAACATTTAAAATAAATAAATAAAAAAAATTAAAATAGTAAAGGATTATTTATTTATTTATTTATAATTTTAAATTTATACAATAACATGAAATTTTTAGTCAAATAACAAATAATTCTTGGTCTGATCGAATGTGTTCTCTAGCTGCGGCATCTACTTGCCTGCGGCAGGGATAAATAATGCATTGTTGTATCGCGAAATGGGGAAACCTTTCTAAAAGGATAAAATGTTTTACAGTGAGCTCATCTATATTAGTAAATGCCATAGATTATCCAAATTCCTCTGGAAATTCAGTACATCTGTCATTGTGCGACAAGTGCATTTTTCTCAAGTTAGGAATTCTTTGCAGTGATTTATAAACGTTTCCCATGGAGTTATCGTATTGTAATTCCAGGTCCATGAGGTTATGAAGCCCAAATATCCATTTTGGTACAACAAATTTAATCAAACGAATTGTTTTAAGGCGTTCCATTTCCCTAGGAAGACTGAAGAGGTACAAAGCCATACTAATATCTATGAAGGAGAGCATCAACATCCTTTTCATGCCCCCAAAAATACCCTTCTCTAGTTGAATAGGGGAGAGACGCTAGTAGGGGAATGCTCCACCTAGCACCCAACCGAAGTCCATGCAAGCTTGGTGACATGGAGTATGACACCTATCTTCCATGCTTAGCTACATGTTCGCCCTACACAATGACCGGTTCAATGAGTTTAGGGCGTGTTAGTTAGGTTTATCGATGTTCGACGAAGCCTTCTTGATTGTACTATGAATTTATGTTCGAGCCGATTATTGTGCGTTTTCCCTCCCTGGTTCTTACGTGATGCTGGTCCATGCCATAACTGTCCTTGGTGCTGCAAATAGTGGTTTATGGGGAAATTACTCTGCTTGTTCTAGAGGGTTTTTGGTAATATTTATTTGTTTTGTTTGGTGTATTGCACTAGTTTGTGTTCCCCATATGGTGTATTGGGATACTTGTTGGTTTGTGTTTGTCCCTGTGGAGGATTTAGCTCGGCTTGATGCTGGATATGGTCGTTTCGTGCCCCCAAGGGGTTTTCGAGGTAAATTTATATTTTATTAAGTTTAATGGTTGAATTTCGCTTGTTTTATGCAGTGGAATGGATTTCTAACCCCACGAAAATGTGCTATGCCTGTCTTGCAGGTCACTGAGTTATTTGCAGTTAGAGCTATGGTCTTCTAGTGTGCTGGCATGGAGGTTCCTTCGATGAAATGACGACTGGGAGGTAGGGCATTTTCCTACTAGACTATCTACATGTGTTTTTTAACACATTTAGCTGGATGGATTATTATGCCTTAGTTCATCTTGGTTCAACTTATCTTCCTGCTTGGTTCAAATTATCTGCCTGCCTTCAGTTTTGTGGGTTTTGGGTTTTGTGTATTTTTTCACTGATTTGGTTCAAAGAAGGCTAATCGAACCCGCTACAGTGTACCATATTTTTATTTCTTAATGGGCCATCTATTATAGAACAATTTGGGCATCATCCCCCATGACCTGGTCAAACTGGACATCATCCCTGTTATCTCTCCAAAATTTCCTAGGGTTGTTATGTGTGTTTAAAGAAATATTAGAGGTAACTATCAACCACTTTTGGAGATTAGGATCTAGCCTTCCTAATGCTTAGAGAGGGCTCTCTCTTAATGATTTAACTTTGTTGTTTTAATTGATTTTAGGCTAGTTATGTAAGATTGGTTTGGTTTGATTTTGATTTGTTGGTGGAATTACTGATTTAGATGGATAATTGTATTTTCTACTTTTCCATTGGGTTATGGAGTCAATATATCAAGAAAAATGAACAGAATCAAGTCATAAAAGAAGTGTTGCAGGGCAGGGTAGCTGAGAAAAATCAGATCTTAAAGGCTGAATGGTGAAGTGGTTTTCAATCGAGATCAAGGAGCAGTTAAGGATTCCTTAAACCAGATGATGAAAGAAAGTGAAAGAGGTCAATCGGGATGAGAGAGAAATTAAGGATTCTCAAAACCAGATATCAGAAGAAAACATTAAAATGAATAACAATTATGAACATAGTGTATTTAAACAAATTCTGCAATAAAATTCCTGTTATAACATTTAAATTTGGAAAACATGCAAGTTTATGGAATACTTAAGAAAATAACAACGAACAATTGAAATATACTTCACTGAAGTAGCTCAATACATGAATCCTGTAATGAAATGCCTTTATTACTTGTTCTGTCTGTCAACTTGAAAAAGTTACAATAAACACTCAAGTAGTAGATGCATTCAACTATAGAAATGTTTAGGAATCCACACTCAATACTTCAAATTGATGAAGTATTTATAAAAGTTATTAAAAAATATCCTATCAACTGATTTAGGATTTATTCAAGGAAAAGAAAATATCTTCATGCAAGAAAATAGAGACACCTATTAAACTAAATGCAAGCTGTCCCTATTTTATTTGATTTGCTGTTTGCTTCTATGATATTTGCTGTCTTTCACGCTGTTTGTCATCTGATTTTTCTTTTAACTCTGTCTTTTATCTGTATTCATCTTCAACCTGTTTTTGATTTATCTGCCTACTCTGTTTACTTTTCATCCTTATCTCTCTTTTACCTGTTTTTTACCTTTACCTGTCACAGTAAATCACATAATTTCTCCCAGTCCTCTTCATCTGGAAGTTTAATTTTTATCATCCTCCTGTAAATCTCATCTGCTTCAGTCTACTTGGTAAATGTAGGCTTGTTTACAAAAAGATGATTTACCTCATGCTGGAGGTAAAAGAGATTTTCAAAGATTTGAAAGAGTACTTTGCCTGTAGGAATTATTTTCAATGAGGAATTGTTGGAATTTTCTTTAGCTACTTCCCTGATCTTTTTTTCATAATCTTCATGCCTAATTAGTCTATCATTTATTACTAGTGTATTTGGCAGACCCTTTTGTCTCAAAACATCAAACTTGTTCATGAATCTAATCACTGCAAGCTCCATAGTTTGACACTTGTCTTCAAGATGTGTCATCATATTTCTCTTGGAAATCACTTTTTTTACCTCTAAGATTGTTTATGTTCTGTCAATTATCCCAATTTCTTCTAGTTCATGCTTTTTTTTAGAATTGAGAAACTTAATTATCTCAGTGGCTTCCTCTAGTTTCTTTCCAAGCTTTTCTTTGAATTTCTGAATAGCTTCACTAGCTTCCTTTATTAAATATTTCTATTCAAATATAACTTGGATAGAAGGCCAAATATCATTAATAGAGTTAATGATATTGGCCCACATTTGTTGCTTTTCTTGGGCCAAAGGCTCTTCCAATGTCAATTCTTTTTCTAACTTATGTATCCTGTCATTCAATCTGTTGGATTTCTGTGTTTCAGCCTTATGCATTACCTGAGCCAATTTCTTTTCATCTTCTAGAATTTTTACTTGGTCTTTAAGTCTATTGATCTCAATAGTTTGAATTGACATATTCTGCATGTCTTTAATCAATTTACTTGCCTCATCATTGGGATGGGCTGATGCTGTTGCTGGTGTAGTTTTTGGAACTTCTTTTGTCACTGGAACTGCTGTAGTTGCTGGGAATATTGTATATAATGGAGTTGTTGTAGCCCTTGAAGCTGATGTTGAAGCTATAGGAACGACAGTAACAGGGATTGCTTCCATGCTGACTTGCTTTTCTTGCACTAATTTGTCCATTTCAGTTTCCATCTCTTTGAGTTGAGCTGTCAACTGAATGATGAGATTCATCATTTCATCCTTCTGAATTTCATTTTCCAAAACTTCTTTAGTTTGTGGATGCTTTGTTGTGGGTAACTTAAGCTGTTTCTTCAATGCAACTATGTCTGCATTATTCTTATTGATAAGATCTTCTGCTACTTTGATATCCTTTGGATTATATCCAACCTCCATGACCAATTCTTCAAGTGATTTTATTCTATTATCCTTTGCTTGTGAAGAAGCTTTCTCTAGTTTTAACGGTGCCTTGATATTTTCTAGATAATTATGTAGTTTTTGGACACTTAAAGCCTTGTTTGTCATAGTGGAATAGATCATTTCTCCTGCTTGTTTATGAAACTCAATTTGATCTATAGGATGTACATATTTAGCAAGAACTTCAAAGGCTGTTTTCTTATAATTTGCTGATGATTTTGGAGCCTGCACTGTTGGCTGCAAAAAGGTCATTTGCATCTTCCTAGTTTTGTAACCAAAAGCTAAAAGTAATATGTTTTGGTCACTAGGAGTTTGTTTCTAATACAAGACATAAGTTACAAATTTCAATGCGTCATTATTTAATTTGATATCTGTGTATTTCTCCATTATATCTTTCTCTTTATCCACTGGTTTTATTGATGATGAAACCTCTGCACTATGTTGTTTCTGAATAATTTGAGCACTGGAGGTTGATGGTGGGTGTGTTTCTTCTGAAACTGTTGGAGGTGCATTATCTCTGACCACTATATCTGTATCAATGGCTTCAAATGTGTCAACTATCTCTTCCTGTTCTATGAATGGAATCAATTTTCCCTTTTTCCTACGGTACATTAACTTGAATTTGATATCAAAAGTAGTCTCTGTAGAATAAGAGCCTTCCTCTCTTGCCCTCTTTGAATTTCTATCTTGTGGGGCTGGAGTAACCAGGATGGAACTAGTATCAACCTGCTTCTCCATCTCCTGTAAATTATTTTCCAACCACTTTGACTGGTTGGAATACTTTTCAACACCAGGCTTTGACTCATGAATAAAAGGGGTCAATTTGAATTTGACTCTTAGCTTACTTATGACTCCCAAGGGATCATATTTCCATTTGAAACTGCTACTGAATTTGAAATATTGTAAACACATATGTGCTTGCTAACCAACATTTCTGCTATTGCAAATAAAAGGACCAAGCAGGTTCTTATTCTTAAATTGAGTTTTCTTCTTTGCTGAAAGGAGATTAACTTCATCTGAATTCAATATCTGTCTGATGTATTCCAATGTAAATAACCTCATTGGGAGGTATTTGAGAAGCTTGTATGGAATAAGCTGGCTTCTATACACCCTAATTTCTGTATGATTCTGGTATAAATACCAGTCTCCTGTTCTACTTTGTTCTGACAATTGCAATACTTTCTTTATCTCTTCACTGACTCTAAGCTGAATGCTAATGCTTAGCATATTAACAATTGGATAAACAAATAAATCAATGAAGTCTTTATAGCTGAATTCTATGGAATCCTTTCTGATCAAGGATGTACAAAAGACTATAGATTTGGGGTTACCCTTTGTGTCCAATTTTTGGAGGCTAATTGCTAACCTTTCTGATTGGAAATATAAGAAAAAATGGAACAAAACTGAGGAGTATTTAAATACTCCTTCCTCTGGTAATTTGACCAGATGATCATGAATTTCATCTGATAGGTATTGGGAAAAGTTGTAGGTTGAAGTTGGAGGCTGAATTGGGTAGAACATGGATAGAAAACCTAGGATAGATGCATCTACATGTTCATCAGTAAAATACCCTAAAATACACGACAACATTGTGACAATCTGTTTGGTTCTCTCTGTAGAAATTTATTAATACTGATGTATTACTAGATTCTCTTGATCTAACAATATTTATCTTCTTTCTAAATACATAATCCTTCCACTGTTAATCTTGCGGAAATTAAATCGCCAATTGCAAACACATATGAAGCAAATCAATCACACATAAACACAGTTGTTTAATGGAAAATTTTAAAGCTAAAAACCCCAACTATCATATATTATGTATATCAATGGATCATGTAATAATATCATACAAAGCTTAGTACATCAAGCTCTCAATAAAATGAACAATCATTACACACTTTCATGAAGAAATTTGCATATCTATGCACCAATTTCTTGCCTCCTGACAGCTTGCCTCCACTTCGCAATCCCTGCTGAAGAAGACCCCTGAATGAATTCGAATTGGCCTTGCCTTGACTGCGCAATCCTCATTGGCATCTCCAATGTGTGTCAGATGCATTGAATGCATCACTATAGTCACAACAGATAGTCCATCTCACCCTTTCACATATCTCTCCACTGGGTGTCCACTGGAGCTGACATGCAAGTAGTTAACTGTTGTATTTGTTCAGTTTCAAGTGAGTCTTTAGTTATGAATTAATTAAATAATTAATTCACTAAACTCTCACTAGTGTATCTTTCAGTTAGACTAGATACAACTAGCTCAACTGAGTTTAACTCACTTAACTGAGTTAAACTAAATAACAACTCCATTAACTACTCTTCCAACTCTGTCATAACTTTGCCACTTCAATTCTAATTGAGTCCTCCATGCATGAGTCACCAATAACCCTAGGAATTGCGTAATTCCTTCAGCGCACTGATTTTCCAAATCTGTTCACTAAAATAAAGTGCTCCAAGAGAATAAGTTGATATTTATTGTCAGATTATTATTAAGGGCTAATAATAATCTACATGCACCTATTTTTAGATTGACGATTTATAAATAGACTTCGCCCAATATTCTAAAAATAGAATTTCATCTATTTTTCACATTTGATCAACCATCTACAAATAGCATCCTGCAACTTATAGAATATGCTCACCATGTATAAAAATAGACATACACCTAAAAATAGCCTACGGGCCCCACTTAGTGAAGGTGCTTACTTTTCACTAAGCTCATCATCTTGTTGAATCTCAAAACTCCCTCTAAAAAATATAGGGATTATCCTTCACCCCGATCCTGCCTCTATGGTATTCGAATTTTCTCCTGCTGAGCGCTTTTGCCAGAATATCTGCATCCTGATCTTTCGTAGGAATGTACTGAAGCAACATGATCTTCCGCTGCACACAATCTCTGATATGATGATACTGGATATCAATATGTTTAGATCTATCATGAAACACATGATTAATCGAGATTTTAATGCAACTATGATTATCATCACTGTAGGATCTAAATGAGAACTGAACAAACCGACCAAGATCTTCCTTATCGAGATAGCCTCACATGTAGCTTGAATTGCTGCCATGTATTCTGCTTCCGTTGAACTGAGTGCCACAGATATTTGTTTACTGCTATGCCAAGAAACTACTGTAGATCCGATACTGAAAACCCCTCCTGATGTGCTCTTTCTGTCCATTGGGCTGCCTGCCCAATCTGCATCTGTGAAGTCATGCAACTTCACCTCATCTGTCTGTCTATACCATAAGCCATACTCAGATGTGCCCCTGAGATACCTCAGGACATGCTTGCCCGCCTTAGAAAAGATCTTGGTAGGCTTAAACATCGCTTGACTAAGCTGGCTCACCGCATAGCATATGTCCGGTCTTGTATTAACTAAATACATGAGCGAACCCACCAACTATTGATAAACAGTGGCATCCACTACCTCTGCCGATGTAGCATCCTCTTTCCTCCAATTTCCTGGAAGAGGAGTATCCATGGGCTTGTAGTCCTCCATGTGAAACTTACCAAGTATCTCCCAAGCATACTTGCCTTGAGACACAAATAGTTTACCTTCTCGTTGCCATATTTCCAATCCAAGGAAATAATGAAGGAGGCCCAAATCCTTCATCTCAAACTCCTTTGCAGGATATGCCTTGCATGAGTGTATCAACTGCTCATCACCCATTAGTATTAAATCACCAACATAAATAAAAATGATTAAAAGATTACCCTCCACCACAATTTGGTATAGGTTTGCATCTGCCTCACTCTTGGTGAAGCCAAGTCTAGTGAAATAGCTGTCGATCCGTGTGTACCAAGCACAGGGTGCTTGCTTCAGCCCATATAATGCTCTTTTGAGTCTGCACACATGTGACTCGTTGTTGAAGATCTCAAATCCTTCAGGCTTCTCAATGTACACTTCTTCCTCAATGATCCCATTAAGGAATGAAGTCTTCACATCCATCTTATGAATGTGCCAACCCATCTGCGCTGAGAGAGCAAGGATGGTCCTTATGGAAGAATACCATGCAACAGGTGCAAAGTTTTCTCCTTAATCAATCCCCTCGATCTGTGAGAAGCCCTGAGCAACAATTCTTGCCTTATACTTCTCGACGCTCCCATCAACAAATTTCTTTACCTTGTAGATCCATATTGAACCTACCACTGATTTACCCACTGGCCTTGGAACAATCTCCCAAGCATTGTTTTTGACAATGGAGTCATACTCCTCCACCATGGCATCTACCCATGTGGGCTCTTGCGCTGCTTCTTCAAAAGAAGATGGCTCTGTTACGATACACATGCTCATAAGAGCCATGTATTCAGTAAGTCGGTCAGGTGACTGTCTCTGTCTGCTTTTTGATGTAGGGACTCCTACATTCTTTGCCGCATCAAGATTTAGTCTCTTAGCTTCTATGGTATGCTTTCTGCCTATTCTGATGTTTAGTTTTGCATGAGTGGACTCCTCCACTCCATGAATCTCCTCCTGTGGTTGATCCACATCTAGAGACTCATCTTTGGAAACAAGTAGCTCCTCCTCTGCATGCAAGTGTAGCTCCCTCTCAAGTGACAACTTCATGGTTTTCACCTCATTGAATTTTATATCTCGTCACACCACAGTCATTCGATTGTTTGGAAAATACACACGATAATTATAGGGTGTTTCTGTGTACCCCAAAAATATCCCAAATTCTGCAGTCGGCTCTAGCTTTTTCTTGGCGTCCTTTGTCACATGAATGTAAACACATGGGCCAAAAATATTCAAATGAGAAATATTAGGCTTCTTACCAGTAAAAGATTCTTCAGGTTTACTCATGCCAAGTACTCTATGAGGACAATGGTTTTTCACATAAACTGCAGTGTTGCATGCTTCTGCCCACAAGTGCATCGATAGGCCCTGGTCATGCAACATAGCTCTTGCAGCACCCACTATCGTTCTTTTCTTCCTCTTCGTGACCCCATTTTGCTGTGAGTTATGAGGCGCTATGAGTTCTCTTCGAATTCCTTCTTTGATACAGAAGTCTTTGAATTTGTTAGAGATATATTCACCACCATTATTGCTTCGCAGATCCTTCACTTGCTTCCCCGACCCCTTCTCCACCAATGCTTTAAACTCACAGAACTTTGAGAATGTTTCGCTCTTCTTCTGCATGAAGAAGATCCAGCATCTATGAGAATAGTCATCAAGAAATATAACATAATACCTGTGTTTTTCTGTTGAAGCAACCAAGAAAGGTCCACACACGTCTGTGTGAATTCTCTCCAGGATCACCAAAGCATGGTTCTCCTTCTCATGAAAGGTGGTCTTCACAAACTTACCCATAGTACATCCCTTGCACTGATATGACTGCGCAAGAGTACCCTTGGAAATTCCAGTATAAATTTGCTGCAAAATCTTCAAGGCGCCATGGTGAAGATGGCCCAATCTCTTGTGCCATAATTCGCCCTCATCTCGGCTCACTACTTCTTCTGCTTTGCCCATCATTGTAGCGCAACCATCTACCTCCATCTTGTAGAGATTCTTAACTCGAATCCCTATCCTCTTGGTTTGACCCATTTTTTTATGTCGCAGGAAGGCTTTCCCCTCCCCGAAACAACGTCATAACCTTTGTCCTCCAACATAGTGACCGAGACCAAGTTCTTCTTCAGACCTGGAACATGCATAACATATTTCAACAGAAATGGTTCAACTGAATCCCTCTTAAAGGTAATGTTTCCAATGCTGGTCACACTGTATCTACCATCGTCGCCCATCTCTATATGCATTTGGAGATCCTTCTCCTCTAAGTCACTAAACAACTCCTTGTCTCCCATCATATGGAAGGAAGCACCACTATCAAGATACCACACCGATCCCATTGCGCTTGAAACCAAGCATGAAATCAAAGAGAAATCAAGTTCAAATTGCAAGGCTAAGGCCTCACCCAATGCAGCTCCAACAACCTTCTTGTTATTCTTTTTCTATGGGCAATTAGTGGCGAGATGCCCATGTTCGTAATAGTGAAAACACTTCACTTTGGAAAAATCCATCTTCTTGCCTTTAGCCTTGGATTTTGGATGGGATTTCTTCCCCTTCCCTCTCCTTGATTTGGCAGCCAAAGCACAATTTTCTTCATCATCATTCTTTGATGAAGAGCGATCCCTGGTATTCCGTCTTATCTCCTCCTGCACAAGATCCAACCAAAGTCGCTCCCAATCTGGAAATTTCTCCCGTCCATTGACAGAG
Organism: Pinus albicaulis; assembly: GCA_034641835.2. Lineage (NCBI taxonomy): Eukaryota > Viridiplantae > Streptophyta > Pinopsida > Pinales > Pinaceae > Pinus > Pinus albicaulis. The sequence continues at coordinate 967,721,251 of CM076581.1, read as the reverse complement.
TCTTCGTAGCTATGCCAACTCTTTGGAAGCCCAAGGAGAGCTAAGCTCACCAAGTCATCATTCACAATTGTAATTCCCACACTCCTCAGCTCATCCCTACATTGGATAAACTTCGTGAGATATTTTTGAATACTGTCGCCCTTCTCCATTTTGATTTTTCTGAGCTTATCTTTCAGTGCCAACTTCCTATGGTCGCTGCTGCTTTGGAAAATATCTTTCAAAGCCTTCCACATTGAAAATGGAACGGCTTTCCCGTGAAGGCTTGACTCAATATGGTCTTTCACACCTTCCAACATAATTATTTTTGTCTTCGCTACCTTCTTTTGCCATGCGTCAAGTAATGTAGCATCGCTAGAAGTAGGCTTAGGAACATCGCTATCGATGAACTCCTTCAGTCCATTATCTTCAAGCACCGCCTCCATCCTGTCCTTACAGGATATATAATTTGAGCTACCCTCAAGGGCATACTCCAATTGGAACCCATTGAAAGACATTTCAATGAATACTCAACTTTCGTACCAAGAAATTTCTACAGCAAATTCGAATTGTCCACCAGCACAAAACTCAACACCACTTCAAGGTTGCAATCTCCAGTGATTAACACTGCTCTGATACCATTTAGAAGTTTATTAATACTGATGTATTACCAGATTCTCCTGATCTAACAATATTTATCTTCTTTCTAAATACAAAATCCTTCCATTGTTAATCTTGCAGAAATTAAATCGCCAATTGCAAACACATATGAAGCAAATCAAACGCACATAAACACAATTGTTTAACGAGAAATATTAAATCTAAAAACCCCAACTATCATATATAATGTACATCAATGGATCATGTAATAATCTCATACAAATATTAGTACATCAAGCTCTCAGTAAAATCAACAATCATTACACACTGTTATGAAGAAATTTTCATATCTATGCACCAATTTCTTGCCTCCTAACAACCTGCCTCCATTGCGTAATCCCTGCTAAATAATACCCATGAATGAATTCAAATTGGCCTTGCCTTGACTGCGCAATCCTCATTGGCATCTCCAATGTGTGTGAGATGCATTGAATGCATCACTATAGTCACAATAGATAGTCCATCTCACCCTTTCACCTATCTCTCCACTGGGTCTCCACTGGAACTGACATGCAAGTAGTTAACTGCTGTGTTTGTTCAGTTGCAAGTGAGTCTCTAGTTATGAATTAATTAAATAATTAATTCACTAAACTCTCACTAGTGTATCTTCCAGTGATACTAGATACAATTATCTTGACGGAGTTTAACTCACTTAACTGAGTTAAACTGAATAACAACTCCATTAAATACTCTTCCAACTCTGTCATAACTTTTCCACTTCAGTTATAACTGAGTCCTCCATGCACGAGTCACCAATAACCCTAGGAATTGCATAATTCCTTCAACCCACTGATTTTCCAAATCTGTTCACTGAAATAAAGTTCTCCAAGAGAATAAGTTGATATTTATTGTCGGATTATTATTAAGGGCTAATAATAATCGACATGCACCTATTTTTAGATTGACGATCTATAAATAGACTTTGCCCAATATTCTAAAAATATAATTTCATATATTTTTCACATTTGATCAACCATCTACAAATAGCATCCCGCAACTTATAGAATATTCTCACCATGTCTAAAAATAGACATACACCTAAAAATAGCCTGCGGGCCCCACTTAGTGAAGGTGCTTACTTTTCACTAAGCTCATCATCTTGTTGAATCTCAACACTCTCTGAAAATATGAAAGCTTAGTATGAGGGATTAATTTTTGGGGTTTCTACTTATTAAGGAAGGAAGGTATGGAATATTTGGAATCTTTTGGGAAAGTCCAGCTTTAGATTGAATTCAATGAGGATTTCAATGGATAATGGGACTTCATCAGGCTTTGGTTGGATCTGTAACATATGATTTATAGATTGAGCAGTAATAGTAAATAATATCTCTTGGTTTGGTGTAATTAGAGCTCTTTCATTGAGAAAATAATTTATCCGACAGAGTCTAATAAGTTTAGGGAATTGAAAAGTATGTGGGAATATGTATTTAGGCAGGTTTGAGTCCTAGAGGTGGATATCATCAGCCTGATGAATGAATCTGTCATGACTCCAGCAGTGGCGCTCTAAAAGGTTGAAATCAGTGACTGTATCACTAATTTTGAAGTCCTTATCAGCAAGAGGGGCGTGGTCAACATCTACCACAGGTGGTTGCATAGGTTTAACAGAGAAAATGCTATGGGAGGCCATCGATTCGTTTAATTTATCAATTTATTACTTTTATGTGCTTAAGTAATGGTTTCTGGAACTTTAGGATTACCTGGAAATTCAAAGCTTTGGTATTTGGAAGGGGTTCAGGTAGCAATAGGCTTCAATTCCGGTCTGCAAAGGTTCTTTTGGATTTTTTTTTCACAAATAAACAACTTTCACAAATAAACAACAATAAAGGAATAACTGTTTCAGGCGGGTTTTATTACTTTTGACCAGAGCTGGTTAATACCATGGCGTGGAATTTTATTTTCAAACATCAGTGGTTTTATCACAATGCGAGGACATGTTGGCAGTTTATCGCATCCAAAAAGGAGGTTAGGCGGTTTCAGGATGTGGGGGGGGGGGGGGGGAGGGGGTGCGATAGATTGTGGGAGTGTCGTGTGGCAAGGAGGTGGGGGTGTGAAACCACCCATTTCGCACCCCCCGACTTTAAAATTTGGACTGTCGGGGGTGCGAAAGTGCTTATTGTCCATAAGATCTAATAGGATGGATCGAGCAGATGGATGAGTTGGGGGGTTTCGGATAGGTGGGACCCAGGGATGATTTATGCGAAGGGGTTTTGATATATATATACGAAGGTTTAATAATAGGGGGTTGGGATAAATATAGTGGAGGGGGTTATATGAAGTGGGTTAGGATTATATGAAGGGTTTTAATATATTAGTGGGGAGTAATATGTGTGGGATGTTAATGTAATATAAACTTTGGGAAATATATTTAATGGGGGTTATGTGAAATATATTAAAAATGGGCTAAAAATAAAATATGGGGGGTATTTTATTGAGTGGGGAATTAAATCAAAAGGGAAGTGGGGCCCGATAATACTTTTAGCACTTTCAAACTTTGGACAAGTAGTTTTTTCATGTTTTTATGAAAAAGCAAAAATTAGTAAAGGGGGAAGTTAATTTTCAAAGGGAAATGGATTTTTAACTAGGGAAAGGGGTTTTAGGAAGGGGAAAAGGGTTTTTAGGAAGGGGAAAAGGTTAGAATAAGGGGAAAGGAATATTGTCAAAAGGAAAGGGACTTTTTACAAGGGGAAATGACTTCTAAGAGTGGAAATAGGTTTTTTAGCAAGGGGGAATGGTTAGAAAGATAGTAGTGATATGAAATGAACCAATTGATGCTTTCCATTACTCGTGAAAGTAATCTACCTACCCTTTATTTACCCTAACATTTTTTACTTCCTTTATTGGGTGCATTTGAGCTTGCTGACCGACTTATTTCCTTTTGATAAGCAAACTAACCTACTTCTAACCTTATAACTTCCAATGACTCAGATTAAACTGATGAGCTCATTTTTATTCTCTACCTAACTACTGATATGCCAAAATTAAATGGATTGGCCAAACCTTTATTCACTAACTATCATGACATGAAATTTAAAAGCATGAATGAATCAAGATTAAACTGTATGATTATCATGAATTGTGGCATTTTGGACAAGCTACACACAATTTTATTTGCAAAAGTAACTAAAACTAAGAGTAGTGGAATTTGAATGTGCAACAATTTCAGGATCTATTTTGTTTCTTTTTGTGGGGTTCATAATTTATATTCTTTTTTGATGTTTTTTCTTTTGGTCCTTTAAATTTTCTTTTAGAACATGCCCTCTTTTCATTTTTTAATATGGGAAAACATTTGCAGAAAGCAAAGGTATGTACAATATTACAAGACTTTAACATAGTCAATTAAAAATTATGATCCCTATTATTATAGGACCCTAACAATCCCCAGGACCAATGAAACAAGGTCTATCATCCCCTTACATTTCAGTTGCTATATGCCCTAATAGAAGGAAAATTCATTCATGGCTTCTATTATGAGAATTCCAAGGTTTTAAGTATATTTTATATCACTTATGAACTCACCAACGCTGCCTTTAAAGGGAATAACTGCGTTGCATATGCAACATCCTCCATTCAAGGGTGCACTGTAATGTACTTCTCGACATTCAAGAGTGCGTTGGTCACCTGGGAGTGGAATTCTCATTGTTCCGAGAATCTCCACATGGCCAGTGCCTTATAGAAGAGTCCATATGTGTCAAAATTTGAATCCAAGTGTCCATCTAACACCTCTGAACTTGGGAACATGTATTTCCTATCATTAGAAAGTCATTCGTTGAAAAAATACTATCAATTTCCCTATAAATTGAGCACAAATCCTAGTGCTAGGGAAGGAAGATTTTTGGTAAATAAATGCTGTTGGATTCTCATTTGAGAGAGTGAAAATACTGATATGATGCTGGTGTGATGTTGGATGTGATGAGGCTGGGATGAAGCTAGAGTTGGTGTGATCAAATCGATCATTGTTTGTAACCTACCCCTTCTATTCTTTAATAAATATTACTGTTCATTTTCCCATATATGTATCTCTTTATGTTTCTATTTCTCATACAATGGATTCTTGAATGATATATATGTTTCACATCTAATTGATTTGAGTGATTAAGATAGGTAGATATCTGTATATGCATGTTGTTTTCTGTTTTATGTTTGTGTTTGCAGGAATTGATCTGACGATCTGAGTTGGATTGAGCGCGAGAACAACAACGACAAAAGGAGAAGAAGAAGCGCTTGGATTACAAGTAGGTTCTTCTATCATTCTGTGTATTTTCTTATTTTAGAGAAAGTGTTAGCAAAGTCTTTCATCTGTTGCTATAAGTGCCTAGCACCACACTTAGGTAATTTGATTTATCCATAGATCAAAATTTACATAACAAATTGGCGACTCCACTGGGGAGTTTCCTATCATTCCTGGTGTTTTTTCCTCTGCTAATCCTCATCAGTAGCATCTACTTTTAGTTATTATAATTTTGAATGAAATAATTGCATTAGAAGTGTGTTATGTAGCTTGAATTTTCAATCACTTCTGCGCCCAACGCATTGTTGGTCAAGACACAATGCACCGCAGTGCACTGTCTCCCACTCAGGGGTGCACTGCGACACACTGTCTCCCCTTAGAGATTGCGTTGCTCCCTTATCTAACCAAATCCCATTCAAATTTTTCATTGCTATCATTCTCAACCATTTGTTTGCTGTATTCTCAACTGTTTGATACCTCTTAGAGACCAGTAAAATTTCCAGATTCTTACTCCTTTGAAATGTAAATTTGTTCAATGTCTCTTAGTGTTTTGCTTTATCATTGGAAAATCAAATTCAAAGTATTTTCTTTCTACATTAGATCCATTTATTTTCGTAAAGGAAATTGTTGTTTCATTCTTCGTTTCTTATAAGAAGAATTGTAGTTCCATTCTTCGTTTTTTCTAAAAGAGAAATTGTTGTTAAATTCCTCGTTTCTCAAAGAAGAAAACACTTGTTTTGTAGATTTTATGCATATAGTTTCCTTTCTTTCATTCACATTAAGGGAACTGAAAAGAAAAACATACATGTGCATATATAGTGAATTGTGTGTGTTGCATAGGAACAAGTTAGAAAAGCTACATTTTAGTTTGTGCTCTTTTTTGTTTGCTCTTAAACTGATTGCTCTTTCCCTTAGTAGCTAGGATTTTCATTGAAAAAGCTAAAAGTGAAAATTTTGCTTATCATTTTAGTTTGCATTTTTAGGAATTTCCATCACATCACACGGTGAACCTCAAAGACAAACTTTCTAAACAATATCAACATAAAATTTACATCAATTTACCTAAGAAAGCATTGGAACAATAAAAAAACATTTTAGAAGGTCTAGGCTATAGACGTGTTCCGACTTCGTTAAACATAACAGTTGTCGCTAACTTGTCTCCGATACATTCTGAGTGTGATGCCTCACTCCATGTACGTAAGTATATCAGAGCTCTTCCACGTACCTTCGGGTATATAGGGCGGTGTTATAGTACGAAAAGTATAAGGGGGTGCTCTCACTGTGCGGTTTCGCATTAGATAGCACTAATACGGACTTGGGCCTCCACGTACCTTCGGGTGTATTTGGGAGGAAAAATTTAGGTTGCTATCCATCCATAGTGAACTGAGTCGGTCACCTTGTAACTTGTGATACGCTGAACACAACATTTGGGGAGAGTGCTTGCCCGTACTTCTTGGTTCGCCAGGAGGTATTTTGCAGTTCACAATTACTTGGTAAACTTTTTGCCTAGAATTACCCTTTTATTTTATTTATTTATTTTTGGTCATAAAATAAATCAGTAATCGTGGAATAAGAACATCCCTTTCCCCATGGTTCGCATAGAATAGCACTGAAACCACCTTTACCACCGGAAGCCATTTCTGGTCGGCGAAGGCAACATCGTTCTACTGAAACTAGTACTATCAGTACCTCTGGTGCACCATCATCCTCACATATTCCAGAGTTGATTGAAGTTATTTCTACAAATCCTGGTTAATATATTGTTTTTGAGACGGAGTCCTCACAATTATCTATGGTCACGATCCATCCAATTAGTGAGACCATACCTCTCGAACCCGACGTTGTTCAACTGGAAGTTGATCCGGATCCTATCACTTTTTTGCTAGAAAATCTGAATCCCGAAGTCAAACGATCGGAATCTCTTCTTATATGGGTCACCCCACAATATATTTTAGCCATTGAATCTCCCATATTGCACATTCAACCTCCTAAAATATACTTTGGGCCTGATGGTGATATCCTTCCACCTAGTTTAATTTCGATTGAAGAAATACCACAAGACGAAACACCTTTAACTCCAACTCATTTTAGGGTGGAGCTTTACCTGTACGAGTCTTTTCCTCAATCACCTTCCTTTGCTTTTGTTGATCCTATGTCTATTCGAGTTATCGTAGATCCAATAGGGTATACATTTGGTTGAGTAACCATGCCTGAGCCAACATCTTCAGTTGGACCATCTATTCCAGTTGCAACAACAACTGCTTTTGCTACCCCGTCGATGTTCAAAACTTCACCAAAGTCACATTTATATGGTGGCCCTTCCGTCCCATCTGATTACCAATAGTTATGTGGAACCTTATCTGGTGCATCCTTAAACCCATGGACTTCACCAATTTCATCGTTTGGTATTCTAAGTGGTAAATATATAGTGAGTACTGAACGACTTGATCCTTTATATACATCATCAGGGAAATATCAAGCTGGTCCATCTGGGTATATTCCATCCAGTACAATTTCAACTAGACTCCTTGCATTTGGAGAACAATATTTTCCATCTTATTATACTCTTCATGCTGGGAGGAAACATATGGTCACCCATTTTGACAATACTTCGTCGTTATTTGGTCATCCTAATGTCGGAATGAATGTTTGTTAGTGGTAGCCCACTCTACCCATCCAGCCACAAACAGTTGTACATTCGTATCAACTGGTTCAACCTGTTGCATCCAGATCAACTCTGCTTGTTCATACATCCTTACCCCTATTACAGACTCAAACTGTTGTACCTCAACCGTCTCAGGCATGTCATTTAACCCAATACCCTCAAGTATTAGGCCCTTAGACTCCAACTCCTTCGGTTGGTTTACAACAACCACCTGTATCCGAAATTATTTATTCACAAGCTAGATTACCATATTATGGGATGTCGCAGCCACAACAAGGTTATACCTATCCACAACCGAATCCAAGCTATCCTAGTTTGGGTTATAATATTGGTGGACAGACCCCTTGGCAGCCACAAGCGCAAATTCCACAACCTTTATTTCAACAAGTAGCGTACCCAAGTTTTGGTCAATAGAATCCTCAAGCGTTTTCTTATCAAAACAACCCCTATCTAGGTTACCAACAATAGATTCCTTATGCTGGTGCTCAAAGGCATGTTTCCCAAGCAATTCCATCATACCCTGGCTATGATCAATTCGACTTAAATCAATAGTTTCCCTTTGTTGCAACTTTAGAGTTACCAGATTTAAACTGGCTTACCAATGATCCAATCAATTACGCTTCTTGGTGGCCGGTTGATTAGGAGTTCATAAATTTTTTCTCAAAATTCAAAGTTATAGCATTGGGTTGAAACTAGGATGGTTGCGTATATCTCGTCTTCCTGATTCCGGCGCCGTGAACTTTTTGAAAAACTGATATCGTATGAGGGAGATATCACATTCTGATCGAAATGCCAAACACGTAAAATTGCGACAGGTTTGACTGGGATACACAATCAGTAGGGTGGAGGTACAGTCAGCAAAAGTGGAATATTCTGAGGAATATTCCTTTGCTCAGAACCAACCCAAAGAAGACAAGTGGTGGCCTTTTAATGGTTGAATGGTTGTACGTTTTTTTTTTGGGCCAATCAGGGGGTGACATGTGGCCAGCCCTAAGGCCTCCACGTGTCCCCCAAATGGCTTGTTAAAATTTTGGGTGAAGTTTCGCAGGGCTGGATCTCGCGACCTTCGGTAGAGCACACACTGTTCTAACCACCCAAGATACACGTAGACCTTAACCATCATAGTGGTCGGGTTTATGTTATAGTTCATTGCAATGGAGTATGGGGGTTGGGACCGCCAGTGGTCCCAACCCGCCAGCGGTCCCACATCATTGTTTAAGTGGCATACGATAAAATGTAACAAAAAAAATCAACCGATGGTTTAACCTACAACTTAACCTGCGAAATTTCATCCTTCCACCAGCGGTTAAGTGTTGTGTCACATGCAACGGTCACCGCCATATTATCCACGCGATCTCTATAAAATCTGACTGCAGCCATAGTTCCGTTCAACCTGTTGTTTATGCCTGTAGTTCCGCTGACCGTTACGGTCAGGCCGGGGTTTGGGCTGCACATGTGGCCACCCCAACCATGAAACTTAATGTTACAGTTAAATTTGGCAGAGGTTTGGCCTGCGCACCATTTTGGGTGGAGTTGGCTATTTTAACTCCAGATAAGTGGAGTTCTCCACTTTTAGTGGAGTTTTTCTAGGTGTAATTGGGAAAATGAGTAGGAGACTCAATTTTTTCCCATTCAGAGTGAATGAAGAGTCATTCTTGACTAATTGGAGCATTCTGAAGCCATTGGTGTAGAGAAAAAAAGCCATTATAGGCTTGTAACTACATGTATTTGCAAAATTTTGAGCATAATGAAAGATGGACATGCCATTGGGAGCTGGACCAACAGATGTAGCCTAGGAGGCTGGGTGCACTACTTCATCATGCCTAGTATGTAGATTATATGTGGTGACTTATTTCTCTATTTTACACTGTCGTTTAATGTTATTTGTGCTTATTTCATGTTCTAATTCACTAAAATCATCTCTAATTCATGGATAAACACCTCAATTCTTAAAGCAAAATAATGAGACAAGAATGCACATGTTTATAAACTGAAAATACACTTAGCATAGCAAAACTAATATAGTCCTTTCAGATTATATTGGTATCAGAGCTAGAGTTTATTCTCTGGTGTTGTTTAGTGCAAAGAATTGTTTAACTTTTTGCAATTTTTAGATGCTTACTAGGCTCAAGCTCAAAAGAGGAGAAGGAAAAATGGTGGGAGCAGAAGGGTCTCAAGAAGATCCAAAGCAAAGGAGAGAAATATTGCCACAATATCCACCACCTAGTTCACCTCCTAAGGAAGTAGAAACTACATTAAGTATGTCTCATAGAGAAGGAGAAATCCATGAAGAAGTTGATCCCAAAGAGGAAGAAAGAGTGTTCAGGAAAGCATTCCTTAACATGAATGAGATGGTTAGATTCCTTTATCAAGAAAGGAATGAGAGTTTATAAGGAGAATGATCCAAGCTTCACAAGTAAGGAAAAGGATCTTCAGGAGGTCAAAATGATGAAGATAAGTCAAAGAAGGGAAATGGAGGAAATGGAGGCAATTGAGAGCCATCATCCTCACCCTCATCATCATCATCCTCTACTTCTACTTCAGTATATCAGCCACACAAGTCAAAGAACACTGGTAAAATTCCCTTTTTAAAACTTGATGTTAAGTTTGAATTGCCAATTTTTCATGGTGAAGTCGATGCAAAAAAGCTTGATAATTGAATTAGACAATTGGAGGTCTATTTTAGAATCCAAAACCTTCAAGATGATGATACCAAAATCCAATTAGCTTCATTGAGAATGGAAGGTGCAACACTTGTTTGGTGGGAAGCCAAGACAAAGGAGGAGATCAAGAAACATGGTAAGATTATTCTATCATGGTCAGATTTCATTACTGCTATAAAACAAAAGTTTTATCGATTAGATCATATGCAGAATTCCATAATGAGCTGGCAAAACTTTAGGCAATTGAAGGGACAAAATGTGCAATAATACACCCAAGAATTTAGGACAATAGCTCTCTTATTAGGGGTAGAATTGCAAAGCCAAGATACTTTGCTCAATTACATAGGAGGCTTACATATCTACCTAAAATATACTATTCTCATGTTTAACCCCACCAGTCTAGATGAAGTATGTGTTCAAGCCACACATCTAGAAGCTAGAGGGAAATTTTTTTTTGAAGAGGGTAGTAAGAAACTTTTTAAGGGTAAAAACAAAGAGAAGACCTAAAAAGGTAAAAGCAAAAAGAATGCATCTGTTAAGAAAGAGGGAGAAAAATTGGTTTGTAAACATTGTTCAAAAGAAGGCCATGATGAAACTCATTTTTGGAAATTACATCCTGAAACGAGGCCCAAGAAATACAATAACAAAGGGAAACATAAAACTACAGCTACGACTCAACATGATTTAGGAGATGATTCAGGTGATGAATCTAAGATTAAAGCCATGGGATTGAAGAACATGAAGGGAAAATAAATTGAAACTAAACCCAGTACTAGTACATCAAACTGTCAGATACATGCTCCAAATGAAGAAGAAAGAATTGAACTATTTCATGTGAGGGTCATATCCAAACATACCAATATTGACACATTTTTTGACAGTGGGTCACAAGAAAACTTAATATCTGAATAATTGGTCAAGAAACTTAACCTTGAGACCATACCACATCCAAAACCATATGCATTGGGTTGGATTTTTAAGGATGCAAATTTACAGGTTTCAAAGAAATGTATATTGCAGTTTGCAATCACTGAAAATTTTGTTGACACTGTTGAATTAGATGTGGTTCCACTTGACATAACAAGTATTGTGTTGGGGAGTCCTTACTCGTATGATAGGAAAGCGATCTTCCATTTCCATGAGAACAAATATCATTTATTCAAATATGGAAAGGAGTTCATTGTTAGAGCACGTCACAAGAAGACAAACATTGCTATGGTAAATGATGGACAGGTAAAGAGGCTGGAAAATTCAAGTACAAATTTTGTTCTTCTAATGATTAAGCCTAAAGCTGATGTGAATCATGAATCATTTGAGGGATGTGATCTTAAGTTGAAATCATATTTATATGATGTAGTTTATGCACATCATGAGATGTTTTAGGAGCCAACAGGATTGCCTCCAAAAAGAGAGATTCAACATGAGATTCAGTTGCAACAAGATTGTCCTCTTCCAAACATCAACATGTATCACATGTCGATAATGGAGAATGCTGAAATAAAGAGGAAAATAAAAGAGATGTTGGAAAAAGGAATCATAAGGCCAACCACTTCTCCATGCGGTTCACACATAGTCTTTATTCCAAAGAAAGATGGGACTTGGCGCATGTGTGTAGATTTTTGAGCTTTTAACAAGATTACAGTAAAGAATCGTTACCCACTCCAAAGAATAGATGATTTTCTTGATCATATGAAAGAAGCAAATTTTTTCACTTAGTTAGATTTACAAAGTGGATATCATCATGTAATAATTACAGAAAGTGATATATGAAAAACTGCATTCAAAACCAAACAAGGACTCTTTGAGTGGTTAGTTATGCCATTTGGTTTGTGTAATGCACCAGAAAATTTCATGCGTGTTATGGATAGTGTTTTGTGTCCATTCCTTGATGAATTTGTGATTGTGTACTTAGATGACATATTGATTTTCAGCAAAACAAGAGAAGAAAATGCCTTGCATGTGAATAGAGTGCTTGATATTTTAAAGAAAGAGAAATTGTTTCCTAAGATGTCAAAGTGTGAGTTTGGAAAGACTTATTTGGTCTATTTGGGACATATTGTAGGAGGAGGAGAGTTGAGAATTGATCCTTCTAAAGTGGAAGCCATTATGAATTGGCCCACACCCAAAAAAGTAACCGAGGTAAGAAGTTTCTTAGGTGCAACTCAATATTGGAGAAAGTTTATTGCTAACTTTTCTTCCATCGCAGCTCATATGCATGCAATGACAAGTGTGAAGAAATGCTTCCAATGGGGAGGCAAACAAAAACAAGCTTTCAAATCTTTAAAAGACAAGATCAGTTCATCTCCAGTACTTGCATTACCAAATTTGAGATAGCCATTCGAGATTCAAATATGCCATGGGTGTAGTTATTTTGCAGCATGGTAAGCCTATCGCTTTTCATTCTAAAAAATTTAATGGTGTTGTGACAAATCATCATACATATGACAAAGAACTATATGCATTGGTACAAAGTGTCAAGAAGTGGAAACACTATTTAATGGGTAAAGATACTATTGTGCATACCAATCACCAACCATTACAGTACTCGCAGTTGCAATCAAAATTGCAGTAATCGAGACATTTCAGGTGGATGGGATTTCTTCAACAGTTTCACTTGTTTATAAGGTACAAGAAAGGTATTTTCAATAAAGTTTCTGATATGATTTCAAGACTAATAATTAGTGCATCTACTTTACTAAAAAATAATTCTGTTGTACATGAGATTTACATAGAACAATATGCACATGATGTTGATTTTCAAGATATGTATGCTATTTTGAGTGAAGGGAATCAAGTTGAAGAAAAAGATTATCACATGCAGAACAATTTTCTTTTTCATTTTGGCAAGTTGTGTATACCACAAGGAGAGAGGCTAAGTGTCATGAGAGAAGCTCATTTATCTCTTATTTCTGGACAATTTGGGGTAAGAAAAATAGTGGCGCATCTACAAAGGTATTGCTATTGGCCTCGCATGGTAGATAGTGTGTCACGTTGTATAAGAGGTTGTTCTATGTGTGCAACAAGTAAGCCAAGTAATAGGAAGCTTGGGTTATACATGCCACTACTGGTACCATCAAGGCCATGGGAGAGTGTCTACATGGACTTTTTTGGAGGTCTACCTATTTCAAGAAAACATCATGATTATCTTTATGTAGTTCTGGATAGATTCAGTAAAATGTGTATACTTATGCCATGTGTTAGCCAGCTATAAAATTTTTTATACCAAATGATGGCTAAAAACTTATTGGAGCCTTCAAGGAACAATTTTTAGTTGCTAAAAAGTGTTGGCTCTTGAAGACTCTTGAAGGCCTCTTGCCTTTTCCTCTATCCCAAATCTTCATTGCTGTTCCCTTTTTATACTCAGAAATTCTGCTGAAATCATGAGAAGAAACTGCTCCAAAACCATCATTTTTCCCCTCCCCCTCTTCCAAGCTTACCTTCATTTGCTCCCCTTTTTTCTCCATAAAATCCCCTTTGTTTTCATGATTCTTCTTTTTCCCCTCATGAAAAACACTTTTATAAGGTTTGAAACCCACTTTTAAACCTTACCGAAACTTTCAAGTCCCTTTGAAAACATTGAAAAAACCATATAAATTCATGTTTTATGACAGGCCTTAGCCCCTTTCCCTCCGGCCCCTTTTAAACCTCTTCCCCACGTAACCCTTACCCAAAACCAAGCGCTTAATGCCTTGGGGGCCGATCGCATAATCGCAAATCGCAAAATCGCATGTTCTGTTGTGAATGCCTCTATCACTCATCGCAAATATTTGCGATGCGATGGATCGCGTCGCAAATCCGCCCGATCGCAATATTGCAATCGCATGTTGTGTTTTAAATGTTCTGATCATCCATCGCAAATATTTTCGATGCGATTGATTGCGTCGCAAATATTTGCGATGTGATTGATCGCGCCATCGCTTCGCTCCTCTGATCGCATCGCAAGTTCTGTTTCCCGCGATTGCGATTAGTCCCCGCTCCCGTCTCCGATTGTGATTTGCGATCACCACGTAGGTCCCACCTCGTACGTCATTCCCATCGTATTTCCATTGCATTTCACGCATTTCCTTTGCATTTCCACCAAAGTCCAAAGTTTCATATTTCGCATTAAAAGTTCATGTTTCATATGTTTTTCACTTATTTCGTATATCATTCTCACGGTTTTAATATCCGCCGTCGATTTTCGTCATTGGACCATGATCAAACGGTCCACCACGCACTTCACCACCAAACCCTATTTGTTCGCTGTTTTCACCATTCCACTGCATTATTCACCATTTTTCATTCTGAACCGCCACCGCCGCGCTATCATTTCCTCCGCCCTCCGTATAACATCCGCCATACCGTGCATTGGATTTCTTAACTAAGTTTCGTGTTTTGCAGGGTAAAAGTAGCAGAAGACCTCCATGATTTTCAGTTCTTGATATAGGGACAGAGAGCACAGAAAAGGACTGTTTTTCAGAAAAGAAATCATGGAAGAAGACCAAGAAAGAGTTCTTGACAGGACTTTCATTCAAGAACAGGGTTGGAAGCACTGTAAAGTCTTCCCGAGGCCATTTAAAACACAGTTTTCATGGACAGAGATATAAATGAAGCGGCTAAGATTTCAAGGCATGGAAACTAAGTCATCCGGACAACTTCATTAGCAGATTACTCGTCAGGACAGAGTGCCCATACTGTTTTTAATCCACGCCGTGTTCCAGAGAATTTCTCCGCCTTGACCACAGTCCGGAGTTACCAAAGCATTTGTTTCACAGGTATGGCAGGCCCGAGCATCATTATTTTGCCTTTGTGAAATTCTACAGGCCACTGCAGCAGGTACACCAAAGACATACCTAGAGTAAATGGAAAGCCTGACAAAGACCACTCCATCAGCCAAAGAGTTACTTCTGCAAGGAAATTCAATGCAAAACACATCTGCGGAGTAACCCTCACATCATACAGAACCATGGAGGACAGCCAAGCTCCCACGGAGCTTGATCTTTAATGAAAATCATTCAATGCAGAAGATATGGTTGTAAGTTTCTAGATTGAGCTTCTCAAAGGCCCAAAAGCCAATAAATCTGTATTAATTGTAATGATAGATCTTTCATCAGATCTGACCTCCTCATCCTTCTATATATACTGCTGTAGAAGATGAGTGAGGTGTTGGTTGCAGAACTTTGAAACACATCTGAGCTTGAGACTTCTATCTGTACATAGTGTTCACTGGCCCTTGGAGCTCTGCTTGCACTAGATTAGTTAGGTTGGATAGTGTAGATGATTTCTGAACTATAGAATCGGACTAAAGTTGTAACTGGTTTGAAGCATCAATACAAGCTGATTTATGGGATCCTGGTCTATGTTGACGGTGATGTTTTCCTCATTGTAACTTGTTATTTTATTTCTGTTTTCACTGTGTTTCATATCCTCTATAATAACATCATGCATAGAGTTAGGACCTACTGTATATCAGTAACCTTCTCTGACTGAAAATATTTATCTAAATTTTTTCTTTCAATCTGTGTATTTGAGAATGATTTGATTCAGTTTAAGCTTAGGAATGCTGGCGTTCCCTCATCTTATTGTTTAGCTGAATATTAGTCTTGAATGTTATGTTCAGTATTAGTTAAGTAGAGATGAACTCTGGAAGATATGGTGTGCCCTGGTCCTAGTTTCATTCCCAAAGATTGTCTGAATGTTTCCCTTGGAATGTGTTAAAAGCTGGCTAGTTTAGAAGTACTTACCAGATCTTAGACCATTCTCTGTTATCTTTGTGTTTCCCCCTATTTTTGTATGTTTCCTATTGAAAGTGTATCAAAGGCTGGCTAGTTTAAAAGTACTTACCAGATCCTAGTTTGCTTTCATGTCCTTATTAAGTGTTTGTCAAAGGCTGGCTATTTTAAAAGTACTTACCAGATCCTAAGCTGCTCTTTGTTCTTGCATCTGTTTAACTTTCCTTCTTGTTGTACCATTTCATTCCATAAATCAATCTTCAAAGAGATCCTAGACATAGATGACTTGCCCCATGGAACATTCTTGAACCTGTTGTTTCAATTAAACCCTATTATGACTCCATAGCCCAATGGACTAAAACTTGCAGTTACCTACCTTTCTGGCTGAAGCTTGTTCTTTTGCTTGCAAATTCTCACTTTTTGAAACTCTTTGCATTCATAACTTTCCCCTCAAACTATTTTTCATGCTCAACCATCTAAAAAACAAACAAACCCTTGGTCTTCATAACTAGCCTAACATTATTACCCCAAACTTCAAAGACAAATCCATCTTTGCACTCATTGGAGAGATCCTGCTCCGGATTCAGGAGGGCCAGATCCTAGAATCCCAAAGTGGTTGAAACGATGTTGTTTCTGTAATTAGACTCTGCCAATCTTGCTAATAAATTACAGATTACTAACACCATGTAAGAAATCCATTACTACTGAAAAAACTGCTAAAATTTATTTTCAACATGTTTGGGTTCATTTTGGATTGCCAACTTCTATTGTTAGTGACAGGGATTCCAGGTTCATGGGGAATTTTTGGTCCAATCTATGGAGTATGATGGACACAAAGTTGAAAAAGAGTACTGCTTTTCATCCGCAAACCGATGGTAAAACTGAGGTGGTGAACATAACCATTGTGCATCTATTAAGAGGATATTGCAGCAAACATCCTAAGTTGTGGGATGAGCAACAGCATTACATTAAACACACTTACAATCGGGAAAAGCACTCTTCAACTCAAACATCACCTTTTGAAGTATGATTTGGGTATTTTCCAAAATTTCCATTAGACTTCATCTATGGGAAGGATGTTGCAATGGATGGCCATAGTGATATTGACAAGGCTCGAAAGTTCATTGAGAAAATTCAGATTATGCATCAACTAGTTCGAGAACAACCTGAGAAAAGTCAAAGAAAATACAAAGAGAGGCATGAAAAACATAGAGTTGATCACATGTTTCAAGAGGGATATGAGGTATGGTTGCACATTAGCAAAGAAAAGATGCAAGGGGAAGGTAAAAATCTCAAACCCATTCGCTATGGTCCATTCAAGATCATAAAGAAAGTTGGTAATAATGCATTTCAACTTGACTTGCCTTCTTATATGAAAATGTATTCAGTTGTTAATGTTGAAAACTTACGTTTGTATGAGCCACCTTTGATAGATGTTCAAAGAAGTTATTTTCAACTACCTTCTATTGAATATTTCTTGCTTGAATTTTTGGATGAGCTCAAGGAAGATACAATTCTTGACAGGAGTACAAGAGCATCTAAGAGGGGAAGTGTTGAATACCTTTGAGTTGGGCTCAAAGGCACTAAATCAAGCAAGGAAAGATGGATGGAGGTTGGAAAGGTGATGGATATGTACCCTCATCTATTGAATAGGTAATCAAGTCTTTTGGGGTCCAAAAGCTTTCCAAAGGGGAGGAGTGACCAGGAGTTCATAATATTTTCTCAAAATTCAAAGTTACAGGATTGGGTTGAAACTAGGATGGTTGTGTATATCTCATCTTCCTGATTCTGGTACTATGAACGGTTCCAAAAATCAATGTCGTATGAGGGAGATATCGCGTTCTGATCGAAATGCCAAACATGTAAAATTGCGACAGTTTGACTGGGATGCACAGTCAGCAGGGTGGAGGTACAATCAACAAAAAGGGGAATATTTTGAGTTCCTCAAAACCAACCCTAGGATGAAAAGTGGCAGCCTTTTATTGGTTGAATGGTTGTACATTGTTTTTTTCGGCCAATTAGGGGGTGACACGTGGCCAGCCTTGAGGCCGCCGCGTGTCCCCCAAATGGAATTTTAAAAATTTGGGTGAAGGTCCGTAGGGCTCGACCCTGCAACCTCCAGCAGAGCACACACCATTATAACCACCCGAGATACACATAGATCTTAACCATCATAGTGGTTAGGTTTATGTTATAGTTCATTGGAATGGAGTATGGGGGTTGAGACAGCCGGCGGTCCTAACCCGCCAGCGGTCCTAACCCGCCAGCGGTCCTAACCCGCCAGCGGTCCCACAACAGTGCTTACATGGCATACGATAAAAATTAACAACAAAATTCAACCAGAAGTTTAACCCACAACTTAAATTCTGATAGTTCAGCCTTCCTCCAGCGTTTAAGTGTTGTGTCACATGCAGCGGTCACCACCATATTCTTCGCGCGGTCTTCGTAAACTTCGACTGCAACCACAGTTTCGTTCAACCTGTGGTTTATTCTTGTAGTTCTGTCGACTGTTACGGTTAGGTGGGGGTTTGGGGTGCGCATGTGGCCACCCCAACCATAACAATTATGTTACAGTTAAATCCAGCGGAGGTTTGGCTAGCATGCCATTTTGGGCAGAGTTGGCTATTTTAACTCCAGATAAGTGGAGTTCTCCACTTTTAGTGGAGTTTTTCTAGGTGTAGCTGAGAAAATGAGTAGGGGACTCAATTTTCGCCCATTCAGAGTGAATGAAGAGTCATTATTGACTAATTGGAGCATTCTGAAGACATTGGTGTATATAAAACAACCATTAGAGGCCTGTAACTACATGTAATTGCAAAATTTTGAGCATAATGAAAGATGGACATGCCATTGGGAGCTCGACCAACAGATGTAGCCCAGGAGGGGTGAATTTCTTCATCATGCCTGCTGTGTAGATTATATGTGGTGACTTATTTCTATGTTTTACACTTCTGTTCAGTGTTATTTGTGCTTATTTCATGCTTCTAATTCACTAAAATCATCTCTAATTCATGGACAAACACCTCAATACTTAAGCAAACTAATGAGACAAGAATGCACATGTTTATAAGCTGAAAAGACACTTAGTACAACAAAACTAATACAATCCTTTTAGATCACCAGTGATACCTCATAAATTACCATAAGTTATTTCTAAGTTTAATGGAAACCCTGGAGAAGACTCGTCGGCGCATGTTATGACTTATCATTAGTGGTGTTCATCTAACTCCCTAAATGATGACTCCGTTCGACTACCTATTTTCTAGCGTACACTCACTGGTCTGGCCGCAAAATGGTACATTGAGTTACCAAGAGCTTCTTTTGATAATTTCACTGCCCTAGCTATTGTATTTTTGACCCACTTCCAGTTACCCATACTATATGAAATTGGAACGAAAATCTTGACTAATTTTAAACAAAATAATGCTACTCACATTTCTGATCATATTCATGAGTGGCGTCGTCAACATATAATGGTTAAGACATTTGTTCTTGATCAGCTCCTTGCTGCATGGTTCATTAAGTCCCTTTAACCATCTATAACTGAGGATTTGGCTAAGGGTGGCGTCTTCACTGAAGAGTAGGTCATTGCTCGTGCCCAAAATTTAGAGTTGATTTACACTAAGTCTGGCATGCTCTGTGAGAAAATTCCCAACGCGCCGCGATCAAATTTTAATGTTCCTCCTCAATCTAAGGACTCTCATGCTGGAGATGACATGATCGGTACTGCAAGAACACATCACTCTACTGCATTTGATCCTGCACCTTCTTTCAAAATCCATGCTGTGTCATTTGACAAGGGAAAAAGTGACAAGCAACCCAGAAGTAAGGAAAAGGGGAAATCAAAGAAAAATCAAGCTTCTACCCCGCAGGAACTATCATGTGAAAAATCAACTGGAAGTCAGAAACTTCGTAACCATTGCATAATATGTAATGAGGAACACTTTGTTTGCGATTTTCCTCACCATGCCAAAGTCTCAAAATTGGTTAAGACATTGCATGAATTTGCAGTGTTGATAGATCCATTTCCGAATCCAGACACAAATTTGGTTGCTACGGATCCAGCTTCTAGTTCCCAAGTGCTTATGATGTCTGTCACGAAGCCATCAAATGATGTTTTGGTGTCAACATGTAATAAAGATTACGTTAGTCAGGCTACTGATCAAACTACTACCTCGACCACAAATCCATCTACGAAATCGATACCGCCAACTACTATTCTTGAATTGAAAAATAAAGCCACCAAAGGGAGTCATTCATAAATCCACATTTAATCCTCAAGCCCGAGCTACTCAAAATTATAATATATTTGAAAATTTGGCTCAATCCCCTTCAACTATGTCAGCGCTTGAGCTGCTTCAAAATTATCCCTCCTAGAAGCAAGCTTTGTTGTTGGCAATTGGTGGAATTGATTCGACAGATTCCAATCTCGTAGACTTTAATCATATGGGCTATGTGCCGCAATTACCAGCATAATTGGCATTATCCATCTAAGTAAATGTTCTGAGTCACCTCGTTCATCGTACTATTATTAATGAGGGAGCATCTACGTGCATTATGTCTCTAAACTGCCGGAAGTCACTTGGCTCGCTGCGCCTATCTCAATCGCCTACGACGTTGAAGGCTTTCGAAGGACGTACATATAAGCCTTGTGGTATCCTCAATAACCTGCATGTTGAACTAGGGGGAAAAAAAATGAATGTTGAAGTTGATGTCATTGACAGACCCCTTTATTACAACATTTTACTCAGAAGGCCATGGGTATATGCAATGATTGCGATCATCTATACATATTTTAGAATGATTGCCTTTCCACATGTTGATCATGTCAGCCCCCTACTGAATTTTGACAAGAAACCCCCTTTAAAAACCCTTTCAAATTCCCTCTTTTGGCCTAAAGAATCCTTTTTCTGCCTATCATTACCATTCCTTCCCCCCAAATTACATTTTAAAAGGCCGAAAACCCACATTTTTAAATATATAAGGCCTAGCACCTTTCGGCCCTAGCCCCTGCACCTTTTCCTTCACGCGACCAAAAGCCAGACCAAGCGCTAAACCCAGAAGTGCTTATCACACATATATATATCAGGCGTGTTTATAACCGTCGATCTGCACAGATCCGACGGAATTCGCAAATCTTCATCGCGCCCGTGGCCCACTCCGTCGATTGCCCAAATCGCCCGTCCACCATCCGATCAACCTGCAGATCAACGGTCAGAAATATATCTATCCCGGTGATCCTCGCCCCACGTCCACTGTTCAAAACTGCCTGGTATCTATCGCACCGCCTTTGGGCGGTAGGCGATATTTTATTCGGAGCGATTCCATACATCGCCTGACACGTGGCTCCGGTACTATTTGAAAACCGCTACCTCATCGCGCGTTATCGTTCGAATGAGGATACAGAGCGATATGCATGTGAGCCGTCTGATCTGGAGTGACCCATCCGATGGTTGTTGCTCCACGAAGCTGCACGGGCGTTAATCCAAGTCAACAGTGCCCCTGGCCCACCATCTTGCCACCCTCCGATACGTTTTTCAACCGTCGATCTCCTCCTGAGATCGGACGGTCCATATTGCTTGTCCACCCGCCATCGACACATGTCCTCCGCCACTTCATTATTCCATGTGTGTTCATCACACGCCCGTCCCATATACATATTCTATTCTAAAGCCTATTTCTAAGGTTTTACGTGTAATCTTCTGCATTTCCGCCAACCTGCAACTAGAGTATTTCTCCGTCATTCCACTGTGTTTCCGCCACCCTACATTGTTCCACCATTTCGCCATGTCCACACCACCATTTTCATTGACTCCGCCACATTCACCATCCCCATGCACGGTTTTCCTAACAAGTTTGCGGGTTTTGCATGGATATCGAAGCAGAAAATCGACATGATTTATAGCCTCCATTACAGTAGCGGAAAACACCGTAAAGGACCATTTCTCAGAGGCTAGAATTATGGAGAGGGGCCTGTGAAGCTATTACGACGTGACTTCCATTAAAGAAGCAGGGTTAAACTCTGTCAAACCCTTCAGAGTCATTCGAAGCGCCGACTTTGCAATCAGAGACATTAGTGTTGTGGAAAAGAGTATCAGTGGGAGATCAAAGAATTCAATAACTGCAATTAAATATTTTGAGCTTGGATTCAATATTTAAATGGAAAAGGTACCAGATCAAAGATATCATGGATCACACAGAAGGTACCATGCGCAGACAACATTGCCCTCAAGGTTTCATTTCAGCAGAATTTTTCTTTCAGGAAAGGACAGAATGTTTATGTGATTTTACTTCTATACCGTGTTCCTGAAGAGATTTTCACCCAGTGCATTTATTCTATAGAGTAGGCTACAGAGTACATACAACACTACAAAGTCATCAAGCAGTATGGGCGTGCACGTTTCCGCCATCCTGCCTTTATGAAGCAAATTAAATGTTCATCACCTACTCCCTTTTGGGGCTTTCTTTTTCTCCTATAAAGCTCCCGGAGAATAGATGATTAGGGGTTCCAGATTTTATCAGAAAATTATGAAGTGAAAGGATTTTTGTATACATTTTGTTGAACTCTTGTATGAAGGATCAGAGCCCATAGGGTCTCAGTGAGGAGGAGTTCCATCTGTTAAAGAGGATTATGATCTTTGGTATTTCACAGTGTGTAACTTTCTCTCTTATGTGTTATTTTAATCTATCATTTCATTTCATCCATCTTTCCTGTATCATGTTTTGGAATGCGAGTGGCTCACTAATTTTTGGTATGGATTTATCCTAGTTGATACCCATGCTTGGATTAGTCAAGCGCTTTAAATATGGCTCATGCATGATATTCTGTTCCATTATTCATCTAAACCATATTTCTGCTATATTAGTTTCTTTGGGAGGGTGTTTTTAAAATGCTATTGTCATGTATGGATTCTTAGATTGGTAAGCCCATGCATGGTGGTATTGTGTATCTGGATATCAGCTCAATGATAACTAATATCTTCTCAGTATTTCATTCACTACATACACCTTCTGATAATTTATTTCTATGAGGTATTTTTGAATTGGCCCTCTTTGCAGTAAGCTGTCTCTGAATTGTCTGTTGCTTTTGTATTAGAGTTTTGCATGTTGCCTCTGCATTAATCCTTCCTCTGTGTCAGATTCTGAAGGTCTTGGTCCCATTCAGATTAATATTCCTTGTTTACAAGAGATAGCATGAGAGCTTGTTATTGATAAATTCCCCTGTTATATCCTATGCTCCATGCTAATATAAGATGTCCTAGGCACTGGTCTATCACAACTCTAGGCTGTCTCTAGGAGCGACAACACCACATAAAGGTGTCATCACAATAATCAATCAACTATCCTGCTTAGCCTCTAGTTCCTAGGTAACCAGAAGCATTCTGTTAGTTCACGCACCCCAACTCGCACTTCAGAACATTGGTGTGGGAATATTAAAGGATTCCACCCTCATGGGAACCTTTACATTACCTCCACTTGCGACGTCGACAGAAATTGCAAGCATAAAGACCTGCTACATGATATATTCCACTCCATCTGGATTAAGAAAGATTACGGGTGATTCTGAAGTTGTTACGTTGGATGAATTTCTGCCACCCAGCCCAATTGAGCTGGCATAGCAATCAATCTATATGGCTTGGGAAACAAATCCTAAATCATCGTTGCCGATTGTTCGGGTTGATCGTTCATTAGATTTTGGTACTCCATCTGATCCTTTTTCCTCAACTTTCTTGACATATGAGAATATTGTGGAATCCATGATGCCAAAAGGAGAACCATGGGAAGATCATCATCATCATTCCCATATTTAGGATTATGAAGAAGATAATATTATTGAACTATATCACCCATCGATAAAAAAATTCTTTTCAAATTATTTTCCCATTAATGCAATTGAATCTGAGAAAAATTTATCAAATATTGAAGAAAATATTTCTTTAGATATTTCGACCAAACCCAGCGTTGTAGAAAACATTCATGTCGGCGTGTCTTGTTATCCATTAGAGCTCGAAGCTTATCACTCTCTCTTTCATGAATTTCGTGATGTATTTTCTTGGTCTTACGAGGAAAGGCCAAGCATAGATACTAGTATCGTTGAACACACTATTAACATGTACCCTGATGTCAAACTGGTACGTTAACACCTTTGTCCTGTTCATCCGAAGAAGGCCTCTACCATTAAAGCAGAATTTGAAAAACTTTTGCATGTTGGTTTCATTTACCCTGTTCCACTAACTAAGTGGGTTTCCAACATTTTCCTGCTACTAAAAATCAAGGAACCATCAGAGCATGCGTCGATTATTGGGATGTCAATCTTGCTTGTCCAAAAGATAACTATCCTACTCCCTTTGTCGACCAGATTATTGACGATTGTGCTAGATGCAAAATATTTTCATTCATGAATGGATTTTCTGGCTACAATAAAATCAATATCCGCCTAGAGGAACAATATAAGACAACATTCATCTATCCCTGGGGCACATTCACATATCGGAAACTCCCGTTTGGTTTAAAGAACGTTGGGATAACTTTTTAGAGAGAAATGGATTATGCTTTCAATGACATCAAGCACATTGTTCAACCCTATCTTGACGATTTATCTACGCATTCACGAAACCAGATTGATCACCCGATGCATTTGAGAGCTATCTTTTTATGTTTCCAACACTAAAAAATACGCCTCAACCCACATAAATGTGTGTGTTGTGTTGGTTCTGGTCATTTTCTAGGATTCCTCATCTCAAAAGAAGGAATTTGAATCGACCCATTGAAGGTCCATGCCATTCTTGATTTTCTCGCGCCATCGAATTTTCTTCAATTACAGAAACTTCAGGGAAATGATAAATTCCTAAGGAGGTTCATACCCAACTACGCTGAAATGGCTAAAGGATTTACTCGACTCTTGAAAAAGGGGATTTCCTTCCATTGGGATAAGTTTGCAAAAGCTTCTTTCGATGCTGTCAAGGATACACTTTTCCAGGCGTCATTAATGTATCCCCCCAATTATCACAGTGATTATTTCTTATATATCGCCACAACTAATACGACCATTTCTGTTGTATTGGTCCAAGTAGAAAATTGGATAGAACATTCGATCTATTATTTGAGTCGTAATATCAATGACACATAAGTGAAGTATTCATACATAGAAAATCTTGCCTTGGTGGCTGTTCAAGATGTCCAAATATTTCACCACTATATCCTGTTCCGAAAGACCTTTGTCATTTCAGATTGAAACCCCATGAATTACATCTTATCACGTCAATTTATGGGTGAAAGTATTCAAAATGGATTGTCATTTTGCAGGAGTTTGATTTGGAATTCATAAAATCCAAGTCAAAGAAGTCTTTAGTTTTGGCTGAGCTTCTCTGTGACCTTCCCTCTGATAGTACTGCTACTACATCAAAACCATCTATTCCCGATGAGTCTCTATTTCTGATCGGATCATCTGATCCTTGGTATGGGGTTTTATCATTTATCTCTAGACCTAGAATTTTCAGCCTCATACCTCTCACTCTGACCAGCGAGGTATTCGATACCAAGCCAAAGATTATCTGATCGTCGGTGATACAATTTATCGTCATTGTGTCGATACAATTTTAAGGAGGTGCCTCAATCATGAGGAGGCCGAAAAGGTTTTAAATGATTGTCATGCTAAGGCTTGTGGTGGACACTTGTCTGGATATGATACCATGCAGAAGATATTCCGTGCCGGTTACTTTTGGCCTACCATATTTTGCGAATGCATCCTTGCAGTCAGAAGTTGTCATGCATGCCAGATATTTGATCGTAAAATATGCAAACTTCCAGTGTTAATACATCCTGTTGTCTCTATGGGACCATTTGAAAAATGGGGCATTAACTTCATGACTTGTAACCCTCGTTTGTCCCGGGGGCATGGTTATACTATTTTCGTAGTAGACTACTTTACAAAGTGGGCCGAAGCGATGCCTACATTTAATAACACGGGACAAACAACTGCATTGCTTTTATTTAATCATGTCATTTCACAGTTTGGTGTTCCACAGGCTATAGTTATAGATCATGGTTTGCATTTTTTCAATCATATGATGAATGAGTTGACTGCCAAATTAGGACTGTCCCATGACAGTTCTACTCCTTATTATCCACAATCAAATGGACAAGTTGAGGCTATTAAAAAGATTCTTAAATGAATGCTTCAATGAACGATAGGAGTTCATAAATGAAATTGGCATTTAATCCTGTACTTGGATTTGTGGGCGTACCGAACCTCAGTGAGAAACGCAACCGTATTTACCCCCTTTCAATTGGTGTATGGTTTGGCAATTATCTTGCCAATCCAATGTGAAATACCATTGTTAAAACTCGCAATCAACTTGTTACCTAACACCTCTGCTAAAGAAGCGTGTCTTTTTAACCTCATCTATCTCGATGAAATACGTCATGAAGCCGCATTAGCCAATGAAGCAGATAAGAGACATATAAAGTCACAATACGACAAGCATGTCCAGCCTCGCATATTCTCAGAGGGTGACCTGGTCCTTCTTTATGATCAGGAAGCTGATGTAATAGGTACAGGGAAATTCGAGCCATTATGGCATGGCCCCTATATTGTCAAAAGAGTTATTGCTAAGGGTGCCTACGAGTTGGTACATTACGATGGAATTCTGTTGGCACAGCCTCGAAATGGGTTTTATCTGAAACATTACTATGCTTAAACATGAACGTAGTAAACTGTTGTATAGTATTGTATATATGCTGTTGATTTGAATTTACAATCTTAGATTTTTTTTCTAGAGTTTTCTTGAAGTTAGTAATCCACTTTACATTTCATTGCAGATGTATAAATCTTTGGAACCATTCATTGGGTAAGCTGATGGTGCTAGTCGTAGTACGCAGAATCTATCCTCTACAGCGTGGGCCATTTTCGCTCCGAACGACAAGTTAGTGAGTTTTCAAGGGATTTGTATTGGACGATCTACAAACAATATTGCTGAGTATAGTTCGTTGATTGAAATTCTCTTTGATGCCATTTCATTTGGTATTAGCCGCATCATTATTAGGTTAGAATCAAAACTTGTGGTATTGTAACTTACTAGTGTTTATACTGTTACAAATCCAACACTGCATCGTATGTTCCTAAGAGTTCTAGTTTTGGAGAGACATTTTGATTTCATTCAATATCAACACATTTCCAGAAACTTGAACACATTAACTGATTCCTTAGCAAATTACGTTATAAAAAAACATTTGAAACACATGTAAAGAATACATTCACATAATTGAATAGGATTGCACAATAAACCTAGGAAAACACTGAAAACAAATAGACATATAATTATAGGTTTTAAAAAATTTGTGCCCAAGACCCATTGGTCATCTGACCTCAAAATGTATGCAACATGTCAAAATTAAACTAGTGGTTATCGTGATAACATGCTACTGATCTAGCTATCCTATGCAATAACCACATCCAACAGTTAGGAACACCAATAGTATGGTGCTGCAGTTGCATGGGTAACTCTTTGATTTGGAAATATGGAATCCTGAAGGTAAAACCTTGTATGTGTTGCTAAAGCTCAGCAAGAGTCTCAACCATATCCAAATCCCGAAGGAATGCCCTCCGGACAACCCTATCTTCTGACTCATATGCTCTCTGCTCTGGCTGTCCCATTGGTCAAACTTGACCTACATCTACATTAAATTAAAAATTTAGTTTAGTCTTGGGAAAACATCAAAACAAAAAAACATGTATAAACCTTAGAAAAATAAAAAAACAAGGTCAACAAATTCTTACCAATTGCACCGCATTGAGTGCCTTTTGGTAAAGCTAAATCTGGATCTCCTCAGAATTTGACTCTTGCATATGCATAATCATCGATGGTGGTCATATGTCGCCTGAACCAGAAGAAGAATGCAGTCAAGAACACGATGGTCAATTGGCTAGCATGTCTAGCCATCAGTTCTACCCATCTCTGCATCCTTGGATCTCTAGGGCTAGATATAAACAGCATCACATGCTGAGGCTGCATCAATGGAATCTGATCTAAGGCAAAATAAATGAGGATCAAACCATAGTTGAAAATTTTCTTCCTTCCTCCCTTTGCCTTGCTCAACTGTTCTTTCATTTGAGAGAGTACAACTTCAGCCCAGTTGAAAACTATTGGTTCCAAGCACTCTAGTGCGCACTGCATGTAAGATCTATTTTCTACGTTTAGTGTAGCGGTACTAGAAAGCTTTGCGATCGTGAATAAGATGGTTCTCAATGGAAAGTCACGAACATCGCGGATGTTTATTTTCCCATATTTACTAGGTTGAGCCCCTGGATTGAAATACTGCAATATATAATCTCTCACCATCTCTCCTCCAAGACCAGAACCTAAAAAGAGAAATGGGCAGACCTCTCCTTGATAATCCTATGAGAAAATAGATATCCTTCACTAAAATTTGGATCAATTTGTCCCCAATATGAAATGCCTTAATCACTGGATCCCATGAATGAACAAGGAACTACAATAGTTCCATTTGTTGCCTCATACCCGATAGTTTGAAGTACTTCAACAACTCACAGTCTCTGAGGGCTATTACAGTACCCATATCATATAGGGCAATCATATTTTGTTCCTCATGTTCTCTTTCCCTCCAAGTAATCATCATTTTGGTCCATTGAATCCCTGAAACAAAATAATAAGACTCATAAGGACCCATTTCATGCAAAAAACCATGCAAAATTTGGGCGCACTGCAAATAACAAAAATGTAAATTGGGCCCAACGCACCCCTAGTCAAGGGAAAATGCATTGTAAGTACACCTAGCCTTCAATTCCAGTGCACTGCAACGCACCTTTCGACATTCAAGGTTGCGTTTCCCTATGTGTAAAATAAATTTACCATAAGGGGCCCAAATCCATAAAAAATTGCAATGAAATGAAGCATAAAGACTACTAAAGGAAAGAGGAGGTTTATAACTCTAACCTAGATCGAACGGTGAGGAAAACCATCCACATAATCGATTGCAATCAACTACTGAATTTCGGGGGAAAAAACTGGTTAAGAGATCCAAAATCCAAATGGTAACTTTCAAATGGTAAAAACGAACAATAAAACTCTTTTAATTATTCATTATATTATTTTCAAATCATATTTATTACTATGACTATGGTTTTTATTCATTTTTTTCCATGAAACAGGTATTTTTAATCCATTTGATGTTGTTTTGAACAGGTTTACAACTAACATGGAAGATTAGTCGTACACACTTATCCAAGAATGATTTGACCACAAAGCATACTTTTATCCTTATTTTTCGAGCTTTGAGAAAATTGAAAAAGGACTTGAAGCGCATTTTTATCTCTTTTTCGAGCTTTGATAACGGCGAAAAAGGAACAATTGGAGTCTTCTTTTAGCTCTTTTTAGAATCCGATAATGTGAAAATATTACCGGGCATTTATCTTTTTGAGCTCGTAAAAGTAAATGAAATGGCATCTACTTAGTATAAGTTTAACCCTTTTCCGGACAAAAATAGATTATTTACGAAAAAGTAAAACCTTAGTCAAACATGGCTAGGAGTTTCTCTCAGATATTGTTTTACACTTTTTTGGATATGAGCGACAAATTTATGAAAAATCAGTCATGGAGTTTTCTTTTTTCCTCTTTTTTCAAACTCTCTAAATATTAAAAAGGATCGGGCTCTCACTGTCGTTAGGCTCGTTGAAACATAAAATAGCGACGGGCTTGTCAATCATGGAAAGAATCGAGTTTCATTTATCGGTAGACTCGTTAAATTATTAAATAGTGATGCATATTTTCCCGAAGGATTGAATTATAGATCAAGCATATGTTATCCTCCTCAATATTTTTAAAAAATAAAGAGGTATTGGTCGAAAAAAATGACCAGGGAAAATTTTGGGAAAGTGAACATAAATTTTACGGTAGCAGGTCTCTCTTGAACATGACACTTCACTCCAACATTGTGACTTTTGGGTTGGGTAATCTTATTGGTGGTTCATTGATACCTATGGTTCATCATACCTTCACTTTGGTTTTGGGTCAATGCTACCAAATCATCTCAGTGTCGCCGATATGTTCAAGAGAAGTCATCCAGTGAATACTCATCCTTTTGAAATACTCATAAACCTTCATTTTCATGACAGTCATCGATGAAAATTTCTATATCAAGTCGCATTTTATCTATGAAATCAGTAACTCCCGTTTCACGATAAAGTGATTTCTTTTCGACATCAAATCATCATTCAGGAAGTTTACTTAGAAACATCATCTTCTATTACCATGAGGCTTGTTACAACATTCACAAGATCCTCGTTTCTAGACCTTAGGCTGAAATATTTTGTTTGGCGTTCAACATAAAATCATGTATTCATGCCTTAAAAAATGTACTGCAGTACCTTGAGAGCCATTAACATCAATGGTGGTTCTCTCGCGTTTGTTAAAAACTCACATCATTGGCTGGTAATCAAATAATGTCTTACATGTTCGACTACAAATCATATATTTGCATGGCTAGAATTGCACCCGAACGATCGAGTGAGCGAGATAAGAAGGCCCCAGATCTAGTTTCATCCATCAGGGCCGCGATTTCAGGATTTTTGTACACATCATCTGTACGATGACCTTACATACAGATCATCATCCGAACATGGGCCTATATCTGTAGGCATGTCTGTATTGGGCAACATTCCAATGTAGATGACTTTCTGCACTATGTACATGTTATTAGATAGTTTATGTGTTGAGCATGGGAATGCCTCCCTCAGCAATTCGTGATCAAGATGAAAATATCATGATGTGATGTATTGTAAGATGGATGCAGGTCGCCACTCCGCTTCAATTCCAGCTCATCACGTCGTAAACCATCTCATTCAAATATATTATTATTATTTTGACTTCATGCTTTAGGGGGCAGTTGTTATAGGTCAATTTGGGCATCATCCCCCATGACCTGGGAAAACTGGACATCATCACCAGGACCGAAATAGGGTATATCATCCCCTTACATTTTAGTTGTTATATGCCCTAAGAGAAGAAAAATTCATTCATGGCTTCTATTGTGATATTTCCAAGGTTTGAAGTATATGTCATATCACTTATGAACTCACCAACACTGCCTCTAAAGGGACTAAATACGTTGCAGATGCAACATCCTCCATTTAAGGGTGCACTACAATGCACTTCCCGACATTCAAGAGTGTGTTGGTCACATGGGAGCGAAATTCTCATTGTTCCAGGAATCTCCACATGGCCAATGTCTTTTAGAAGAGTCCATATGTGTTAAAATTTGAATCCAACTATCCATCTAACACCTCTAAACTTGGGAACATGTCTTTCCTATCGTTAGAAAGTCATTCATTGAGAAACTACCATCAATTTCCCTATAAATTGATCACAGATCCTAGTGCTAGGGAAGGAAGAATTTTGGTAAAGAAATGCTGTTCAATTCTCATTTGAGAGAGTGAAAGTACTGATATGCTGCTGGTGTGATGTTGGATGTGATGAGGTTGGGATGAAGCTGGAGCTAGTGACATCAAATCGATCATTGGTTGTAACCTCCCCCTTCTATTCTTTAATAAAGATTGCTGTTCATTTTCCCGTATATGTATCTCTTTATGTTTCTATTTATCATACAATGGATTCTTGACTGATATATATGTTTCACATCTAATCGATTTGAGTGATTAAAATAGGTAGATCTGTATATGAATGTTGTTTTCTATTCTATGTTTGTGTTTGCAGAAATTGATCCGACGATCTGAGTTGGATTGAGCGTGACAACAACAACGATAGAAGGAGAAGAAGAAGCGCTTGGATTACAAGTAGGTTCTTCTATCATTCTGTGTATCTGCTTATTTTAGAGAAAGCGTTAGCAAAGTCTTTCATCTGTTGTTCTAAGTGCCTAGCACCACACTTAGGGAATTTGATTTATCCATAGATCACAATTATGCATAAAAACATCCATAAAGAAATTCAAGCCTTGTCTCTGTTCGTCCTGCAACACCCGATCCTTTTTTTATGGTAATATGAAGTGGTATGAGGAATGAAAGTAGGAAAGGAAGAGGATATTATAATATATAAGATATTAGAGAGATATGCACCTGAAGTGTGTCCTATCACTCTTGAATGTATATGTCATTCAGTCAGTAGTTAAAAGGCCTTACTAGGTTCAGCTTGTTTAATTTTCACATATTATGGAATTTGCCAGCCCTCGAGAAAACTTCCATTGCTGAGATATATTGCCAAAGTTCATATTTCTTGGTTGCTGAGTTTGTTTAAACAAATTTATTGTATCGTTGTTGGATTATAATTTATTGTACTTGCATTTTATTCTCTCAAATTGAATTTGAATGGTCCTCTATTTTCCTTTAGAATGACGATTCAGAGAATAGGTTATTTTCGGTATTGGGTTTTGGTTTTGGATTTGTATCAATCTATTGTGGAAGCATGGATTTGAATATGTAAATTTCTCATTCAGAGAAGAGGTTCTTTTCGGTATTGGGTTTTGGTTTTTGATTTGTATAAGTAATCTTAACGAAGTATGGTTTTGAATATGCTAATTTCTCATTCAAAGAAGAGTTTATTTTCATTACTGGGTTTGGGTTTTGGATTTGCATCAGTAATCTTGTCGAAGTATGGTTTTGAATATGTTAATTTCTCATTGAGAGAAGAGGTTCTTTTCGGTACTGGGTTTAGGTTTTGTATTTGTATCAGCAATCTTGTTGAAGTATGGTTTTGAATATGTTAATTTTCTAGGTGTCATCTTTCATCATAGTATCATTAGGCTACCTCCATGTTATAATAAGAAAGAAAATTTTATTTATTTACAGAAACCTATGTGTTATTATAATAAAGGGAATTTAATTTCTTTACAAAAGCTTCCATGCAATAATAAGGAATGGAATTCGTTGAGGTAGTTAGTGTTAAATTATTTCAAGGAATGGAATTTTTTGAGGAATGTTGCCAGTGTTGTTTAAGATGGTCTTTAAGAATGTACAAAGGTATTGAAGGGTATGGTCTATGTGGTTTCCAGTTTTTATGATTAAGGTAATATTCCATATTTGTAATTTAATTTATATATATATCTTAAATTAGGTTACCTCCGTGTTATAATAAGAAACAAAATTTTATTTATTTACGTAAAACTCTGTGTTACAATAAGAAATGACATTTAATCTCTTTACAAAATATTCTGTGCAATAACGAGGAATGAAATTTCTTGAGGAATGTTGCCAGTGTTTTTTAAGATGCCTTGTTTAAGAATGTATAAAGGTATTAAAGGGTTGGTCTGTGTGGTTTCTAGTTTTTATGATTAACATAGGATGCCATAAATGTAATATAGTTTATATATATCTTAAATTATTATGCTCATATATATATATATATATATATATATATATATATATATATATATATATATATATATATATATATATATATATATTTGTAATGCATTTATATATATCTTAAATTATTAGATAGTTGGGGAAGTTGGATTCTTTATTTACTGTTAATGGCGTAAATATTTGTTGTTAATTATTTGCAATGGTCATTGTGTAAGCTAGTCTCTTTACCAATGATATATTGTTTCCATTGTTTTATTTACTGTTAATGGCGCTCATATTTGCTTAATTATCTAAAAATAAATCAATCTAAGAATTATGGCATCCCTCCCCTAATTTGTTAACTTATAATTATTTGATTGATTTATTTTTATGTTGCTCATAAAGGCAATGGTCATTGTGCAAGACAGTTTCCTTAACAATGGTATACAGTCGCCATTGCTCAAGTGTTTAGACTAGTTCATGATTATCCATATCATACTTGCTGTAGTTGGATCTTGACATCGAAATAGAAATATTTTTCATATCCGAATTCAAATTAAAATTCAACAGAGTTCAAATTCAAATATTCGGTTGATCGAACTTTGATCAATTTATCCCAACAAAGTTCAATTATCTACAAATTATATTATCCCAACAGAGTTCAAATTTTTTTATTTCAGTGGTTCTACCTTTGTTCCTTGACCATCACAATGACCATTAATAAAAATTAATAATGAGAATGGTATTTTTATCATTTTCAATCCTTAATTTGATGAGCTGGATAATCCTTAGCTATGTAGAAGTGTTTCTTCTACTATGAAACTAATATGAAATGTGTGTTCCATGGAAATAATTGATTAAAGGTCCAATTCCTTCCTTGGATGCAACAATAATAAGAACAATTAGCAATGTCTCAGAAATGGAACATATTCCCATTACCCCATCCTCTGAACTTATGCTCAAAATAGAGGAAATTTCTCCTCTTGATGTATTTTATAGTCCACAACACAAGGAAGTGGTGAGAAGACAAAGAAAGAAAAGGAAATTGGAAAATGTGCTCTCTCATGGTGCAAAACAGTTAGACATCCTATGACAAGATCCTACCACCGATCCCACTGAAAATCTCACCAAATTATCTCAGATCATAGGAGCATATGCCTCTGCTGCCATTAATAAAGCATTTGAGGTACGGAAACTACTGAAAGAGAAAGAAGATCAAGTACAGGTTTTGCAACAACAACTGAAACAAGCCAACGCCAACAACGAAGCACAGAAACAGCTTGAAATATTACAGTAGGACTTCCAACAAATGCAGATAGGGTACCATAACAGTTTGGTTGAAAGAGAAAAATAGTTACAGGTTATGCAAGAGATGCACAAGGATGATCCTAAGATTACAGAATTCATCACAGAATCCATTTCCTTAAATGATCAACTACTGCAGCAACAGGAAATATTGTGCCAAAGAATATCACAGTGGAACTCTTATTGTGAAATAAGCGATAAAATCACTAATCAAGTCGTAGAATTACGACATGATTACGATTTAATTGATAAAAGAGTTACCGAATATTTGGCTTGGCAAGAAACAGAGGAGGGAAAAAGATCAGGTGCACCAATAATCAACGATAATCACAAAGAAATGCTCTTTAACAATTGGGATGCACAAATCAGGAAAGCAGAGCAAGCAACAGAAGAAGCAGCCACAGCAGCAAACAGTGTTATTGACTGCATAAATGAAAATTTTGTTGGGAAAAATACTGAGAGGGGGGGTGAATCAGTATTTATTGCATATTCAAAAATTTTTACTTTTTCATTCCTTAAAACCCATACGCTACTTTGATGAAGCCAAGTAGCGTATACACGCGGATATCCTTCATAAAACTCGCGTATACACAGAGATCTAATTGTGCCATTAGTTCTTCACTTATATCATTCCATCATTCATTCATTAGATGTTCTATAAACAGTAAACATGTGCAGTAAGAACAGAATAAACCATCACACAAAGCATCACACATGAACACCAGGATTTTTAGGTGGAAACCCAAGTCGGGAGAAAACCACCGCTGCAGTTGCTCGGCCTTCAATATTTTATTATAGAGAAAACATATTACAACATATGTGCTGGCGCAGACTTGACCAGCACGCAGGCACCCACCTGCGCTCGTTTACCAGCCTCTCCTGGAAGGGAGCTACGACTCCCTGACTCGTTTACCAGCCTCTCCTGGAAGGGAGCTACGACCCCCCGATCTCGTTTACCAGCCTCACCTGGAAGGGAGCTACGACCCCCTGACTGAAGGCTACAACCTTCAACACCACCTTGGACCACGTTTCATCAATTTTCACACTGGATCCAACAACTTCAATAGAACAACACTTGCAAGCCACATTTCATCATATTTTCAAACTGGACCCTTTCCATACTTTTAAGCACAAACATACATCACCAACAGATACTTATCAACACAGATCAGATAGCAGAAACACAACAGAACAGATCAGATATTTTATACCCCTTGCTTCAGCAAACCCTAGTTGGCATACGCGCTTTCCCTTCACTGATGTCGCGTATATATGCGCTTTTGTCCACACAAACTAGCGTATACCTCTGTATGTATTTCATTGCGCATATGCGCTTTCGCTTCACTGAAGCCGCGTATATACGCGCTTCCTCCGCGGCGAAGTAGCGTATAGATCTTCAATCATTATAGAGCAGCATACTTCTTCAGATCAGATATTCAGTTCAGATTCAACCCTTTACTTCAGACAGATGTTCGCCTCATCACAGATCTAATCACTCCATAAACAGATCTAGCAAATACAGATACATTTCAGATCTAGATATCCTGCTTCATCATTTCTTCATAGGTGCATCATAGATTCAGATCTATCATCAAACCTTTACCCTTTCCATACAGATATACTTCACAGAGAAGTATTCATTCAAGCTCAGACATCTTGCACCCACACTCATCATTTGCACAATAAATTTCTTCTCTTTATATAGGTTTACCCTTTTTCAATACCATGAGCCCAAAACTACATTACTTCCGATGGTATTCCTGGACGGGGTCATTTAGACGAATCATTACCCAATACAATGGGTCAATACCATGGTGGTTACCCCTGGTT
This sequence comes from Pinus albicaulis, assembly GCA_034641835.2. NCBI lineage: Eukaryota > Viridiplantae > Streptophyta > Pinopsida > Pinales > Pinaceae > Pinus > Pinus albicaulis. Next base: position 967,684,899 of record CM076581.1, on the reverse strand, counting down.
TTGCACCTTTTGAGCGCTTTTGCCCATACGCGACTTGGCACATTATTTTCCGCATGCATACGCGACTTCCATTAGACATATCCGCGCATTCATAGAGACATACTCTTTTCATCATACTTTGAGCACATTCTGAATTCCTTTCTTCATTGCCTTCTGTACACACTGTAGATACATCATTTTTCTTCATCAAGAACATATTCTAGCAAGCACAACTTCATCAAGTAAGTTGCCATCATCTTTATCAAGTGGGTTGCCTTTCAGGGACAACACTCAACATCATAATATCAACAAGCATCATATCACATCAGATTTACATCATTTACCAAGTCCATCAAGTCAAGAATAACTTCATCGGGTGGATTTCCATCAAGGACAACACATGTCAACAGTCGCATGTCTTCATCTTCATTTAGTGGGTTGCCATCAAGGACAACACTCTGCATCATATTTCCAACAATCTCCCCCTTTGGACTTGATGGCAACCACGATGGTGTTTGGTTACCACAACAGATAGGTACATTAAGAATATAATGACACCATGTCACTCTCTCCAATTATTTGACATCATTATCTTCATTCAAACACCATGTCACTCTCCCCCTTTGACATCAAGGGCAACGGGCGGATCAAAACCAACACACTCACCCCCTTTTCTCCTCATGTAGAAGAAGCGTTCTGTAGATCTGATGTATACTGAAGTGACCAAGCTCCCCCTGAGTTCATGCTGAATCTTCAAACATATTTTTCAATGAAGTACATGACTCTATGAAATTCATATCACCAAAGACTCATACTTACATCAATTATCCAACCAAGTGGATTTACATATGAGACTCAACTACTCAACCAAGTGAGTTTACAAAATTTGACTCAGTTACCCATCCAAGTGGGTTTACAAAATTTGACAAGTCCTTACATGACTGAATATTACAATTTACATCATGAGTCTCAACAAGACCTTTTCATCAAACTATAGATATAACTTTTAAGACCAACACCAGAAAGTCCTCAAGAAAGAGAACATATTTCAGAACCATCATAATGCCAACACTGCATTATACTCAGCAAAGATAATGCTCCCCCTGAATCTGTGCAACCAAGCAATCTTTCCAAATGACTAAGGCTCCCCTTTAGTTTGTGCATCCTGAAAACTTCCACCAACAAATCATCAAGGCATCTTCATCAAAACATTAGAAACAGAATTATGAGAACTGGAACACCACCAGAGATACCAAACAGTATCAGAGATACCAAACAGCACTGCAGCTGTGCTGAAGAGAGCTGAACCAACCAAAAATTGCCAACAACCAAACATACGCGGTTTTCTGTGCAGGAACTCGCGTATATACGCGACTGTGTTTCATGAAACCCGCGTATCCAATGCCATCTTCTAAATTTCAACCAGATCTGATTCTCTGTGAGGAAAAGACAGTGTTCAGCTTCTTTCTGAGACATTTTAATGCTTCCCTGGACTACAGAACAGTGTAGTTGTGTCTTCAAGCGTCATCCACCGGTTGTAGCATAAGCCCATTAGTAACCAAACCTTCATATTCTTTGCAGCATCAATACAATCTTTCCAAGAGAGATTATCATACTAGAACCGTATCTTTACATAAGTGTCAAGCAATCATCCATGTGGTCCACAATCACCATTATCTTCAAAAATTAACATGAAGTAACATATGTAGGCAAGAGATCTCTCAACCATAGTAACACACTCTGCATGATTTTCTGAATCAAATGACATCCAACTCATCCATGTGTGAGTACAGAAGATACTTATCAACAACCAGGGCTCCAAGTCTCATCACAATAAACCATGTACTAAGTCATCATCATTTTGAGCATGAGTATCACAATAACCAAATAATAAGCAGTCATATTGCCAACAATGCAATCATTAGTATTCAACCTGCTACTCCCCCTAAACCAGTGCTATTGCTTATCTTGTGCAACCTGAATACCTTTATCAGCAAGTCATCAGCAACCATCTCTGCATGATCCGTCCTTATCTCTGAATAAAAGACTTTCATCTCAGCAATGAATACTTTTCATCAACAAAGCAACCAGGCTTCATCCATAATCTTCAACACAAGAACCCATATATCATTTCATTATCATGAGTATAACCAGAATAATGCTAACAGTGCAATCATCAGTAGTCAGACTGATGTTCCCCCTGGACCTCTACTCTAGATCTTCAGCTATCAGATAAATTTTCTTATCATCAATGCATACGCGGCTGTGTCAGCTGGAAATCGCGTGTATACGCGACTTTGTTTCATATAACCCGCGTATGGAAAGTGAAATATAGAAAATTTCACATCTTCATCTCCTCCTGCAAATTTACCTTCTGTTCCTGTCTTTTCTTCACACCAGATGCACTGTCAGAAATACATATAACCAGAATAATCAAACCATGAGAGACATCATACATTGCTCCCCTTGTGACGATACATTACTAAATCTCATAATGTATCCCACATCATTCCTGCAGTCAATCAGAGAAGTAAGCTTCAGAAGCGGATGACTGCAGTAGGGTCAATATTCCCTACGTTTCTGATCGGTCCTCCATCTTTTTCCAGATTTGTTTGAACTTTCTAATCGTGTGCTGGAAATTGTCCACTTTCTCAGATCTGTTCATTCTGCATTCTTTTTCTACATGTCCATACTTGTTACAAGCATAACATCTCATGTGGCCAGAGAAGTAAGCATAAGGATCATAGTGTGTTTCTCTGTTCTTCCTCCTATTGCAATCAGCTGCTTTGTGACCATACTTGTTGCATGAAAAACAATATCCCTTGAAGCTACCAGAGTACCTTTCTGAGTAGAATCTGTTTGTTTGTGGCTGAATTGTTCTGCTTCTGCAATTTTCTGCAACATGCCCATAATTATGACATTTAAAGCATTCAACATTATTGAATGATTTCCTTTGAGATTTCATCATTGTTGGTTGACCTTTTGTCTCTTTCAACACTTCAGGTTTTGCATTGACATCCTCTGAATTTTTAGCACTTCCTTGTGAGCTAGATTCTCCTTTAACAGTTTCATGAAAACCAAGACCAAGTTTGATAGAAGGAGACCTTTGACTACTAAGAATATTATCCAGAATCTTAGTACTATCTTGAAACCTCAAAATTCTAACCTTTTCTTCTAATTTACCTTTGAGAATGTTTACCTCAACCTCCAGGGCTTGACATTGCTTTGTCATGCTTTCTTCTTTCCTTCTTCCATCTTCTACTTGATCCTTTAGATTTAGAATCTCTTCTTTCAACCAATTTTCGTTTACTTCACATGTTTGTTGCAGCTCTTCATTCTTCTTCTTCGATGCTTTGAGATCTTCTTTCAGAGATATGTTTTCTGCTTCAAGTCCTGCATTCTTCTTATTTGATTTATCCAGGTCTTCTTTGAGGGAAATGATTTCTGCTTCGAGTCCTTCCTTTTCAAATGATTGTAGAGGTTCCTCACTCTTCTTACTTGATGCTTCAAGTTTTTCTTGTAGAGAGATGATTCCAGCTTCAATACTTTCATTCTTCCTTTTTGATTTTTCCAGATCTGTTTTTAGAGAAACGTTTTCTGCTTTAAGTCCTTCATTCTTCTTATTTGATTCTTCAAGATATGCTTGCAAAGAGATGATTCCAGCTTCATATCCTTTACTTCGACTGTATACATCATCGAACATCCTTTTCAGTCTAAATACCAAAGCTTTGTTAGCAGAATCCTTCTCATTAAATTTTCTTTGTTGATCTTTGATAACTTCTTCTAGATCCACAACTTTTCTCTCACTATCTTCATCTTTAATCTTGACAGCTTCTTCTAGGTCGATAGCATATTCTTCACTATCATCACCATTGTTTGCACAACTAAGATCCTTCAAGGGATGACCCCAATCACTATCAGATTCAAATTCAGCTATCTCCTTTCTTTGAGTAGCCTTCTTCTTTGCCATGAGCACTTGTAGAGCTTGGTCAGAATCTTCTTCATCTTCACTTTCACTATCATAATCCTTGCATATACAATTAAGTAAAATACAAGAGAAATGATCAATACCTGTTTCATCTTCTTCAATTTCTGCTATACATGATTTCTGAGGCTTCTTCTTTCCTTGAGTAACCTTCTTCTTTTGCTTCTTTCCCATTGCGACAGATCTCCTTCAAGCGATCAAGCTTCTGCAGAAGAACCTCCTCTGATACCAATTGTTGGGAAAAATACTGAGACGGGGGGGGGGGTGAATCAGTATTTACTGCATATTCAAAACTTTTTACTTTTTCATTCCTTAAAACCCATACGCTACTTTGATCAAGCCAAGTAGCGTATACACGCGGATATCCTTCATAAAACTCGTGTATACACAGAGATCTAATTGTGCCATTAGTTCTTAACTTATATCATTCCATCATTCATTCATTAGATGTTATATAAACAGTAAACATGTGTAGTAAGAATAGAATAAACCATCACACAAAGCATCACAGATGAACACCAGGATTTTTAGGTGGAAACCCAAGTCGGGAGAAAACCACCGCTGCGGTTGCTCAGCCTTCAATATTTTATTATAGAGAAAACATCTTACAACATATGTGCTGGCGCAGACTTGACCAGCACGCAGGCACCCACCTGCGCTCGTTTACCAGCCTCTCCTGGAAGGGAGCTCCAACCCCCTGACTCGTTTACCAGCCTCTCCTGGAAGGGAGCTACGACCCCCGATCTCGTTTACCAGCCTCACCTGGAAGGGAGCTACAACCCCCTGACTGAAGGCTACAACCCTCAGCACCACCTTGGACCACGTTTCATCAATTTTCACACTGAATCCAACAACTTCAATAGAACACCACTTGCAGGCCACATTTCATCATATTTTCAGACTGGACCCTTTCCATACTTTTAAGCACAAACATACATCACCAACAGATACTTATCAACACAGATCAGATAGCAGAAACACAGCAGAAAAGATCAGATATTTCATACCCCTTGCTTCAGTAAACCCTAGTTGGCATACGCGCTTTCCTTTCACTGATGTCGCGTATATACGCGCTTCTGTCCACACAAACCAACGTATACCTCTGTATGTATTTCATTGCGCATACGCGCTTTCGCTTCACTGAAGCCGTGTATATACGCGCTTCCTCCGCGGAGAAGTAGCGTGTATATCTTCAATCATTATAGAGCAGCATACTTCTTCAGATCAGATATTCAGTTCAGATTCAACCCTTTACTTCAGACAGATGTTCGCCTCATCACAGATCTAATCACTCCATAAACAGATCTAGCAGATACAAATACATTTCAGATCTAGATATCTCGCTTCATAATTTCTTCATAGGTGCATCATAGATTCAGATCTATCATCAAACCTTTACCCTTTCCATACAGATATACTTCACAGAGAAGTATTCATTCAAGCTCAGACATCTTGCACCCACACCCATGTTATGCACAATGAATTTGTTCTCCTTATATAGGTTTATCCTTTTTCAATACCATGAGCCCCTTTTTCAATACCATGGGCCAAAACAATACCATGAGCCCAAAACTACCTGGACGGGGTCAATTAGGTGGATCATTACCCAATACAATGGGTCAATACCATGGTGGTTACCCTTGGTTTTTCACTTTTTGAGCGCTTTTGCCCATACGTGACTTGGAACGTTCTTTTCCGTGTGCATACGCGACTTCCCCTAGACGGATCCGCGCATTCCTTGAAACATACTCTTTTCATCATATATTTAGCACATGCTGAATTTCTTTCTTCATTTCCTTCTGTATATACTGTAGATATATCAGATTTCCTTCATCAAGGACATATTCTATCAAGCACAACTTCATCAAGTAAGTTGTCATCATCTTCATCAAGTGGGTTGCCTTTCAAGGACAATACTCAGCATCATATTGTCAACAAACATCATATCACATCAGATTTACATCATTTACCAAGTCCATCAAGTCAAGAATAACTTCATCAGGTGGTTTGCCATCAAGGACAACACATGTCAATAGTCGCATGTCTTCATCTTCATTTAGTGGGTTGCCATCAAGGACAACACTCTGCATCATATTTCCAAAAAATTTGCACAAGGAAAATCTGATCTCAGAAACCACTTCAGGGTATCTACCAAAAGCACAGCAACTGCAGACAGACTAGAGACAGAAGGCTCAAGAAAAGGCATAATCAATTAAAAGATTAACTAAGTTGAATTTGGATTCTTACTGTGCATATTTTGTAAAACCACACAGCCAGTGCATGACTCTCAAATGTATCATTAATTCTGCCGAGAAGATGGCGCCAGCTCTTGCCGATTCCGTTTTCACATGACAGTTAAAGTCGGAAGTTGGCCAGGCGACTCTTCTCAAACAAATGCTGAATGCTTGCGATTTCAAGGAATAGATACACAAATAGTTAGTTGCTAGTTTTAGTTTTAGATTCAGTGTTAGTATCAATTTTGCTTTATTTTTGCCTGAAATGAGGACGTACATTTAAACCGTATCCTACATTTTTGTAATAAATTATTTTTAGATTTAGTTAGTAGTATTTAAACCCTTCTCATGCATTGAAAGAAAGGTCCTGAAATTTGTCAAAAACTTGTCCTCAAAACATGCACTTTTGTACCCTCTGAGGAGGTTTTGATGAATGAATGGAACATGATTTATTGATATCTGCGTTTAATATCTACTACTAATGTTGCAATTTTGTACTCTTAGTGGATGTTGGATTAAGAAGAGATAAGTCATTATTACTGGAAGCTCATGAGTAGAACTAGTTATAAATGATACTTTTATCTCTTAACTATTTATGCCTTTGTGTTAAAGTGATATTCATGTTCAGTTGTTTATATATTAATGCGTGAATGCTTGAGTTATCATTTGGCACTTCTGTATGGTGATAGCTATTTATTTATGCTTAATATATGAGTAGCTTACTATGCGATATGTTCTTCATAACTATTTCGTCTAACTTTTTATACGAAGTGGTTTATCTCTATTGAATTATTTTCTCATAACAGTTGAATGATATTTATTACCAATTGTTATTTGAAATCATTTTAGATCGCATAAAGGAAAGATTACATCCCGGGTTAGTGTAGAATTAGATATTTCTATTTATTAGAACACAATTGCAAGTTATTAAATTAGAGTTAGAATAAAAGCATTTCACTTAGGAACTTTTAGAAAGAAAATATCAATTCTCAACACACACATACACATATTGGGAAACTGGTCCCATATCCCTAGTCGGACCCACTATACCAAACAGAAAATGAGCTACTAACCAAGGTCCAGACCAGGTGGGTATCCCCCTTGTTGTAGACCCGATTTTCGGGGCTTCAACAGGTTCCTGATTTATCTGCAGCAAGAAGGGTCTATATGTTCATTTATGGTTTATATGAACCTCTTCATTGGTTGGTTAATTCTACCAAGCCCACTACGCTTCAAGATGCCTTTGAAAGGGCTAGAGATCTTCAAGATGCCTTGCCAAAAGCAAAGGCAACATTTCAGCATAAGGCCTCTTTTCCATCAAAGGGAAAAGAAGAGAAGGCTCCTCTTTCAAAGGAGAGCCAATACAAAAAAACTCTTGATGATGATGTCTGGAAAGATTTGAGGAGGAGGAAGCTTTACTTCACATGCCAAGAATCTTCGACACCTAGACATAGATGTGCAACAGGAAAGGCACACTACATAGAGGTCTTCTCAGATGATGAGGAGGAAGAAGAAGATGAACCAAGAAGAGGTCATAGCGCTGATATAGCAGGAGATGAACCAACACCATCAAGAGATGGGAATGGGGAATTTGCTCCAATTGGAGGGGCTATTTCATCATTGAGAGGAGTACCTAAGTACATGACCTTGAGGGTTCAAGTTTCCATCTTAAATCAGAGGGTTTATGTTTTGGTTGATAGTGGGACTACCCACAATTTTATTTATGCCCAACTAGTGCAAAGGAGGGCAATACCCACTGATTCTTTTGAGGGATTCTCTGTTTTGGTCCCAGGAGATAGAAATATGAAATTCATGCATTATGTTCCATCCTTATCAGTCACCATGGGAACATATACATTGACTGATCACTTATTTTTGGTTGACATACCTAACACCAATGTGATATTGGGTGTACAATGGTTGATTACTTTGGGGAAAGTCACCACTGATTGGAAGAATTTGCAGATGGAATGGGTGGATAGAAAGAGTGGCAAAAATCAAATTATTAAAGGCATGCACACATATCCCTCACATACAAATTCCACACAGAAAACAAAGATGGATTTGCACAGTGGAAGCAATGACCTAATAGTCCCATCTATTATGCTTATGAGATTGTTTCATGGGACATTACTATCTTGTGGTAAACCACCTGGGAGGCTGCCTGAATAAAATTTGGTGAATGATATCTCACAACATGATGATCCAAGCATATATCCAGGAGGGATGGGAGCATTAGAAGACCATGATACAACGTTGAGAGTCTTGGGTAGACTCAAGGAGGAGGGAGGCATTCTCCCAACATCATCATCACCCACTCTCATTTCAAATTCTGTGTTGTGGGAGGAGAAGCATGGGAGGAATAACAACCTTCCAACATATACCTTTGGAATGGGAGATGTAAAAGAGGAGGACAGACATATGACATATGTTCTTTGTGATAGATCATCAGCGTTGTCACTATGGAAGATTGATCCCTATTAGAAATCCCAACTGTCGGTGGATTATTCCAATGATCTTTTCACATGCATGATACTTGATGACCAGCTACATGAAGAGGGATATTCAGTCCAAGAAGAAGTTATCTATTATCATGATAGGATATTATTATCTAAAGCCTCCAAGCTCAAGGAGAAGTTGCTACAAAGGGCTCATGAAGAGTTCTTTTTCAGCCATACTTATTCCATGAAGGCCTACAACACTATCATGGAGAACTACACCTAGGAAGGCTTTTAAGAAAAACTATATCAACATTTTCAAAGATGCATGAACCATGTGGAGTTGGAAGAGAGATATGACTCAATGAAGGAGATATTACAGCCACCTCTTTCCTATTTTGGAATGAGAGGGGATCCATATATGAGCAACTCCATTTGTATGAACAGAAATTTTGGTAAAGAACATGCTCATGTAACTAATGTTTCATTTTATGATTAATTTCATTACTTTACCATGTATATGCAGGCCATAGCTCCAAGAAGGATCATTATCCCATATAAACTTCAAGGCCAAATTTGGGCCAAAAACATTTCTGAACATGGCCACTCCCTTGGAGGACAAAGGGAGATTTTGTATCATTGTGGGTGCACTCCAAAAGCACCAAACATATCTCACACTTTCAGCCATTGTGAGAAGACATGGACAGCAAGTAAATGGTGGGGAAACCACTTACCCTATCATTATCTGATGTAATTAGGAGATTTACTCTTCTGGTTCCACATGTGGGAGTATGACCCACCTCCATTTGTACAAATTTCTGTTTGCATGTACTTAGTTTTGATCCCATACATTGATGATGTACTTATACTTTTTATGGGAATATTTTGAGGGAGGATGAGAGGAATGTATGTGCCCTATGGGAGGGAGATTCTCCATGTTCATTATGCTACATGTTTCAGGGAGAGCATTGGGCAAACCATGTTTTTTTCATTTGAACTATTTTCTCCTTATGGGATGGATTATTTGCATCTCATGAGAACTTTGGATGAGAAATTCATGGAGGGATGGATTGGTAGACACTTAGCTTATGAGGGAAGCTTATCACATGTTGGTGTCACCAATGATGGAGAGTTGCAGTACTCACCTACTTAGTTGCTTGAGGACAAGCAACATTTGGGAAGGGAGGACTGTAATATTCCCAATTAGCCATGAGCTAGTTGGAATATTAAAATTTGTTTTGCTACTTTGTTTAATGAATAAGAGGACAATGGAGGTCCATAATTCTACTTAATAATGAATAAATAAATTCTAATGTAAAAAGGATATATCTTGGAAGCTTAATTGAGCACCCTTTGGTGTGTAAAGGGGCTGGAACACCTTGACCGGGTCAACCTTGACCAAATCAACAACGTTGTCATGGAGGAGTGGTGATCAATGAAAGACAACACAATTTTAGATGGAGATGCTTTGTATGGAAGTAGTGCTATTATTGGATGTGGCTTAGGGTTTGCAAGCTCATATATTATTTAAGGAAGAGGATGGCAGCCATTGTTGAGCATGTTGATGTATGTTGATATTTTTGAATATATGGTATGTTTAGACATATATCTTTCTCTTGCTGTTTAGCTGAGATTGAGTGTTGTTTAGCACTTGGTGTTCCTGATAAGGAATCCCACCTCTTCCATTGAGAATCTCTTGGAGGAGTCTTGCACTACATTGTCCACTATCAGGCTTAAGGCCAAGCTTCATCTTTCATTTACAGCGCAAATCCTGTTGAGGGTTGAGTTGTTTTGCAGGTTGCAGCAGTGGAGACTAGATCTGGGTAATTTCATTGCTCGTTTTAAGTGGAGAAGGATTCCTTTCCATTGGGAGGATAGTAAGGAAGGCCCTTATGCTTATTTTCAGATCTTGAAATTAGGCCAGCTATTTATTTATCCCTACAACACAATTTACTTCCAGATCTGCGTTATTTCTGTAGGAGGAGTTGCAGGGTGGATTAGCACACCATTTGGAGAGTCGGTTTTCTAGAGAAAGGGATATGCCTTTCATTTAGAGGATCTATTAGAGGAGGCCATTATATTGATCATATTGGATCAGCCACACTTTCCAGATATTTATTTTGCAGTGGATTTGTAGCCCTAGGGCTTAGATCCCCATCTTGTACATGGTGTTTTGTTGAAAACCCTTAAGGGGTTCTTCAAAGGAGGTTGTATAATGCTCAGATCTATAGTAGATATATATTTTGAGGCACATATCAGCTCTAGATCTGATGTATAATAATTTTCTGTAGCAGTGCTTTTAAAACAGTGTTGTAAGAGTCTTCCAGCTTTTATATATAGTAGCAACATCTCATTTTGAGGGATTTTGTCCATTGGAGGGTTGTTATTTCTTGTTGTGTATCTTATGGCCCATTTTTTATGCATATTTTGTTGTTGTTATAACATATGAAAGGTCTCCATATTGGCCTCTTGATTTTATATGATTTTTTACACTATTGTTCCAACATTTTGCACTATATTCCTGCTTTTCGCATTTGGGAATATTACAATAAACGCATCTCCACCCGACTCTGCCCATGATTTTGCGTTTCAAATGTTGTCATCATGTCACCTGCTACCTGACTCTGCCTCTTTTGCGTGTGCCTGTTGTGTTCAGTCTTCTCTTCCCTTTTCTCTGTGTCGGGTCACTTACCCAAGTCTCTCTACCCGTGTTCAGACCTTCTTCCGTTATCAATGCATTTCACGAGCTTTACGTTATAAGCCTCCTTTATTCCTCTGATGCGATTTAACACTAGAAAGGCTTTACATTGGGATTTGAAATCCTTTGCGATTTGACTTTGACGCTACATCACATTCAGGCTCTTCTTGCATGTCGCAAGATTTAGTTCTGAGTGCTAACAAGTTTCCCTTTAACATATGCGATATGCGATCGCATCACATCTCAAACCAAACTTCTTATCGCATTGCAATCAAAATAACTTGTGATGTCTTAAGATGTAAATGTAAGGATCACCGATTGCGATGTGTAGTATGCGGATGGGTCCCATGCCAAAATTTAAATTCTCTAGTCTTTAGCTTTGAAGCTCCATCGCGTCCGCTCCTCTTTATCGCACTTCGCAAGTTTAAGATTATAGCAATTTCGCAATACTTCTGATTTTGAGATTTCACAAATTGCACCGAACTCCCCGTCGCAACCATCAGCTTTTAACATTTAACAATAAAATTATCATATGCGATCTGTGATGTGCATTATACGGGCTAGGTCCATGTCATCGTGCCACGTCACCCTGTCATGTCACTGCCACGTCATCATAAATTACCTGTGATCTATGGGGTCAGGGCCACGTCATCTGCCATGTCATCTTTCCATGTCAACGCCCGCTCTTCGCATTTCGTAGTTTCTGTGACTTATCGCATTGCAACCTAAACAGTTTAATTTGCGATTTCTTATCATATAAATGTAAAACTCGCTGATATGAAAAATAACATTGGGTTTGCGATTTAATCTTTGTCGTTGATCTATGCCCATATCTAACGGTCCTCACTATATCTTTACTCCGGTTTTTCGACTTTGATTCTTTGGTTGTGCCCATTTGTTTCTTTCTTGTTGTTCGTAGAACACTTGACTCATTCACGACTTTGCCCATATTCATGACTTTCCCCGCTTACCGTTCACGACTTGACCCGCTTACCATTCACGACTCTGCCTTTGCTGTTTTTTTGCCTTTGCCTTTTTGCTGCCTTCGGGAAATTAATTAGTTTCTCCATGGTGTAACCCTCCTGAGCTTGCGAATATGCCCGACTCGACCGTGACCTGTATGTAATGTTCTGAACGTGCCCATCGGTCTATCTCTTGAACTATTCTACACGTGAATGAGCCCGACTTGACCCCTCCTACACGCTTTTCTCTTTGATTTTCCTCTAGCTTAGGTTACACCTCCAATGCTGCTGCTTCCTTGATTTTGGTTCTGGTGCACATGTGATGAAGAATCCTCGTTGCGCTTGTGGTTATCCTCTTGAGCATATTGCAGGTCTTCTTGAAATTTTAACAAATTTTCCTCAATAAAATTGAATTTCTCAGAACCTTTCTTGACTTTTGACAGAGTCAAATTAGGCTACAACATCTGGCTCTAATTGGGAACAACACTTTGGTAACAAAGTGTTGAGAACTTGTAGATTAGTAGCCTTTATTGGGCATGGATTCAAAGAGCACTTGTAGATCAGTAGCCTTTATTGGGCATGGAGTCAAAGAGAAGTTGTAGATCAACAAACTTTATTGGGCATGGAGTCAATCCCAAATGGGAGATGATTCAGTATGAAAACCTCCAGAAACCTGCTACACTTTGGAGTCCTTCCTTTATTCTTAAACTGAAAATGTCGAAATGAAAATACTACAACTAAAAATTCTCAACTTCTGAGCTTATTTATGCGCTAATCCTATTTATATACATGGCTGAACTTAATTAGGTGAAGTCAGCCTTCCAATGGCACCAACCTAACATATGTGTGTTAGAATTAATGCCCCCATACTGTGGAAATTTGAAAATCAAAACAGGGATGTACAATGAAAATTTTCCAGATACAGAGCTTTGCACATACCCTTGCATAAATTCTTATTGCTGACAAAAGAAATTTGTCATATAGTCAGCCATTGGATCATAGAACTGATCAGACAAATCTTCAGCTACTTCCTTTTCTTGAACATCTTGCTGATGTAGACTTCTTTGAACAGGGCAGCTTCCTTCACTATTTGACTCCTCAATTTGAGGTTGTATGTGAGAATATTGATCATTGTTTTCTTCTGATAACCATTTAGGTTAGAAATATAAATCTAAGGTTTCTTCCTCATAATGTTGATTTTCTTCATATAATTCCAATTCTTGACAAAAATCTTCTCCCTCTTGAAAACACACTTGAGAAGCTCCACTAGTTTCTCCTCTATTCACAAAATCATTAAAATTATGAAAATTGTAATGATCTTCCAAGATTTCAACGTGTAGTTCAGTTGTTGCAATGAATTTCTGACCAGAATCCTTAGAATTCTTGAATTCTTGTGTTTCAAAAATACAAGAATCCCTTGACACCTTTTGAAAATCCTTGTCCATCTCTGAATTTGCACTCTCTTGTAAAGCAATTCCAATGTTTTCTTGATAGGCCCTCTTGTCTTCAACAAAAATTTTTCTTTCAACATGACATGAGAAATTTCTACAAGCCCACACATTATCTTCGATTTCCTCTGCATAAAGAAACATCAGCTCTAGAGTGCAAGGCTTTCTATCCTTAAGATAAAAATCCAATACAACAGAAAGAGCCCTCAAATAGTAAACCATAGTTGCAGCTTCAGGAGGCCGAATCTCTTTTAGCATGCTTAAATAATTTTTTTGAATCCTCATATTAAACTCAAAGATTGATTCATTTCTCTGCCTCTATATAGAATATAATTCCAAAATGTGTTTTTCATATGACTTATGCTCGCCTCAATATCTAAGAAATATATCTTGAAAAACTTGCCAGTAACTAATTGAACTTGCTTCCAAACACTGGAACCATTGCTGAGCACCCTACTTTAATGAATGAAAAAACATCCTTAAAGCCACGTCTTCATAAATAATTTGAAATTTGTCTAGAAAGTAATCAAATTCCAAGATATTTTTTTCAACTGAAATATCTTTCTCCTCTCCAGAAAAACTTGGAAAAAATTTGAATCCTTTTAAAGGATATTGATGGAGGATTGTGGGCAGCACCAAGGGTTTGAAAATCACCTTGGTTCCAAGCTGGAAAGAAGAGGATTGCTTATGAGGAAGATTGATATCATCCAAAGATGATGAATCCTCACCTTTATGCCCAGACTGTGACATATTACCTTCAGGAATAGTAATGCAACAGTAATCTTTCCTTTCATATTTAGGAGATAAATTTGTGTCAAGATCAATAATAAAATCGGAAGAAAAATATTCTTTCTCCAATAAAGAATGTACATTTTGGGCCTTATAATTTGTTGAGGTATAAAAGGTATCTTTTTAACACCTATTTATCTCACATTAATTATCAATCCAGGAACGAATTTTTGTTTCAAGAGTGTACTCTGTTTGAGACTGCAATTGAGCTAAGAGTATTGCTATGAAAGATGTAGTACAGTGTTCTAAATACAAGATTTAACAGATGCTTGAAAAATAAATCTAATTACTCTATCGACAGAATACGTTGTTAAATAATAATCGACATGAATAGCAAACCAATGGAACAATAATTAATTGGAACAGGACATCTAATGATGAACAACAATGCTCTGTAAGGTTTAACAAGATGATTAATACAGGAATTAAAGTCCTTACTGAAACAGAATAGCAATGCGATTCATTAACATAAAGAAATCAATAAATAATTCAATGGAAAACTAATTAACTTGAAAATGTAATGATAACAACCACAAACTATCACACGACAATAATTGAAAGGTAATGATACAACCAACAGATCGATCTACCAGAGCTGGGCCCTAAGCCACCGGTGAAATGCCGCTAGGCTTTACTCCAGTGCTAAGAAATTAAATGGCAACGAACTCTTATATTAATCAGGCATGAATAATGTTTACAAACAGTTCATACTCTCTTAACAAGAGTCGATGCACAATTCTGAAAATTACAACAAGGAAAGTCTCCCCATCTCTGATCGTTCTCCAATACATAATACATGCTCTCTTTTTATAATGAGAAAGAGGAGAAATTAAATAGTAAATATGATCTCTCATAACAATATTGGATTGTTCCCAACAACTTGATCAGCAAGAAAATATATTTCCATCAATCATTCAACAAGAACAAGTCGAATTTCGATTTGCAGCTGAGATAATTTGGAAGACGGCCGCAACAATAATTTTGAGAAAATCGTGCTCAAAGAACCTTTTGTTTCTCTCAATACATGTCGAATTTGGTCAAACAATTATTTGTTAAAGTTAATTCGATCCGTTCTGGACAAAACCCATGTTCCAGATTTTCCAGATTCTTCTCCATTTGCCCCGAATATCAACCCCAAAACTGTCACTTCTTATTCTAGTGAATTTCTGAGTTGGAATATTGAATGATGTGCTGGAGATCAAATCTGCAATCTAGCAAATATCTTGGAGGCTAAAATGGTGAATGCTGTTACAAAATATATTAATAAACCATCATTGATAAAATTATCCATAATAATCATCAATTTATTAAAAATAAAGGAGAAGAAATAATATTTATCCATAAGAGCGTAAATAATTATAAAATGGATTTATATGATAAATTATAATAAATTACATTATAAAGAAGAGTAGAAATGGGTGAAATAGGTGTTAAACAGTGGTCATATTAGTGGCTCAACATACCCCCAAACTGAATATATTGCATGCCCTCATGCAACCCAGAATTGAATATATTGCATGTCTTCATGCAACCCAAAGAAAAATTTAACCCATGTGTTAACCAAGCAAAAAAAAATTGTTCATCCCAACTCATGAAATGGATGGAACAAATGAATTTTTACTCAAATAATGAATATTCAATTTTAGCAATCTTGATGAAGGCGTAACAATTTTTACAGTTGACGTTCAACTATATGTATATGAAGTTGCAGAAAAATGCGACATAAGTAACGGAAAACTTCATTAACCATTTTCTCAAAAATCAGATCATTTTGATGCATGGATCATGAGATATAAACAAAATGGTTGTAGGTGATAATGCATAATTTTTGAAATTTTATGAACTAATTTAGCGTGTAATTATCTTGGTTTAAGAATTCATCTCATAGTTTTAAAGATATATGCAAATCAATTTCTGCACTGTCTAAAAATGAAATTGTATGCATTCAACGAGAAATAAAGTAGAAAACATCCATCATGTGTAGAAATTCCTCCCCCAAACTAAAGAATTAGCATGTCCTCATGCGATGCTAGAAAACAAAGAGAGGTGGTTGCTACAATCTGTTGAAATCTATGCTTGGTGTAAAACAACATGGAATAAGGGAGGTGTTGAGAATGAATAAAAATATCAATGGATGATAAAGAAGATTACTGACATGGTCATAAGAAAGAAATGAAGGAAAGAAACACTCCCCCAAACTGAAAGATGAGATGTCTCTGAAAAATGGGAAGTGGTAAAGAAGTGGAATGAATGATGATAAATAATGCTCAATGGATTTTCATGAAATTCTCCTAAATTCATAAAAAATCATAAAATTATGCTATTTTACCTCAAGTGTTACCTCCGAAAAAAAATGTGGAATGACATGTAGGAACTGGCATTTGTTGAAGCTGATATAGGCTAAACGGATACTGAAAGTGATGCAAAAGGTGGAAGCCATGCAAGCACATCATGTCTGAAAAATTGTGCGTATTCATGAGTTCTGCGAGCCTTTGTTGTTAGTTGCAATAGTGTGGTCGTGTTGCGAATAGAATTGTCCCCCATACTTGTTGTTATCCTGTAAAAAAATCATGATTATGTATGCAATTTTCTTGAATCCACAGTTTTAGTTTTGAATAGCAACAGATAAGATGCATGCAAACATTTTAAGCAAAAAAACTTCTGTAGAAATGTAGTATGAATATTGTGGCAAATCAGCAAATAGAAGAGCAACGTACTGCACAACAATTGTACAGCATGGAAAGGCATACATACTTATGATATGATCAATAAATTATCACATTACTGAAATCAATGCATATTTTGAAATCGTGAGTAGATATGGAAATGTTTATGTAATGATTCGAAAATAAGGGAAAAGGACAACCGATGTGAAAAAAATACTTATGCAATCATTATCCACATAAATCAATATGATCGATTTATAAATAAATTTCATGCATAAGTGGTTCCGAACAAAGGGTTTAGGGGCATACTCTCATTTGATATTAGATAAAGATATAAAAAATGGTTTATCATTACTATTGATTTCTAAAAAATATGACTTCAATACCATCAGCGGAGCTATGTTGCCCATAGGTGTCTATAACCTTGACAAAGTTGCTTTCTCACCCTCGGAACCATTATCCTTTATTTATGCCTAGGGAAGTGTTGTGTGATGTCATGATGGAGGGCATTGTGCTAGCTTGGGAACCAGATGAATCATAATGCCATTCACCAGAAAGGAGTGAAAAGTGGGCAGGTCGGCTCATGATGAGACCTCCTGTTCCAAGGACTTTTTATTTTTATGAGTTTTCCATTGGATCATATCCCTGGTGTGGTGGCCATAATGGGAATGCCACTTCACTACTCCCTTATGATCATGGTAGGCTGGCTCTTGATGAGACCCCCTATCCTCCACCTGCCATATCATAGAATTTCTAGTAATTATATAGGGATTTTTCTTTACATATAGCACTTCCCTATTTATATATAAAGGGTGGCTCAACACTCCTTAAGAGTAGAGATGGTGGAAGAAGTCTGAACATCTCAATAGAGAAAATATGCCCTTATTCTTATTTAATAAAAATAAAAAAGAGTTATGAGAATGTAGGGAAGAACCAACATGATAAAGATAATTAATCATATTAGTTTTAGTGAAAATAAAGACAGCAAAGTGATATAGATGGTTGTGTCCTTTCCTTTTTCTTATCATTACAAAACAATTTCTTAAAAATGACAATTATTCTTGATTTGTTGATTCCAGTAACCTCTAATTTGTGTATCCTTACATAAATTGTGTGTTTGCCTTTAAAAGAGTCATGAAGAATTCACAAAAATCCTCAAAAAGTTGTTCACAAAAAAGAAAAATGCATTAAAAAAGTGATGTTCCTTTGGAAAGCAACAACAAAAACAATCTGTGAAAATGTTGTTCTTTTCGAAAGGAACAGCAAAAGTGTTGTTCCTTCTGAAAGGAACAGCAAAACTGTTGTTCCTTTTGAAATGAACAGGAAAAAAACGAAGCAAAAGTACTGTTCCTTCTGAAAGGAACAACAAAAACATGCAGCAAAAATGTTGTTCTTTTTTAAAGGAACAACAAAACTAATCAGCGAAAATATTGTTCCTTTTGGAAGGAACAACAAAAATAAACACACAAACGCACTGATTCTTAAGAGGAATGGCTGCTGTTCTTTAAGAGGAACAACATGAAAAATAAAGGCACACAAAAAAGTAGGGAACAACAAAGAAAAAGCACACAGAAATTGTTGTATGGAACAACAAAGGGAAAAAAAATAGAGGAAAGAACAAAGCTAATGTGCAATCCATTTTCAAGCAAATCCAATCAAATAGAAAGGAAAATTTATGTACAGGTTTCAAGAAAAAATAATTTTTTACAGAATTGGTGCTATCGAAGAATTGCCTTCTGCAATTGAAACTTGCATGGTGGGGTCCTTATTGTTCAATTGCCACTGGAGCAGAAACTACAATTTGAAGGGATCAACATCTAAAACAAAAAAACATAAAATAAATCAGAAAAGAAACAACACTTTATAAGTTACAACAACTATGATGTTATTTCCTAAGGGAATATCAAATTGTTAATGGAAAAAAATGATCTTTTTGAAAAATGTTTTGGCAGCAGTGACATGAATCTTGAAATGGAAACCAATTCTTCATTTCTTGTTGTTATAAATATGTTATGTAATGAACTGGATGAAATGCCCTTGTGTCACTAAATTTTTTTTCAAGAATCGCTCGTCCATAAATTGACCTTCTTTGTTCTGCTAAGACCTGCAAAAAACGAGTGTCTACCTGCAATAAAACATTAAATCATGGAGAAAGAGAGGTGTACGAGCTCCCCTAATATAATAATTATGCAAAACAATAACAATTAGTTACTCTATAAACAAATCCACGGACAAATTAAAATTAATTTATTACATGCGGGAGAGCAGTGGCCAATCATGCTAGCCAGCAGTGTTTCAATTATAAATTCTTTGTTTTTCGTCCGATTTGAGTGATTCCAAAGCAAAATGAGAGCTAATTCAAAGTTTTATATCCAATAGAAACAAGTTTTAAAAATTTAATGCTATGATATGTCAAATTTTCATAGAACAACCTGCATAATAGAGTCATTTTTTATTTTCCAGCTCAGACCAACAGTTGATATTTCAAGCATAACGTTTTCGTTTGATAATGGATTAAGGTGATTCAAATTATAAATGAAAGTAGATTAATTTATTTATCTCTGATAGAAACAGGTTTTGAAGACAAGAATAATTGATGGGTCAAATATGCTAGTGAACAGTCGAGAAAACAAAGTTTCAAGAGTGCTGATTTATGATAAGCAGTCAGTAGTTTGGTCATAAATTCCTCATACGATATTGAAATCGAGTGATTCAAATTGTGCTGTAAACTATATGCATAGAGGAATCTACCATAGAATTTTTTTTTAAAAATATAGTCATTTAGGCCTCCAAAAATGGACTGTCCCAACTCTATTCTTGAGTTGTCTACTAGAATCCCTGTCAATGTTTTGGTTCTTAAATTTTCGTTTCAAATCAGAATGGAGTGATTCAAATTGGGTTGGAAAGTAGACATCAAGGGATACTTAGGATAGAAATATGTTTTAAAAATATTCACTTTTGGTCCCCCAAAACATGACTGTCCCAACTCTGTTTTCAGAAATTTGATCAAGCCTGCAAGCCAAAAAAATGATATTCAAGCAATTTTTCCATATTGGTGCTAAAAATGAATATGAATATTTTTAGAATTGTTTTTTTTGATATAATGCATCTACATACACAAATAAATTAAAATATTTATCACCGATGTTGATTTCCACAGCGTGTTGCAACAAAAACAACTATTTTTACAAAAATAAAAAAATGTGTTTATTTTATTTCCTTATTTATTTTATTTTCTACACTAGCCTACTCTGAATTGGAAAATGAATATAATTACGTATAAGAGTATTTCCAGAGGAGCCATTTCCGAAATAAGGCCTCTAGTATGTACATATCCAAATTTGAAAAATGCATGTTAATAAAAATTAGGGTAAGAGAAGCCAACTTCCCTTGAAAAGATGGTGCCAAAAATTGTTGAAGCATGGAGTAATGCTGCAAACAAATGGAGTGAAACCAATATTAAATGTATCCCTTACTTTCTTGATTTCCCATAGCCATCGTATCATGAAGTTCTTGAGCTTTTAAAATGGTTTGTTGGTGCAAACTAGAAGAAACCTCATTTTCTTTCATAACTTCTACAATTTTTGGATTTGATACATTCTGAATCTCAGTATAAGTTTTCTCCAATGGTGCATGTGAGATAGAATGCGTGGGAAGGGTGAGTAAATTTTGTAGTTCAACACTGTAAGCATGTTGTACTAGTTTATTATGGTGAGGGTGTGGAATGATTTGAGCAAGAGATTATGTAGGGAATGGAGCCTCTTGATGATGTAGTTGAGTGAGTTGAGTGGATGATTTTGATAGGCAAGAAAGGTGTTGTGGAAGAGTTGGAATATGTGTTTGTGCTACAAGATGAGGGAGACTAGTCATGCAATCATAAGGTGAAACATGCCAAGCTTGTAGACAATATTGGTGGTGGTTATATTGAGATTGGCATGACTGCCCTAACATATGAATATTCCATAATGAATTATGCAAGTAAGAGAGTGGAGAGGAAGTGTTTTGAACCATACCTGTAGGCCACGATTTCCATGGTTTTGACCTTGTTGCAGCCTCCCCATCTCTTTGATATGCTACTTCCATCCTAGATAAGGAAGAACAACTATCTATGGGATGCTCCTTTCGGTAATGAGGGAAAAACACTTCATCAAATTCTTGATTTTTCTAAACTTGCAAAACATTCAATTGTGAATTTAGAGAGCTAATAAAAACATATTTAAAATTTTATAATAAAACATTGATTTCATCTCTTATGTCTCTTGTTCTTGTAGTAAATTTGGAAAAGAAAGAAAAAACTTCTCTAGAGTTCTTACCAGCCTTGGAAATTCCTCTTGAATACCTTATGCACAATTCACAGACATCATCATATGATAACTGAAAAACATCACCTTTTCCTATTAGATTTAAGAGTTCTAAAAATTCATCTTTGATTCCTTTAAGGAGTGTTTTCAAGATCTCTTTTTCGAAATATTTATGCTTTGATTTTTGAAGGTTATATTGAAATCGCTCTACATAGTCCTCCAAGCTTTCATCTTCCCCTTGTATCATACCAAAAATATCTTCATTGGATTTGCAGTAGTCTTGGTACTTCTTCAAGAATATGTTCTTCATGTCCTCCCATGTTTGGATGCAGTTCCCACCTAGGCTCATGAACCATCGAAGCGCTGCTCCTTTTAGAGTAAGAGGAAACACTTTTAACCTTTGATCATTAGTACAATAATCATATCCTCTACAAAGTATTTCAAACTAAAATAAGAATGTATCTGGATCTTCATTTGTCAAACCATGAAAATTTGGTAGAGACAATGGGGGAATTATCATGGAAAATTTTAGGGGCTAATATTCGCACGTGGGCTAATTTTCCATGGTTTTTCCAAAAAAAAGATTCACCAATTTCCAGTTTTTTCTAAAATTATTTCGCCCAAATTTTATAATATACAATTATGTTATCCTAAAAATTGCCAAAAACATATAGAGATTATATAAAATCATTAGAAATTTGGATATCTTTAAGAAAATATCACCAAACATTTTATAGTCTACATATTAGAGACTCATAAGATTCGCCAAGGTTTCTAAACTTTAAAATAAATTTCCATCCTTAAAATTTTCCCTGGGAATTATGTGCATTTGTGTCACTCCTCCTAGATCTTTGATAGGGAATTCAAAAGTTGCAATGTGAGCCATTTCTTACCATAATAGAAGATGTTTTTCATGTGTTTCTTTGAGGATCCTCCTTCAAATGTTCCTGTTAATTGGTTAGTGAAATGGGTGGTGCTTACATCGCCACTCGAGTGGAATTACAAGATTTTTTCAAAAATTCTACCTCTAAAATTCAAAAAAATGCAAGCATTCATTCCTACCTTAAGCTTTCACTCAATTCTGTTGTGAAGTGGGCTAGTGAACAAGTATGTTCCTTACTCGGTGCGCAGGTTCTTACCTTCCGTCTTTAATACCCAATTCTTCCCAAGCAGAAAAAAATCAAATATGCATCACTCTTCCTAAATGGCATACACTCTCCCTGGAAATGGCGCCAAAATGTTGAGGTATAAAAGGTATCTTTTTAACACCTATTTATCTCACATTAATTATCAATCCAGGAACGACTTTTTGTTTCAAGAGTGTACTCTTTTTGAGACTGCAATTGAGCTAAGAGTAATGCTATGAAAGATGTAGTACAGTGTTCTAAATGCAATATTAAACGGATGCTTGAAAAAGAAATCCAATTACAATAACATGAACTCAAATGCTCTTAAAATATATCTATTCATTCAACAACCATCAATCGAGGATACAGTAGAAATAACTCATTCCTCTAGAAATTGATGCAATTGAAATCAAACTGAAACAAGACAATCAATCTGGGAACGTGGAAGCAATAACCAATATTCTCTACAGTTGACAGTCCTGCGTTAAAGAAATTAAGGAGAAATAGGAATTGAACTAAAGCTGCTATTGAAAGTAAACTAAGAAAGCTCTTCGAAAGCAAACTCTTTGCAATCTATTAACTAATGAATTAGAAATGAACAGCACACTGAAATCGAACAACAAATATTAACTAATGAATCTGAATAGCGGATCTTTAACTTAATGAAATCAAACAACAATTCTATTAAACACCAAAACCCTGTAGACAACAAATGTTGTTAAATAATAATCGACATGAACAACAAACCAACGGAACAAAAATTAATTGAAACAAGACATCTAATGCTGAACATCAATGCTCTGTAAGGTTTAACAAGATGTTAATACAGGAATTAAAGTCTTTACTAAAATGGAACAACAATGTGATTCATTAACATAACAAAATCAATCAATAATTCAATGGAAAACTAATTAATTTTCAAATGTAATGAGAACAACCACAAACTATCACACGACAATAATTGAAAGGTAATGATACAACCAGCAGATTGATCCACCAGGGCCGGGCCCTCAACCACCGGTGAAACGACGTTGGGCTTTATTTGAGTGCTAAGAAATTAAACGGCAATGAACTCTTGTATTAATCAAGCATTAATAGTGTTTACAAACAATTCATACTCTCTTAACAAGAGTTGATGAACAATTTTGAAAATTACAACAAGGAAATTCTCCCCATCTCTGATCGTTCTCCAATACATAATACATGCTATCCTTTTATAATGAGAAAGAGGAGAAATTAAATAGTAAATATGATCTCTCATAACAATATTGGATTGTTCCCAACAACTTGATCAGCAAGAAAATACATTTCCATCAATCGTTCAACAAGAACAAGTCGAATTTGGATTTGCAGCTGAGATAATTTGGAAAACGGTCGCAACAGTAAATCTGAGAAAATCGTGCTCAAATAACCTTTTGTTTCTCTCAATACATGCCGAATTTGGGCAAACCGTTCATTGATAAAGTTAATTCGGTCTGTTCTGGAAAAAACCCATGTTCCGGATTTTCCAGATTCTTCTCCATTTTCCCCAAATATCAACCGCAAAACTGTCACTTCTTATTCCAGCGAATTTCTGAGTTGGAATATTGAATGATGTGCTAAAGATGAAATCTGCAATCTTGCAAATATATTGGAGGCTAAAATGGTAAGTGTTGTTACAAAATATATTAATAAGCCATCATTGATAAAATTATGCATAATAATCATCAATTTATTAAAAATAAAGGAGAGGAAATAATATTTATCCATAAGAGCATAAATAATAATAAAATGGATTTATAGGATAAATTATGATAAATTACATGATAAAGAAGAGTATAAATGGATGAAATAGGTGTTAAAAAGTGGTCATATTAGCGGCTCAACATAATCTTCTAAGAAAATAAAGAAGGAAAAAATATTCTTGATATGTAAGGGAAAACAAACTACCAAACTAATAGTGAAAAATAAAACTTCCTTTAAAATATTCAAACTCTGATATCTGTATCTTCCACAGTACTTTCTCATTTTCTTGCCCGCAGACTTCCTCATCTAATGAAACCTTCATTAGTGGAGTCGCCAGGTGAATAATACACAACCAAATTTGTATCTAAATCTTGTTCACCATCAAGAAATAGATTTCAATACCTAGGAAAAAATAACTTCGTGCCTTCATCCCTGGAAACGACGCCAAAAAATGTTGTATCTCAAGAGACAATCCCTCGGTTGTAAAAGGAATCAGTGCTTAAGAACATTTAAAAAGTGTGTCACAGGAATGATTTCATTATGAGGTCTTTGTTCTATCCCTTTGGGAACTAGTTTTCTAAAACCCTTAATGATTTGGAATAATAAAAGATTTCACAATGTCATTCATTGTTGATATCTGAATGGAAAGAAGAACTGCAGGGGAAACTCAAAATGATATGCTGAGGAGAAGAATATGCCACTTTAAAGTTTCAGAGGAAATTCATGGAGAGAGAGGAAACTTCGAAATAATATGTTGTAAACACATAATCTATTACTTTAAAGTTTCATCTGGAGTTTGTGAAGAGATGGGAAAATCAAAAGATATGATGAGGAGCAAAATCTACCACTTTAAAGTTTCAGAGAGAATTGGTGAAGAGAGAAAAGTTGGAGTGAAGGAGCGCACATTAAGGTTGTTTAACTCTTACACACAAATGTAATTAAGAGACCAAATTCTACAGTACTTCACTTCATTCAAAGAATAAGGGACAAAAAATGGCACAAGAAATACGAATCACCATCAACAGTTGTAGGAAAATTGCTCCTAATTTGATTTACCAATCAAAAAAAGAAGTACAAAATGTAATCCCCAAGAGGTCCAGAACTCGGAACCCCTCCTTCCCTCTTTCTCTCCTCCTTAAATACAAAAAACAGTGATTTTTAACTGCTCGAGCTTCTTGAAACTCCTAAACTGCCTAAACTGTTAAACTACTTATTACACTGAAATCGGGGACACCATTGTAGCTTTGATCTCAACAAAGAAAACAAAATACACTTGGAATATAATCCTTTTGCTAAGTCTGATTTGTTGTTGATGTGTCTCTTTCCATTTCGGCTGTGATTTCCTAACAGTATGCATAAACGCATCTCCACCCAACTCTGCCCATGCTTTTACATTTCGAATGTTGTCATCATGTCACCTGCTACCCAGCTCTGCCTCTTCCGTGTGTGCCTATTGTGTTCATTCTTCTCTTCCCTTTGTTATGCATTGGGTCACTTACCCGAGTCTCTCTACCCGCATTCAGACCTTCTTCCATTATCAAGGCGTTTCACCGGCTTTACCTTATAAGCCTCCTTTCTTCCTCCGATGTGATTTAACACTGGAAAGGATTTACATCCGAATTTGAAATCTTTTGCAATTTGACTCTGGTGCTACATCGCATCCGGGCTCTTGTCGCATGTCACAGGTTTTAGTTCTTAGCTTTAACAACTTTCCCTTTAACATATGCGATATGCGATCGCATTGAATCGCAAACCAAACTTCTTATCACATCGCAAAACAATAACTTGCGGTGTCTTAACATGTAAATGTAAGAATCATCGATTGTGATGTGCAGTATGCGGATAGGTCCTATGTCGGACTTTAAATTCTCTAGACATTAGCTTTGAAGATCCATCGTATCTGCTCCTCTTTATCGCACTTCACAAGTTTTAGATTATAGCTAATTTCGCAATACTTGCGATTTTGCAAATCGCACCGAACTCCCCGTCGTAGCCTGCAAATTTTAACATTTAACAATAAAATTATCCTATGTGATCTGCAATGTGCGGTATGCGGGCTAGGTCCACGTCATCGTGCCACATCACCCTATCATTTCACCGCCATATCACTTTGCCACATCATCATAAATTACATGTGATCTGTGGGGTCGGGGCCATGTCATCTTCCACACCATCTTGCCACATCATCGCCTGCACTTCGCATTTCGCAGTTTCTGTGACTTATCACATCGCAACTTAAACAGTTTAATTTGTGATTTCTTATCCAACGGTCCTTGATGTATCTTTACTCCGGTTTTTTGACTTTGCTTCTTTGGTTGTGCTCGTTCATTTCTTTCTTGTTGTTCGTATAACACTTGACTCGTTCACGACTTTTCCCATGTTCACGACTTGCCCCGCTTACCGTTCACGACTTGACCCGCTTACCGTTCACGACTCTGCCTTTGTTTTTTTGCTGCCTTTGGTAAATTAATTAGTTTCTCCATGGTGTAACCCTCCTGAGCTTTCAAATACGCCAGACTCGGCCGTGAAATGTATGTAATGTTCTGAACGTACCCATCGGTCCGGCTCTTGAACTGTTCTACACGTGAATGAGCCCGACTCGACCCCTTCTGCACGCTTTTCTCTTTGTTGTTCCTCTGGGTTAAATTACACCTCCAATGTTACTGCTTCCTTGATTTTGGTTCTGGTGCACATGTGATGAAGAATCCCCATTGCGCTTGTGGTTATCCTCTTGAGCATATTGCAAGTCTTCTTGAAATTTCAACAACTATTCCTCAATAACCTTGAATTTCTCAGAACCTTTCTTGACTCTTGGCTGAGTCAAATTAGGCTACAACAGATCTGAAGGAAAATTAGAAATATCCCAAATTCACCAAAATGTACTCGAAAATAACTTTTCCCAACACTTACAAGCCAAAAGGTTAAAGAACCTTAATCAAATTCAAAAAATACACACAAACGAAATTTGTAAAAAAATTTCAAATTCTGGGCATAAATAAGCATTTTGACTCACATTTTGGTCATTTGTGCAGTGCGGAAGTGGAAAAAGAGCTCTGGAGCAAAAAACCATCTTCTTGCAAATGGAGAAACTGACCACCGAATAACCTCAAATCAGTCAAGTAAGCCTTATACTAATCTTGTTTATAAATTTCATTCCTATTTCAAGAAATGTTTTAGATTTTTGATCGTGGGAAATATATTTTCTTTGAAACCCTCTGCATATACTCAGGTTCGTCATGAGGAACTCGCGTATATACACGACTATGTCCAAATGAAGTCGTGTATGTGCAGAGCGAAATTAAAAAACTTGTATCGAATGGGTCAATGGATGAAATTTTCTACGATGACTATCAGTTGGAAAGAAAGAGAGCACAACGCAATTGATAATGAAGTGATGGAGGATAAGAAATCATTAGATATACTTCAGAGCTGTGGTTTACTCACATTTTTCAAAATTCCAAACATGAAAACCAATACTCGATTGCTCGAGATGTTGGTCAATCATTGGGAACCAAATGAAGATTGTTTTATGATTGATCAGATGCCATTGAGAATCAGGCTGGAAGTCATCTATTTTATCACTGGACTTTCCCGAAGAGACCCAGTTGATTTTCATGGTAAGCCCACTAGAGGGCTTAATTTAGATGACTATGTCCATGTCTACTGTGTATATGATGCAAAGAATGTGGGGACTAAGATCCAAATCAAAGATGTACAGGATTTGTACAAGAAAATACTTCTTTTCACTATTGGTAGAGTAGTAAGATCAAAATCTCTACACCAGGATTCACGCACTCATATGAGTTTAGTAGTGGACTATTTGACCCATCTTTATGACTGGTGCACAGCCTTATTGGCTAATCTGAAGAAACATTGACTTCCATCCGACAGGTAAAGACAAAACACTTTGGATACGACACTATTATGTTGACATTCTTCTTTGAGAGAGTCCTAGGGCTTCAGCCCAAGACCACCTCTACTATCAGCAACACAAGGGATTCGAGGATAGCTCGATGGGAAGACTTGATGAAGAGAGTAGGGGGAAGTGAAGTTCCTTGAACCACATGGGATGATGATTTCTTCTAGTGGTGGGCAGAGTAGGTCATCTCAGTACAGGACTATCCCTATGTTGGGATGGATTTTCGAGCAGATCATGATTTGGTTCTTCCACCTAGAGCAGCATTGGGTGCAATTGGTAAGATTTCACATTAATTTTTTTTATTATGTCATTTTTTAATTTTTAATTTTATTTTTCCAAATTATATGCAAAATGAAGAAATTTTTTTGATAGGACAATATGACTTACAAAATTTTAATGATCATGATGCAAACATGGGACTAGTTAGACCAGAGGGTTACCCAAGACATAAGCGCCGTAGAGGCAAGGCGGATGCTGAAGACCCAAGAAGGACCCTCCATGCCATCTAGAAAAACTTGGATAGTTTGACTCGCCAAGTACCCATGGAAGCTATAGAGGACCTTCATTAGGCTATCCAGAGGAGGGTTGTTTGAGTACCATGAGACTGGGTGTGATTATTCTGTCGTGTAGCTACTTCTATTATGTTCTATCATAACACAAATGTTGGGCAGGGACCTCAGGAGTATATTTAGATTTTATCGGATGACCGTAATATTATTATTGATGACATACATGATCGGGCATAAGCCTTAATTTTGTAGGACATGATGGTCCAAATTTTGTATATTATGAACACTTTGATCTATATATATATTATACATAACGATTTATATGATGTGATTGTTGCAAATGTACAATGATGAATGATGTTTTGATATTTTTAAAGTATTGAATGATTAATGTGCCAATCAAGTGCTTGATTAGCTAATGAGTCTTCTAGCCAATTATCAAATCGAGGAATATGAATGAACATTGTAATAAACGTACCCTAAAAAATAATTGATGTAGAAATTGGTCTCTGACACGATAGGTGTTGTTTAATTGTGAAACCACCAGTTGTGAATCCAAGTAAACTACTAACGAATCAACACCAAGAGATATTGCCTCCGAGAGTAGGTTGACCACTGCAGTGTACTCTGCCACATTGTTTGAATTAGGACCAATTTAGACACCTCTTGAAACTAACAACTGCCCATATGGATATTGAATTACCCAAGTTGCGGAAGCCAGGTTCCAGGTATGTCTACTAGCACCATCAGAAAAGCCAAAATGACTCATCTCATTCAATAATACCTGCCAAAGAAGATTAAAATCATCAAATTCATACCAAAAATAAAAAAACAAACATGTAAAAAATACAATATATATAACAAAGGAGATGCTAGGCTAAAGCCTAGGCATGATACTTCTTCAAATAGAGCCCATTTCTGGGCTCCACTAGCTCGTTCCCATCAAAATCAACCAAGGCATAAGCTCCCTTTTTCAGGACTTGTTTGACAATAAAGTGGCCATACCACATATATTTGAACTTACCTACCCCCAAGGCATCCTTCTCTTAGGCATAAGCCAAGACAAGGTCACCTTCAGAGAAAAACCTAGGCTTGACCGCCTTACGTACTAAACCTTCACCGGTTTCTTATGCGCCTCATTCATCGCAGCTGCATCTCGGTGCTACTCATCGAGATGTTCTATATGGATAAGGCGTTCTTCAAGACTAGAAGTGTCAGGAAGAAGCTCAATTTCCAGCTTAAGGGAAGGAATTTTTCATTCAATAGGAAATATAGATTCCAACCCATAAACTAGTTGAAACAGAGTAAAACCGGTTGTAGTCTTTACAGACATCTGGTATGCCCAAAGTGCAGAGTACAACATGTCGTGCCAATTGGATCTGGCTTTATTAATTTTCCATTAAAGAATTGTCTTCAAGGATTTGTTAACGGCTTCAAATTGCCCATTGGCTTGAGGATAATAAGGAGATGAATACTCCTGACGAAAACCCAATTTTAGAGCCAATTTAGCCATCATACTGTTCTGAAAATGACTGCCATGGTCAATGAAAATATCTTTGGGGATACCAAAGCGAAAAATGACTTGATTAAATAGGAACAAGGTTGTTGTCTCACCATCATTCCCAAAAGTAGGCATAGCCTCAACCCACTTCGTAAAGTAGTCTACAGCTACAATAATGTACTTATGACCCTTAGCTGAAGGAAATTTACAGGTAGTATAATCAATAACCCAATTTTTGAACAGACCGATAGTGATGACAGGAAAGAGCGGAGCTGGATGAGCGCGCATATTCCGAGTATAAAATTGACAGGTATGACAGTTTTTGACCGCCTCAACACAATCTTTGAAAATCGAGGGACAAAATTATCCTGCACACAAGATTTTTTGGGTTGTAGCAAGCCTAGATAAATGAGCACCACAAGCTCCACTGTGGCAATCATTCAACACAACCTCATCTTCTTTGAGATTCAAGAAACATCTAAGGATCGAATCGACCCCGCGACGATATAGTACATCACCGATAATCAAATAAACTTTGAGCTAAGTGACGCAAATTTCGACGCTCATCTTTCGAAAAAGCTAAGGGAAACTTCGTAGTCTAGAGATAAACTATGAGATCTCCGTACCAAGGATCCTGTGAAGAAATGAGAAAAATATGTTTATCAGGAAACAATTCTTCATAAACAATCTCATTTCCATGGGGAAACTAAAAAATCAACTCCAAAAATACTAATGAATTCTTGGATTTGGAAGACAAAAATTCAAGATCAAATTCTTGCAAAATAAGAATCCATCGATTGTATTTTCCCCCAATCACTCGCCTACTGAGCACAAATTGAAATGGATTAACTACCGCCAAAGCATAAGTTTTGTGAAGGAGGATATAATGTCTGAGTCGCTGGACAACATGGACAACTGCTAAAGCAATTTTCTCAATCAAAGAATACTAGATTTCAGGACCCACCAAGCCTCGACTAAGGTAGTATACAACATGCTCGAAAATAGCATCATATTCCTGAACCAAAACCATACCTATGGTAGATTCTGCTGCAGCGAGATACAAGAGGAAATCCCTGCTATAATCGGGTGGACTCAATAATGGAGAAGAGGTCAATGCTTTTTTGAAAGCATCGAATGAACGTTGAGCAAATTCATCCCAGAAAAATGGAACTCCTTTCTTTAACAACCTCATAAATCCCTTTGTAATATCGGCATAATTCACGATGAATATCCATAAGAAATTGGCTTTGCCTTATAGACTTTGAAGTTGATGGATCGAAGATGGGGGAGGCAACTGAAGTATTGCCTCAACCTTGAAGGGATCTACCTGAATCCCTTCCGTAGACACAATGAATCCCAACAACCGACCGGATGTGACAGAGAAAATTCACTTATTAGGGTTCAACCGAATTTTATAATACCGACAATGTTCAAAAACTTGACGAAGGTGTGAATGATGATCAATTCTCTTGCAAGAACGAGCAGCTAAATCATCCAAATATGCCTCTATAATATGTTTGATGTCATGGAAGGCATAGGACATAGCCCGTTGAAAGGAAGCTCCAGCATTTTTAAGGTCGAAAGGCATCTTCTTGTAAGTAAAGGTACCCAGGGAAAAATAAAAGGAGCCTTATCTTGATCTTTAGAATGGATAGTGATCTGATTATATCCCAAGAAACCATCCATGAAAAATAAAATCTCATTCCCCGCATACTCATCAATGATCTAATCTATAAATGGTGTGGGGTAATTACCTTTAGGACATGCCTTATTCAAGTCCCTGAAATCGAGGAAAAATCGGATCGTTCCTTCTTTCTTGTCCACATTAATTGGATTCGAAGCTCACTAAGTTAATGGAATGGGGTATATGAAACTCGTCTTTAACAACTTCTCAACCTCGGCTTCGATAATTGCAGCCTTCTTAGGGTTGAGAAGATGAATATTCTACTGAATAGGCTTAGAATTTTCGTATGTCTTGATCTCATGTTGGACAATAGATGGATCTATACCAAGAATTTCCTCATAAGACCTAGCAAACACATCCCAAAATTCTCGAAAGAGATCGGTGTAAGTCTGAATTTCTTTAGGGGAACTTTCAACTCCAATGAAGACATTCTCAATAATGTTGGGATCTCTGGAGATGTTCACCGGGGTAGTAGTAGAAGTAACAACCATGTTACCCTCAGCAAATACCTGTGTTGGTACTAAAGGGTTCAAAACTGGGTGAACAGGACCAGAAGACTGAAGACTAGAGAAAATTGTTTCAAATTCTCGCAAGTTTGGTAGAAAATAGGACCGACGATATAAATCATCCCACAGTCTATCTACACTAGTCATTTCTTCAAGGATGGCCTCTTCAGATGGAAGAGTGGTATCAAGGCAATCCTAAGCAGAAGATAAAGTAAGATTCCAAGCCAAAACCACATCTCCATTCAATTCCTCTGGTGAAAGAGAAACTAGCATGGAGTTTGTAGAGTCAACAATAGATCGATAAGCAATCTCAGCTACAAACATAGGAAATGCCATTCCACCCACTTGGCCTTCTTCTAATGTGGAGGTAGGAGAAGGCAAGGTCCAAGGGTGCGAAAAATAATGAGTCTGAAAGAACTCTCTCCGAGTAGGAACCTTGGAGGATGAAATAACATTGATATGAACCGAAGGAGGTGGAAAATAAAAAATACCCATCAAATATGTATACATTCCAACCCCCAAATTCTCAACAATTTGCTAGTTATCATTCACAAAGGGAACAATTGAGTCAGCAAATGCATTCAAATCTACAGGAGAATAGTCCATCTGATCAACAGTGACAATCCTCCCTTCGTGAGGGAAACATAAATTGTGAAACAATGAGGAAGCAATAACATCCTTCTCATAGATCTAGTTTTTCCCCAATAGAAGGTTGTAGTCTAGATTTGCATCAACTATCTCGACCTCAATATTGACAGTTTTACCCCCAACATAGATGGGTAAAGCTGGAACAATTCCATGTGGCTTGTGAGAATTACCATCGAACGCAGTCAGAAGAGAAACATAAGAGATAGCTGAAGGAGATCCAATAGCCTTCAAACATGTAAGAGACATCACACATGTGGAAGCACCCTCATCGATAAATGTTCGAAAGATATTAAACTTCTAATATGTAGACTTAATCTGAAAAATCATATGATGAGGAAGTCTCTTTTTCAAATTCGACATGTCAAATGTGATCATCAGATAATTCTTTTTATCAAGAGCCCCAATGGCAATGAGTAATGCACTCCTTTGTGCGAGACATGATTGGAGTACCTCTAATTCAGACATGGCACAAGTAATTTGATCCAAATCTTCTACAATCGAGTAGCTCTAGGTAGCCTTGGCATTAGGATTGATCTTCGCATGCTTTGTAGACCCTTTAGGCATCTGAGGTATAGGCTCAACTGCAAGCCTCTCTATATGGAGTGGCTCAACATTATTAGGAGCACCCTTAGCTTTCAAAGACTTAGCTTCACCATAATCATGAGATCTCGTAGTGATATCTATGTTGTTGGGGTTCCCATGTTTTGGCCAGATTGGCAAGACCAAAAGATGATACAACATCAAACCACTTTCAGAACTCAGGATCTATCCCTCCTGGGTCCAGATAGGGATCTCTCTATGATATGTCAAAAGTATACGACTTTAAAACTCAGTGTTAAGATGTTAGGCTAGTTATAGGCACATGGTTTGTTTGATTGTTTGTTTGGTTGCAGGTTATCAGGAAAGAAGGGTTCAATGTAAGACAAGGATGGACAAAGAGGAGTAAGGCAGAGGTGAAGTATTCCAGGGAGCTTTCAAAACCATTGGGCAATGGAGTCAGGAAAGGATTTGCTTGCTAATTAGTATGCAAGCTTTCAATTGGGATAGTCATCTAAAACGTTGGATCTTAAAGATGATAGCGTGATATGGGGAGGCAGGAGGGGAGGAGACAACACAGATTTAGGGCACAAAGCTAAGAACTAGTTGGTCGCACAAGGATCCTAGTGGACAGGGCTAACTCTAAACCCCAGTGTTCCCAAATATTCTAGCTAAATCCTTAACAAGAAATATCTAAGAACATGTTCATTTAACTCATACATCAGAGAGCATGCAATAACATCCACTACACTGGTTAAATCAAATAAAATCAATTCTTAGATAACACATTAAGAAGAAAACATCAATGGCAAGGAGAGCAGAAACATAGGGTACCTAACAAGGGTAAATCCTATGCCAATATTCTGATGCAAGCCAGCAGAAACGAAATGAAATGAATTAAAACACAAAGATAGGAAAACATCACCGTTGCTTTAGATCAAGATCCAAAGAAATATGCTTTTCATATTAAACCGAAATACCAGTCAAGTACAACAATTCCAATAGCCGAATACTCAGTCTGAAATCATATTCCTCAGCCTATCTTACAACTTTACACAGAGACTGTGTCTCAAAAGAAACTACTTGCAATTCTCTGATAACTGATCAACAACCTTTACAATAATTTTCTCATGAGTTTTATAGCAGAAAGATGAGCCGAGGAGGTAGGTGCAATACTAAATGAAGCATTGAACTCAGAAAAGAAATAAGGCCCGAAGCCCATTCTGTTTTAACTCCCGTGCATTAATCTCTGGCATGTCTTGGATGGAAGAATGATCTTCTTTGGCTTCCATTTACTCTGGTCTGGTGTACTTTGGCTGTTGAAACAAAATGGTAAAAAAATGACTGAATGGTCTGCCATCCTTGTGAAACAAATGCTCTGGTAACTCTGGACTATGTTCAGGGTGGAGATCCCTTCAGGAATAAGGTAAATTAAAGAAACAATATAGGCGCTTTGTCCTTTCATAGGCGGGAACATTCTGCTGATGTGTATAGAAATGCCTCAAATAAGCTTTCGTGCCTTGATCTCTCTGTCGTTTCATTTATATCTCCTTCTACGAAATATGTGTTTTAAATGGCCTTGGGAAGACTTTACAGAGTTTTCAACCCTACTCTTGAATGCAAGTCCTGTCAAAACTCCTTCCCCGGTATTTTCTCCATGATTTATTTTTTGAAAATAGTCCTTTCCTGTGCTCTTTGTAACTGTAACAGAGACTGAATATCATGGAGGTTTTACGCTGCTTGTACCTTGCAAAAAATGAAACTTAGTTATGAAATCCAATGCACGGGAAGGAGGATGGATACGGCAGGTGGAGGAAATGATAGCGCGGCGGTGGTGGTTTTAAAAGAAGAATGGTGAATAATGCGGTGAAATGGTGAAAACGACGAATAGTAGGGTTTGGTGGAGAAATGCATCATGAACCATTCGATCGTGGTCCAGTGGCGGGGATCGACGGCGGAGATTGAACAGTGGGATGATTTGTGAACATTGGCGGAATAACTATGAAACATATGACTTTAATATAAAACCCAAAACTTTGGTTATGACGGAGATACGAAGAAATGCAGAGAAAAGTAGTGGAAGCGATTGCATGTGGTGGGACCCGGCATGGTGGAGGGCGATTAGATCTAAGCCGTCAAATCGTTAGATCCAACGGACGGTCAGGATTAAGTCAGAGAATCGCAATCGCAATGGACGAGAGGGATGCACATTTATAATTTGCGATGCGATTGGAAGGGAAAACGATGACCGTTGGATCTACACGAGGATCGACGGTGGAGATGTGGATCGGGGGATCACAATCGGAGGGGACACGAAGGGGCGGCACCATTAATCTTCCGATTGCGATTGGGTGGAGACATGCGATGGCCGTTGGATCAGTTGGGAGATGGATGGCTAGGATCTGTTCGGAGCAATCGCAATCGGAGGGAAACAAGTGTGACACATTGCAAAGGTTTCGATTGCGATGGGGCGGGAAGCACGATGACCGTCGGATCGTGGTTTAAACAGATGGTCAGGATTGGATTGGGAGATGGCGTGATCGAGAATCGGAGGGAGGGACTTGTGATCAATCGGAGGGGAAAGCGATCGGCGGGGAGTGCGATTGCGATCGGAAGGGAATTGCGATTGTGACGATCGGAAGGGAGCTGCGATCAATCGCATCGCAAACATTTGCGATGGGCCGATCGGGGGACTTAACATAAGTATTGCGATTACAAAGATTTTCGATTAGCACAGGCCTTCCGATCCCAATAACAGATCAACGGTGGATAACACATCGTGGGACTTATAGAGCAGGGCAATCGCATCAAAGATTTTTCGATGTAACAAAGGATTTTGCCCCTCCGACAACTTCCGATTGCAATTGGCGCTTGAAGTCCGAAGCGCTTAATCTTAGTGCTGGGGTGTATGGGGGAAGTGGTTAAGGGGCTTGTGGCAAAGGGGCTAGGCCCTTAATATAAAGTTAAGAAGTGGGTTTTGGCCCATTTTTAATGGATTTCAAGGCCCATAAAGGGTAACGATAAGGGAGAAAAGGGGAAATTTAGCCAAACAAAGGGCAAGGGCAGGATTCAAAGGGGGTTTTGGGTATGATTTTGAGGGTAAAGGGGGACTTAGAGGGAAAAAAGAGGACTCTGTCAAAGGGGAAAAAGGGGTAAAATGGGATATTTTGTAGAGGTACAAGGGGAAAATGAAGGTCTTTTGGGGCACAATTTTTAGCAATCAATGAGGCTCATGGACTCCATAACAACAGAGGGCAACAGTAAAAGTCAGGGAACATAAAAGGCTTCAAGGATGATGTGTTTTCAAAGGAAATGCATTCCTTGAAGGCTCACAAAATAATCTAGCCCCTTGCTTGTTTGTCAAGGAATTCATAGGGGGCTAACAGTGGCTCCACATGGGGATGGCTTCTTCTTGAAGGAGTCAAGAATTCAGAAAATGATCTTTGGTGTAGGCCAGATGCCTGCTGCTTAAGCCACCTTTCTTCTTTGATTTTCAGCTGCCACAAATATGATAGATCAGCAGAAAAATTCCCAAGCAATCTACCTACCCATTCTACAATCCTAGCATTTTTTCTTCCAGGGTGCATTTGAACTAGCAGACCCTTTACATCATTTATTTTTATAACAGAAAATAAACCTATTCTAACTCTACCCTTATTGCTCCATGAGACCAGATTTGACTGTTGGTCTCACATGTTTCTCTACCTAATCTAATATCTGTTGGGATTAAACTGTCCAGCAGATTTCTTCTCTACATTCTACAACAGAAATTTAAAAACAGTCAAACTAGGATAGACAGTCTAGTTTGCTGTAGATCCAAGGCATAAAGACAGTTTCACATGGACATAAATCTGCAGAAAACTGAAGACAAAATTGTGAAGGCTTGAAATCTGAAGCTTGAAGTATCCTTCTTCTCTTTGTGACTCAAGTTTTGAGCTTGTTAGAGTCACTTTCTTTCTTCATTTCAGCTCTGGTTTTGGGCATGTTAGAGTTGATTTCTTCTTTCTTCTTTGCTGGTCTAGATTTTGAGCATGTTAGGACCAGCTACTTTGCTTCCTTTGGCTCAAGTTTTGATCATATTAGAGCCAATATTTTATACCTCAGAGGTTCATGTTTTGAGCATGTCTGAACCTCTCTCTTTTCCTCTGTTTTTTGGAACATTTTCTCTTTTTCTTGAAAACAAAAACTGCAATGGTATGTACAATGGAAATGAAAACTGGAAATTGAAAATCAGCAGAAGTAGTGTTTGAGCATCCTGCCATTGACAAGACCCCCAAATAGCTCTGTACCATATAATTCTTGTAGGAAGAAGGCATTTGGACCCACAGTGGCCTGGATGATGTATGGACCTTGCCACAGATTGTCAAACTTCAGTCGTGCTTTCCTTTATCCTCTCTTCTTGAGTCCCACTTCAGAACTTTATCCCCAATTTTGAAATCAGCAGCTTTGGTTATTTTGTCAAAAAACCTCTTTATGTTTTTCTGAACTCTGATAGCTCTATTGTAGACCTCTTCCCTTGTTTTCTGGAGATGAATTGTTTGATTTATTCTCCTCACCATACTGTCCTCTTCTGTCTGAATCTCTTGGACAAGTTTGATCACTGGTACTCCAAGGCTAGTGGGAAAAATTGCTTCTGTACCATAGAAAAGCTGATATGGTGACATGCCAATGGAATTCTTGGTTGTAAGCCTGTCCGCCCACAAGGCGTGCACTAACTTGTTATGCCACGACTTTTTGTTCTTTGCCAGCATCTTTTTGATGATGGCCACTAGGCTCTTGTTTGATGATTCAGCTAAGCCATTACCTTGAGGGTAATAGGCAGTTGAATGACCAAGTGCTATTTGATACCTGTGACAAAAATCAACCATTTTCTTGGATCCAAAAGCAGCAGCATTATCGGTGATTATTTTCCTTGGGAAGCCAAACCGAGAGAGGATATGACCTTCTAGGAACCTAATGATGACTGAATCTGTGGCATTCCTAGTTGGTATGGCCTCTATCCACTTATTGAAATAGTCTGTGGCTGTTAGGATCCATTTGTGTTGTGCAGAAGAAGCTGGGTGAATTTCTCCTATAAAATCTAGGTCCCATTGCATAAAAGGACCTTCCACAGTGATGGGTTGTAAAGGGAGGGGGAGGAGTTTTCTCTTGCCTTCAAAAATCTGGCATTTGTGGCAGGAAATTACCATCTTATGGATGTCATTGAAGAGTGTGGGCCAATAATAACCATCCCTGAGTATTTTGTTTGCAGTGGCCTTCCAGTTCAGGTGGCCTCCACACTCTCCGGCATGGAATTCATGTTTAATCCTTTCTGCCTCTGCTTCAGGCAAACATTTAAGCAATAGGCCATTTGGGTTTTTCCAGTATAAGTTTTCATTCAAAATGTAGTAGTTTCTGGCTTTTAGTTTTATGAATCTAGCCTTAGTCTTTGACAGTTTAGGTGGAGCATTGAGGTTGTTGAGCACATAAAGGATATCAGAGTAACAAGGGGAGTTCTGAAACTTCTCTTCAACAACGGGATTAGGCAATCCTTCTTGCTCATCTAAGGCAACTACCATGTTAATGTCAAGGGCTTGCAGATTTGATTCAGCCATTAATTTGGCCAAGCCCTGACCTTTGATTAGTTTGGTGGGTTTTATCTCAAGGTCATATTCTAGGATCACAACAATACATTTTCCCCTTTTCCCATTTGGGTCTTGGGACAAAATATCTTTGACTATTATGTTAGGCACATAAGCTATGGTGTGGGAATGCAATATGTACACCATAAAGTCCTTTAAAGCCTTAACAAGAGTGTAAGCCTGTTTTTACATTATGTTGTATTTCAAGGGTGCATCCCTCCGTGCTTTGCTGAAAAAGGAAATTGGCTGTTCCATTCCCTCTGGATTTTTCTGCAGTAAGTGTAATATTCCCAATTAGCGATAACTAATTGGAAATATTAATTTTTGTCAATTTTGCTTTATCTAGTTAGTTTAGGAATAAACGTGAGTTAAAGGACCACGAATCACTCTAAATAGACGCACATGGTAAATAAGGAGGGCCGAATGGGGCACGCGGCATAAGGACGCTACCATGGTATCATATTACCGTAGTATGGTGGGTTGAGGCAGCCATAGGATTTGGGAGCGGCCGACGCTGTATAAAAAGGAGCACTTCTTCACTCAGGGGGGTATGGAAGTTTATGGAATTGAAATGGGTCATTGCGACATAGGCATGCTGGCTGTTTAGCCCGTCTGCAGCGCTGTTTAGCGCGTTGAGTGTGTCCGATCGGAGATCTCGCCCTCAGCCCTAGGGGACTTCGAGTGCCTGCTCGGGTGAGGTAGTTCCATCAGTGTCTTGTAGGAAGATTGATCCAGTATTTTGTGGTGGGACAACGCGTTTATTGATCGCGCAGTACTTGTGGAGGATCGCAAATTTTGGAGAAGCAGTGCGTTTGTTAAATATACTACGCCTATGGAAGATCAGCACATTTAATCGCTGCATAGTGGAACGCAGCTGCATTGGTGAAGCCCGATTGAATTCTGGAGGGATCACGGATAGGTGATTACTTGTAGAAATAGCTACGCATATTTGGAGAGTCTCTGATCAGCGGGCGATCACATTGTTGCAGATCCCAACTAGCGGAGGTGTGATTAATTGGAGGACGGA
Organism: Pinus albicaulis; assembly: GCA_034641835.2. Lineage (NCBI taxonomy): Eukaryota > Viridiplantae > Streptophyta > Pinopsida > Pinales > Pinaceae > Pinus > Pinus albicaulis. The sequence goes on along the minus strand of CM076581.1, from coordinate 967,644,595 downwards.
TAGATCCGCGAGGAGGCACGTCTGGGCAGCGACACAGTCGTTTAACATCGACTGGAATGCAGATCTGAGTCCCAACCGTCCCCTGCAACACAGATCTGAAATACCACAGCATTCTGAGAATAGATCTTAACTTGCCTTTGCAAGTATAGGCCCCTATCACTTTAATCATTATTGTATTCCTCTATATTTGGCAGATTAATAAAATGGATCAGCATTCCCATGGCATTTCTTGAGTATCTGTGCATGATTTATATATATGCTATTGTTTGACTTCAAATTTGTTGTTCCTTCCCTTTGCATCTAGATCTCTATACCATTTGCTGTAATTTTAAAAATATTCCTAAAAAGGAATATTACAGTGGTATCAGAGCATAGATCTGGCTTAGCCTATGGAGCTGGTAGTGTATGTCATCGGAAGAAAAACCTTACGTCTGCCACAGAGGTGGGAAGTACAGAGAGGAGAATGCCTACAGAGATGGAGACTGCGTTCAAGTGGTGGACGCAAAACAGGAGGAGCCTGCGGTAGAAGCAGAGCAGGGAGAGCCAATGGCGGATGATAGCGATGCGAAACAGTTTGGGGAAGCACTCCTCAAATCAGTGCAGGATCTAGCGAGGAAAATAGAGGTGATGGGTCAAAGATGCACTGCTGTGGAGGGTAGACAGCGTGAAACCTCAAGGGGTCACCAGGTTCGTGAGGGGTCGGGCGCATATCACCATTTGCAAGAACGAGTTGCCACTCTGCACCAAGCTCCACATGCCTCCGCCCGTTCCACTATGCCCACTTTTCTGGACACAGACACTGAGACAGAAGCACATGAGGAACTAGAGTCTGACCACATAGGTGATTATTTTGCTGAGTACCAGGCAGCTGGGCATGAGTTCAGGGATGCCATTTTATTCAAAGACTTTGTTCAGATCAAGCAGGACATCAGACCCCGCAACCATCACAGAGCATATCAACATTATCATGAAGGAGATTATTTCCACGAATGGTAGTCCATGGGGGAAAACTTCAGAACGGCTTTGCCCTTCAAAGATTACTGTCATCTCAGGCAGGATGAAGGAGGAAGGTACAGTGGTAACAGAGGAGTTTCTAGCAAGCAGAGTTCAGAGTTGCCGCGTACCACTGGGATATCACCTTTTCCCATGCATGAAGGATCCACTAGCCCCTGTGAGTCTAAGCCCAAGAAGACTGGAACGGTGAAAAAGGTGAATTTATTCTCATCCCTTTTCAGATCCAGAAGAAATGCATCCACCGTAGAAGAGGTCAAGAAGATTGAAGAAAAGGAAGAGGAAGTACCATGCGCTTCCAATTCTCATCAATAAGAGATCACATCACCTCTTGAGGAGGCTTGTGAAAACGCTGTCACACTCATGGAGGAGCAGCCACATGCATCGACAGTTGGGGTAGCCAACACTTTTGAGGATGGGACTCTTGCAGTTCTACAAGAAGTTCCAAATGCACATCAAGGTATAAAAGAATTTCCACAAACTATTGTTGCAGTAACTTCTTTAGAAGATTGTGGAGATTCACTTTTGCAGGTATCAAGGAGAGATCTTGCTAGTGATGCACTTCGATACACTACGGGGAGCAATGCTTTCTTTCCCTTCTCACCAGAGCAGATAGGATATGGAGGACATATTAGGATGGATAACATCTCTCATGCTTGTGTTGGACATCCCTTGAGCCATACACACCATGATGGGAGGTTTTTGCCTACCACCTATTTGATTCTTGATAGGGTCTCATTGATCCTTGAGAAGTTTACATTTCAAATTCCCATGAAGTGAAAAGTCAGAAATTCGATTTGGGAGGATGGTAACCCTCATGGGAGGAGTATCAGGATGAGGAAAAGAGGGAGGCATCCAAAAGTGATTGAGTGGATGTGGTTGATGAGCGAGGAGCTAGGAGGCTACTTGCAGATCTATGATACCGGGCAGTAGGTGGCTTGGCTGCGCTGGTTACTCTTGAAAGAGTTTGGCCATCACTTGGAAAAAACTCTTCCTAAGAGTGGGAGGACAGAGAGAAGATGGCTGGATACTTGCATCATCGAGCAACATAGAGTATGGATGCATGGTGTTGATATGATACTCATATAATTCATTGTGTCTTCATCACATGAGTTGTATGACGGAAGTATGGGGAGGCAGTAAAATGTCTTGTTGCTTTGCTTGGGGGAGCAAGGGCATATTTGCTCTCACGCTTTGTATGATGTTGCAGGAGGAGGAGATGGCATTATCTCCTTGATATTTGATGATGGCTTGGAAGCACTTCCATCTTGGGGAGTATTCTGCAATTGTTGCAGCATTATTGGAGGAGTCTTTGACAAGGAGCATGTCAAAGAACGAAGCTTTGTATTGACAGAAGCTTATTTGCATGAGCTCACAATGCTATCACCTTGAAGTAGAAATTTATGGATGAAGCGTGCCCGACAGAGATATAGTGGAACTATAACCCATAGGTCCTGTTGAGTCTCAAATCTGCATCTTTCCTACACACCTTTCTATACCTTTTTCATTCACCTGAACCTTCTAAGTTGTCAATATCATTGCATATTAATTGTAAAAGAGCATCTAAAATTGTTTTTAACTATTTTTTGTGTCTGCTGTTTGATTTAGATTTTTGCTCATTTAGCTGCGGAATCTTGCCACTTTCCGTAGCTACTGCAACTTTTCGCAGCCATTTTGTGAAAGTCTATGTTGCAGGTGTCTTCAGGCAATTCGAGCCACATGGGCAAGTCAGAAATGATGTGGACATGGATCGTGTCCTATTGGCTCGGGCAAATTCACCTAAGGAGGCTGTGGTCAACGGTGGCCAAGTGGAAGTCAACCGTAGAGTCCCACGGTGACAGGACTCTGTTTCTCATCACGTGAAGATTTGTATGACCGTTTCTAATTTATGGGAGACACATCAACACCTGTACATGGCTCCATAAGACGAATCCAACATCCACTCTTCATAGATTTACTCCTCACCGCGGCCATGATGCTGGATCTCTGGACGTGATGGTTCACGTGTCTCTATCAGCACAAACTTTAGGGAATTAGTTATATCACCTTTGTTATAAATAACGCGTCTTCATACGCATAATAGTTAGCCTCCATATAGCTCTGTAATGTAATTACGTTGCCACTGTGCTGTAATATCATTTCTCTGTTATGACTGCATTTTAATATATAAGAAGACTCTGTTTCCAAGCGTAATTCGTATTTGAAGGTTGTTGCCCGAGGCTGGTGTAGAGGGCCCCTGCACACGCTGAGGTTTTGTGCATTACTGTATAGTTTCTTGTTTCGTTTCTTTAAATTCATTGTGCCATAATCATTCATGTGTTTATACATTGCATCTTTCATGGTATTTATGCTTCATCTCTGTTCATAATCTTTCATGCTTTACATTTTACTTCTGTCCATAATCTTTCATGTTTTATGTTGTTGTTAACTGATCAGTGTTCTTGTTTCAGATTACAATAGGCAGCCCGGGCACTTGCACATCTTTTTATAATGACTAATGACATGGAATCAATATTGTCCTTCTGCTAATTTACTTTTCTTAGTTTTTGTTTAATTCAAGCACTGTTTGTTTATTTCAGTCTTGCACATTTTCTTCAGTAGTTAGATTTAGATATATTAAATTTCTCATGTCATTTTCAGTTACCTCCGAAAACCATAGCTGGACTAATGGTGAGGGATTGAAGTATGAGTGTGTAGTTTGATATTAGTTTACTTTTTGCAAGTTAGATATATTAAATTGCTCATGTCATTTTCAGTTACCTCCGAAAGCCATAGCTGGACTGATGGTGAGGGATTGAAGTATGAGTGTGTAGTTTGATATTAGTTTACTTTCTGCAAGTTAGATATATTAAATTGCTCATGTCATTTTCAGTTACCTCCGCAAGCCACAGCTGGACTGATGGTGAGGGATTGAAGTATGAGTGTGTAGTTTGATATTAGTTTCTTTTTCTACAAATTAGATATCAGATTGCTCAAGTTGTTTATGGTTACCTCCGAAAGCCATAGCTGGACTAATGGTGAGGGATCAGAATATAAGTTGATGTAATTTGATTTAGATTTACTTTGTTTCCAATTCTTGATTTTCTTTAAATCTGATTTCTTTTGTGTTTAGACAGCAGCAAGGATAATGAGTTTCATGATCAATAGTTCATTGTTTGCTTGATTGGAATAGTGATGCAATTTTCCTTTCCTTTTAGGAATTAATTTTGTCATTGTGTGTTTTAAAATTCTTTTGAAGTTTGGAAAACCATTAGAAGGACATCATTGTCTTGAATATTTGTCTCCATACTTGTCTTTTAGAAATTCATAAAAAACCCAAAAACGACAAAAAGTAAGAGATATGTTATCTTGCACATATAGTGCGCCACACTTCGTCAGCTTACGAATCTCGGATTGAAAAATTAATGTAGCAATTTAGGACACACTAAATTGACCAAAAATTTTGGCGCCGTTGCTGGGGAAGTGCAACTAGGTAGCCAATTTCTTAAAAAAAAAAAACAATAAAAAGAAGGGAAAAATTGATAAATTCTTGAAGTATGCTCTCCTCTTGCACCTAGTGTGATCTGAAGGATCAGAAAAGAGAGTTATTGGTTTGATAATTTCTTAAGTATGCTCTCTTCTTGCACCTAGTGTGACCTGGAAGATCAAAATGAGAATTATTAGCCCAACTTAATAAATAAAAAATAAAATAAAAATGACATGCATAGAGCAAGAGATTCTGAGACAGTTTCTTAGCTAAAGCCAAGAGTTCGATTTTCACAACTCCATCTTCTTCAAGGCATAGACAAAGATTCACCACCATCTACCCTAGCCTTAAGATTTTTGGAATTCAAGGAGCAGTTGAATTCACCACCTTCTCTATACCACTGCAATCATTTTCAGAAAGGAAAGACTCTCTCATCCTCCCTTGATAGAAGAATCAGAGGACTTTAGGGACTCTAAAGAAACTATCATGGCAGAGGAAATAATAGATGGATTTGGAGGTAGAGGTAGAAGAGGAGGAAACAATGGAGACAACAATGGTGAAGGAAATAATGAAAGAAATAGGGAAGGAGACAACTTGTTTGGATTCCCTATAGTTGATGATGAAACTCATACAACGATGAAAAATATCTCACCATCTGTCCTCCCTAGCACATGGATGCAGTGAGGTCCTGAAACATTTGCATTTGAGTTTGAAGTCGTGTGCCGAACCTATGACTATATAGAGGGCTCTCAAAAAAATCTGTTGTTTCCTTCAACATTGAAGGGAGGCGCTTTGAAATGGTTCTGGATTGGCACCCAATCTATTAGGACTTGGAATGATATGAAACAAACATTTTTGGATAGATACCTGGACCATTGCATGCCCACCAATCACAAGGATGAGGTATTCAAAATGGTGCAAAAAGAAGATGAAAATTTGGAGGATTTACTTGAAATATTTCAATACAACTTAAAAAGAGCAAAGATGAGCAACTTAGATGATGAAAATTTGAAAGCCCTTCTATTAAAAGCCATCAGAGATGAATGGATAGATATTTTAAACATGATGGGGAAATGAGACATTTCTCAACTTCCACTTCATGACATAGCAGAACTATGTGTCCATCTCTCAAGGGGAAAACCTAAAACGGGAAAAGGGCCTAGAGATCCTTCTCTTATCAGGGCAAACAAATCTGCAACTAGATCAGTAAGTAGGGTAGAGATTGGCAATATGCTTGATGAATTCAAAACTGATATCTTAGGGAGCCTTAGTGAACAACTAGACACCCTTAAAATAAAAAACAAGAAGAAACGAGAAAAACAGGATGCTCTAGCCATCAATTGTTGAAATGTGGGGAAGAAATTCACTTTGAGAATGTCCCTTGGAAGTGTCCCTTGGATGCAAAGTTGTAAACCATCCACCATAATTTGCTCTGAGAGAATCATGAGATCAAGGATTGTCCTTCCAATTCACACAGACTCAAAGTTGTCTTTCAAGAAGACCCAAATTAGTGAGATATCTCTGTTTTGTTGCAAGAAGACCTTGGCGAGGACAACAAACTCAAGGGTTTAACAACCCTATGAATCTTGAGCCGCACCAAATTGGAATCCTTGGCAACAACACTTAGCTTTAACATCAAAATCCATATCAGCCATGGGTACAAGGGATGCAAAATCCTTATGGGAGATTTTCTCAATTTTATCAATATCCTCCATCTTTTCAAAATCAACAAGATCCACAACTTCCAAACCCAAATCCACAAATTTCATTGCCATTTCCACAACAACAACCTTCTCAAAAATATCCAAATCCTCAACTCATGCTCCCATACCAACAAAAGAAAAATCAACTTCCAGCTCAACCATTGCCAAATCCTAACAATAAAAATCCTTAGAATACTTACATGGTAGAAGGACAACAATTTCCTACCTATATGATTGTTCCTCTCAACGATGTACAACTCAGATCTGGTAGAGTTTTAGAAAAACCCTCTATAGATATTCAAGAGCAAGATACCTCTGAGGAGGACTCTCTTCAAGTCAATAAGGGTTCTGAGGAAGAGTCTCTTCAAAATTCAAGCATGCAAAAAGAAAAAGAAAAGTTAACACCCACAACTCCTATAAGTGAAGCAACCTACATCTTCATCTACACTCCCTTTTCTGAAAGATTACAAATTAAACAAGGAGGTGGAAAAACAAAATCTTGTTGCCTAACTATGATTTTCTAGATGAATTAAAGAATGTTTGTATCAAGATTCCCTTTCTACACGCCATTCGAGAGATTCCTATTCTAGAAAAAACAATAAAGGAGTTGAGTTTCAAAAGACCAGGAAGGAAACTAAAAGACACAAGAAGAATCCACCTGGTAGGACAAATTGCAGATATTATGATGGGAAAAATTACCATGCAGAAGTATGTAGATCCAGGAAGTCCAATTGTCAAGACACATATAAACGAGATAGAAATTCCAAACACATTGATTGACTTAGGGGATGCTATCAACATTATGAGTAGACAAACTATGGACCAGCTAAAACTTCCTAACCTTATTTTTACACCTACTTTACTGCAACTTGCAGATCGATGCATTATTAAACCAGATGGTGTATTAGAAGATATTTCATTCTCCTTAGATTCTTGGGAATATCCGGTAGATTTTATGATTATGACTCCCAAAAGTAATCTAGGAGGGCACCCACTTATCTTAGGAAGACCTTGGCTAGCCATAGCTGATGCTTTTATTAGTTGTAGATCTGGGGATATGTACATTTCTAATGGTAATTCGACAAAGAAATTCAATTTGTATCCCCAACAAAGCAATCACGAAGTAGGAGACAATGAATGGGTTGATGATGAGGACACTATACAGCACCTGTCTTTACCATTTTCGAGAAATCGGTGAGGATAGTCAAGGTCAGACACATTAGAAAATTTTGGAACATCTTCGAGAATATGACCCCACACGATTTCGGTTAGAATGGAAGCATAGAATATTTATCATCAAGACAAATGTCTCTTTACTCTATGGAAGAGTTTGGTAGTTCTACTATTGATATTTTTCCAGGAAAAAAATTGAATATCAACAAACATTTGGAAAAGTCACAAAAAGAAAAACTAACCAAAATCTTGCAAAAACATTCTACTGCATTTGCATGGGAGTATGCTGACATGAAAGGAATTGATCCTAAGACTTGCATCCATCATATCTATATTGAGGAAAACAGTAGACCAATCATACAACCTCAAAGAGGGATGAATCCAAATCTTAGCGAGATATTGAAAGAAGAGCTCCAAAAACTACTCAATGTAAACTTCATTTTATCCAATTTAGGATAGCTGATGGGTTTCTCCTTTGGTTATAGTACCTAAAAAGAATGGTAAATGGAGGGTATGCATTGATTACGAGGAATTGAACAAAGCAACTTTGAAGGATCACTTGCCTTTGCCTTTTATCGATCAAGTATTAGATACATTAGTAGGTAAAAAGTACTTTTCATTTTTGGATGGTTTTAGTGGCTATAATAAAATTCAAGTAGCACCTGAAGATCAAGATAAGATCACATTCACATGTCCATGGGGAACTTTTTCCTATCGAGTACTTCCTTTTGGGTTATGTAATGCACCCGCAACATTCCAAAGAGCAGTACTAGGAATTTTTCTGATCTAATCCATGACTGTGTAGAGGTTTATATGGATGATTTTACAGTTTATGGTAATTCATTTGAAGAGGCATTATAAAATTTGGAAAAAGTCTTTATAAGATGTAAAGAAACAAACCTTTCATTAAGCCATGAAAAATTCTTTATGATGTTTACTAAAGGCACTGTTTTAGGAAATCATATTTCAGGAGATGGGATTAAGGTTGATAGATCAAAAGTTGAAGTCATCTCCAAGTTACCCATTCCAAATTGTCAAAGAGATGTTAGAATTTTTCTAGGATTTATTGGTTACTATAGAAGATTTATAGAAAACTTCACTAAAATAGCATCTCCACTCTTCAAATTGCTTACAAAAGTGTGAATTTAAATGGGATCTGATTGTCAATCGGCTTTTGAAACTTTGAAAACAAGAATATCGGCTATATCTTGAGAGGACCAAATCGGAAACTCCTTTTCCATATTTCTGCGGATGCTTCGAGATACGGCTGAGCTTGTCTTAGGGTCAAAAATATTTAGTTCCTTATGCCATTTATTATACCGGTAAAATTTGACTCCTGGAGTTGAAATATACGTGTTGAAAAAAGGATTTTCCTGTTGTTCATACGATCAATAAGTTTAGACATTGTAACAGGGCTATGAAAATTTTGTTCATGCGACCATTACGAATTAGATATTTAATGAACAGACTGTACTAATGGGCGAGTGACAAGATGGCTCTTACTTTGCAAAATTCAGCTATTCTTGTGTTGGATGAACCGAGGAAGGCAAATACGATGGTACAGATTTCTTGTCTAGGATTAGAATACTAAAGAAGATTCTCCTGTAGAGGATAAGTTTCCTGATGAATATTTTTTTGCAGTAACTATTAAGACTCCTTGGTATGCAGATATTGCTAACTATTTGGTTACAAGGAAACTGCCTCCACATTTATTTCTAAGTGAAAAAAGTAAGATTATTCAGGAGAGTTCAAAATTTTCATGGATTTCTAACGAATTGTTTAAAATAGGGCCAGATCTTGTGATCAGAAGATGTGTCAGGGAAGATGAAATTCCTGATATCCTTAAGGCATGTCATGATGAACCATGCGACGGACACTTTGCAGACAAAAGGACAGCCTATAAAATCTTCTCTTTAGGATATTATTGGCCTTCCCTTTTCAAAGATGCAAAACAATATGTCAAAAGGTGTGACGGCTGCCAAAGAGTAGGGAAACCTACCCTTTCAAATGAAATGCCATTGCAAACACAGGTACTCATCGAACCCTTTGAAAATGGGCTTTATATTTCATAGGACTATTAATCCACCATCTAAGCAAAATAAGTATATATTGGTTTGTCACGATTATGTTACTAAATGGGTAGAAGCCAAAGCATTAGTATAAACTGCGAAAGTCGGTTGTTCATTTTCTTTATGAGGATATTTTTACTCGCTTTGGTGTTCAAGAGAAGTAAATGACGAGATCAAGGAAGCCAGAATTCATCAACTTTGGAGGAGAAGGCGATGGAAGAATACAAAATCAAGCACAGAAGATCTACTCCTTACCATCCGCAAGCAAATGGTCAAGTGGAGTCTACCAACAAAGTTCTTGAAAATATCATCACCAAAATTGTTCATCTACATAGAAGAGATTGCGCAGAAAGGCTTTCTGAAGCCTTGTGGGCCTCCAAAACTACATGGAGAAATACAACGGGACATTCTCCCTATGAACTTGTTTATGGGAAAGAAGTACTGCTCCCCATTGAGTTCCAAGTCAAGACCTTCAAGATAGCAGTTCAGTTGGGGATGGATTTATCAGAAGCTCAAAAGCATAGAATGGAGCAGTTGAATGAGCTAGATGAGATCAGACAAGAGGGAATTTTAAGAACTGATCTAGTTCAATATCAAAGAGCTAAATGGCATGAAAAGTACACATCAAAGAGAAGAAGTTTCAAGAAGGAGATTGGGCATTGTTATTTGATTCTAAGTTTAAATATTTTCAAGGAAAATTTCAGACTCATTGGCTTGGGCCATATGAGATTGACAAGACCTTTAGCAATGGAGTGGTAAGAATTAAGACCATTGATGAGTTTCAAACTCCTCTTAATGTGAATGGCCACATATTGAAAGTTTATCATAAGCCACTCTCAAAGGAGGAATTTGTCAAAATGTTTCAGGAGAATTCTGCAATCAGGCTGGTACAGAAGAATTCTTCTTCTCCACTAGCCTAGCTTTTGTTCTTTTGATTAATAAAATAAAAAATAAAATAAAATAAAATAAAACAAAATTGTATAAGCCTGAAAACCAATCACTGATTGGCAGTCTTATACAGAAAATATAGGGTGAAAATCAGGAACACCTAACACTCTATATTTTCCAAAAAAAAATCTCTCTTTCATTTCACAAGTTTTGTGACCACCCACTCCATTCCATTCCACTTCATTTCACTCCACTTCATTCCATTTCACTTCATTTTATTTATTTCATTCCATTTCACCAATAAAATTCTCTTTCATGACCATTTCCATTTAGTCAATTGTCATCCGTTCATTTCCATTCACCCAAATAATAGCTGTGTCAGTTTCCGCAGCTGACACCAGTTTCTGCAGCCAGAAGCAGATTCCGCAGCTACCACTCTGTTTTTTAAAAGAATGTACAACCAGATGTTATTTACATAATCATGAAATAAAATGCAGGTATGAGGACCAATTATGAAGACATGGGGCATTCAAGATATCAATGAGGAGCAACTAATTGAAGACCAAGGAAAAATGGCAAGAATTCCAAGGTATGAGTAAAAATTTATTTCAAATAGCATTGAAAACACATTTTTACATAGTTATGAACCATAAGCTCCATTATGTGCAATGATTGTATTGAAAAAATCCGTAACCACTCCATGATCTCCATATGATCCTCCCAAAATCCTTGCATTCATTCTCAAACGGTCCCATAATTAAACCTCCGATATTCACTCAAACTCCGATCCTCCACCTATGATGATGAAATGTGGTTGATTTGACTACGGCTTCTTTCAGCCGCATGAAATCCGTAGCCGTTGTATAAACGTGTTTACATTTACTCTGCAGCCACCAAATTTTAAACACTGCCGGATGTGTTATACTCCTCCTATTGTTCTATTAATCTCACAGCCGCATTTCCGCCGTGCTCACGTAACCCTTCTCTATTCCGCTTCACCCCATTTCGTTCTCTGTTACACTACAGTCTATATACCCACTCTATGATATCTACCTACAGTCATCGTGCTCATTTCCGTTCATTCAGCCGTCCTACTTCCATTGAACCCTCTTCACGCAGGCAAGTTTTTAAAGAGCAGAAAGAAGGATGGGTAAATTATTAAGAGCAAAACCAGAGGGACCTAAATTCATGGAAGGATACCCGCAAGTCAGGGATATATTGAAGAAGGCAAAGTGGCTGCGGTTTATCCAAAATTTTAGAGGCTACCATAAAGAGGTGACAAAAGCTTTTGCAAGGTCTTTTAATGGCCTGGAGGTAGATATTGGAGACCTTAAGTTTACGGTGAATGAGGCATCTATAGAGTCTGCCACAGAACTTCCTCAAGAGGGTGAACGATGGTTTAAGAACAAAAGCATTAGTGATGAAGTCTAGAGAGTGATTCTACATAACCCAGGTATGGACATAACTATTTTTAAAAGAGGAATTCCTGTTCATGCTTTGAAAGAAGAATGGACTACTTTGCTGCTAGTTGTTAAAAAAATTATCACCTGTGAGGGCCGTTTTGGGTCAATATATATGTACCATACCAGATTGCTGATGAAATTTCTAGATAACCAGACCCTCAATCTGCCATACTTTCTATTAAATAGTTTGAAGAAGATGTCTGTGACCGTTCAGAAGCATTTAGGGGATGTAGAACCACATCTATATCACCATGGTCTTGTGAAAATTTTGATTGAAAAACAGTTAAAAGAGAAGAAGGACACATGGGAACAATTTTTGATTATAAATTTCTTTGAGGAACCTCAAGAAATTCCTGAAGGTAGTACATCAAGAATGAGTAGGAGAAAGAGAACAAATGATAAAATTCAAAGTACTCCTACTACTACAGTTGAAAGAACTAGTAGGGAAGAGAGACTGTCAAAAAGGAAGAAGAAAGAAACCAAGGGTAAAAAGCCAATAACATCAAAAGAGAGAAAAAGTATTGAGGCTATGCATCAAACCCCTTCTTTCGAAGAAGATCATCAAGTGTTATCTGAAAGACTAGTTCACCTTCAAGAACAATCATCTATGGCCAAGAAGAAAGAGAAAGGAAAACAAAAGCAAAAAGACAGTGGTCTACAGCGTATAAGAAGAAGTTCCAGGCTTAAGGGGAAGTTGAGGAAAATGCAAACCAAAGGACCCCATTTTATTGATTTTGGAGAAGAAACATCTGAACAATCCCCAACTGGCCATAGTCCATCTCACTCTCAGTCATACAGTGAACCTAGTTCATTTCATTCTCAGTCAGACATTGAACATAGTCCATCCCATTCTCAGCCAGACGTTAATGTGAGTCCTTCTCAGCTAGATTTTGAAGACAACTCTCCTCCACGGCATTTTGGGGATAGCCCAATAAAAATGAAACCTGAGATAGACCCAAAGCAACAAGAAGTATATGATTATATAGAATCTTTAGAAAGAGCAGCTATGGGTCCCAGTACTCCGTCCACTCAGCCTCACATAGCACAAGATGATCTAGTCCAATCACTGAAACAAGAAGTCTATGAGCTAGAGCTTTTAAATAGACACATTAAAAATGAAAATGAGACATTGAAGGAACAAAGTAAATTGTAAAAAATCATTCATTATAATACCATGCTACATCTGGGACTATGGCAGAAGCAGAACAGGAAATTGAAGAAGAAATGCCAGAAGTTAAGTAGAGCACTGATTAATATCAAATTCAGATGCTTAATGAAGAAGCCCAGGATGTTAGCAACACCAAGGAAGAGGAGGAGAGGACTGGATGTACTGGCTGAAGTGTCAAGGCATATGAATTGAAAAAGGATTATCAAAATTTTGGTTTCATGAGGACATGCAACACCTTCACAATGGGGCTATGTTGAGTCTCAAATCTGCATCTTTCCTATACAACTTTCTAGACCTTTTTCATTCACCTGAACCTGCTAAGTTTTCAATATCATTGCATATTAATTGGAAAAGAGCATCTAAAATGGTTTTTAACTATGTTTTGTGTCTATTGTTTGATTTAGATTTTTGCTCATTTAGCTGCAGAATCTTGCCACTTTTCAAAGCTGCTGCAACTTTCCACATCCATTTTGTGAAAGTCTATGTTACAGGTGTCTTCAGGCAATTCGAGCCACATCGGCAAGTCAAAAATGATGTGGACATGGATCGTGTCCTATTGGCTCGGGAAAATTCACCTAACGAGGTTGTGGTTAAAGGTGGCCAAGTGGAAGTCAATCGTAGAGTCCCATGGTGACAGGACTCTGTTTCTCATCACGTGAAGATTTGTATGACCGTTTCTAATTTACGGGAGACACATCAACACCTGTACACCGCTCCATAAGCCAAATCCAACATCCACTCTTCATAGATTTACTCCTCACCGCGGCCATGATGTTGGATCCTTGGACGTGATGGTTCACGTGTCTCTATCAGCACAAACTTTAGGGAATTAGTTATATCACCTTTGTTATAAATAACGCGTTTGCATACGCATAATAGTTAGCCTCCATATAGCTCTGTAATGTAATTGCATTGCCACTGCGCTGTAATATCATCTCTCTGTTATGACTACATTTTAATATATAAGAAGACTCTGTTTCCAAGTGTAATTCGTATTTGAAGGCTGTTGCCCGAGGCTGGTGCAGAGGGCCCCTGCACACGCTGAGGTTTTGTGCATTATTGTATAGTTTCTTGTTTTATTTCTTTAAGTTCATTGTGCCATAAGTCATTCACGTGTTTATACATTGCATCTTTCATGGTATTTATGCTTCATCTCTGTTCATAATCTTTCATGCTTTACATTTTACTTCTGTCCATAATTTTTCATGTTTTATGTTGTTGTTAACTGATCAGTGTTCTTGTTTCAGATTACAATAGGCAGCCCGGGCACTTGCACATCTTTTTATAATGACTAATGACATGAAATCAATATTTTCCTTCTGCTAATTTACTTTTCTTAGTTTTTGTTTAATTCTAGCACTGTTTGTTTATTTCAGTCTTGCACATTTACTTCAGTAGTTAGATTTAGATATATTAAATTGCTCATGTCATTTTCAGTTACCTCCGAAAGCCATAGCTGGACTAATGGCGAGGGATTGAAGTATGAGTGTGTAGTTTGATATTAGTTTACTTTTCTGCAAGTTAGATATATTAAATTGCTCATGTCATTTTCAGTTACCTCCGAAAACCATAGCTGGACTAATGGTGAGGGATTGAAGTATGAGTGTGTAGTTTGATATTAGTTTACTTTCTGAAAGTTAGATATATTAAATTGCTCATGTCATTTTCAGTTACCTCCGAAAACCATAGCTGGACTAATGGTGAGGGATTGAAGTATGAGTGTGTAGTTTGATATTAGTTTCTTTTTCTGCAAATTAGATATCAGATTGCTCAAGTTGTTTATGGTTACCTCCGAAAGCCATAGCTGGACTAATGGTGAGGGATCGGAATATAAGTTGATGTAATTTGATTTAGATTTACTTTGTTGCAATTCTTGGATTTCTTTAAGCATAGTTTCTTTTGTATTTGGACAGCAGCAAGGATAATGAGTTTCATGATCAGTAGTTCATTGTTTGTTTGACTAGAATAGTGATGCAATTTCATTTTCTTTGAAGAATTAATTTTGTCATTGTGTGTTTTAAAATTCTTTTGAAGTTTGGAAAATCATTAGAAGGACATCATTGTCTTGAATATTTGTCTCCATACTTGTCTTTTAGAAATTCATAAAAATCCAAAAACGACAAAAAGTAAGAGATAGGTTATCTTGCACATATAGTGCGCCACACTTCATCAGCGTACGAATCCCGGATTGATAAATTAATGTAGCAATTTAGGACACACTAAATTGACCAAACAGGTCCCAGGATCACTTCATATTTGTTGCACTGGATGAACAAAGAGGAGGCAATGATGATAGAGACATCTATAGCATCTTCTTCTTGACTTGGGTTTTCAAGCATAAAGAGGATTATCTTTTTGCAGCACATGGTTCATTCTTCTCCATAGCATGCCAAAACACTATGAAGGATTCATGTATGGACCCAGATACCATCTTACTCCCAGCATATGGTGAGAAGTTTGTTCATACATTCATTTATTTTCACACTCTTACCATTCTTATGCAGTGCTTTGCTTCATAGGGGGGCAAGCTTATCACATTGCTCCATGAGTTGTATTGGGCCAAGCTACATGATGGAGGCAGCCATCTCTTTTGTGGCCTTGGGAAATTTTTTTATCACCCCATGTATGTTCAGTTATCACACTATAGCAAGTATCATATAAAAACATGTATGATTAACATTTTGCCTCATATTTTTATCAAGCAGCAACTTGTAAAACTGCGCTGTACTTGTTGGGGAAGCTATTGGTACCCCTTTCCATCACTTGTAACCTCCAAAATTTACTTCATTTTGCTGCTGATCATTTCTCCATTTGCTGATATAGACCAGACTTGTATAGGAAGCTTGATTATGAGGGAGACACATGAGCTGGATGTGTCCGTGAGCGGGAAAAATTCTCACATTTTCTGCACTACATGTTCTAATGGGAGCATGGGAGGAGGCATGGCCACCACCACTACATGTGGGTTATCTTTTGAGATTGGTCATGAGATTAATAGTCATCCGTTGTACAGCCATGGGCAAGTGTTTGGTCTCATGTTGTTGTCATATTCAGCCATTTACTATCCATTAGTAGATGTGATGGATCTTGTACATTGCTTGCCATGTAATTTTCTGAAGTTGCAATGGATGAAATTGCATTGTATCCTCGTGAGAGATTGTTTGCATCATATAGCATCATATAAAACCTTCAACAGACATCTCATTAGGATGATCCATGATGACCATGTCATATTCCTCATGGATGAATTGTCTGGGGCCAGCTTGTTCTTCATTATTGAAGGGACCCTCTTTGGAGGATTGTTCTCCACTGTGCCATTGGAGGGCAAAGATATTACAACCCCGGATCATCATACACTCTACACTTGTCATGAGTGGAGAGAAGGATAGCATGGGGTAAGCTATGATGCTTTCCAAGTTCAGATTTTCAGCCCACCCCCATTTCCGGAGCTGAGGAGGAAGGGACTTCGCTTCATTTGCAAAGAACCTTGGGGGCCTCATCACTCATGTTTGAGAGATGCAGATGAGGTGGCAGAGGTAGAGCCGGTAGGCATTCCTTTCGTATTCCAGGATGAGGATTCTTCTTCAAATGAGTCCATGGGATCATATGAGGATGCTTCTGAGGGGCGAGAATAGCCATGCAGAGATGATGATGACAGTAGACTAGAGCTGTGTTCTAGTGTGCAGGGTGAGCAGTCAGGGGACTGTATAGGAGATACTCTGGGTGATGAGTCCTTTGTGATGATTCAACCAGAGCAGCATATTATGGAGCCTGAGTTAGTAGAGGTGGATACTATGGACATCAAGCATGACATTCCCTTGGGTGAGGTCCAGATGGGCGCCCACATTGAGCCTATGATGGGTATGCGGCTAACATTGGGGTCAGCCTTTGAGGTAGGAGACTTGGTATACCTACGTTTGCAGCCCTACCGAAAGTCGTCACTGAAACAGAAGGGAGTTGAGAAGCTTAAGCCTCGTTTTTATGGGCCATACCGGGTGATACGCCGAGTTGGACAGGTTGCGTATGAGTTGGAGCTGCCCCAAGGCAGCAAGATTCATAATATTTTCCACATATCGTGTCTGAAGAAAGCATTGGGACAGCAAGAGACCGTAACAAGGGAGATGCCACCTACAGATGATGAAGGACATTTGGTACTGTTACACCATTTTTTGGTCATCTAACCTTTTATCATTAGATGGACCCAAGTACACCATGTAAGACCAGTTTTACCCTAAGTAAAACTGCTTTCACTATGTTAAAATAGGAAACCCCAAAAGGAAATATTAAACAAACCTATATTTGTTTGATTTTCCTCATGGAATAATTAATTAAACCATAATTTAATTATTATTCCCGGTCATGTTTAACCCAAAAACAAAGAAATTAATGAGATAAACCCTTAGTTATCTTATTATTTTCTAGGAATAATTATTTAAATCTTATTTAGATAATATTCCTTGTTAAATATGACCAAATCACCCACCATTAATCAAATAAATCATTATTTATTTGATTATCTCCCAACCACTTCCTTAAAAGATAAATAAATCATTCGTTTATTTATTTTTCACTAATCAAGGGATTTGACCCAAGTCAAACACCCTTTCCCTCCAACAAATATAATAAAATATTCCATAAAGGTGGATCTAGATTTGGTTAACATTATTTTAATCATGCACCAAGATCTAGAATGACCCAATATTTTGTTATAAATAGGAGTGTTCTTCCCCATCATTCCTCACCTTTTGTTGCCTACTAGATCACTCTGGATCTATACACTTGGTCCCATTTTTCACCATTTGCTCCCATTGAGCTCTATTTTCTGCATTGGGTTTTCTACACCTACAAGAGAGAGAAAGCTTAGATCTGAAGTGCCGAGGACTACAAAGAACCCATCCCATTGAGGAGAGCTGGATACACCTTCTTGTTTTCCTCCCAGGTGCCCTGTAATATAAAATTCTTTCAAAAAATCGTGTTCTTGTCTTGTCTGTTGGATGCATGGAGCAAACCCTTTACTTTACTGCTTAATGTCTTTCCATTTATAGATCTGTTTGTTGCAACATTTTTACTACTAATCGCAGATCTGAAGATGTTTGGCAGCCTCTATTGTTGTTAGGGCTATTAGTTATGCGTAGCTAAAGTGGTTCTTTTTCGTACACCTCGACGAAGAATTCATACTAACAAATGGCGACTCCACACGGGTTTTAAATTACGACCGCTGTCGTTTTTCATATTCCTGCATATCCAGCTACTTCAGGCCCTAGGGCTTCTTTTCAGCTGCTTATTTTTCCTCTTTTTATGTCTTTTTCTCCCATAAAACCCTAAAACATTAAAATTTCTAACTTCCGTGTGTTTCTGGCCCTATTGCGCAGGTAACCGACACCAGCCGCACCTGAGACGACAAATTTTCTGAAAATCTGCCGCCGAGACAACCAGAACGGGGGGTCGCACTTTTTGGCCCTAAACCTACGACCTGGACCTCCAGGTCACACTTTTCAGCCTGTTTCCTGCGACCTGCACTCAGATCAGGTCAGAAACTGCGACCTGCCATTTTTCCAGCAATTTTTCTGCAATTTTTTTGGGTTCTGCTGCAGCTTCTGTTAGGGTCTTCCAGCCTCTGTCTCAGCCTGCCTTGACCAAGATCTGATCTGTTTTTACTCATATAAGTGGGAACCCAGCCCCTTAGGGCTTTAGTACCCTCCACTTTTTGTGGCAGAGTTTTAGCTGTTTCAGCCGTCGGTTTTTCAGAGCTTCAGCCCCCTCTTTTACAGATCTGTTACCTCCCTTTCAGATCCTTTGAAATCGGCCTCTTTTCCTTTCAAATCACCTCTTGTTGTTTTGTTTGGACCTCCTTTGAAGGCCTCCGCCTTGCCCCCTCTGGTTTGCTGATTTCCTTCCTTTTTCCAGCCACCTTGCCTCTGTCTCTTGGCTGTGATCTGCACCTCTTTCCTGCAGCTTCATCCTCCAGATCCCTGTCCCTTTCGACCCTAGATCTGTTGAGCTCTTTTCATGTGTGTTTTGACTAGATTTTTTCCCTCTTTTAGAGTAGTTTTGAGAGACCCGCCTCTTTGGGTTAGATTGATGCATAGTTAGCTGTTAAATGTTCTGTCTTTTCAGCAATCTATATTGTTCTACGCAGATTTCTTTTCAGTTACGCAACACACTTTTTCTTGCTCTCAAAACGAAAAGGGTTTAAAAATTAAAATTAACGCACGCCACACACTGACCCTAAGTGAAGAAGCGCCTGGTTACCACCGCCTGGCAAAGACTCTAAAATCAATTGTCACTGCACCTTTTCTGCTCTTGACCATAATTGATTCTGTCCCTTTCTGCCCCTGTCGGTTTCCTTCTTCCTGTCATCATTGCGCCCCCAAGGTGCCTTTCCCGGAGACTTTGTGGCCTTCACCCTCAGTTTCCGGTTGATCGACCTGCTCCGCACCGCCGTCGTCGAGCCAGTCCACCTTCGATTCCGCACTCCGACTCCTCCCCTGATTCATCGGGTCCTGTTTCTCCTCCTGGTTCTCCCCCTGTCACCTTCACCATGTCTGGTCCAGTGCCTAACGCTAGTGGTTCTCCCGGCCCCAATGCCGGCCCTACTACTAGCGGAACCGCCACAGGAACTACCCCGGCCACCCCTGTGCTACCGTACATTGCAGGCCTCAGCCTCCCCGATTTCCACCAGTTGATTAATGACCCCATTCACCACAATGCTACCTGGCCCTCTATGCCAACCAAGCTGCCCTCTGACATCCCTAAGTTCGAGGGCCTTAATGGAGAAGATCCAACCAATCACGTCCGGTCTTTCCACATGTGGTGTTCCTCCAATTCCATTACCGATGACTCCATCCGTCTTTGTTTGTTCCAACGCACGCTTATCGGCGAAGCTTCTAAATGGTATGTCGAACAAGCCACCTCTTCCCATACCACATTCGAGACTCTTGCCCAAGCCTTTTTGTCATACTTCCAGCTCCCTCTCCGATACGACACTGGCACGGAGCTCTTGACTTCCTTTAAGCAATCCTCTTCAACACCCCTTTCTGCCCATGTTCAGGAATGGCGACGAAGACGGAGCTTATGTCGAGCCCCTCCCTTTGAAGATCGGGTTTACATGGATTGGTTCCTTCGCACCCTTCCTTCTCCCATCGGCAAAGATGTCGCCTCTCACTTTCCTCAAACTGAAGAAGCCGCCCTCCAAATAGCCTTAAAATATGACCTGATCTACGCTCAATCTGGTTATGTTTATACCGTCCTTCCTGACATCCCCAGGCCCGGTGGCGCCAACGCCCCGGGGGCATCTCATTCCGCCGACGGTATCGTTGGATCTCTTTCCCATCCATCTGCTCACCCTCCTATGGGCTATGGTCTCCCTCAGAGAGGGGCCAGCACCTCAAGCACTCTTCCCCCTCCCGGCAACATGTATCCGGGATACGGCATGCCTCCTCCTTTTGCTCAACCTCCTGCTTACCTCAATGTCGCCCAACCCAACCCTTACCTTTATCCACAGCGTGGTGCGCCAGCTCCTCCAGCATATGCGCTTCCGCCTCCCTTGCCTCCTCACAACCCGCAACAGCACTTACAACCCCCTCCAGGGCAAGTATTTGCACAGCAGGGCGCGATTAATCCCCCTTCTTCTCAAAGAAGGCGGAGAGGCAACCAGAACCAATCCGCCCCTGGTAACCGAGGACCCAATTCTGGTGTGGACCCTAACACTAGCAACCAGCAACAGGGCATTCCACCCAAGCCGGACAGGCCGCTTCGTACAAACAAGCCCTGTTCGTGTTGCGATGTTTATGGCCATTACACTCACGATTGTCCTCTCTTACCCCAGATGGGGCAGATGTGGGAGTCTCAAGCCACATTGCGCGGACAACACGCCTCCCCTCATGCTCCTCCTCATGTGGCCACTACCCAGCCAGCTGTGTTCACTGATCCTTTCCCTCAACAGGGATTCGTGGCTACCCAACCCCCCGACAGCCATGTAGCCACCCCCTCGTCCATTTCTGGTTCCTCTGATTACCAGATCCTTATGATGCGCTCCGATCCTTCCCCTTTCGTCGACCTTCACCTTCAAACTCGGTCTCGCCAGTACCCCAAGCCTCCTGCTCAGTCTGCTCCCGAGCCTCCATCTTCAGGTTCTACAGAGCCTCTTTCGACATCCAGTGGCCCCTTACACATCCCTCAACCCAAAGTTGAGGTTCATCCAAAGATTCCAAAGGGCCCATTATGCCGAAATGCTGCTTCCGGTCGAGCCGCTCAGTCGTATAGTATAGTAGATGATTTGGCGCAATCCCCTGCTGCCATTTCCACACTGGAACTCCTCCAGTCGTGCCCTTCCCAAAAGAAGGCTCTACTATCTGCCGTGGGCGCTGTAGATCCTGCTGATGACCAAATGATTGTTTTCGACGCCACTCACTCGGACCATCCCCCTCTTCCCCCTTCCGTCGCCTTCCAAATCCCAGTCAAAATCCGGAACGCCAATGTATCCCGGTGTATAATTGATGAGGGGGCATCCACCTGCGTGATGTCCGCTTCGGTTTGGAAGCAACTCGGATCCCCTGAGCTGGCCCCTTCCACGATCACCCTTCGAGCGTGGGACGGTCATACCTCCCAGCCTATTGGCCTGTTTCGTAACTGTCCCATCACCCTAGCCGGTAAGACTGTTTGCGTTGACGTCGAAGTCATTGACGCCCCTCTAGACTACAACATTCTATTGGGGCGAAGTTACACCTATGCCATGTCTGCTGTCCCATCCGCGGTTTTCCGCAAGATGTCTTTCCCACATAATGGGAAGATAGTCACCATTGACCAGCTATCTTATCATGAGCCGCCGTCTCAGACCTCCTCCGAGACGACCATCTCTTTTGTAGCCAACAAGCAAACCGTCGATTCTTTGACCAGTGTCTCCCCCGGCGTCTACAAAGATTCCACCCTGCTTGGTACTTTTCCTCATCTTCCCCCTCCTCCTGTCACTGATCCCAGCTTGTCAAATGTTTGCATGATGCAATCGTCTCAGGCTGCCCATAAGCGGCCTGCCTCGGCTAGTCAGCAACCTCCCCCCCACCCTTCGCAACCCGCTCCTAGCCACTCATCTCAGCCAGCCGGACCTCCTCCTTCTGGCCCTCCCCCTACAGCTGGTATCCCTGAACCTCTTTATCCTCCCGGATCGGTTCCTCCTGGCCTCAACCATCTTGAAGCCGTCCCTCCTTGTCATTTCCCTGCTGGGCAGATCCCTTTCCTAGCTCCCCCTCTCGGAGTATATTCTGTCCCCGTCATGGCCACCCTCTCCCTCCCTAACTTGACCTTGGGAATTCCGGTCTGGTACCTTGATCCCCCAGCCGCCACCCCTCCTGGTCCCCCCAAACCCTACATGGATTTGACACCGGTTCAACCGGTCCCCCTCGCTTCCTCCATCGCCACTGTGCCCCCAACACCTCCACAGGATCCCTCTCCTGTCATGACGGCTCCCGGGAAGAAGCACAAAACCCGTAAGGGGGCACCCAAAGATAAGACCACCACGACTGACTCGGCCCCTCCCCCACCCTCCAAGCCTTGTGCCTTGTGCGATGTCGCCGGTCATGCCACCCATGCTTGTCCCGAATTTCATCGTATCCAGCCCATGGTTAAAGTCGCGTTCCCCGAGTCTACGGTCCCTGAAGCCTCCGTTCCTTCTTCGTCCGTAACCAAGAACCCCAAGACTCTCCGCACCAACAAACCCTGTGCCTTGTGCGGCGTCCATGGCCACTACTCCCACCATTGTCCTCACCTGACGCATTATCGCGCCTCTTTAGAGGTGGTCCGCGAGTATGAGGTTGAACAAAATCAATTCGCCTCTCCCATCCTCGCGCAGTATGCTTCAGGCCAGCCTGAGGATCCCCCCGCTCCTATCGACATTCCCCCCCCTAATGTTCAAATGACGGAGTCTACTGTCACCATCCTTTATCTATCTTCCTCTGCACACCACTCGGAGCCTAGCCCATCTGCATCCTCCCCTGTTGTGTCCCTTGATCACCCTGTTCCTCCTCATACCCGAGCTCACTCCACTGGTGTCTCTGTTGACCTCCGCAGCCCGAGTCCTCACCATGTTTCCGATAGCCCTCATACACCACCTTCTTTGAGTCTTGGTCATCCTACCACTTCCACTCCCCCCCGCGGTTGCTGCCCAATGACTTCCGTACACTCACGCTGCCGTCATTTCCTTTCATCCCCTCATTTCTTGTCTTGTCACACCATTATGCAGGACCCCCCGTCCACACCCTTTATCGGTTACGCCGATGGTGCAAGTCGCTACTCCCGGAATCTCGCCTCGGCAGGTTGGGCCATCTTCACCCCCTTGCATGCCCTTGTTCTTTCTAACGGGGTATGCATTGGTTCTGCCACCAACAATCAGGCCGAATATGATGCAGTGCGAGGCCTATTAGCCGATTCCCTCTTCCATCGCATCCTCCATCTGCATGTTCGTTTGGATTTCTTGCTTCTTGTAATGCAACTGAATGGTGTTTATCGTGTGCATAACCCTGTGCTGTTTAGACGCTATTTACGAGTGAAACTCTTGATACGTGCCTTCGAAACCATCACTTTCAATCATGTACCTCGAGACCAGAATCACTATGTAGATAGTATTGCAAACCAAGTTCTAGACTGGCATTTATCACATGCATTTCATTCAAGACAATAACATTCATAACAAAAAACCATAACGATGCATATCCATAATATATGTGTCGCAAAACATGTGTTTAGAGTCCATCTACTCTGATACATATGACATGCCCATAGCATGTTACAAAAACTAAAAAACTGGGGGCACCATCTACCCCTACATCATAGGGGGCACCACATGCCCCACCCCTAATCACTATCTGGAGGATCCCGAGCCAATGGCTCTGCCCCTGCAGCCTGTAGATCGCGCATCGCCTGACCGGCCATCGCCATGCGCCGCATGACACCTCGCCACTCCGAGGGTACACCAACACACGGCTCTATGAACTGGTCGTCCAAGTCCTGCCACCCGCGCTCTGATACTCCGGTCAACAACCGTTCGCATCTACATCGGATATCCTCCAGCAGGGCAGCTGCATCCTCATTCTGCGCCGCTCTCGATCCTGTAGCTCCAGCTGCTGCCGGTCGTCCCATATATCCGGCCGGTTTCACCGGTGCTATATCTGCATACCAAAAGTACATGAATCATTTCCTTACATTACTATTCAAAATACTTTAACATGCCCATACAAGAATAGCAATCTGTCACTTACCATCGGGCCCCCAGACTCGACCAGGCGGAAGTGGCAAGTCCGGATCTCCACAATAGCTCATCCCACTATAGGGATAGTCGTCTATGTACAAAGGCATCTGATCCCAATGGGCAAAAAACTCCGGTCGAAATACTCGCCCGACCGCCCCTCCTCCTCCTCTGCACAGTAGCCGTCCCCAACGGCGCATCCTGGGCTCTCTCGGGCCCCCATCTGGAAGCTGTACATGAGGCCTCAAGGTCGGGATCTTCTCAAAGAAGAAGGCGCACAACAAAGTCCCGTATGAGCAGTCATGGTTCACCTGCCGCCTGCATAGTGACAACTGTCGCTTTAGCGACACCAACAGCATTTGGGCCCACCCATAGTAGGTCCCACCCAATACACTTTCCACTAACATCATCTGCCCCCCAGTGATGTGATGGAATGCCTGGTTGCCCAGGATTCGCAGCACAGCTGCGGCCACTGCACGGGTTTCTAGCCTCTCTAGATCCCTGATCAGTATTCGAGTCCCCTTGACTTGGAGACCCGGTCGACAATGGCGTTCCACGAACTCCATGATATGTCGCCCCCGCGGCAACACTGGCTGTGTGTTTCCCACCATCCCCAGTGGCGGGAGACCAGTCAGGAAGTACACGTCCTGGACCGTCAGTTCGATCCTGTGCCCCTGCACCACAAAGATCTCCTGATCTGGATCCCAATAACTGATAATCCGGGCCAATAATGGTTCCCCCGCTCTCATCAATGGGTTCTCCACAAACTTGAGAACCCCAAATCTGGCCAATACACGACGGACGCCCTGATCCGCCTGGATCTCTGTCCGAAGTGTCCCCAGATCTCTCTCTCTCCAGTTGACCCGTAACTCTGCCATACCTGCACAAACACATAATTTTTGTCAGCGTATAGATCGGGACAACCATAACCAAACACCAAAACCCAACTTCCAGCCATAAACCAGCACCAAAACCCCCTCATCTCCCAGGTCGCAGTTTTCTACCATTTTCTGGACCAGGTCGCACTTTTTGCCCTGATACCTGCGTCCTAGGTCACACTTTTTGCCCCAAAAAGTGTGACCCGGCCGTAGAGATGAAGGAGGAGCTGTTTCTGGGATTCTGGGCCCTAAACTGAAAGTGTAATCCATCAAAATGCAAGAGAAAGGTTAGGCCTCCTACCTCCAACTGACGGATCTTGATTCCAACGGTCGGTTTGTCCGCTACGTTCGCCGCAAGATTTAGGGCCTTCTCTCCTCTCCACATTCACCACAGCAACAATAGCAAATGAATGATTTTGGAGGGAAAACTGCCTTATTAAAAGAGAACCACTGTTTCTTCTTTCGGCTGCTGCGACCACACCGTAGCCCTGTTCGATGAACCGTCAGCACCGCTGGAAAGCTCTCACCGAGCTCTCAAATGGGTTTTTGTTAGTTTTTGGTGATTTGATACTTCACCCGGACACATTTTGTCCAAGAAGGGTCACTTCACCGCTCCCTAAAATCGAATTTCCTCACTTACGACACTTGTACTTGGGGCACCATATTGCTCCCTTACTTGTCCATGTTCGTGTCGATTTTCGTCATGAGTTCCCACCTTGTACTCATGCTTCCGGGGTCCCCCATTAGGACCTTTACTGTGTGGCAGCACCATCGAGTCGTCCTTGTTTAGAGCATCCAAGCTGAGTCATTATTGCATCCATGGAAGTCTATACCACGTCCCTTTGCACCCCACTATAGCCCTCCATCCTTCATTGCTTGGTCTCTCTCTTGTGTCGCACATTATGACCTTCAGTCTCACTGTCCCCTATCCCTTATGATCTTGTGTCAGTCGCTGCCATGTCATCCATGCTCTTTATGCTCTAACAAGGGAAGTCGTCCAGTCGCTACTCAGTCCTTCCCATTTCCACTATCGTCATTAGTGTCAGTCTGTCCGTCGCTCTATTGTTTTTCTCTCGTGCCTTAGTTGAGGATCTCTCATTGCCTCACCTATGGCGGACCTCCTTCTGTCGACATCAGCACATTCACTCCAGAAGCCAGGTCTAGAGGGCGGTGTACCTTGGTTCCAGCTTCCACTCTTGTTCGGTGCCTCGGATCAGGCAGGGGGATCTCTCATTTCCCTTTGACTTGATTGTTTCTCCAGCTCCTTTCAGCATGATCGAGATTCGTATACTTGACGGTCCAGTGACCCAGCAGCAGCTCTTGATGATTCTCGGGTGTGTGTGAGATGTCTCAACCCTCATGAGGGGGTGGCCCCGCAGGTAGCCCCCCACATGCCCGGATGATCTCTTCTTTGCAGCCTTTGATGCCGCTCCAGATTTTGATGATGTTGGTTTTAGCCACTTGCAGCACCTCTTTGATTTGCATGTATCAGTCAGATTTTGTGAGCCCTTCCCCATTTACAGGGGGCATTTGGGTTGTATTTATCTCATGTACTCATATATTATTGTACTAGTCCTGGCTGTTATCCCAGGCACAGCATGTATGTGAGACTCTTCATTGTATTCTTATCTGGCTCCTGATTACGCCAGCTGTACTCTATGGTTCGGTCCCTTGTTTACTGGACACACTATTCTTTTGTACTTTGTCTCGGCGGGCATAGGTATGCCTCCCCCGCCGCCTTCAGCACAGGTACCCTCTCATAAAAAGAGACTTGTTGCACCTGCGAGTCTCGTCTCCTCCGGGTCTAGTCCTTTAGCACACTATCTACCTCACCTTTCTCTCTCTGACTTCCCTTTTGTTGTCTAGTGATTGAGTTCTTACAACGTACTTCGGTCATACGATTTGCTCCTGACACTCGCACGCTAGGGGGCAATCTGTTACACCATTTTTTGGTCATCTAACCTATTATCATTAGATGGACCCAAGTACACCATGTAAGACCAGTTTTACCCTAAGTAAAACCGCTTTCACTATGTTAAAACAAGAAACCCCAAAAGGAAATATTAAACAAACCTATATTTGTTTGATTTTCCTCATGGAATAATTAATTAAACCATAATTTAATTATTATCCCCAGTCATGTTTAACCCAAAAACAAAGAAATTAATGAGATAAACCCTTAGTTATCTTATTATTTTCTAGGAATAATTATTTAAATCTTATTTAGATAATATTCCTTGTTAAATATGACCAAATCACTCATCATTAATCAAATAAATCATTATTTATTTGATTATCTCCCAACCACTTCCTTAAAAAGATAAATAAATCATTTATTTATTTATTTTTCACTAATCAAGGGATTTGACCCAAGTCAAAACACCCTTTCCCTCCAACAAATATAATAAAATATTCCATAAAGGTGGATCTAGATTTGGTTAACATTATTTTAATCATGCACCAAGATCTAGAATGACCCAATATTTTGTTATAAATAGGAGGGTTCTTCCCCATCATTCCTCACCTTTTGCTGCCTATTAGATCACTCTGGATCTATACACTTGGTCCCATTTTTCACCATTTGCTCCATTGAGCTCTATTTTTTGCATTGGGTTTTCTACACCTGCAAGAGAGAGAAAGCTTAGATCTGAAGTGCTGAGGACTACAAAGAACCCATCCCATTGAGGAGAGTTGGATACACCTTCTTGTTTTCCTCCCAGGTGCCCTGTAATACAAAAATTCTTTCAAAAATCGTGTTCTTGTCTTGTCTGTTGGATGCATGGAGCAAACCCTTTTATTTTACTGCTTAATGTCTTTCCATTTATAGATCTGTTTGTTGCAACATTTTTATTACTAATCGCAGATCTGAAGATGTTTGGCAGCCTCTATTGTTGTTAGGGCTATTAGTTATGCGTAGCTAAAGTGGTCCTTTTTCGTACACTTCGACGAAGGATTCATACTAACA